>JAHTLZ010000195.1:11030348-11104948 GCA_023846285.1 Phrynocephalus versicolor
GCTACACCAGCACATGTGTTTTTTAATAGTGTTTTTTGTTTCTTTTGCTCAGATCAAAGTCCAATAATGGTTATTCAACCTCATTCAAGTGATTGATTGCATCATATTCCAGCAACATCCAATTCTCTATCAGGTTCCTGTGATGAAAAAAAATTTCTGAATACAGTGTGACTATATTATAGATATTTTTACCATGGCTTTCTCCTTAGAAAGGACGCAAGGTGGCTTACATCATTAAAAGACAGTATTTAAAGGTTGTCTGTACTACAGGTAAAACCCTGCTCACAACCTGGGGTTCAATCCCAGGTAGCTGGCTCAAGGTTGACTCAGCCTTCGATCCTTCCGAGGTTGGTAAAATGAGTACCCAGCTTGCTGGGGGGTGCAATGTTTAGCCTGCATACTGTAATTAAACTGTAAAATACCCAGAGACTACTTGAAGTGGTTTGGGGTGGTATATAAGCAGAACAGTTTGCTTTAAAACACTAAGTATACAAATACTAAAAGGACTGAAAAATACTATACTAAGAAACATACAGTATTTTTCTGTGTATAAGACTATATTTTTGTCTACAATTATTTGATTAAAAATTGAGGGTTGTCTTATACATGGAACAAATCCAAAGAGAAAACTGTGCAGTTGCAGAACTGTAAATTTGGGTTTAAAAAGTGGGGTTACTCATACATGGGGGCATCTTGTAGATGGAAAAATATGGTAAATACCAAAACACATTCAGAGCACTAAATGCCAGGTCTATACTAAGCTGTCACCAACAGCATGCCTATAAAAGTTTAAGGATGTAGAGGATGGATTCCTGGTGTTGTTTACATAAGATTTGTGTAACATGTTGTGACTAATTACACATAAATGAAATGTAATTGAAAATCTAAATATTATTTCCCCCCAAAATGGGGGCTGCACACGGGAGAAAAGTTGTTGTTTTTTAAGCTTACTTGTAGCATGCTTCCTTTATTTGTTGTTGTATTGTCATTGTTTGAAAAAAATTAAAACAAAGATTCAGCCCCACCAAGGTCTGAATCTCACCTGGGCTAAAACTTCAGCCCACAAACTTAACAGGCATTACAGTGGACTTAGTGGGCATTACAGAAAAAGGGAAGGGATGAAGGATGGCGAGGAGAAAGGGGAGCATGGTGCTTTGGAACATTGAAGTGTGTAGTATTCCTTTTAGCTGGCCTGATGAAGAATGTCTGAAGATAATACAGTACAGTACATGGAGAGTCTTTTCCCACTGAAACTGTTCCTGACTGGCTATGAAATAAAACAGAATACACCAGCCAAGTTCAGGGTAATGGTTTTTAACATGTTTGGTTTTTAAGTACATCAACTTTGCATTTTATTGCAGGCTATCTTGTTTTATGACTCATTTAGGGCAACAGTAATTAGAATCTGAAAACTCAACATATGGGTTGAATGTTGTTAAAAGGGAACCCCTGCCCGCCTCCTCTCCTCCTCTGCTTTCTATATTCCTTCCTACTCAAGGAAAATGACCCAGCTACAAAGAAGATACTGTATTCCTGCTTGTGTGTTGGCTCTACATATGTCTTGCTTGTCTGTAGAGCCTCCATACAAATGGGAGCATCTTCTTTACAGATGCATCACTTTCCATGGAACATCTCCAAGTGTGTTAAAGTCTACCCATATGAATAACAGCCCAATAGTCCTCATGTTTCTTTAGAATCTCATTTATTTTATTTTTTAAATTACACCTCGGTCAGCACAGAGTCTATTTGTGTGTTTACCTGAAATGCTGTTCTAGTTGAATTTCTACAGCGAAAGGCTTCTTATGGACACAGTTCCAATTCAGGGTTGGAAGACAGATTTATGGAAGCTGAGGCAATCTTTTTGTTCATTTGGTACTGGGGAGAAACCTTGGGTTTAAAGATTTATGACTTCTAAGTTTCTCTATGAAAGTCTGGAAGATAAGTCACAATTTAAAAGGAGAGAACAAAAAAGGGGTGAAAATGTTGAGCAAGTACTTCATCAGTACACAGCCGGTTTTAACTGGAGTGATAATGGCACCCAACCAGATGCACAGACAGAGGTCTAAAAGTGTTAACAGAATCAAAGGCAAGGATCTGTCTTTTGAAACAAACAATAGGGAAGGCCTCTTAAGACAGAACATTTTCCTCATTATACCAGGCTCTACAATGGTGCTATGGGTATTCTCGCCAGCACCCTTACAATGTTCTTCCCCTTCATTTAGTACAATGGATCTTCCCATGATTTCCTGGGCTTTTCCATTTCTCCATGAAGCAGTTTATTTTTTAAAATTTAGCATTGCTTTGCTCTGGAGATAAAGTTTTAGCAGTAGCGGGTGCTTTTGGTTGAAGTTTGGGTCTGTGGCAAGAAACTCCCAATGAGAAACTCTGTACTCCAGAAAAACTTCAACCACCCTAACAAAAACAAAGGAAAAAAATCTGCTCTGGGATAGAAAAGGATATTTTAGATTTTTCTTAGGATTTCCGGAAGATCTCCAATGACAAAGTTCAAATTGGTCTATTTGGAATCAGATCCCAGTATACCCCATGATCCTCGGCACTTAAGAGGGATAAAGGAAGAAGCAGAAAGAAGATCAGGCTAGAGAAACTCTGTTTCCCAGTCTGCAGAAGATTAGTCAGAATCAGAATCAGAATCAGAATCCTTTTATTGGCCAAGTGTGGTTGGACACACCCAGAATTTGTCGTGTCCTAAAACATCATCCAGTTGCCTAGATGCCCTGAGCATATCCGATCTTGCCTGATCTCGGAAGCTAAGCAGGGTTAGGCCTGACTAGTACTTGGATGGGAGACCACCAGGGAATACCAGGTGCTGTAGGCCTGGAGTAGGAACTAGCAAACCACTCCAGTATCCCTGCCAAGACAACTCCATGGACATGGGGTCATGAAGAGTCGGTCACAACTGTAATGACACAACAACAACAACAACAACAACAACAACAACAACAACAACAAAAACATCATCCAGCAGTTTGAGACCTAAGAACCCTAATGATCTCTCAAGAGGAACATGTATTGGGTCAGTTTTTAAACAGAAATAGCTGTCCTATGGAGAACAGAGCGCAGTAAGGAAAATGCTTTTCTGAGAACCTGTTCTAAGACTGCAGCGATAATGCATACTTATGTTTAGACATAGCCTAGCTGAATGCAATGGAACTTTCTTCTAAATAAACAAACATAGGGTTGAGTTCAGGAAACATCTACTTTGGTCAAACACAAAAAGTCCAAATACTGATGGTGATTTACATGTGTGCAAATTAAATTGTGTTATCCTGTGTAAAATACTGCTAGCTAATGAGTCACTCGTCATATTGTAAGGCAGATGCCCAACTACACAGCAAAGATGCACTTATGCAACAGTCAGCTAGCAGCAATTCACTATGCTGAATTATACAATTTAACTTGAACATAAGAAAATCTTCAACAGGATTCTGGCCAATGTGTTAATAAATGTCCATCTAGCAAATTGTCAAATGTTACCTAGGATTTATTGAGACAGAACATGAATGTTCTGTTCTATTTTGCTTCTCTCACCTGCAAACATATACAGTATAGTATTTTTGTGCATAAGAATATACAGTATTATACTTTTTGTCTAAAATTGTTCGACTTAAATTTGAGGGTCGTCTTATACATGGAAGTAAGCTGAGGAGAGAACCCTGTGGCTGAGAACTGTAATTTTGGGTTGGAAAAGTGAGGGTTGTCTTATACATGGGGGTGTCTTATAGACAGAAAAATACACTAATTTTTGTCCACATAAGCATGCTTCAGCCAGATCTTCAGGCCAACAGAATGATACAGGCTAGTCATTTCAGATAATGGAACTGTCACGTTCCCTTATTGTAACCCCTGATTATTATAAAAGTTGTGAGAACCTGATTGTCTTCTGACTGCTGAAGTAGAATTTTCAAGTCTATACACATTTGGAGATAATTCCTATCTCTTTAGAAGAGTCTCAGGGTGTCAAGCATGAAGACAGCTGCTTTCACCAACCACCTCCTTGGTCTACTGGTTTTCTTGACTGGCCCATCATATGGCACAATTAATTTCTGACTGTCTAACAAAAGGCAGGGGGAAAGGGGGTAAAAGAACAAATGGCAGGGCCAGCCCTACAATTAGGCAAAGCGGCCTAATAGTCTCCTCAGGTCGCAGATTTGAGGAACCATGAAAAGGCAGCACAATGTTGGGGGCTTATTTTGTTACTGAATCTTTACTGCTCGGGATGGGAGAGAGATGCTTGTCACAGAATGTCATGCCTCATGCACTAAAATAATACTGCTGGATTTAGCTCTCTAAATTTACCTTGACTGGAGTGAGGAGCGGGGGGTTGGGTGCCATTTTGCTATTCTGACTCAAGTGGGGAAATATTTAGGGCCAGTCTGGGCAGATAGAATATGATAACTGGAAGAATGGATGGGCAGTTCATACACCAAGAACTTGTCTATCAAGGAGGGGAAAGCACCCCAGAGCTATATCCCAGAAACCTATAGGGCAGCGATGGCGAACCTTTTAGGAACTGAGTGCCCAAACTGCAATTCAAAACCCACTAATATTTTGCAAAGAACCAATACAGCAATTTAACCTGAATACAGGTGGCTGTGACTGTAAAGGGGCGATGTCGCGTGGCCACAGAAATGGCTCCCCAAAAGTGTTCACCAACACTGCAATCACAGTAAGAGCATCTCAGGATCTAGTTAGTTCTCTCTGCCAGGAGATTGTGTAGAATTCAGAGCTACACATCTATTCCTCCTACGCGTACATTGTTTTTGCTCTCTCCACAGAGGGTAATAATTTTTGCAGCCAGAAATGGCATGTGAGTTTCTAAGGAAGACTAGTTGCTATGGAGAAGCAAAAGGATTCTCTGTAGCTGACAGAGATTCATCTACGTTATTTTCTGGCAAATTAACATTTATCGGCACAAATTTACACAAGGATAATTCGGTATCTTGGCTTGGTTCAGAGGATCTCTCCAAATAGGCTGATGTCAGACCTGGCATAAGGGTAGATCAATATGGGATGAGCTGACTAGTAAGTGGGTGTGAACACTCTTGTTTTCATTTATGTGCCGTCTGTTCTGGAGCTCGTCCCCCACTTTCTTAATTTTAAGGTTGCTCAGCCGATGGTTCAATAAATGTGTTTCCATCAGACATTATGGAATGGATTCAGCGCAGAACTCAGGAAACTTGCTTTCTTGGGCTACAATCCTCAGCATAGAATCGTAGAATTATAGAGTTGGAAGAGACCTCAAGGGCCATCCAGTCCAAACCCCTGCCATGTAGGAACCCCATCACAATATTTCCGACAGATGGCCATCCAGCCTCTGCTTAAAAACCTCCAAAGAAGGAGACTCCACCAACCTCTTTAGTGGCAGCACATCCCACTGCCGAACAGCTCTTATTGTCAAGAAGTTCTTCCTGATGTTCAGATGGAATCTCTTTTCCCCCAGCCAGCATGGCCATTAATTTTAGGAAGACAGTGTTGAAGAAGGTAACTTTTCAAAGTTGTCTTTTAGAGACTCTTCTCTGCATGGAATAGGCCACCACAACTTCTTGTTTCCTCCCCCACTACTGCCTTTAAAAAATTATCTTAAAGGATGAGGAATTGAGTTTCAGGACTCACTGTCAAGTTGGACTTAAGTTGCACCAGTGATACAACTCAGACTTGACTTGGGTTTTGTTTTGTTTTTCTCAGTTACTTGGACTTGAGTCCCAACTGGGAACCCACCCTCGCACCCCTCCATTTTTTCTAGGGAAAGAAGCTTGTTTTATTTGGGGTTCAGACTTGAGTTTGGGACTCAGGACTTGCTACCAAAGACTTGGACTTGGACCCACACCAATGACGTAAACATAGAAGTAGTATGTCCTGTCAATTAGTGGGGAGTTCTTGTTTTCTATCCACCACATTGTCATCCCATCATCAGCCTGCTTGCCTAAAGTGTGAACTAAAACAGCTCATCCTAATACAGGGGTGTCCAAACTTTTTGCAAGGAGTGCCAGATTTGGTGAGGTGAAAATGTGTGGGGGGGCGACGATTCAGCCGCATTTGACCCCGAGCCGGACTTTGGACATGTCTCTATAACATTCAAGGAGGTGGGGAGGATGCTGCAGCAACGGAACTGCGGGTGGGTAGGCTGGGCAGGTGGCTGGGGGGATGGACCGAGGCAGGGAGAGCAGGCAAACCATAAAACTGCAAGCTAACACCTCCATCCAGTATGGGGAGGGGGCAGCTGGCGAGGATGTATGACATGCTGAGCCAGTGGGGAGAAGAAGTCGCGGGCCACTCAGAATTTAAAAACGGGCCGTATTTGGCCCCCGGGCCTGACTTCGGACATTCCCGTCCTAATAACAAAGATGATGATCACCATGCCTCTGAATTCTGGTTGTTGTGAAATACCAGGTACAACATCCTTTTCTTCATCTTCTGTGCTTTTCATACGTCCCTGGCTTGCCCTTCTCTACATCCTGCCACCCTCACAGGTACGTCTCATGGGAACCCATAAAAGGGCTTCTTGACTGCTGCGCCCAGACTCAGGAACTCCCTCTCACTAGAGGCCTGGACTGCCTCATCCCTGTTGTCCTTCCGGAAACAGTCAAAGACCTTTCTCTTCAGGCAAGCTTTCCCATGTGTATTTTATATGAATCTACAGGTTCACATAGACTTTGTGTTTATGACTACTTATAACCATGTTGCTTTAATGTAATGTTTGTCTATTAATGCTGTAAGATGTCCCTCAATTCCTTGTTCTCAATACTTAAAAACATGTCTTAATTGTACTAGACTGTATATTATCCCTCATTACTGTAAGCCGTCTTGGGTCCTTTTCCAAGGAGAAAGGCAGGGTAAACAAAGTCTAAAATAAATAAAACAAATAAAGTGCATCTAGCTCTCCTTGTCACAAAAATGTCAAGGGATTCTACAGCATAAGAAAAGATGTAAAATTTCCAGAAATGTTGAAGCTTGGTAAAAAAAAACAAACAGAATTTTTTGGAAAAATTGAAAAAAAAGCTACATTAGCACTCCCCCCAACCTTTACAACCTGAAAGTCATTCTGTAACTTAGGAACATAAAATATGACTATGGACAATCTGACGTGGCATAAAATTATCACAACTAGCATATTAAAATGTAGTGTATTCAAACCATTATTATAAACAGAATTTACTTTGTAAATAATATTTATTTGTAATTGCAACAAATGGAGTAACAATCTCCTGAACTGTTTACTAGTTTATGTGGAACAAAAAAACCCCTCTACAAAACAATGTTTAAAAATCCAGAATTAACAATTATTCATTTTTCCTTTCCACAATATTAAATAAAATAAAAATAAAAATCTCATCCTTCTAAAAAGAATTGAACAGGGGGGAAATGTATAGAAGGGAGTGGGACTAAGTTTCAGTGAATGGACATGAAATTTAATCAGAATCATTTTTCTTGTGACATTAGCATAATCATTTTTTTCCGTTTTCCAATTTTTCCAATTTTTCAGATATTTAAAAAAAAAAGGCTTCAGGAAAAAATGGGGGGGGGGAGTTCCTCCCCCCTATTTTTTCCCGGGCTTTCACATCTCTAAGCATAAGTATATTACTTCCATAGAGGCAAAGGCTGAAACAATGTGCTAACCAGAAAGCATTTTAGAATACCTTTTCATTCCTTTCCTCTGAATGATGAATGCCATTATGGCTATATTGATTTTTAAGATGGACGCTCTCAATAACAATGCCCAGAATACCCCAAACAGTCCATATAACTCCCAGGACATTCGGAAAGTATTCTCAGTCCTCATATATCTTGACAGTTTTGCATGCAAAAGAAACGGTCCCCCAGCGAGCAATGGCCCAAATATTCAGGCCACTGTCTACCTAATGACCCTGCTCACACTAGAGTGATGTGAAACGAGGTGAACTCTAAATTGGAAGTCTTGCCATTAATCTTTCTCAGACTGACAAAGCTGCTTGGATGAATAACTAAATGTTTCAATCTCACAAGAAAAGAAGTCCAGTTGCCATGACTCAACTTCCAGATAACTTCACCTGGATGACTGAGAATTTTCGCAGACACCTCTGAAGTTGCTTGCTCTCAAACATGTCATGATTGCAAGTGGTATTATGGGGGCAAATTTTACCTCCAGGGAACGTCTTTTTGCTAGGCTCCGCCCCACAGATTATAGATCTCATTCTCAACCCAACTTCAGCTGTACTCCTTAATAATAGGAGTCACAGTACTGGTCATCATTGTTATTGTTCTTATATGGCATCCATAAATCATGTGTTCAGTGATGACATTCGATCTAAATATGCCAGCGCACCAATTGTCGACAAGATGTGTGAAATATCACTATGTTGATATAGCCACATCTGTCATGCTGATGAGGTAACTCTGGCCAAAAAGGGTCTCATCCTGGAGGTCAGTGGATACTGACCGAGGGGATGATCAGAACAGTGGTGGATGAACACCATTGACAAGGACATGAAGTTGATCTGACCATGACAATGTCAAGTGGAGGACAAAAACCAGAATAGCAGACCCCACCACCAAGTAGGACAAGATGCTAAGAAAAATAAGATGGTGTGACCCTAAATAGGGATTTTAAGGTAAGTGAGACAATATGCTGTTGCTATCCTCCAGTGAGTTTCCCTGACCCATGGCATTATGTCCATGACATCACACTGACTCTCTGTACTAATACTAGCAACACTAATCATTAGAGATAATAATGACGGTAATGATACAGTATGACAGCCAACAATATGGTAAGCTTACCACCTGTTTGCATTTCACACAATGCATCTGGTTCTGAATTTGTTGTAAAAGTCATCGGAAGGAGGAAATAGAACACCAAGAGGCTTCAGATCAGAAGCTGTGGCACTTAAGAAAAGCACTTACATGCTTTGAACGCATTGTCAGCTACAGAGGCTAGGTCAAGTATTTCCTGCTGATTCAAGATCAGAGCTCAGGAAAGCGGCCACGCTGTTTGAGGGTCTCTGAGAGTAGTTCTCAGTTTTAATCTTTCTTTGCTCACCCCATAAATAGCAAAAGATTGCCCACAGCGGCAGTGGTTTGTCAGTTCTCATTTTGCTGAGACTGCCCATAAAAGCAACTTGGAGGGTTACTTCACGTCCCTCTCATCGTGGTTCACTTGGAACCAGTATGAAAAAATGTTACTGCACATCCATTGTGTGATATCGGGAGTTTGTCCCGACCACGCCCCCTGAACTGGGATTTAAGTGTGATGAGCCATACCTCTCCCCGACCTCAGGAATTCTCTTGTCTCAGTTCCTGTTTCGAGATAAGTGCCCACAAAGTAAGGCTAGTCACGCAACGTGTGCATTCTCCATTTACTGGCAGGAGTGTGAAGTTGCATTCTCCAGTACAATCCCAATGGCGTAAACAATGCATCGCAGAGAGGAAAGAAGGCATAAAACCTCGAACTTTGCTGCTTGACGCATGAAAGGCAAAGTTACGGAGAATCAAAATATCTAAAAACGGAAAGTCGGACCAAAAAAATAGGGACAACGAAGGCAGGGAAGTACAGATGTTGGCACAAAACAAGGATGTGAAGTAACAGTCATCACGATACCATCAATCATGCCTGTGGGTAAATGGAAACAGGGACAGAACCAGGACAAGACCACGTAACCACAAACGACATTATCACGAAACAAACGTAATTATGGAACGAGGAAGGACATGAAGTAACCATCTTGAAGTAACAACTGCATTGCATGCCTGACTTCTACTAGTTCCATAAGATCTACAGTAGTTCACAAATCCATGTGAGCGTGTGATGTATTGTATCCTTAGTGAAAAGTTATGTTTCTTTTACTTTAAATGTCCTTTGTCAACTGTTAAGTTTTGCCGAACCAGGCTCACATTATGTTCTTAACTGTAGGGCTTTCATCTGAGCCCCTCAAAGCACAAGGAACATTTTGCAGCTCCTACTGTCAAATGTTCAGCACAGAAGACAGACATCTTTGGTCTTTCCCTACTTTTTGCCTAGAGTCTCAGACCACCCCACCTCATTCTCTTGACCTCCCAGGTGTTATTCTTTCAAAGTGAATCATGGGCTTGTCTTTCTATCCCTCTCCTATTGTTTTCCTTCAGGGAACTTACAAAGAAAGTTTACTCATGGTCTGTTGATTTTTTTAAAAGTTCTATTGTTGCTGCGTACTTACAGTAAGTGATTTTGTTGTAGCTGTTGGCATTGTTTCATTAAAAACATTGCTCACGATAAGAGGCATAAAAATGTTCCTCAAGAGCTCTCAGACCGAAATTACACTGCAGCACTTTCAAAAGGCCCCTCAAAT
Organism: Phrynocephalus versicolor; assembly: GCA_023846285.1. Lineage (NCBI taxonomy): Eukaryota > Metazoa > Chordata > Lepidosauria > Squamata > Agamidae > Phrynocephalus > Phrynocephalus versicolor. Next base: position 11,040,671 of record JAHTLZ010000195.1, read on the forward strand.
ACAGTGGTCCCCTGCCCTTTCGCAGTTCATATACTGCGGTCCCACTATATTGCAGGACCGCAGTATATGAAAAAGGCCCACTGGGGTAAGGGCAAAGGCCAGTTTCAGGCCTCCCATACTTACCCCAGGACTGGGGCTGCCCCAAAAGGGCCTGCGAGGGCCTTCTCAGGCCTTCTGGAGGCCCCAAAAGGGCCTCCCTGCAAACCGGAAGTCACTTCTGGGTCGCTGAATATCATTTCTGAGACCTCCAAGCCCCCAGTTAGCCCCCCCCAGGCCCGTCCCAACCTGCATCTTCATATTGCAGATTTTCAATTATTGTGGGTTAGGTTGGTACATAAGCCCCGTGATAGGTGGGGGGTCACTGTACTGTGTAGGTCTACTCAGAAACAATCACTGCCAACATGTCTATAGAGGAGTAAGCAGAACAAACCTTTGCCGGTTGGGCCTGATGTATACTTAAATGGGAACCAACCAGAAAGTACCAGGGACTGTAGCTCAATTATAGTAGATGCCGAAGGTGCTAGGCTCGTTCCCCTATAGCTCCAAATGTAAATAACAACTGTGTGCTATGAATTGCTGCAGCAGCCATACCACCCTGAGGCCCAGTCTTGTTAGATCTTGGAAGCTAAGCAGGGTTAGACCTGGTTAGTACTTGGATGGGTAACCATCTGGGCATACCAAGTGCTGTAGGCTAGGCGAGAGGACAGGCCATCCAAACTTCCCCCAAAAGTCACATCAAAACAATGGATCTGTCTTGTGGACCCCACCACCAAGTGGGACAAATGCAAAAGAAGAGGAAGAATTGTGTGCTGTAAAGTCAATTCTGACTTATGGTGATGCTTCCCAAGGTTTTCTAAGTAGAAAGAACTGAGATGTGGTTTACCATGCCCTTCTTATGGGAGTGCTCTGGGACTATGCAGGTTGCCCTTTATTGCACAAATTTCTTGAAGCTGAGTCATGGCAACTGGACTTCTTTTCTTGTAAGATCTCATAATAAGTCCAGTTGCCATGACTCAACTTCCAGATAACCTCACCTGGAAGACTGAGAATCTTCATAGACATTTTACTGCACAAGTTGCCTCTTCTCCCTGGAGGCACAGTGGGGAATTTAAGAGATGGGCACAAAACAAAAAACAAAATGCTGTAACGAATTACTTTGTTATGCAATGAAATGGTAGGATGCATTTCATCATGAAATGAAATGAAACACAATTTTTTTCCTTCTACAAATGAAACCATTTGTCCTGGAAGAACCAAAATGGCAGGGCAGCTTTCTCAAGCTCTTCTCTGTAAGGCTCCAAAATTTGGAAAGATTTGGGGCTCAGGAGGCTGAGTTATTAAATGCCAAGGGGGTGCCCCTGGAAAAATCATTCTAATTGAATTGGGAACTCACAATACAGTCACCCCCCGCCATTTCACGGTTCAGGTACTGCAGTCCCACTACATTGCAGGATCGCAGTACCTGCACCTCAGGGCTGCGCAGGTTACAAAGCCTCAAAGCTGTGCGGGGGGGGGTGGCGGGGGGGATCGGGTTGCTCCACACGGCCCCTCCGCAAAGCCTTGGAGCCGTGCGGGGGGCGGCGGGGGGCCATTGGGTCACTCCGCGCCGACCCTTCGCAAAGCCTCAGAGCCACACCGGGGGCAGCAGGGGGTGATCGGGTCACTCAGCAAATCCTCGGGGGCAGCGGGGGCAATCGGGTCGCTCCGTGCCGCCCCTCTGCAAAGCCTCAGAGCCGCGCAGGGGGGGTGGCGGGGGTGATCGGATCGCTCCATGCCGCCCCTCCTCAAAGCCTTGGAGCTGTGCGGGGGGGCAGCGGGGGGGGCATTGGGTCACTCCTCACTGCCCCTCTGCAAAGCCTCGGAGCCACACAGAGGGCAGCAGGGGGTGATTGGGTCACTCAGCAAAGCCTTGGGGGCAGTGGGGGCAATCGGGTCACTCCGTGCCGCCCCTCTGCAAAGCCTCGGAGCCGCACGGGGGGACGGCGGGGGGGCATTGGGTCGCTCCACGCTGCCCCTCCGCGCTCCTCCAAGAAGCCTCGGGGCCGTGCAGGGGGGAGGGGCGGCAATCTCCATTGAAATGCATTGAGTCAATGGATTTCAATGGAGAAATTTTCCCCATTGGAAAGCATTGAGCCAATGTTTTCCAATGGGGAACATTTTCTCCATCAAAATGCATTGGCAATGCATTTCAATGGAGATGACCCCAGACAAGAAGTCTCGGGCAGCGGCAGGAGGTCAGATCCCTGTGCCGTAGCCGTCGTGCGCTGCCCCATGACTTCTCGGACAGGCGCGCGACCGCCACCCCCACCTCCAGGCCCCACCCCACCCGCTTCCGCATATCACAGATTTTCATGCATCACAGGTGGGGTGGGTCCCTGACCCCCGCAATGGTCGGAGGATTACTGTAGTCCTTTGTGGGCAAGCAATCAGTGGCTTGGCTTCCTTCAATTAGAATATTTTTTCCTACTGGCACCCCCTTTAGCATTTAATAACTCACCCTCCTGACCCCCAAACCTCTCCAGATTGCAGGGGCTTACAAGGGAGAGCTTGAGGAAGCTCCCCTGCCATTTTGGTGCCTCTAGGGCCTAGGGGAGCATAGAGTTTTGTTTCATTTTGTTACAAAACTACTTTAAAACTTCATTAGTAATGAAACAAAACGAAACTACTAAAGAAACAAAATGAAGCACTATATTTATGTTTCGTGCCCATCTCTAGAGTTGAACACCCATCCTCTGGCTCTACAACCAGGGTTCTAAGCCACTGAGCTATCCAACAGTTAGCTTGCTGATGTTCCAGGCAAGCATAACAAAAGTTATCAATAATTATATGCCCTCAAATTAATTCTGGCTTAGGGATGATCTTTTCCAGGGCTTTATAGGTAGGTCATACTCACGAGTGGTTTATGTTTACCATTGCCTTTTCCTAGAGGTACCCTGGGACTATGCATTTTGCCCAAGGATATACAGCCTGGCTCTTCTCTCAGAAGATACAGTGTTTCTGTTAAAGTATATAACCCTATTATGCAGATAGGGATTTGTTATATTCAAGGAAATATAAACTATTAGCAGAGATTAGTAGTGTTGTGGAAGAATAAATGCACTTAGTGATTATGGAGCTAAGAGACAAATGGACAAGGCAATAAAACTTAGTTAAAAACTTATATTACATACGTACACATAATACACAATAACAATATACAAAGCACAGCATATAGAGAAAATACAACAGAACATGGGGGAAGCTGCCTCTCACCTTAGGCAGTCCCACTTTACATTGGTTTGCCCTCTACTTTTATACATACAGCTACCTGCTGTAGCCCAATCAGATCCTTGATGAAGTTTGGTGATCAAACTATTCCACCTGGCACTAATCATCCTGACCTTACAGGCTCCTTGTTCTTTGCACTTGTGTCCTAGACCTAATACACATTCTTGTCTAGCTCATGATATGGCACAATTTGCAGAATCCATTTTGTAATCTGTTAAATACATATTACAGACATTCTGTCAAAACTGCTGTCAAATCCTTGACACTTTCCCAGCCTGGGAGCTCTGAGTCCTAGGGGGTTTCCAAAGGCTTTTGTGTGTGTGTTTGTTTGAAGTGTGTTTGTTTGTGTTGCATTTGTTGCAAACCTTGTTAAATAGTTTATTTCTTGACCTTTCAGAGTGGGATACAAAATTTAACATGTATGTGTATTACGAGAAACTGGCCCTTTGGGTGAGAAGGGATGCCATTGCTCCAATAAAAATACATTTTAATGCAAATATGTTGGTGGGGTGTCATGTTATTTGGCTATTATAAAAGAGAGTCATGACTCAAAAAAGGTTGGAAACCACTGATCTAAAGTAAAGAAGATGGCACTGGTGCGCACAATGCATTACATTCTTGACGTCTTTAGAAAGGTCATTATGTAATACAAAGGTTTCCTGTGTGAGTAAATGTGCTTCCCTGATACTCAAAGAGTGGTGGTTACAGTATTATAATTGTGGTTAGGCTAATAACCTCAAGAGTGTCTGGAGGAAGCTTCCATTTCCTCTGATTAGAAGCCCTGTCAAATGGTTTTTCACATCAGGTATACTGTTTGAATGGCAAACAGAGGCGATATCTAGGCTGACATTGAAAAATTAGGAATGGTGGAATAAGATGGAACTTTTCAAGGATATGAGGGAAGCAAGTGTACATGAAATGAGCACTGGAGAACCAATCTGCTTGGTACATAGATCTAGCAATCAAATGGTTGCAAGGTCTCAGCACCCAGTCTACTGAGCTGGGTAGACCTACTCTTTGAGAATCTGGCTGAAAAGATGTTATTCTCTGCAGTTTCTCTCTGTCCATTTCTACAGCAGATCAAAATGGATCTAGGGTGAGCAGACACAGGCCTATGTAATGTGAAAGAAGGAAGTACAATATCTGTAGCTTATCATGCAACTACAGCTGTAAACACTGTATCTTCCAAACACTTATTAAAAGTACTGTACAGAACTCATTTTCATTTTCCTCTTATGTAGAGCTATACTCTTCACAAGAGCTTGGGATTAAGTGGTCACAAATACAGTAACTAATTACATGTTTAATTCCCTTTTTCAGAGACAGAGGCATAAAAGCAGTATACTGCAATTGTGTAACTTCAGTTCATTCGTCTTCCAATGAAATGACAGTGTTATAATTATGTGGTGTAGCCTTACAATATGGCAGCGAAGGAGCAGTGTGTAGTTCAAGTGCTGCTTGATGCTTTGTGTTTTATTTATTTACAGTATTTAGATTTGTCAACGTCCATCTCCCTTGAGGGGACTCTGGGCAATTTACAGTATAGAACACATTAAAACAATGGATATTAAAAAAAATCGAAAGATAACAATATGTTAAATAATTTTTTTGCTATCACTTCATCCTCTCCAGTGGTATTTGAGATGAAAGTGAAGCAGATGGAAGATACTGGCCTTGAGAAGCAGGGCTGCTTCTGCTACTCAGACCTTTAACAAAAATTAATATAAAAATAAAAATAAATTGAAAACTAGCTCTTTGGCTTAGATTTGAGGAGTCATAGATAACAAATGCAAAATGTTATTTTAGATATTGCTATATAACAGTAACTTAACAACGTTGGAGAACCTTAGAAGTTATCCATATAACTTTAATGTAATGTTTGTCTATCAATGCTGTAAGATGTCCCTCAACTCCTTGTTCTCAAATACTTCAACATGTCTTAATTGTATTGGACGGTATATTATCCCTCATTACTGTAAGCCGCCTTGGGTCCTTTTCCAAGGAGAAAGGCGAGGTAAAAATACTCTTAAACAAACAAACAAACAAATAAATAAATAAATAAATAAATAAATAAATAAATAAATAAATAAATAAAAGTAGCTTTCGAACGTTTGGTATGGATGGCATTGATTTCTTGACGAGTACCATTGCCCCTAGTAGCACTTGATGGTGTGTGTGTGACTCACAAATCTCTCTTTAAGGTAATTTTTTTCTTTTAAAAAAGGCATGGCACCAGTGCTGAAAGCTTTCCTTCCACTCCACTGTTAAAGTATAGGGCCTCTGTCCTCTATTTCAGATGGCCACCTTACTCCCATTGTTGTATTTCTGCACACACACTCAGCTATGAGGTTGTAGTGGAGAGAACAATTATGTTGACTGGGACAAAAGAGGGATAAATAAACCATATACACAAATACTTTTGCTGAAATCTTTTGCTTTGGATAAATAGATATATCCCTTCCTAATCATTGCTAATGCTGCTTTCTGAACTGACTTATATGGAGACCCTATTTCTTTTACATCTGGAAAAATCCACAACATAACCCAGGGCTTCCTCAGCCATCAGGTGTATCAACCTCTGATAATTTAATTGGCTAAAAACACTCAGGGGTGCTTGGAAGCAGGCTTGTTTCTCACAAAAAAAGGGGCAGAGCAGTATTTGGGGGCAACACTGTGGTGTAGTGGGTAGAGTATCAGATTCAATTCCCTTCTTGGTCACAAAAATTCATGGGAGCGGTGGCAATGATAAACGATTCTTGGAACATCTCAAATACCCCGAAAAGCCGATTGGCATTGTCCTAAATCAAAACCAACTTGACACCCCCCCCCAACAAGAAGGGAAATTGCAGCACCCCACCACCTTCTTGTACCCAGTGTGTGCTGCCAGCAAAATGTAACTCGCAGCAAACCCTTTAACAAAGTTTGGGCTTTCTGTTGTAATAAAGACCCAAGGTGTCCCTTTTGCTGAAACCTGTGGCCTAGTCACTATTTCCTTCCCACTGCTGCTTATACACAGCCTGAACTAGGGGCTGAATTTATTCTGCTTTTTTAAAATGTCTTTGAAAAAAAAAGTAAGTACGATTACTTTTGGCTGAACACACATGGCCTATGTTATTTTAGTGACACCACCTCAACTATGTGCCTCACCACTGGCCTGCGTTATGTGTGGAATAATATCTTGTGACTGCTATTTTCAGAAATAATAAACAGGATGTGTAAACCAAAAAATGTGGACACACACACACACACACACACACAAACAAAACATTCTGATATTACAAGCTTTCACATTACAGTATTATCATACAGCTGAAACATTCTTTCTTTCTCTTTCTTTCTTTCTTTCTTTCTGCCCCATTATTGTTGCCAATAGAAGGTGGTTCACAACACATAATTACAAAATCATAGACTAAAGCACTGTATAACAAAGATACAATGAAATGCAATTAACCTGGTCACTAGTTTTTTTATAAATACCTTTGAATAAAATTACATCTCATTTAAACCTGTATTCCTCTCTTTTTTAGTGTTTAGACAGAGTTCTCTTTCTGGTTATGTATACAGATGGATCTTGCTTATACACAAGCTTCACTGAAAACACATAATATTTACACAACTCCTTCACAAAAACAGACACCTTTCAGCACAGCTTGAAACTACCTCACCATTCTCACTCCTCATTACGTCCAGTCCCTCCCAAACACTTAACCTCACTGTAACAGCCTCCAAACACAACTCCCATTTCAGCTTTTTCTATCTCCAGCTTAATCTAAAAGCTAAGTGTTCTGCTTATATACTGCCCCATACCACTTCAAGTAGTCTCTGGGCAGTTTACAGTTTTTAATTATATTATGCAGGCTACACATTGCCTCCCAATGGGGGGCACATTGACCAATCTGGGTACTCAATGACCAGTCTGGGTACGCATTTTACCGACCTTGGAAGGATGGAAGGCTGAGTCATCCATGAGCCAGCTCCCCTGGATTGAACCTGCAGTACAGGCATTTAACCACTGCGTAACTAAACTCTAAATGGACAAAAAACTTCTCTCATACACTCTACTTATCAACCAGTATCTCTCTACAGTCAGGTGGCATACCAGTCAACCAGCACACAATTGCATTTGCACACATTCTATGACTGCCAATCAAAACCCAGTCCACTCAAACTTAAGAACATAAGAAGAGCTATGCTGGATCAGGACAAAGGCCCATCTAGTCCAGCTTCCTGTATCTCACAGTGGCCCCACCAAATCCATCTAGGAGCGCACAAGACTAGATATCCATGCACTGTATATCCGTGCATTTCTTCTTCTTCTGTGTGTTGTGTTGTGTCGTTACAGTCGTGACCGACTCTTCGTGACCCCATGTCCATGGAGTTTTCTTGGCAGGAATACTGGAGTGGTTTGCCAGTTCCTCTACAGTACTTTTAAGTTACCTCCACCTCATAGTGACCCTATGAACAAGCCATCTCCAACATGTTGTGACCTCAACAGCCCAAATCAGCTCTTGTAGACTCAAGGCTCTGGTTCCCTTTCAGGAGCCAGTCCCTTCCCCATTTGACCTCCCTCTTTTCCTGCTGCCTTCCATCTTTTCCAGCATTATTAATGGTGCTTCCCCCCAGATCCTGTTAATCCTCATCCCATGCACCTCGTGCAAGGAGACTGATACTTTTTATGCAAGCCAAAGGCATTATTATATAAGGGTCTCTGCATCACAGATAAAGCAAGGTCCTGGTGGTCCTTGCAGAACCTGAAGCAGATTCCAGCAGCAGTTCATTTAAGTGTAAATTCCAGTTTCTCTTAAATATTTCCAGAGTGGAATCCAGCTGTCTTATACAGTGGTATCTCTACTTAAGAGTGTCTCTACTTAAGAGCAATTCGACTTAAGAGCAGGAAACTGTTGGTGTTTTAACTGCTGCCTTACAAATTTTAGATGCAGCCTGCTCTACTTACTATTTTTTATTTTTTATTTTATTATTATTTTTTAAGATACGGTACCTCTACCTAAGAGTAGTTCGACTTAAGAGCATGCATCCGGAACATATTAAATTCATAAGTAGAGATACCACTGTAAATCCAGAGAGCTGCCTGTTTTCAAGGACGGCCATGTGTCCTACTTTAGAAAGTAAAACCCTTTACTTAAAGTGTTTTTCAGTCTATAGTTTCAGTTTGAAGATAGAATTAGCACGCCAACAATAGATAGAGTTAGCACAAGGGTCATCAAATCATGGTCTTCAAAGCTCCAATGGTGTGCATGGTATTTATTACTTCCTGCTGTTTCTAAAATTACACTTATAAGATAAGCTTATGCTGAATAGTAGATCCACCACGCTTTGGGATGATTTCAACCTGCCCAAAATGTAACATTTGCAAACATGGTTGTCAAGTGAGTGTGCATCAGATTATTTGTCAGGGTGTGCCATCAATTCAATTCGGATTTATTGTTACCCTTTCCAAGGGTTTCCAGGTATTGGTTGCTTAGAAGTGGCTTACCATTCCCTTCTCCTGGTGGGGGGAGGTGCCCTGGGCTTGTGCAGCTTGCCCAGGCCACAGCAGCTGTCTCTACTCACAGGAGGCACAACAGGGAATCAAACATCATACAATGCAAAGGGCTGACCTTAACCTACAAAGCACTGTATGACCTGGGTCTTAGCTACCTCAAAGATCGACTCTCACAGTATGAAATGGCTCGGGTGTTAAGGCCATCAGGAGAGGCCTTTATCTCCATCCTGCCACCCTCACAGGTACATCTTGTGGAAACACATGAAAGGAGCGTCTTGGCTGCTGCACCCAGACTGTGGAACTCCCTCCCACAGGATGTGAGGACTGCCTCATCTCTGATGTCTTTAAGAGGCAAAGACCTTTCTCTTCAGGCAAGCTTTCCCTGAATGATGGGCTACCTATTATGTGACCTTTATATGAATCTACCATACATGATCACATAGACATTGTGTTTATATATTTTGTGACTGCATTGACACTGTGTTTTCAATTGTTAATTTCCATCACTCATAACTTTTCATGGAATTTTTCACTCTCTTTTAAACCGCTTCGTTCTCTTTTAGCTTTAATGTAATGTCTTTTACTGCTGTAAGATGTCCCTCAATTCCCTGCTCTCAATTACTTGAATAGGACTTAAACTGTATTGGACTGCATATTGTCCCTCATTACTGTAAGCTGCCTTGGGGTAAAAATACTCAAAATAAATAAATAAACTTCTAACCTCTTGACTTTGCAGCCAGATGCTTAAACCACTGAGCCACACAGCCAGCTGTGGATCAAATTACAGCCTTGAAAGTATAAAACCTCTCTTTGGGTGAGTCAGGCTGTAACACCACCAGTTTGCTAACCATTCAATAGCATTAGAAGAATATTTGTTTCAGTAATTTTGGTGGCATCATATTCTCTTTGGGGAAATTTGCTGCTAGATCTTAGACATGTTTAGTCAGAAATAAGCTCTATTTATTTAAATTGAAAATAATGCCAAATAAGCGGTCTGTATATCAACCATGCTTGTTGAGTGATGCTAAATGTGTTTGTTGAGCATTAAGTAGTCACATTAAATTCAGTTAGATTTGCGTAAATATGGAGAGGATTGCAGTCCTTTACCCTGATGTTTACACATGTTTACTCAAAGGAAGCATGTTTACTCAGAACCTCAATGAAGCTTCTTTCTAAAGACTAATGAAGCCATAATGCTTTCTTAGGTTTTATATTTATTTGCATGTATTTAAATCACATGTAATAAGACATCACTCTGAATTAAATAGATTAGAATGACATTGCACCTCCTTTTCACATTTGACAAAGAGGCCCTGAATTCATAAAGGGAGAAATCTGCTCAGAAGGATGCTTTGTGTGGAGCTTTCATAGAACAAACAGAATGGCTCCCAATGCAGGGCATGCAAACCAGATATTTACCATCTAAAATGAGGAGGATGCATGGGCTTAAAAGCAGAGCTAGGCAGTAACAAATTACAAGTTACAATAGTCATTTGTAACTGGTTACTTTTTGTTAACAGGTGTCAAACCAACTTGCATTTCAAAAGTCATGTGACAATCAGAAACTAAGTTAAATTATTGGTGTAATGAGTACCATTGTCTTAAGTTGTCAAAAAGTATCCTTTAAGTATCTTTTAAGGCATTTTAGAAGCATTTTGACAATATTTTTTAAATTATATACCCTTAATTTTTTTTAAAATAATGGAAAAAGTAGCAAGCAGACAAACAGAATGGTACTCCCTACTTTGTCCTCCACACAGCTTGTAAGGTTATAGAAGTATTGGATCTTGGCCTATATTAACCCAGGCAGCTATAAAAATGAAGCTTGCTAAGGATTTCCTGGATCGACAGGAAATCAATCAAGACCAAGACATTATCTAATAATGAGAAGACTGGTCTAGAAATGAGGAGTAAGAATTGTTACAGCTGATCATTCAAGGCCAAATAAATGGAGAGAGGAGTGGAGGAAGGTGTTTTTAAGGATGGATTTTGCAGGCTGGCTACGACATAACACCCGCGCTTCGAGTCGCCACATCCGAAGCCGGGGTAGCCACCAACAGGCGTTCCTCAGTCTGTGTCTCCAAGATACCTGACTTGCTGGGGTAGGGATAGGGATAAGAAGATTGATTATTTTGTAACTATTTTCATTTCTATTTTGTTGTAAACCGCCCGGAGTTCCTCCGGAAGACGGGCGGTATATAAGCGAGCGGGTTGCACCCGGACACTCGCCGCGGGCTTGCTGAGCGAGGCGTCCCGCGGCCCTTCTTCGAATCGCCCACTAGGGGCGCTAGAGGGGATGGAAGGGGGGGATAAACCACGGGCGGCCCTGAGCCGCGTAGCGATTGGACCGCGGCACGCCGCGGGGGGGGGGAGGGAGTGTAAGTGAGTGAGTGAGTGAGTGAGTGAGTGGAAGCCCTCCCACGTGACCCGTCCGCCGAAGGTGCCCCAGACCCGGCGCGGAGCCCTGGGTTCCCTCGAGGCGGGGCCCGGGAGGTCACGTGGGCGCGCGGCGGCGGCTCTTGCTGCTGCTGGCGGTGGTGGTGATGCAATCCCCGCCTCTCCTCCTCCTCCCCCTCCCCCGCGGGAGCGTGTAGGGGCGCCAAGGGGCGGCGATGCGGCGCTCCCTCTCCCGGGAAGGGGCGTGCGGGGCTGGCGCCCGGCGGCGGCGGCGGCGGCGGCATTGGCAGCAGCGGTAGTAGGAGCAGCAGCAGCAGCAGCAGCCACCTCCGCCAAAGCAACTTTCTCGGCGGACGGAGCCCAGCCGCCGTTCCAGCTCTCCTCCCCCTTCCTTCCCTCCGAGCCCCGTCCGGTTTCTCTCCCCCCCCTCCGCTCCGCCCCCAGCCTGAGCCGGCCTCGGCGAGCAACAGGGCGAAAGCGCTTCTGCTACGGGGAGGTGAGTCTCGATCGCCCTCCTAGGCAACTTTTGCTGCCTTCGCACCTCTCTCTCTCTTTCTCTTTCTCCCGGGAAAAGGGCTTCACCCCCCACCCTAAACTTTTCGGTGGTCACCCTGGGGGGCTGGCGCGGCGCGGGAGCAGGAAGCCTCCACACCCCACACACCCCGCGACGGCCTCCCCGGCGGAGGAGAATGGCAGCATTTGTCTGGGCTGCTTTCGTTTCAAGGCGGCGGGTGTGTGTGTGTGTGTGCGGGGGGTGGGCTTTGGTGGCATTGATGGGATAGCCAGGCGGGCATCCCAGCCTCGTCCCGTCCCCCCCCCAGGTCGCCCCCAAATGCCCCGTGTGGCTGGTGATCAGGAACTACTACACGTGCAACCTTCCCCAGCGGACAGGTGGGCTGTGGATGATGGGGCTTGTAGTCCAGGACTTTCGGAAGGGCGGTGCAAAAGGGTGATCCGATTGAGTATCCTCAGGGTCTGGTCGGAATGAAGGGACCGGGTCATGGGAACGAAGGAGGAGGGGAGACGCTCCTTCCCTCCATCACTTTCCCTCCCCCCCCATCACTTTCCCGCTTCCCTTTTTCGGTCCTATGAAGTTTGATACAGTGAGTGGATCCCGGAGAAAAATTAATGGCGAGCGAGCGAGCACCCACGCGTTCGACACAAAAGCTTGATTATGTGCATGGGTGACTGTAGAGGCTGTGGAAGCGACGTTAGCTCTGCTTTTCTCCCCCCCCCCCATCGCCCCCATTGTTCTTCTTTATGCTTCCAATCGGCCTTTGGATTCTGCTGGGCGGTCGATGGGGGGGGCTGCTTTCTCTTGACCAACGTGAGAAGCGGGTGGAGGTGGTGCTGGTGACAGGGGAAGTGGGGGTGCGAGATCTGTCACACGAAAATGCACTCCCCCCTTTCTTTCTCAAAGAAATCTCCCGTTCTGGGCTCCCAGTGCAACCTTTAAGGAAGTTTCCCGCCCTGCCCAGTGATTTTGCATTCCTTGGACTAGTCTGGAACATTCAACCCGAGCTCCGGAAAGCTGACAGCTAGTTCTGTAGTTGAGGTGTGAGTCATAAACGCGGTGGTAAAATGGTAAGGTTGGAGAAAGCGAAATATCTGGGATTGGCAGCTCTGCCAAAGACAGCGACAAATCCAAATCCGGTCATGCTATTGGGGAAGGAATGGTTTTTGTTGAAAATGTGGGCTCAGCATAAGGTGTTTCATTTTTTCCCACACCTCCTGAGAAGGTTTGCCCTTTCAAGTTGCTTCAGTTCAAATTCCTGACGTGGGGAAACTATATCTTTAATGGAGATTTCAACTGTGTGCCAACTTCTGCATTAGTGAATAGCAGACCTTGCTAGATCTAGTTTTAGAAGAGGTGGCCTGAAGACATGGGCTTGTCCACAAATGTATAACAGTCTTTATTTTATTTATTTATTTATTTTAGAGTATTTTAACCCTGCCTTTCTCCTTGGAAAAGGACCCAAGGTGGCTTACAGTAATGAGGGATAATATAAAGTCCAATACAATTAAAACATGTTCAGGAATCGAGAGCAAGGAATTGAGGGACATCTTACAGCATTAATACACATTACATTAAAGCTACAAGGTTATAAGTAGTTATAAACACAAAGTATATGTGAACCTATAGATTCATATAAAAGATACATAATGGTAGTCCATCATTCAGGGAAAGCTTGACTGAAGAGAAAGGTCTTTTCCTGTTTAGCGTGGCACAATTTTTTTTTGTCTTTTTCTATTTTTCTTTTGCCTGATTTTCTGGGGTTCCGAAGCAAAGGCAACAGTTCTCACTGATGACAGATTGTCCTTAATTCACAAAATGCGGTGAACTGGATTGTGCTGATAACTTCCCTTTATCACGTCTTCGGTTACTAACCTTAAAGAGTCAGTGTGGTGTTCCGGTTGGGAACGCAGTGCTGAGACCTCAGAAATTTGTCTTCTAGTCACTACTGGGCCAGAGAACCCAGAGGGTGAATCTGAACCAGTTACTATTGAGAGAATATTCAGAGAGCACACTGTACGCATCTAGAAAATAAGTCCACTGGACTGAGTTAATTTGGAGAGACTTCAGAACCACCAATAAGTTCAGCAAAGATTTGCTTATTTTCGCTTCTCAGTACACTGTGTGGCATCCTGAAAGAGTCTCATTTTACACAACTCTGCAACAAGTTGAGCTTTGGTTCTGAGCCTGAACTCAATAGGAGGAGATACAGCTGGTCTTACCATTAGTACAGCACACATGTTTTTGCCACACTAGAATGAGAGATGGAAGGTGTGATTGAGTTCGGTTTGAACCTTGGGCAATCCCTCCCCCATGGACCCTTCAAGGAGTGGATATGGTATGGAAAAGGTAACATCTTTATTATCATTTTCATCCGGAACATGGATGACCACATTCTCAGGAACAAACTATAAACTAGAATCTTCTGTGTAATTGGGAGAAGTCCAAGTGTCCAACTGCAAAGTCAGGAATTCTGGGGACTGGGGAGCCTCCCGAACCTCTCTTGCATCGGTCAGCATTCTCAGGTGTGGTCCCTGTCCAGAGCACAGGGTTCCACAACACGGGTTGCAAGCCCAGTTGGCCGCTGGGTCCCTCCACCCGGCCTGGCCATGACCCTCGGAGGGGGCCCTCCTCCAGGGACCCACCACCTCCTGGAAAACGAATACTCTCCATTCCTCCGCCTCCATTGCTTTCTTCCATCCTTCCTCCTTCTGTTCCTTCTTGCTCTCCCCCGACTCCGCGCCTTTTCCCTCTTTTATATCTCTCACCTTCTCCGCCCCTCCTGTTCCTTTAACCTCTTGCTCCACCAGGGACTCCTCAGTGGTGGTCTCTCCCTCTCTGCGTGTACCGACGGCACACCAGCTTGAACGTGGTCTTCTGGTTCAGGCATTCCACAGAAGGATGCCAGTTGAAGCAGTTTCATGTGAAACTTGTCTGTTGAATCCCTAAGTTATTGCATCACTAGGGAGGAAGAAGGTCATTCCATGTTCCTTCTGCCTGTTAAAAGCTAGGGAAAGTACAGATAAGCTTCTGCAGAGACAGCCAGATTCTTGATCTTCAGAATACAAAGGCACAAGGACACTTAATTGGTTGTGTTGCTTCCCCAGCCATCCTTTCACTTTGTATTTTGGTGTCAAGCCAAATGTTACATCTCATTGTTTGACAAATGTAGTCATTCCACATGACGGTTTAAAAGAGAATTCAGGACGCTGTCTTCCAGTGACAACTGTTGATCTTGGGTCAACAGAAACATACACAAGACCACACACCCGTTGTGGTTCCCACCTTTGGTTTCTAAGCTTTGTTTCATGTTTAGAGGAAGAGTACCTACATTATCTTTCCACTTCTTCTGCTGGGTGAATAGTCAAGTAATGCAAATTTCTTATAACCCAGAACATCTTTTTAAAAACCAACTGAGTGGTGGAAATTGTTTATCTCCTCAATTTGTAGACTGATTACAATATCTCGAAGAAGAGAGAAATTTCGGAATAGTATATAATGTTAAATCAAGATGGGAAAACAGGTATTAATTATATAATAAAAGAATCCTAGAACTGTTGTGGTCTGGAAATGCAAAAATAAATAAATGGTAGGGATGAGAATGTTCCAGAGGGCACTATGTTTGGTCCCCTCCTGGTGCAAGAAATCCATAGTTAAAGCATTCATGACAGTTCACCATCCAAGCCTATTTAAACATCTCCAAGGAGTTTACTGTTTTCAAGGATAGTCTGGATGCTCTTTTTTCTCATCTTGAACATGTGGACAACATTTGCCCACCTCTAGTCTTCAGGAACCATAGCGGTCCTTCAAGAATTTTTGTGGAATATAGAGACAGGCTCCGAGATTACATCTGCCAGTCCCTAGAGTACCTTTGATGCAGTTCATCTGGTTCTGGAGATAGGAATCCATTCAAAGTAGCTAACGGTTCCTGTAACACCTGTTTACAGCCCCCTCACTGTGCTTTCATCTCACTGTGCTTTCATCTGATTGGACACTGCATCCCTGTTCAGAATGAACAGAGATAAGTGGGTGTTGAGCAGTTCCATCTTGTTTATGTCACCTATTAGTATTTCTCCACCTTTACTGTTGAGCAGACATAGGGCTTCCTCGTTTGTTCTCAAGTTCCAGTCATAGCTAAAATCCCACTTTGAAAGTGTTTCACTTAGGGCCTTTTCACACGACCGCTAAACTCCGCGGCAAATGGCTCCCAGCTCCGGAGCTTAAAATTGTTTCCCCACCAGCCCCCGAGTTTACAGAAAATTAAGTGCGACCATGCCCACCTAAGCACATCCCAGCGCACTTTTCAGGTACCTGCTCTCTGGGGGTGAAAATCCCTGATGCAGATGTAACCTGGTGAGTGCCAGGCTCTCCTCGCTTCTGTTTGTTGTTGCTTTGCCCCCCCCCGCCCCTTTAAGAGACAGGTATCAGGACGACGACGGGGCTTGGGGCGGCTTCGACCGGCAGACGGAGGTGAGCCGGTATTCTTTTCTCCCTTTTTTCTCCCTCCCCTCATGCAGACAGGAGCAAGGAAGTGCGGAGGGGTGGGAACGCAGGAAGAGCAACAAACTCCCAAGATCTCTGGTCCAAATTTAAGTGGCCAGCGGATCTTGGGGGTCATGTGAAAAGGCTCTTATTCTGCAAGGCTGAGCTGAAATATGTCAGAAGTCATTCTCCAAGAATGCTTCCAGTTGCACAGACACTTTGCTCTCAAGTCCCTTGCCCACCCCCCAAATCTTCTGACTCTAGTCAGTATCCACCTCCAGATCCAGTGGGTTTTTGTTTTCCCCAGTAATGTGTGCATCACCACTTTAAGGTGCTGGACACTACTCTGTCATGCAGAAGAGTGTACACCATTTTGTCAGGAGGGGCAAGAGTGTGTGCTATAGTCCAAAAAACTGAAAATATATTGTCTGCGGTCTTAGGACCTGGACCTGACCGCACACGGAAACATCCCACTAGTACTATTCTAAAGGCAACATTTAGCATTGAGATACCATCACTGATTAAATCTTGAGGTTTTAGACAACTGCATCCAACTACTTCAGAAGAGCATTAGCGAGTCTGGTGCCTTCCAAAGAAATGGCCAAAATCCTGTTGAGTAATTTACTCCTGCCTAACCGTGAGAGCATTACTAGCAGGGAGAGATATGCCAGTCAGTAAAGAGTCCCTTCTTCAATCCTGGGGCTTTTCCAAGTTGTCAACAGCATTTGGTGTCCTTGTAGATGAGTTAAGGGAACACCAGAATTGAGGCTGGTTTAATTACTGGCAATTTTCCCCTTCTGGTAACATAATCACCTTTATGGAGTTGTAATTGACTCAACAGGATTTTGGCTGCTGGCTATCTTGGCTCAGATTGTGGTCTGAACAAGTAACTTTTTGAAGCTTTCTGCTTTCCAGTGAGTCCAGAAGAAGCAGTCCTTCCAGCATTGCTCCCAGCCACTAACAGAACTGTAGGTAAAGAAATTCAAGAGCATTGCTCTCTACAGAGAGTTAACCTAGCTACAGTTATTTCTTGAGCTGCTCATTTGGCTCTATTGGCAAAGAATTCATTAAGCACAGGAGTGGCTCCAGATGAAATCTGTGGTTCATTATGATGGGTAATTGGTTCTGCAAAAGCCTTGGGAAGAGGTACGGTATTAGAGTGGTCCGGATAGGTTTAATTTGGGCAGCTTAATCCTATACATGTTTATTTGGCACTGTCTCATTTCAGCCGTGGAATCATACCAAAACAAAGCCTTTTCCCTGATGGTCACGTGTGGGCAATAAAGTGCCTTTTTGCTCTGTTCTTACTTTAGGCTTTTGATCAAATGGCCAACGATAATTCCAGACAGTGTCTCAGTTGACTCAGTGCCAATTGTTTATTGGGGGGGTCTGAATGTTCCCCTTTATAAATAATATTGATTTCCTGAATTACATGGAATTGTTTGGCCTTAAATGGCTGAGATCAAATCATGTGCTTGGATGGCCATCACAGAATGAAACCCTGTGATTCAGAGGTACATCTGGCATGACTCTTGATTATTTCTAAATGAGCAAGGATTTCTGAATTCCAATTATTTGACAAGAATAAGCAAGAAAATTGTCCCTCCTGGGGAACTAAGTTATATATAGAAATGAAGAAAATGTGGTGTAGGTGGGGAGGGATATTTTTGTGCAAGAATGATGATCTCTCCATTTTGTGATGGTACACAAAACAGTTTCCTGGATTTAACATTCTTTAGATTGTCAAAGTGTCTTTGACACAGAGCTTAAAGTAGTGGATCTCTGGGTTCTTATAAAAACCTGAAATAAATTCAGGTTTTGTGTCTTTATTCCTGAAATATAGCAAAGAGAAGAAGAAATTGGTGCCATCATAAACTGGTCTTGAAGGAAGAATCTGGAACATCAAGAAATGCTAGGTGCTTATAAAGTGTGTGATATGTTTGAGACATAGACTCTTAATTCTTTGGGTGTTTTATTTTCATTTTTAGTGGCACAGCCAGTAGAGAAGACAACAAATTAATGTTGAGACAGTCAGTTTAGAGGCTGGGATTTAGGGGATCTGAGTTCAGATTATGACTCAGCCATGGATTATTCATCAGTGGGGGGTGGACTTTGATTGTCAAATCACTCCTTAAGTATCTCAGTGAACATTTTGTTAGGGTCGCCCTAAGTCAGATGCAGTTTGAAGACATTTAAGTGGAAACTATGTCACCTATACTGTGAAAACCATGCAAAAATTGAGGTGAACAATTGTACCATTAGAAACAGCTAAGATTCCACAGAAGGAGGCAGGCTTTCACATTCTCCAGATCTCGTTGTTTTTATAACATAGGATACTCAGAATAGGCTCATTTCAAAATGGACTGTTCTGAATTCTCAATGTGTTTAAGCTTGGGCAGAAATCACAGGAACCCAGATAGAGCAGGGATTAACCTGGAATACAAAGATTTTAGACAAAGATTTTAGCAAACTGACCAGAGGGTGTTTCTTCCTCCGATAGGACATAATCTAGGATCATCAGCAAAGTTTCAAGACTTCCAGTGAAGCACTTGTGATGCTAGATCAGTGATGGTGAACCTATGGCACGGGTGCCAAAGGTGGCACTCGGCGCCCTTTCTGTGGGCACCCGACATCACCCCTTCATAGCCACCTGTATACAGGTTAAATGGCTGTATTGGCACTTTGCAAACAAATTAGTGGGTTTTGAATTGCAGTTCGGTCACTCGGTCTCTAAAAGGTTCGCCATCCCTGTGCTAGATGGTTTAGAGCCGCTTGTGTTTTGCAGAAGGATGACTTGTGATGGATTTGATGGGGCTGGATATTCGGCCCAGCAGCAGAGAGCCTGTGGCTAATTGATGGAGCAGCCACTGTCAGGAGAACTTAGTGTCTGAGGATAAAAACTAGGTTACTGGCTCAGAAGGAACGTTGTCATTGAATGAACCAAATGGAGAAGTAGTGGTAGAAGGACCGAGGGTTTCTGAGCTTTTGCGGAGATGTGTCATGGTATCATGTTTGTAAAAGGAGGAGTAATAGGAGGCATACTTGGGAATTCAAAAGCTTGAATGGTTTTGGAGAACTTACGTTCGTCCAAATGAAAGCTATTTCCTAGCTCTCGTGCTTGCTCAGGTTGATTGTGGGAGCTGAGGGTAGTAAATCTCTTTGAAAAACCTCTTTCTCAGCAGTAAAATTGTGGGGATGTAGGTGGTGTGGTCTAACCTTTTTATTTGCAGTAACAGAAGTTTTGGTAATGTGGACGCATTCATAGTCAACATTCCTTGATGCTGAATATCTTGCTTGCAATAGAAATTAAATGCATATTTTCTGTTTCTGTAGCACTGCTGGGATGTGATCCTTATATATCCATATTGATCAAACTATATTGGTTTTATAACTAGGTATCCAAATAAACATTGGAAAATGGAGTAAAAGTAATGGAAGATATTTAATCACAAAGACATTAGATGTCATTGATTATACTTTAGTAAGTTGTACCAAGATTTCACAGTGAGATCTGTATTTAGTCTCTCCAAATATATCCTGGCTGGAAGATGATGAGTGTATCTGGTTGAAGAAAAGTGTAGTACAGTACATGTATATCAATTTTCAGACAGTACAGTCAACATTGAGACAGGAAGCCAGGCCATTCAACTCAATTGAGAGACAATCAGTTTCTTCCTACCTCTCTTCTTGAATATTACAGCTGGTCATTACAGGATCTTTGTCACTGAGAACTATTTGCCAAATTTACTTTTTCTCTCTTCCATCCCTTTTCATTTTTCTTCTGGGTGGATTTTTTACAATTATTTTTTAAAATACAAGTTTTAAAATTTAAAGCATGTTTTAAATTGTGATTTAAATCAAATTGATTTTTTAAAAAAATCATTTATTTTATCCCTCCTGTTCTCTTCTTGTGTAGGCTGACTTTCAGATTTTAAACCTGAAGGCAGGAGCTGTTCTGGAAGTTTGGTTAAAGAGGTTATGGGATGGAAATGCCCTTAAAACAATAATGTACTGGTGTGGTTATAGGTTCAATCCTTTCATCTCCTGTGAGGAGGTTGTTTTATAGACTACACCTTTTTTCCTCCCACATACTGGACACGGTACAGTGGCTAGGTGGTGTTTCTAATTCAAATGTCACATCAGCTGCTAGGTGGTCATTTGAAGTGGATAACGTAGGCAGGTAGATTTTGTTCTAGATCTCCCATCCCTTCTAATCACTGATAGGAATGGTAATCTTAACACCATTCGGAAAACTGCCTGTTTCCCTATTCCTGCTTTAGCTGAGCCACCATTTTACCTCTTGCCTTCAAACTGCCGCCTTCAGTATGGAGTCAATTAGTGAGTTAATGAATCTGAAGGGCTTTTTAACAAGTGTCATATGTAAATGTAAAATGTATTATTATGATCTTCTTGGGGAACAACAATGATGATAATAATAGCCTGACCAAAGAATCTGGTGTATTCTGGCAGTAGGTTAAGGAGAGACTTCCTGTTCAGCCACGTTCATGTTGGCTATTATGTAATAGGGCACATTTGCCTCTTGATTTTGGGGAGTGCAATTGCAGAACGTTTTATTGGGGAGGGAGATTGCTCTCCCACCACCAGCACAAGATTGCTAAGCAAGCATGATGTGAGTTTGTTTGTTTGTTTGTACATAAATCTAATTTCTTGCCAATCCTCCTTTTTTTCCCCTGGTATCTTCCAAGAAAAATAAAAATGCTGTATAATGTTTTGACTTACCTTTGGTAATTGGGATGTATACATTTCAGAGTAGATGTGATCTTATTCAAATCCATTATTTATTTATTTTTAAAAAATCATTTTTTTAGGATTAAAATAATGAAGATTTTAAACATTTAAAAATGATTTGCAATCTTATTTTTTAAAAAAAAATCATTAATTTTTATCCATACACCCATAGAGGATGGCTTTGAGTTGAAGGTAATCACAGGTGTAGTCTTAATAGATCTCACTGCAGCTTATGATAGGATTAACTATGCAGCCTTGCTGAAGAAAGTCTAGCACATTGCAGAGGATTTTAAATTTATGAAAATCATGGGGTGCCTATTGGAAAATCGTAGATTCTGTGCCGACTTCCACGGACAACAGAGTTGATGGAGAAATTAAAGAAATGCACTCCTGCAGGGTTACATGCTATCCCCTATACAGTTTAACATATATACCAATGATCAACCACTCAAGAAGCCACTAGGAGCTTTTATTTTGAGTGCAACCTTTGAGGCTGTCGAGGAAAAACTGATTGAGGCTCTGAATCTAATGCCTATATATTACAGAGAAAACCCATTGAAGCAAAACTGCCTAAAAACTCAACTCTGTGCTTTCCACTTGAAAAATTGTGAGACATCAAGAACGCTGCAGGTGACATGGAATGGTACCAGACTAGAACACTGTGCTACCTCAAAATACTTGGCAGTTCCCGTGGATCAAACTCTCACTTTCAAAAAT
The DNA here is from genome assembly GCA_023846285.1 of Phrynocephalus versicolor. Lineage (NCBI taxonomy): Eukaryota > Metazoa > Chordata > Lepidosauria > Squamata > Agamidae > Phrynocephalus > Phrynocephalus versicolor. The sequence continues at coordinate 11,062,300 of JAHTLZ010000195.1, forward strand.
CACTGTTTTAATACCAAACAGAACGTTTTTTAATTGGGAACAACATTCTGAGGAAAATAACAGATAATGTGTTACAAACTTCTGCACTAGCCCTATGTTACGCTGTAGGAGAATATGCTAGCTCCATTTGGAAGAGCTCAAACCACACATATCAAGTGGGCATGGCCTTAAATGAAGCAGCTCAATTGGTCATGCTGTGTTTAAAACCAGCCAATACGAAACGTGCATCGTTTATTTTATTTATTTTGAATATTTTTACCTTGCCTTTCTCCTTGGGAAAGGACCCAAGGTGGCTAACAATAATGAGGGACAATATACAGCCCAGAACATTTGAGACATGATTTAAGTTACGGACAGGGAATTAGAAGAGGGATCTTAGAACATCAAAAGAGCATGCAAAAAGAAGAAAAAATCTTTTATGAGGGATGGAAGCAAACATGGAAAACACTGGTGTTCTCATGAAATCAATGCAGTCATGCATGGTAATTCATATAAAAGTCACATAGTTAGGCAGTCCCTCATTCGGGGAAAGCTTGCCTGAAGAAGAAGGTCTTTGCCTGCTTCTGGAAAGACAGAAGAGATGGGGCAATCCTGGCCTCCAGCAGGAGGGAGTTCCAAAGTCTGGGAGCAGCAACAGAGAAGGCCCTTTCATGTGTTCTTCTGCGGTGCACCTGTGAAGGTGGCAGAATGGAGAGAAAGGCCTCTCCTGATGATCTTAGCACCCGAACCGGTTCATGCTGCGAGATTCGATCTTTGAGGTAGCTTAGACCCAGGCCATTTTGTGCTGCATTCCTCCACAAAAATTCCTCCGGGAAAGTGCTGAGCAGAGAGAGTGGGTCAAAAGTGATGTACTCAGAAACACACTTGTTATCTGGTCATCAACCACCCAATCTGAGACTGAAATCAAAGTACAGTTTCTTTAGAACTTCTGCCCCTCCTAACAATCAGTCCCAAACGACCACCCTAGAATGAAAGAAGGTGAGCAAGGAGTTACCAAGCAACTGGGGAGAACTACACGAGTTCCCACCTCCTGGTTGAAAATAGCCTTGCCCTATATGAAAAGCATTAAACAGACTGTGTGTTGGTAATCTGAGAAAATGGGGCTTCCTGTAGAAGAAGACACCTGGTACGAACGTAGAGAAGAACAAACCATCTCACACATATTACAGTGCAAATGAAGTCACTGTTCCTTCAGACTGGAGCTAAGCGCTTCAGTGGCTTATGCATGTATGTCATTTACTCTTTTTTGAAACTCAGAAGCTGGAAAATTGAATGTAGTTTATTAAATTGTCCAATAATATACTCGGCCTGATTGATTTTAGAAAAGAGAAGCAAGTCTGTAGAAATACACACTGATGAATTGCTGTATATATCCGTGCAGTTTGAAGTTCTTTAAATAAATGCTCAGCATAATTTCATTTTCTTTGGCAAATGTGCATTTGACCTGGTTTTGTACAGCTTAACATACTGATCTCTTCTCTGTTAATGCGGCTGGAATTGAATTCTTTAAGAGCATAATTCTGTAGTGCATACAGAGAGACCCACCTCCCTTTTGTTTACGGGGGCTTTCAACATCTTCAATAACGGGAGGATCACAGGCAGCACTAATTCCAACCTTAACAGTCTTATATCTGCAGTGGGAAGATGTTATAAGCGTATATGTGAATGCACACAAATATTCATCAGTCCGTATAGGATTCATAGAGTTATATCTCTCAGTGATTCCAGATACAAAATGCAATGGATCATGTGCCTTCTAAACCCTTTTGCAGTGTGATACGTTTCCTTTTTACAGTTTAACTTTAGCATGTCTTCAGTTAATCCAGTATCAACAAGGAGAGCAATACCTTGATTAAAATACTAGATCGCTCAGTGGTTTAGGCACCTGGCTATGGAGCCAGAGGGCGGGAGTTCAATTCCCCACTGTGCCTCCTTCACAGAGGCTGGACCCGATCATCCATAGGGTTCCTTCTAGCTCTGCAGTTCTGAGATTATTATTTATATTATGATGATCATTATAAACCAATTTAATTTCTCAAGCGAGTGCAAACCTTTCTCAATCGAATGCAAATGTTCAAATGCTCTAGAGCAGTGGCAAACAGCAAAAGGCAATGCGGAGGTGGGGTGTGGGGTGGGCTGTCAGAAGCTGAAGTCCAGAATTTAGCCTTAAGGTTTAAGCCTTCAGTTAGATTCCTCTTAAAGGTGGGAAGTTCAGGCTTGATGAGTTAGTGGTTGGCATGCAGTTATCAGGTGTCATCAGCCATTCTTCTGAAATGGAGGTCCAATTTGTCCACATCCTTGCAAATACAAGACCGATAGCAGCTTGCACACCCACATCTTTCAGATGTTTGTACCCAGAAGACCATTTGGTAGTGGGGTGGCTAAAAATAATAATCTGTGAAATAAAGAAATAGAGAGAAATAAAGATTTTGACCTTAATCTTTTCTGAGATGACTAGCAAAATGGCCACTGTTGGGACAGGAAGCTTGCATGTGATGGAAGGACTTTTGAAATGCAGAGCCACAGACTTGGCATGCCGTTGTGCCCTGTCGCAGACTACTACCCGGTTGACTAGAGCTCCAGCTGTAGTCTTCAGTCCCAGCTTGACCAAGGGAAAGCTGAACGCCACCCATTTACTCTGTGGGCAGGAAGTCTAAGCAGCGTACCCGTAACCTAAGACACAAGGCAGAGTATTTTGTGGGGTAGAAAATGTGATGACTGTTGCTGGTTGTTTCCAAAAGGGCATTGCAATATGCCTGTTTGTATTCATGTCATAAGCTGCCTAGATGCCCTAAGCACATCCGATCTCGCCTGATTTTGGAGGCTAAGCAGGGTCGGCCCTGGTTAGTACTTGGATGGGAGACCACCAGGGAATACCAGGTGCTGTAGGTGCCTAGAGTAGGAACTGGCAAGCCACTCCAGTATTTCCTGCCAAGAAAACTCCATGGACATGGGGTCATGAAGAGTCGGTCACGACTGTAACAACACAACACACAGTCATGTTTGTACAGTGTAGTCTTTTGAGATTCCCCCCCCCCCTCCAGGTGACCTTTTCTCTTCTGTTGTCTGTGTTCTCTTTTTGCTTTCTAGCCTTGAACTCAGACTTGTTCCTCCTCAGCCTCAGGAGGCAAGATGATACTCTACCTTGTGTGTGGCAGCTGGGGAAGTTGGGGGAACATTCCCCAGGAGCTGTCCCTTCGGCAACACGGGTGGGGTGGGCATCCGTTGGGTGATTTGAGCTTGCTTCATCTTCCATTCCCCTCTGAGCAAGCATTGGATCGCTGTCAGAATGCACCTGTGTGTTGGAAGCATCCCCCTCCTTGAGTGAATTTTTAAGCAGAATCATTGCTTGGTTACACATTTTAGGGTAGCATGTATGAATCAGTTTTTTGTCAAATGTGTCAGTACAGAACGTAGGTTTCTGTACAATACCAGTGAGTCATGCCAAATCTGTTTTTCCTGCATCTGAGTCCTGTTGGGCAAGTCATGCTTGGAAAGACCATCCTTATCTCAAATGGACGATCCATCCAGTTTAGAGATAAGTCTACAAAAGTTACTGAGTGTGCTTTTCGGTAGTAAGAAGAGTAGAAGTCTTAAAATGTTGTTGGGTTGCAACTACTATATTTCATTGCCATCGGTGCTATACGGGCCTGATGCGCATCACTGCCAAACATCTTGAAGAGGGCATATTCTTTGCCCCTAACCTCCAGCAATTACGGGAGGACTTAAATGCAAAATTAATACACATGCATTCTCCCTACCTAGAGAATAAATGGGCTATTGTAGACATTCCACCTGGTATCTGTTTTCATATCTGCCCTATTACTGTTCATATGCAACCTTTCATTAAGCGCAGACAGATCCATTTATATATGTATAAATTAGAGATGAGCCCAAACCAGCAAATTTGCAGTTCATTCATATTGAATGCAGTTCAGTCATATTGAAGAGGGAACAAGTTTGTTTTCCATGGCTTCAGAGACTAGGACTCGGGGCAATAGTTTCAAACTACAGGAAAAGAGATTCCATTTGAACATTAGGAAGAACTTCATGACAGTTAGAGCTGTTCAGCAGTGGAATATGCTGCCACGCAGGGTGGTGGAGTCTCCTTCTGTGGAGGTTTTTAAGCAGAGGCTGGATGGCCATCTGTCGGAAATATTGTGATGTGGTTCCTGCATGGCAGGGGGTTGGACTAGATGGCCCTTGAGGTCTCTTCCAACTCTATGAGTCTATAATTCTATGATTCATTCCGGTTTGTCCTTTGGCAGGCTTAGAGGCAGCATCCTGGCTCCCCTGCCGTGCCCCCTCTGCACGGCTCCTTTGAGTGGGCACCTGCTGAAGGAGGTGAGACTGGGAAGTTTGGCCAAAGGACGAACTGGCATGAACTGCCAGCTTGGTGGCTCGTGCCTATCTCTTATACAAATATGTAGCAGCCCTGAGAATCCAGGGTGCTCCCTAGTTTATAATCTTAAAGCAGCTAGACCTGTTTATAGATGATTTTTGAATTTTTGGAAAATATATGACTGAAGACCTCTATTGTTTTTATGCTGTTTTTCTCTTAGATGTTATTTTAAAAGTAGCTCAATGGGTTTCTAGTTTCATTAAATTACCCTTGTTAGTTCTGCTCTCATTCATGGATATGTTTTTTTTCTTGCAAAGTAGGCTTGGACTGGTTTTGGTATGTTTAACAAGACAGAGTTTCATTTAATTTTTTTTGATGGAAGAACAGGAATAGCCTCTCAGCAAAGGCATTGTGCAAAGGGTTGTGCAATATTTGATTTAATTCTTTTGATAAGCAGCTGAAGTTGTTATATTTGCATGAACCTCTCCAGCTTGTGTGTCCATAAACTTAGTTTTGATTTTTCTGGAATGATGTCTGGAGATACATTTTTGATGTACTTTTATACTGGACCCTTGTCTATTACACCTACAAAGATGTGATTATATGTATCATAGAAATATGCTGCTTAGACAGCCCAGATATGCTATAGTGTCGCATCTTCTCAGTATGTGAGAGAGTACAGTATTAGATAGCGGTCAGAGTAAGGGTCCCGGTCTTTGCTTTTCCTCCTCTTCCAAATGCATGGAAGGAGCAAAGTTTAGGAAGTTACTTTCTGGAAATATAGCTCTCAGAAACTGTAGCAACTGCAATATGTCTGTGAAGATTCTCAGTCATCCAGGTGAGTTTCTCTGGAACTTGAGTTATGGCAACTGGACTTCTTTTTTCTTGAGAGATAGAAACCGTTTCGTTGCTCATCCAAACATCTCCATCAGTCTGATGAAAGCTAGTTGCGAGTCCTCCATCTTATAGTCCGCTTTGACCTCTTGTCACCCTGGCCTCAAATAGGCTCATAAGATGAACAATGACCTGATTCTGAATAGGCCTGTTAGGTAGACCACAGTCAATAGCCTTAAGGTGAACAAGGGCCTAAGGAGCTGAAACCCATAAAGTATGGGTCGTTAGCTATGGCCTTGGTGGTGAAGGCTTTTTTTGATTTGTCTAGGTATTGTTGAAAGCACAGCAACTGCAGTGACTACTGATTGCTCCCAGAAAGTCACTTTTTGAAGTTCTGTCCTTGTGGACGAATTGGCTCAGGCCTCTATTGCCCTTTCTCTTCTAGAGGTAATGTATACACACAGAATGCTTAACACGTTCTTCAAGATTCCTGTCAACCTTCGTTCTGCAGTGAGCTAATCCCATAAGGCAGGCCATGGCAATGTTGGGCAGGGACTTTCCTGGAAGGGAGGTGATCATCTCTGCTGTTGTAGCGGTCATGATGCTACCTTGAATGTCAGAGGGGATAATAAGCAGAGAGAAGTTCTGCTGCTGATGACTCACGTCTGCCGATGTAATCTCAGTGACAAGCCCTGATGACTGCTTTGCAGGTTTTGAACCCTGTTACAAGGCATATGACATCACCTTGCTTTAAATTCAACTCAAGGCATCATCTCTTGGTAGTTCTTTTATGCACTTTGTCAAATACCTACTTTATTCATTTTTATTTAGATTACAGCATTTTTACCCCACCTTTCTCCTTGGAAGGAGAGACAATATAACAGTCCAGTACAATAATGAGTAATGAGAGAGACTATAACAGTCCAGTACAATTCAGACATATTCAAGTTTGAGAACAGGGAATTGAGGGGCATCTTGTAGCATTAAAAGGCAACATTAAAGCTAAAAGTTAAAGAGAGTTAAAGAGAGAGTTAAAATTCCATGTCATAGTGCACGGCAGACCATCCAAAAGTTATGAGGGATCGAAACTAACATTAAAAACATAGTGTCAATGCAATCATACAAGGGGAGCTATAAACACAAAGTTATAAGTGGTTATAAACACAAAGTCTATGTAATCATGTTGCGATCTGCACGCTTTTGACTCTTTACTGAGTTCGTAAGAGCTAGCAGAATTCCCCGAGGAAACCCCAGAGAAACACAATGACTTAGCACAGCCAAATTATAAGTAAAACTCAAAATTAATGTATTAAAAGAAAATAGTCACTCATTGGCAAACTGTATAAACACACAGCATAGCATAACATACAGAGAAAAAACACAGAATATCCATATAGGTATAACCTGATTTGCAACAGGTCTAGCAGAGTAACAGAGTAAGCAAAGTGAGCACAGTGACCTTGACATGGTATCAGAGTTAACTGACCTACATCAGGCAAAGTCTTGTTCTCAGCTACTTCTTGATAAACTGGCTTTCAACTAGACAAGTTACACCACATCATTAGCTAATTACTTTTATCTCAGCTGAATTACATCTTGAGCTCTACATTGTTACTCTTCACAGACATGGTCAGTTACAAAACTTACATGCAATATTAAATTTTAACACTTAAATACAAATTGTATTAGAAACATATCTTGACAAATCATGCATGGTAGATTAATATAAAAAACACATCATAGTTTGACCATTTCTGCTGCTATGGAGTTTTGTGTGAACTTTAAGGGAGGCAAGTAACAAACTACATTTTCCAGGCACACTAAATATCATTTGGCAAAGTGCTTTTCATTGCAGCTACAAGGAGACATAAATGTTAAGTGGCAACACAATTGTATAGATTGAAGTTAGCATCCTAAGTCACTGTGAGAGAATGAGATACAATTTGTTTCCTTCCCAAAGTGATCCTTAAAATATTCTGCAATAATATTAGGAAGTGTTGCCTACCAAACAATTGGCTGTTTCAGCTGGGAGACACGATTAAAAAAAAAAGATGCCACATGGTCTTGTAATATGTTGGCTGGTTCATAGGGGACAGGAAAGGTAAGGATCCCATTAGCCTCTGGGAAAGCTTGCCTTAAGAGAAAGGCCTTTGCCTGTTTCTGGAAAGACATCAGAGATGGGGCAGTCCTGGCCTCTAGTAGGAGGGAGTTCCAGAGTCTGGGCACAGAAGCCGAGAAGGCCCTTTCATGGGTTCTTCTGAGACATACCTGTGAGGGTGGCAGGGTGGAGAGAAAGGCTGATGACCTTAGCACTTGGGCCAGTTCATTCTGTGATACTCAATTTCTGAGGGAGCAAAGACACCTTTAGAGAAATGTGTTGAGAGGTAAAGTCAGACACAAACACAGGACTGCACTCTTTTCAGTTGCTTTTTATTGCTGTATACACATAGATAATGCATACGTCTTCCATTCAGAATGAATATGTACTTACTCTGTTACTGTACTGATATGTGATTTTATGGGTTTGGTCACTACAGGGCAGCTTTCTCCCATCTGGCACTCCTTCTTTTCATTCTCAGTGAACCATGCGGTTTGTCATCTAACCTACCTAGATGCTAGTGGGCAGGAAACATCTGCGATGAAGTTCCATGCTACCTCGTGCATGGATTTTACAATGGAGTGAATTTCAGGAATATTTCTGGCGAAACAGTGCTTTGTTCAACACTGAATATTCTACATTAACATGATGTGGGTGTTGCCTACTAACTGTAGATGTGGAATGTACCCTGAAATATACATTGATATGTATATACTGTAATCGTGTATTCTGTTTCCCTTTTGTCTAGGCACTGAAAAAGTCCAGGGTTTGGATGTTTGAATGGGATAAACATGAAGAGTTTGAAAGCAAAGTTCAGGAAGAGCGATGTAAGTATTCAGCGGCAACTCAGTGTGACCAGCTCCTCTCTGCTAGTCCTCTTTGTGGTAACATTCCTTCACTCTCAACCTTGATAAATCTGCGAGTTAATGAACTACAGGGGTGAAAATGGGAACGCATGTGTGTATCCTTGCTTGATAATTGCAAAGTGAAATCTCACTGTAATTCCTATGTAAGGCAGTAATTGGCTTCCTTAAGGTAAGAAGAGGTGTAACTTTATTTTTTTGTTTGTATTAGCTAGCCAGAAATTGCAGAATTGCTGGAACCCCCTGTACTTCAGGCATATTGGGAACGAGGATTTCTGGTTTTTGCATATCAGTTACATGCACGCTTAAGCCTGGGCGTTAAGAACCTGTCAACTAAAGCAGTGAGTTATGCATTAGATAAAGAGGGTGTAGTCCAAGAAAGCTTATGCCAAATAAATCTTATTAGTCTGTACGGGTGCCACAAGATTCCCATTCTGGGCTTTTCCAGGGCCTGTCTCATTGCAAGGCATTCCCTGTCTGTTGTAGCCAGCTGATAACACCAGCAATTGGCTCTACCAATTGCTCTCAGCTGATGGTCTTTGGGGAGTTTCAGCTGCCTTTATCTGAAACTCCTGCTGCGGTTGGGAGGGCCGAAAGGAGTTGGAAACTTCAGGACAGGGCACAACAGCATGGCCATCAGATGTCTGCAAGTCTAACCACAGAATACTTTTGCTTTTTATTTTGTTTTAAGAGCAAAGCAAATGACTTGCATTCCGTCTTTGTGTTTGATGCTTTTAAAATTGAAATATTTTTAAGTTAAAGGGAAAAGGTGACAGGAAATTGACTTAAGAGCAGCATGAAGGACATGGAGTACTGGAAAACTGTGTAAACACTGCTGTGTCTAACAAAAAGCACGTATTCCAAAGTTTTGAGTGACGTCACTTACATTCTCTCAAGCCCTTCTTCAAAACTCATATTTTCTGTTAGGCCTTGTGGAGAAATCTCTCATTCTTATGTTGGTCGGTTAAATGAGGCAGACTCATATTGTTTCCCTGTTGACTTTGTCACCAATTCTTATTCTGTTTCCTTTCCAGATTTATCTCTGGATTTTAGATTGCAAATTCATTGGGGCAAATTGTCCCTTGTTGTAACTCTTCACTTGCTGTAGATGATATTATAGAAATGAATACAATTTGTGATACATGCAAATACTGTAGTCGGAAACATCCAGATAGGTGATTCAAGCTCTGCCGTCAGTCCTTGGCATTATCTGCTGACGACAATCTCCTAAAGCTCCAAATGGAAGGAATTGGCTATGGTTTCACTATCGCCATTCTCCCTCTATTATCCTTTGTTTAAAACATCTTTCGGGCTGGAAAGCTATTTTCACAATTTAACCTCAGCTCCCTTGAGGACAGCTTTCACAGCCCTGCGCTTTCAGACCATGCCTTCTGCTTTTTTAGAGGGGAGACGTGATAATATCCCTGTTTCCGATAGACTTTGCCCTTGTGGCTCAGGTGAAGTCGATGACGTGCCCCATTACTTGCTCAGATGCCCCCTTCACGAACAACCCAGAGGTAAATTCCTTGGTGGGATTATTAGTTTACTGGCCGACAGGTCCCCTGGAGCCCAACTTAGTATGTTACTTGTCGGCACAGACAGGTTTGTCACACAACAAGTTGCAAAGTTTGTGCTGGCAGCTATGAAAATCCGGGTCAACCTCTAACTTTGGGAGGACTATACTGCTCTGCAAGTGTCACATGGTTTTTAAAGTTTTAAAGTTTAAAGTTTTAGTTATATTTGTCGCAGATGTAACTTTATAAGTTTTTTTCTTTCTGTTAATCAAGATTGCGATGACCAATGGTTCTTAGCAATAAACTATTACCAAATACCAAATTCTAAAGCAGGCATGTTCAAAGTCAGGCCAAGGGGCCAAATTTGCCCCGTGTTCAAATTTTGAACGGCCTGCGGCCTCTTCTCCCCACCGGCTCAGCCTGTCATGCATCCCCGCCGGCTGGCCCCTCCCCTTACTGGATGGAGACATCAGCTTGCAGTTTTATGGTTTGCCTGCCCTCCCTGCTTCTATCCATGCCCCCAGCCACCTGCCCAGCCTACCGACCCTTGGCTCCGTTGCTGCAGCATCCTCCCCACCTCATTGTATGTTATAGAGGCTCGTCCAAAGTCCGGCCTGGGGGCCAAATGTGGCTGAATGGTCGTCTTCCACACATTTTCATCTCACCAAAACTGGCTCTCCTTGCAAAAAATTTGGACACCCCTGTTCTAAAGCTTCCTTCTAAATAAGCAGATGACTGGCAGCAACATCTGCCTGTGGCTCATTGATAGGTATACCTGTGTGATGCCTTGTATGTAGCATAGTAACTTTTGGCCCTAGACTCCAGTGGAAAAATATTGTGTGTCGTCAAGCCAATTCCAACTTAATGGTGACTCTTTCTGGGGTTTTCAAACTAGTGAGTTCTCAGAAGTAGTTTACTCTTCCTTTCTTCCGTGGGTGCCCTGGAACTGTGCATCTTGCCCCAGGCCACCCAGGCTGGCTTATTTTCTAGAAAGCACAATGAGAAATTGAACTTCCAACCTCTTACCAGAACTAGGGGACATCCACTCAAACTGAGGGTTGGGAGAGTGAGAACAGACGAGTTGTTAGTCTGTAGAACTCCCTGCCACAGGATGTGGTGATGGCATCTGGCCTGGATGTCTTCAAAAGGGGATTGGACAGATTCCTGGAGGAAAAGTCCATTATAGGTTACAAACCATGATGGAGATGTGTAATCTCCAGGCTTAAAACCAGGGTACTTCAAGGGCCAGATGCAGGGGAGTGGTATCAGAAGATAGATATCTAGGAGACAGTCGCTAATGGTTGATTCAGCCTTCCATCCTTCCGAGGTCGGTAAAATGAATACCCAGCTTGCTGGTGTGTGTGTGGGGGGGCAATGTGTAGCCTGCATACTGTAATAAAAACTGCAAACTGCCCAGATACTACTTGAAGTGGTATGGGGCGGTATATAAGCAGAACACTTTGCTTTATGAAAATTCTGAGCACTTGCATTTTCTCACCTCAGATTCCAACCATTGCACCTGAATTACGCAAATAAAATAGAGTGTTCTTTTGTTGCTCAGAGGCTTAAATGAGTTTACTTGGCTGAATGCACCATTTTGTCACGGGGAAGGACAATATCTGTTTAAAGTCAAGAACAATGGAATGACTTAATAATAAAAAAGCCAATTTTGCATAGATACATTTTTGGGAATTAATTGCCTCTGGCTGGGATCCAAAAGTTATTTAAATTGAACTTTCTTTAGCAAGTAGAGAAAGGTTTAATTGCAGAGAAGAATGCTGTGCATTCATCACTTCACTGTCTTTTTCCTTGACCAGGTTATCTGACTAGTGAAATTCTTAACACCAAATCTGCCAATTGCATAAAAAACTCTTAGTGTTATTCAGAGAGCTGAAGGACTATAATGTGTTTTCTTCATACAGAGTTTTCTTACTAGCCATGACTACTCTTGTTTAAGCTGCCTTCACTGCAAATCAAGATTGCATCCCCCTCTGTGTTTTTAATACTTGAGGCAGATCAGAGTTTGCTTCTTTTGAAACAGACTTCAGAGCTTGCTTAATGATGGGTAATTAGTTACCATTGATTTTTTTTAATTTAGTAAAATTGCTTCTTAGATTTGGAATATATGAGCCAGAATTTGGCTGCCTCCAGTTAATGGTAACCTCGCTGCTTCAGAGCAGCTGTGGAACGATTACCGTATTTTTCGCTCTATAAGATGCACCGGGTCAGAAGACACATCTAGTTTTTAGAGGAGAAAAACAAGAAAAATGTTTAGCCTAAGGTTTTATGGTGGGGGAAGGGGAGGCTTCAAAATGAGTTAATTGGAGCTGTGGAATCTAAGCTGCAAAAAGGAGGCTTGCAAACAAGGTAATTTGGGCTGTGGAATCCAAGCTGCAAAAGGGGAGGTTTGCAAACCAGGTAATTGGAGCTGTGGGATCCAAACTGCAGAAGGAGTCTTGCAAACGAGGTGATTGGAGCTGTTGAATCCAGGCTTCAGAAGGGGGGAGCAGAGGCTCCGTGGAGACCTCTTTGAAACAAGGTGATTTTTGACTGGGGAATCTTGGCTGCAGAAGGGGAGAGGGGTGGGGAGAGGCTCCCTGGAGGAAGCCTCTTTGCAAACTGGGTGATTGGAACTGCGGAATCGCAGCTGCAGCATGAGATGGGAGAGGCTCTGGGCAAGTATCCTATCTCTAAATGAAAATCTGTGATATATATGTAGTGGAACTGTTGTATTTGCTCTGTAAGGGCCTTTTCACACGACCCCTAAACTCCATGGCAAATGGCTCCCAGATCCGGAGCTTAAAATTGTTTCCCCACCAGCTCCGGAGTTTACAAAAAATTAAGTGCAACCACGCCCACCTAAGCGTGTCCCAGCGCACTTTTCAAGTACCTCCTCTTCAGGGGTGAAAATTCCTGATGCGGATGCAATGTAGTGAGTGCTGGGCTCTCCTCGCTTCTGTTTTTTCATTTTGCCCCCTGCCCCTTTAAGAGATCTGAATGCAGTGCCAGGAGCAAAGCGAGACGGCAGAACGGAGGTGAGCGGCATTCTTTTCTTCCTTTTTTTCTCCCTCCCCTCACGCAGACAGCAGCCAGGAGTGCGGAGGGGGTGGGAACACAGGAACAGTGACAAACCCCTAAGATCTCTGGTCCGAATTTAAGTGGCCAGCGGATCTTAGGGGTCGTGTGAAAAGGCTCTAAGACACACAGACATTCCCCCTTACTTTTGAGGTTGGGAAAAGTGCGTCTTATGAGGGGGGGAATACAGTACCTTGATTCAGTTGCTAGACTGTCCCATGTAAGGTTCTGTAATAAACTTGTTAATTCAAACCCTGCTAAGCTAGTTCTGTTAAGTGGATTTGTAGAAGCTGGTGTGTGTATGTGTATGTGTGGTCTTGGTGCTGCTGGTGTATCAGTAGGATGATTATAAGGGCTGAAATGTTTTTCGAGTCGCTAGGAACACATGAAGCTGCCTGAGGACAAATCAAAGTGGTGTCAACATAGTAGCCTTTTCCAGGAATTGGGTAAAAGAGAAAATATTCCAAGCTAACACATGGAAAATGACTTTTTAAAAAAGCCATTTTGGTCCCTGTAACATTATAAAGACATATTTTTTTGGATGCGAGTTTTCATAGGCTTGGGTAGAGCCTAGTGTTCAAATGCAGTTTTTTTCTTTAGCTAGATATGTAAAAATTTTTCTCTTTGGTTGGTGGTGGGGAGAAAAGTATGGTGGACTACATTCACTTTTAAATCAAATTTTTGATAAAGTTAGCATTTTTTAAATTTATATTTTTATACCACCCGTCTTCCGAAGGAACTCCAGGCGGTTTACAATAAGTTAAAAACAAACAAAAAGAACACCCTGTGTCAACCGTTTCTTCCTTCGGTCGTCTCTGTGACAAATGATTTACGCCAATCACATTATCATATGCAGGCCCTGCTGTGCTCTTATTGACTAGTGAAATAAACCAAAAAATTTCAAGATGCAGAACTTATTTACATGGCCAATACTTTCATAAGCCCCAGAATCCTAAAGGATAGAGCAAGGAAGAAAAAGTCAGCTGTGTTCCACTTCTGAAAGGCTGACCAATTTTCTGCTATATATTTTGATTCTAATACCATGCTTCTTACTTTTTAGTGAACATGGATAATAGATAGACCTTGTAAAACATGATGGCTGAAATGGTCCCATCCCATCTTCCATGAGCTCCTTATATGGAGTGAACAGGGATGGAATATGGGGCCCTCTGCATTCAGGATAGCATCCAGGGCCTGCTACTGTGGTTGGTAGGGCAGAAGACACAGCATTGATGGGCAGAGCTTGGACCGAGCTAACAGCAAATGTCAACACTGAAATTTACACAAAAATGTACACATGTATGTGAAGGTGGACAACATTCACACATACACACAAACTTGACAGGGGCCCTGACTGGAAGTAGCAGGAGTGTGTTGCCTCCTGGGAGAAGAAAGTGTCTCCCTAAGTTGGAATTGACTTGACAGCACAGAGTATATACATTGAGTCCCACCAAAGGGACCCATGTATCCTCATAATGATCTTGAATGTATGCCGAGTTAAGGGGACAAACAGTATAGGACCAGCCAAGGCACTTCCCTTATGAGGAAGGGTTAAAACATTTGGGGCTCTTTAGTCTGGAAAAAGGTGCCTGAGGGGGGGATATGATTGAGACATACAAAATAATGCAGGGCATGAGTAAAGTGGATACAGGGACTCTCTTCTCCCTCTCACAAAATACCAGAACTAGTGGACATCCACTCAAACTGTGGGTTGGGAGAGTGAGAACAGACAAAAGAAAATATTTTTTCACCCAGCACATTGTTAGTCTGTGGAACTCCCTGCCACAAGAGATGGTGATGGCATCTAGCCTGGATGCCTTCAAAAGAGGATAGGACAGATTCCTGGAGGAGAAGTCCACCACAGGTTACAAACCATGATGGAGATGTGTAAATGCCAGGCTTAAAACCAGGGTACTTCAAGGGTCAGATTCAGGGGAGTGGTATCAGGAGACAGATATCTAGTCTTGTGAGCTCCCAGACGCATCTGGTGGGGCCACTGTGAGGTACAGGAAGCTGGACTAGATGGGCCTTTGGCCTGATCCAGCACGGCTCTTCTTATGTTCTTATGTTCTTATGTACTCCTCATCTTGAGCACACCCATTAATATTTTATTCCAGTTATGCACCACATCCAAGGAAGTAATTTATTTTAAAAAAAAAACACTTTTCTGCCTAACAAATGGAAAGCTTGTTTCTAGAATGTAAATCTTAAACGGCAGCTATTAATTGATGGGTTGCAAAAGGAGCAAAAACATTCTTTGTTGTGTAGGAGAAATAAATGGCTTTGTTTCTCCCCAGGCTTAACATGTAAGTAGGAGTTTGAAGGACAGCTTGCGCTGATCTTATCCACACTTCTTATGAAAGACTTCCTTTTAATCCTGCCAGCATAAATTCCTTTTGTTTTGTTTACAGGGGGCTGGATTTATTTTATTTAAATAGCTCCTGGCCTTCAGGGTTCTGATTCCATGGAATCAAAATAAAAATCGTAGTCTCATAATAGCTTTGCGCCTGTTCCATCAAGGGAAATAAAAGGGTTATAAAGTTTGGTTGTTAGGGGAGGCAAAACAAGGACAAAAGGACTACGTGGAAACCAGGCACTGATCAGTGGGTCCAAGTTAGGGTAATCTACCCTTTCCAAACTATGTGCCATCAAGCTGATTCTGACTTATGGTGATCCTTCCAGGGCTTTCTTATTGGGGCACTTGGGAATTGTAGAGCCTGCAATGCACACAGTCACACCGATTGTTCCTTCTCCTGGAACCCTCAATAAGGAATTGAACTCCCATATCCTGGATCTGCATCCAGATGTCTGATCCATTTTTAACTCCTGTGGCTGCTGACAGTGCTGGCTGAGGATGAGGGGAACTGTAATCCAACACTTCTGCAATGGAGTAGATTGGACAATGTACCAGATTTTCATGTTGGAGGTCAAGGTTACCTGGATGAAAGAGGGCCACACTTGCCACTTAGCCACACTATGCTGGTTACTCATGTGTGGGTAAAATCTAGGAGGGTTAAATGTGTTGTTGATTGGGCAGAATCTCCCTGCCTGCTACCCTTCCAATACTTGAGTCCACCCGAATTAAACAGTGCTGCTGCAGAGTTAACCAAAACCTCATAAGGTTAAGTGCTTGGACTCATATGCCAACTCTGCAAGGCAAAGATGCCAAAAATACCCACTAACCATACAGATTCCCTCAAGATCAGTAGTTCCCAATCTGGGGGTCGGGACCCCTTTGGAGGTCAAACAACCATTTCACAGGGGTCGCCATGAGCCAGTGAAGAAAAAGGCACAAATGGCTTGGGTCTGGAGGAGGGGGGGAGGAAGGGGGGAAAGAGTGAGTTACAGCTTGATAGGTTGCAGGCAATGTCAGTCAATGGCACCGGAGGCTGCAATTGGCTGAGGGTGCCTGACTAGAGGGAAGTTCTTTATGGCAGCTGCGGCAGTGGCTTGCCTGCCAAAGGGGGCTTGTGGCCTCTTCCAAGCAGGGCAAGGGGGCAACACAACATGAGGAACTGTATTAAAGGGTTGTGGCATTACAAAGGTTGGGAACCACTGCTGTAGATGGTCGAAGCAACCCCAGTTTCAGAACAACCACCTGTCGTAATCCAAAAGAATGAAACAGCTGTAAAAATGTTGTATTTTATTAAATAATTTGAAGAATTAAAAAGAATTAAAACTTTACAACATTTCAAGCAGTTACAAAACAGTCAGAGGGACTGTAGTGCAAAATGGGCAAAGCATTGAGTAAAGAATAGTTTTAGAGTAATTCCCACAAGAAAACAAGAAAGGTAGCCAATCTATGCTAATAGCATAGTTTCAGCATAGCCTTAGTATATATATGAAGCACTGGTTATGTAGCAATTCAACATAGTGTTTTCCTAAGAGATAACTAGGCTAAACTAAGTAATTTCTCCTCATTTTATACTCCAAATTCCAGTTTCCAGACCCTTCCGGAAGATCTTTCAATCAGTTTCTCTGAACTTTCACAAAGAAGAGAGTACCATCTGTTCCCCCGCCCCTCACTTCAGCTGAAATTGTTCTCCTAATTAACTCAGTCCCAGGGAATGAGCTCAGTCCAGCCTTGAAGTTTCCTTTCTCAAAGAGATAAGATGCAGGTGTTTGCTGCCTTCCAATTACCAGTGGACATTTCCCATCCCCCTCTTTGGATCAGCTCATCTTAGGCGCAAATTACCAGGCTTGCTTTCCCAGAAAAGCACCAGAAGCTGTGATCCCTCATTTTTCCCAGTCTCTTGACCTACACTATTCAAATTCATATTGCTAACCATGGATTGCATCTTAATGTCCATTAATTCCAACTCGCTTTGGGCAGCTCATTCTTCTTTTTTCAGAATTTGGAGGTGTCTTTCACTTCTATCAATCTGCACCAGAAGTTATGCACAACTTTCTCTACTTTGCTATATTTTTTCTATTCATGGTTAACATGGTTAGTATAACATGGTTAGCATAACAATAACTGGTATAAAAGCCAATTAATCAATCAATCAATCAATAAGATTTGCTGAATCATTCTAGTTTATATTAGTGCCAGACCTACCTTTTAGCATTTGATTCTGTTGATCTTCTCTAGTTGGAACTCAAATTGGATTTAGGTCAGCGATGCCATTGGTTTGCAACAAGGTGTAGATAGATGAATCACCTAAAATCAGCCTTGTATCTCCGATTCCAGTTTGCTTTCCTTCTGCTCCTCCTTCTGGTACCCAGATGATGACCACAACTACCGTAACAGCAGGGATTTCATACAGCTTCATTGCACCATAAGTGATTCAAAACTGGCCTGCTCTAAAATCTGAATAGAGAAGTGTCCAGGAATTCTTGGTTCGTCCCTTGTCTAGCTAAGACAAGAGGATGTACTGGGACAGCATTGACAAATACTTGTAGCCAGAGGGCTAAGCAATGCACAGTGATACCCAATGTGCTAGCCAAAAATTCCAATGTTTGTGGTGTCTGGACTCCCAGGTGTTGTGGCATAGATACCCACACTTCTTTTGCCTCCACTATGACTGGCAGTATCTTGCTGGAAAAACATTTTTGTTCTGTTCTGTGCCAACTGTCTTCCATTCTTTTGAACTATACTATATAGCTCCCATAATGCCAGAGTCTGCAAAGCTCCCAGAATCCCCTAGCAAGCTCCTGTCTCCCTGTCCTCCATTATACTTTGCCTGATTGAGGCATAGGACAGACTTCATTTCTGTTTCCAGGAAATCTTGATACACATCAAAAGCAAAAAGCAAAGCAAAGTGTTTTGCTTATATACCGCTCCGTACCACTTCAAGTAGTCTCCGGGGGGATTTACGGTTTAATTATGCATATGTAAATCTGTGGATGGCCCTAGTTGTGAGTGGGGGGGGATATGCATGCTGACATATCAGCTGTTTGATTTTGAGTAGGGAGTGAGGCCAGTTACTTGAAAGATGGTCTCATTTTGTATCCTGTTTCGAGTTTTCTTAAGTCCCCTACATGTACAGTTTCCTCCGTCATTCATTGAGTGGCACATGCAATCATATTTGCATCCAATTTTTTATAAGGAGATATAGTGTAATTCATGAAAGAGTGTACTGTCAACCGTTCTACATCTCAATTGGTCTTTTATGTCATCTTCACTGTTGCTTGGGTTATTTATTTGTTTTTCGGTACCTTGAAACTGTAGTTTTAATTTCTGACTGGCATACAGATGCTTCCTAAGGAGACAATAGGTGCATCTCTTTTGTGTTGCTTTAACTCAGTGGTTCCCAAACGGTGTACTGCAGCATCCTCTCATCCTTCACCACTGACCCTCTTGCCTTGGCCAACGTATTAGAGATGGGCACGAAATGAACAATTTTCCGTTTCTGTTTCCGTTTTTTCATTTCGTTACGTAACAAAAAGACAAACGAATTTTGTCTCAAAAATGAAACGAAACGAACAGAAACACCGGAAATTTTGTCATGCATTTGGTTGCAATATGAGTGAGTTGCTTAAAATCCTAAAAAAACCCACAAAAAATGAAATAAATGGTAACGAAATGGTAACGAAACAAATGAAAACAAAAACGAAACTTTTGCAAAAAATTTGCGAAAAACGGAAACGAACCGAAACGGACATGACAAACGACAAACGAAATGCCATTTTTTTTTATTCGTGCCCATCTCTACAACGTATCTCCCTGCATAATAGTGCCTAATGCCTAATTTGTGCTCAAGCACAGGCCCTGAAGAGAGTTGTGCCCTTGTCCCTGGCTGCCTGCCTGCACAGGAGGAGGAGAGGCGATGCCGGTGCCCTTTTTTTGCACCTCTGGGGCAGGTCAAGGAAGCTGTGAGTGGGAAAAGTTGGGAACCATCTTCCTTAACTATTCCGTACTTGTGTTTGCACAAGTAGGTTGCAAATCTGATCTATTCTGAGGGTTGCAGGGAAACTGGAATGGTAAGATTTGTGTTTGTTTGTTTGCTTGCTTGCTTAATTCCTCCACTTAATGCTGCCCAAGGTCCAGAACAGTTTCCTTCAAGTAAAGCAACCTGCATTCTTTCTGGGCTCACCCTTTGTCCTCTAGAGATCCCCCCCCCCTGGCAGTTTTCTATACCAAGCCAACCATATGGAAGACGTTGCTGTGCACAAACTAGCAAAAGCCTGACAGCTTGTAAACATGTGCCTCGAGGAAGAAGCAGCACCAATGCATGATTCTCACGTTGTTCCCCGAAGGGTTGAAGGATGATTGAAATGGAGGAACTGTGTGTGGGATGGGGGGTGGGCGGGAATAGACAGGAATAGACATTAAGAATCACACTAAAATCATCTGCCACCTGTTAGCACTAAAAATTAGCCGTCTCCTTCATAAAAACACAGCAGAATAAACCTGGTTCTTCAGCAGATTTTAATCCTTTCTTCATGTACCACGTTGTCTTTAATTACTCGGCAGTAACACTTAACTGTGCAGGATTTGTATTTCTGTTTCCTTTAGCAGCATCTGTTCACATCTATGGAATTGAACTTTTTTTGACACCTAAAGGGAAAGCAATAGATTTTCATAGATTTTTTATCAGCTGTCACATGCACACTTCTTATAGGGTGCTTTTACATGACCTCTAAAATCTGCTGGCAACTTAAATTTGAACCAGAGATTGTGGGGGGTTTGTTCTGCTTCCTGTGTTCCCACCCTTCCACACTCCATTGCTCCTGTCTGCGATGAAGGGAGGGAGAAAAAAAGGGAGAAAAGAATGCAGGCTCACCTCTGCTCACCTCCATCTGATGTTGGAGCAGCCCCGTAGGGATTTCAGGCTGTTAAAGGGGCAGCAGGGACAAAAAATCAAACAGAAGGCGAGGAGAGCCTGATATCCACAGCTTTATAATCCGCATCGGAAATGTTTTACCTCCAGAGACCAGGTACTTGTAAAATGCGCTGGGGCACGCTTAGGTGGGCGTGGTCGTACTTAATTTTTTAAAAAGTCCGCAGCTGGTGGGAAAACAATTTTAAGCTCCGCATCTGGGAGCCCTTTGCCTTGGATTTTAGGGGTCGTGTAAAAGCAGCCATAGATGGAGATTGGGTGGCCAATCTGGGCATGTACTATCTGGAATCCCCCCCCCCCGGCATTTATTGTCATCCTCATTTTAGAATGGCAGAGCTGAAATACATCCTATGAATAATCAAGGCACAGTGGGAAATTGAAATCCCACCCTCTGGTTCCCACAGGTGGCTAATGCTGGTTTCACTCATGAAAAGAGACACACACACCAGACAGATTACGAAGAGGACTGTGAGATGAAGTATCAGGCTACTATGTGTTTCTCTGAGCAACCTAAGGGGTATGTGAGAGATCAAATATACTGTATGTCCTAATGTTCAGACACTGAATTACATAACAATTATTTGACGTACAAGTGTAACCTCAAAGCATTATCAGTAAATATTAAAATAACTGGAGCTTTAGGTTACAAGTAAAGTGCTTGAATGGTGCAACATAATTGTAGCTCTGAATGCAGTTCATGGTTCCCTCTAAGGCAGGCATGTCTACACTTTGGCCCTCATGATGCTTTGGACCACGACTCCCAGAATTCCAAGCCTGTATTGCCAATGGCAAAGGACTGTGGGAGTTGTGGTCCAAAACATCTGGAGGGCCGAAGTTTGGACATGCCTGCTCTAAGGCATGTACACTAGCCCCCTCCACGCAAGGGTAGGAGAGACCTACGCACCCATTGCGACCATTGTTATGTTCATGATGGAACTGTGATGGGGAGATTTTTATGTGGTGCGTCTAGTTAGAGGACAAGCTCCTTGAGTCTTAGATTTTTTCACATATAATTAGAGATGGGCACAAACTTTGATTCAGAGGTTCACCCCAGTTGGTATGCATGGCACTCCAGGTGCTGTGTATTCCCTTCCCCCCACCCCCCTGGCCAATGACCCACTCACCACTCAGAGCATGTCTCTCTCCTCCTCTTCGGCTGTTCAACCAACCCTCAGCAGGAGTACAGGCTTGCCTGTCTCACTTCCTGGCCTGCATGGTCAACCAGTCAATGAGGTGGGACAGGGAAGCCCAGGCAGAGATCGGTTGAAAAACCAAGAAGGAGAGGAGTGTCCTCCACGTGGTGAGTGGGGGAACCGAGGTTCATTCCCATCTCTACATATAATCTTCAGTAGTAATTTCATGGGTTGCCTTATCTGTATGATTACTCATGAGCAATTCACACACTTTCCCAGCTTGCCTGCCCTAGGTCTATGCAAAGGAGCTTCTGAATCTGCCACTTAAAAGACCCCTTGTTCACCATCTTACAATCTTCTCCTTCTGTGAGTAATAGTGAAGCAGTCTGTCTAGCCAGGTTATTATCCAAACCCAGGCACAGACATTCTAGAAAGACAGCTCAGTCAGAACAATAGCCTCTGGAATTGACAGTCACTGTTATGACTCTGAGGTGGCCAGGCTCAGAATATATGCAAGGAGCTAACCCTCTACTCTTGGCCTCATTGTTTTCTCCCTCTGATTTACCTTCTTATCCCAGTTGAATGCTTTGCTTCAGTGGCTGATCTGTTCTCATTAGGCTTCTGTGGAGCACATTTTATATGATATGAATCAGTGATAAAGAGTTGCATTTCACAAACTACCTAAAAGTAAATATGGCAGGGTTGGTCAGATTTGGGACGGCACTGCCTTGACAAGCATGCTTTAAGGTTAAGAAGCTGTGCCCTGCTTCCCACCTCCTTTCAGCTGCTTAGTATAACAGTGATCAGGGGTGATGGGACATGTAGTCCTCCAAACATTTGGAGATCTGTAGTTTCTCCCCTTTCTCACTTAGTAGCCTAAAGCTGCATAACTGTCTTTCTTGAATTCTCTTTGTAAGCCATTATTATCTCTCTCCCTCTATGTCTCCCCTGAAACCTTGTGGCCACGTCTGTGCAGGCCTGTTATTTGGAAATAAAGCTAAAACTGGCCCAGAGATAAGAAATGCTTTTGGAGATGGTGGTAAACTGTCAAGGGTTTTTGTTTGTTTGTTTGCTTAAAGCTACAGGTAGGCAAATTACTGTCATGGGTCACTCCAAGCTCCATCCACCCCCCCCCCCAAAAAAAACCCACATCCCTGTGGTGTGTGGAAAAAGGCATAGTCTCTCCTTCTGGTAGGCAATCTTGATATAAAATGGTAGGCAGGACACCCAAAATTCTGTAAAAAAAAAAAACCCTTTCCTCAACCAGAATAAGAATTAGATTTATTTTATTTTATTTTTAAATGTGCATATATTTTCATTGAATTTATTAAAGAATAAATTTTATTAAAATTTATTTATTTATTAATTTTTATTAAAGAAACATTTGTATACAAAACATTTGTTGCAACAAATCTGACAACATACTTCAGTCCTTCGAAATCGGATGAGAAAGGTGGAGAAAGACACAAAAGTATCAACTTTAGAATGCTTTTCTAAGGCTCCTCACATTATCAGACTTGGTGGTTGCTGCTCGTGTTGTGCTTGAAAACTACCCTCTGAAGTCCCTCGAGGTGCTTATATCTTCTGTAAGCAGCTCTGTTAGCAGCTCTGAAACGCCTCAAGATTTGCCAAGACAGTGGCTTCCAGACAAGTGAGATTCTATAGCAGCTTATTGGCAATGAGGCGCTTTAGAGCAGGCATACCCAAACTTCGGCCCTGCAGATGTTCTTGACCACAACTCCCAGAATTCCAAGCCTTTATTTCCAATGGCAAAGGACTGTGCGAGTTGTGGTCCAAAACATCTGCAGGGCCGAAGTTTGGGCATGCCTGCTTTAGAGAACTTTTAGAAGTGATATTGATACATGCGTTTCCAGAAGGGGATTTGCCCACCATCGGAGGTGTTCAGCTGCAGAAGGCATGGGGTTTGTTTTTCTCCACTTCAGCCCTCATCCCTGTATCATTTCTCTTAACAGGAATATGTTGTATCATGTGGCACCTTTGGATATTTCGTTTTTATGCTGATGACAAGCCATCATCAGTTACTCCACAAATCTTCTTCTCTCTTTTGGTTGTTGGCATTTTGCTAACCAGCTGGTTTTTCTTGCCCTACTTTTAGCAATGGGGCACAAACAGCTTGCTCCTGCGTTTCTGCTTAGCCTGCCTCTTGCCATTCCCCCTTTTAACCAAGGGTGATAAGCAGGAATAAAAGGATGGCATGGCACCCTGCTGCTATACTATAGTAAGGGGTAAGAATACTATTCCACACTAAATTCCTGTAGAGCTGAATGCTGTGCTGGACCTAGTCTGGCCTTGGAAAATACACATTCAGTCCAGTGACCGGCTGAATATAAAAGCTGTTTGTGTTCCTTTCAATAGAAGATTGGATGCCCATAAAATATCTGATATCTGTAAGAAGTGCAAACATCTACATGCTAGAATAGAAGAAAGGGGCACTGGTGCAGATTTTAATTTACAAAACATTCTCCTCTGTTTTCATTTTAACCAGTTTGCCTCTTTCTTTTAAGTTTGTTTTGCTGAAAGCACAGTTAGCATGCTCTGGTTGTCGAAAGGTCATTATAGCTGTATTTCTAGTAATGTTTAGCTTGGCCGACCACCACAGATTACAGCTTTCTGACAATTTATAGCTGTTAAGCACTGAGCTGCTTTGTGGTTTCTTTATTTCTTCTTAATAAGAGCATATTCAGAAAGCAGCCCTCCAATGGTTTGGTGCTATTTTCTGCCGTTGCCATAGTTTTGGTCCTGGATTTGTCAGCAGATGTGACTCTTTATGTTGGCTTACAGTCCTGTTTTGGAGGGACGTTCTGCTGTGTTTTGAACCAGTTTGGCTTCTCCATTTACATCCTGCTTATAAACTCATAAACACTAAGGTTGGCCAACTTATGGGTAGAGCTTCTGTGCTGACTTCATGTTGGCAAGAGGTGCCGAGAAGAGGTGGAGGGAATATTGGAAAAGATGAAAGGCTGGGTTGACAGAATAAGTGACCCATAATCCTCTCATTATGGAGGGTTGCAAGCAAATGCAACCCTTGACAAAAGACATATTCCATATCTTTTCACATTAACCACGCGCTGCTAGAAATCAGGTTTCTTCTCAGTTGTGCCTACCCTCATCCTCCGTTTGATAACCATGTGGCATCAAGTCATTTCTGACTCAATGGCAACTAGAGATGGCATTTCATTTCGGAAAGGAACTGGTTCCGAAACAAAACACATCAGTACAGCTGGTGTTCAGAATCCAGTCCCACCCTCCGGAACAAAATCAACCACTGTCTTAGCTCGCACTGGGTGAAATTCCAACCAGGAAGCAGCCTCCGATGCACTCTCTTTCTCTCTTCCTGATGTTGGCCAATCAGGAGCTGTGCAAGGGGATGCATCATCCCCCCTTCCTGTCTGATTGGCCAGCTCCAGGAAGAGGGAAAGATGATGCATCAGAGGCTACTCCTTGGTTGGAATTTTGCCCAGCGTGAGCTAAGACTGGTTGATTTTGTTCCAGAGGGTGGGACTGGATTCTGAACGCCAGCTGTGCTGGCACATTTCCATTCAGAACCAGGCCTCTTCCGAAACAAAATGCCCATCTCTAATGGCAACCCTTTTCAGGTTTTCTAGGTAGAGAATATACAGAAGTGGCTTACTATTCCCTTCTTCTGGGTGTGCCCTGGGGCGATGCAGCTTGCCCAAGACCACACAAGCTGGCTGTATTAGTCACAAAAAATATTGATGCATATGTTAACACTGTGGTTATCATTATGAAGTAGAAATAACTCACAACTTTCCTGCTTAAGCACTTCAGGACCAGTTCAGGAGGAGGACTTCATATGTCATGTGCTGAAGCTTCAGCCATGAAAATCTTAGCTAGTGTGAGTCTGTGAGTTTCTATAACAATGATTTTAACACTAGTTTGGTAAACTCAGTGAGTGAGGATTGGTTTCATGCTGAGGACTCACAAAACGGGATGGACCCACTTTTACTGTAGTATCACAGTCTCCCAGGATATGGGGGCGGGGCGGAGTCTCTTTGTTGGGTCTTCAACTCGGGGTTTCTAGACGTTGTAATAATGCCAGGAATTCTTTTCCAAGTTTCCCCTTTTACATGCATCCTTTTTGAAGCGCAGCAGATGTTGTGAATCTGGAATTCTGAGAGCTGGCTTTGGAGTGTTGGGATGCTTTAAAAAAACCTCCTGTTCTCATCAAAGCAAAAAAAGGGGGTTGGGCTGTGTGGCCATCACAAAGGTAAAGGTAAAGGTTCCCCACACAGATGCGTGCTAGTCGTGTCCGACTCCAGGGGCGGTGCTCATCTCCGCATTCAAGCCGAAGAGTCAGTGTTGTACAAGTCCATGGCCACGTGGCCGGCATAGCTGCAAGGAAACCCTGTTTTACCTTCCTGCTTTTTATGGCGGTACCTATTTATCTACTTGCATTTTTACATGCTTTCAAATTGCTAGAGTGGCAGGACCTGGGGTTATCAGCAGGAGCTTGCTCCGCTGCGTGGCATCCGGGATTCAAACTGCTGAGCTGCCGACTTTGCAGCCAACAGTTTTCAGAGTCTTAGTCCACTGAGCCACCACGCCTCATCACAAAACACAATTGCAAAACTAGGCTACTGGTGATACCTTTATAGGCCACTAATAAAAATTAAAAAACATTGCAAGCTTTTGGGTGCAAAACACTCAAGCAGGTCCCAAAAGTTCAAACATGGCAAAAGATGTGCTTTGCCAGGGGGTTATTCTTAAGTTCTTGGCCAGAATGACTGTTCTCAGTCATCCCTGAATGACTGTTCTCAGTCATTCAAGGATACGGTCCGTCTGCTTCCATTTGGGCTGAATTCCAAAAGGAAGGAGTCTTGAAACCTGAGCCCCAGTTAGCTACCATTAATCACTGTCTGTTCGGGCTGCACAGAAAACCAGCCCCTTCAAGGCATTCTGGCAAGACAGGCATCACACACACCCCATGCTTGAATTTTATGATCCAGTAGAGACTACAACCTAGATCTCCTATGTCACCATCCACCGCTCTAACCACTACTCGGCTCTGATTCAGCCTCAGTGTCATTTTCCTCCCTGGTGCTCGTTGGTCCTTTGCACTTCTTCCTAAGCAATTCTTGTGGGTGATCTCACCTGGGAAAGAAAAAAAAAAGATCATGTACTGAGGCAAGTCCATTTAGTAGATGCTGGTAAATAAAACATCGAGAATAGAATTGAACTGTGTGGTGCTGTTGCTGAGAACAGTTGAGCGTGAGACAGTTTAGAGGGAGAAGAGAAGATTTTTGCAACACCTGCCAAGAGGGAACGGGGAGGATCTTTCTGGCACTTACAAAGGCTCCCAAACAAACCCATGAGTTGTTCCTTCTTTCACTATATTGTCAGTCATGTGCTCTGCTATGCTGAATGTGGATTGTAAGCTTGAGAATTAACTACTGTACGGTCAGCTTACGTTCTTTGAATGGAACAGGAGATGGATATTTGGCATTACATGCAGATTTTGGAACATTTACTAATGTGGCTTGCAGTATCCACAGGTTCATAGAATCATAGAGTTGGAAGAGACCTCAAGGGCCATCTGGTCCAATCCCCTGCCATGCAGGAACCCCCCCATCACAGGACACCCAACAGATGGCCATCCAGCCTTTCCAAACTTCCTGTTCCTTCCTGACCCAGGGTTGGATGTAACCATATCTGTTCTGAGACTGATCACAGCATCTTTAAACAGGAATAATAATGTGACATCCAAAGCAGTCCCGAGGGTCCCTCAGTCAATAAGTTCCTCATCCTATATTACTTTCCCCTTTTCTTTTACCTCAAACAATCAGATGTACCAATCTATAGTTTTTGTTCCTTATTTTAAGTTCATTTTTTCATTAATTTTCTGTATCTGATGTGCTTTAAAATGTCTTGGTCTTTATGCATACCTTCTGGTGTTTCTTCATCTCTCACCTGTTTGATCCTCATCCTGTGATAAATCCATGTTTCAAATGTTTTTGTGCTTTTCTGCAGAAGGCTTTTAAAAGTGCACAGTCCATGTTTATACAATAGCACTGAATGCATATCAGGTACAATTTGCTTCCTCGAAGCCCATCTTCAGAGTGCTTTGTGCATATCAACATGCTTTAGTTTAAATAGAAGGCTGCTCTGGGCCATTTCCCTTCCTGACAAGTATCGTATGGCTGTGGTCCAATTCAGTTCAGTTCATCCAAACCCCAAAGTACTGTACTTCCATTTGTTGACATGTTTTCCACACTTTCATTCTGGATCTTCAACTTTTTACTAAGGTAACTGATACGGGTGGGCATTTCGCTTCGGAACCAGTCTGTTACAAAATGAATCACACGAGCCCAGGTGGTTCTTGGAACCAGCTGATATATGCAGATCCAATTGCTTTACCTTTCTCTGTCTCGTGCAGGTTTAAAATCTAACAAGGAAGCCCACTGCAACGTCATCTTTCCTGCTTCGTGCTGCTAGCCAATTAGAGAAGGAGGTGGATGATACCTGTCCCTGCACATCTCCTGATTGGTCAGCATCACAAATCAAGCGCAGATGATATTGCAGCATGTTTCCTCGTTGGATT
Organism: Phrynocephalus versicolor; assembly: GCA_023846285.1. Classification (NCBI taxonomy): domain Eukaryota; kingdom Metazoa; phylum Chordata; class Lepidosauria; order Squamata; family Agamidae; genus Phrynocephalus; species Phrynocephalus versicolor. The sequence goes on from JAHTLZ010000195.1 coordinate 11,090,022, forward strand.
TTAGCCCTGCGCGAGACAAGAGAAAGGTAAAGCAATTAGATCTGCGTGTATCAGCCGGTTCCAAGGACCACCTGGGCTTGCATGTTTCGTTTCGTAATCTACTGGTTCCAAAATGAAATGCCCATCCCTAGTAACCGGCTGATGGATGGTGGAGGTTGCAGTCCAGTACACTCAGGTTCTTAGAAGGTGGTGACCTTCTTTCTCCTCTTCTCTAGACTTCATGGAAGACCTTGTCTATACTTGGGCTGGTCTTTTGTCCTCCAACCCATGTCCTCAACATGAACACACAGCATCACTTGTATGTGCCCAGTGCTTTCATTAATAAAATCAAATGCCAAGACTTAATTAAAATTCATGGCATCTTAGTGACAGTTTTGTGGCCTCCAGATACTGCGTGGAAAGCCTGGGAACCCAAGTCATCCTCAAAAAAGTGTGTGCCGCTTATCCAAAGAGAATTTAAAACTTCTCAGCTGTTTGAAAGGGGACCTTAAAGAGTTAACTTGTCACTGAAACGTTGGCATTTCTAACAATTTTCCTCTTTTGGGGGGTAACATAGGAATGCAGTTCTTTAGCCATTATGTTTTTTTTCTCCACATACCAGGGAATTTCCATACACGGAAACTTAGAATAGTTTCCTATTGTGCCTCCCTGAGTGTTTCATCCCTACAATGAATCATACTACTTGACCTTGTAGTTTGTCCTTGAAATGTTAAATTGCCTTTTCCCTTTGACACTGTCTCAAAATGATTTTAAAATTGTTAACTTCAGAGAGAGATGCCTTAAAATAGAACAGCTGCATAATCCCAGTTTTCAAGTATTGCTTAATGGCAGAGTTACTTTTATTGTAGATTTAATTCAGGCTAAGCCATTGAGATATTTTCCTACCCCAACTCCAAAGCAGTAATTGAAAAACAATTTTTGCCATTGACAGTGTTTTATAAGAAAGTTTCTGTTCAGCTTCTGTAATGTCATATCCCATTTGGGGTTTGGCTTTTAAAAAGTGGGAGTTTAGAGTTAAAACTACATTTATTTATTTATTTATTTATTTTATTTTATTTTATTTTATTTTATTTTATTTATTTAACTTATATGCCGCCCACTACCCAAAGGTCGGCATATGTTATTTGCTCTTTTCTCTACTGCTGGTTTGTAACTTTCATCTGAATACGTTACATAAGAACATAAGAAGAGCCATGCTGGATCAGGCCAAAAACTTATCTAGTCCAGCTTCCTGTATCTTACAGTGGCCCCACCAGATGCATCTGGGAGCGCACGAGACTAGATAGCTGTCTCCTGATACCACTCTCCTGCATCTGGCCCTTGAGGTACCCCGGTTTTAAGCCTGGAGATGACACATCTCCATCATGGTTTGTAACCTGCGATGGACTTTTCCTCTAGGAATCTGTCCAATCCCCTTTTGAAGGCATCCAAGCCAGATGCCATCACCACCTCCTGTGGCAGGGAGTTCCATAGACTAATAACACGCAGAGTGAAAAAATGTTTTCTTTTGTCTGTTCTCACTCTTCCAAACCTCAGTTTGAGAGGATGTCCCCTAGTTCTGACATTGTTTGCCATTGTTTGTTTGGGCAGTTGTAAGGCTATACATAAAAATAAAAATCTAATTTTTGTTAACAAGATGGGATTTTAAGAAAATGTACTCTATTTTCCCATGTATAAGACTACATTTTTTTCTACAAGTGTTAGACTAAAAATTAAGGGTTTGTTATGCATGGAAATAAGTGAAGGAAAGAACAGTATGGGTGGCAAAACTACCCAGACCTTGTTTCTGAAAACAGTTATCTTATAAATGAGCATGCCGTATAGATGAAAAAAAATATAGTACTGTATATTATTTGCAGAATTCATGTTACTCTTTAGAATTTTTGCAGACTAGGAGAGAGCAAAGTGTAGCGTAGACCGGAAAGGTCTTGAGCTGTTTCTAACCCTCACTCCAAATCTTTCAAAGACACATTCATATATGGCCCATGTGGCAGGTTCTTCCTCAGCAATGCATTTTTTACCACTTTACCACCTGGAGGACTGGAAACTCTAACTTCAAAGCTGTACATTCCAGCCAGTTTGGTGAGACCTTCCAGACATAGGAGAACAAATGTATCCCCTGTTCATTTTAAAACTTTGAGTAGTCTTTCACGCTGACATTTCAAAAAATATCCTTAATATAACAGATGGCATTGCTGATCTAAGCCTTTAAGGATAAGATGCAGCATGCATGAGATGTTCTGGATGTATAGGACAGCTGCTGCGCCTGGTTTGTAAGCTTCCGTAACCATCTGGCTGACATCTGTTGGGGAGGTCTAGATGAACTTGGGACTGCTATAGCAGGGCAGTCCTTGTTTTCTGGTTTGGAATGATCCTTCACCGAAAAGCCATTGTGCATGCAAACCTTTTTATGAATCTCTTGAGAGTTTTAGAAGTGATATTGACACTTGCATATTTAGAGATGTCTGTGCCGTAAAATCCTTGGAATATAGCAGTTGATATATACTGTCTGGTAATTTCATGAAGCATACAGGCAGTCAAGAACGAGAGGTGAATATGTGACTTTTTAGATAACAGCTCCCACTAGACCTGTTGGCTGGGAAATTTTGGGAGTTGTAGTCCAGATTTAATTTTTCCCAAGTTCTGTGCAAGATGACTGGCGGACCGAAAATAACTGGGGTGTTAGTAGCTTGGCTTCTTCCAGAATTCAGTTTTTTGCACCCGTGGTATACCTATACCAGTGGTGGCAAACCTTTGGCACTCCAGATGTTTTGGACCACAGTTCCCAGAATTCCAAGCCTGTATTGCCAATGACAAAGCACTGGGATTTGTGGTCCAAAACATCTGGATTGCCGAAGGTTCACCACCACTGACCTATACCCATTTGTTGAGAACAAAACCCTGCGGGTTTTTTTCTTGTGTGATCCTAGTTGAACCAAGCTTATTAAATTAGGCTTTTCAGGATGTGAGCGATTTGAGATGTGGGTAACCCCAAGTGAAATCTATCTTTCTGTCTCAGGTTTGTTTTCTCAAAGATCTGCGGTGATCAAGCAAAAAGGGATGGGGTGGAGAATGTCTGGCTAAATGCGGTGGTTGAGGCTGCTTTGTCTTTGAAATAAATTATTTCATATCATTCCATGTGTCTTTTTTCATAAGACACATGCCTGCAGAAGCATGTATACAGGAAATGACCAAGACTAGATGTTCTCAAAAAATCTAGTAAGACACTATTCTTTTTTTTTTACCACTTCTCTTATTTTTTCTGTTTCTTATGTAAGCAATCACCTGGCTAGTTTTACTTTCATTTTAGTTTTATTTTAGTTTGTTGTTGTTGATTTATTTATATTTTATTTTTATTATGTTGCTTGTATTTTGGGTGTTTAAATGTGTTACTTTGTTATTTTGTTATTCTGTGTTGCAAACCGCCCAGAGTAGCCTAGGGCTAGATGGGTGGTATAAAAGTCAAACAAACAAACAAAAAATAAATATTCTCAGGAGAAAACCAAGTTCATCTACACTCTTGGTTGGACAAAGAAGCTAGTAAGGTACCTTATGTCCCCTTTCAGGCTGTTGCTCACATCATTTAGGACAAGCAAAGCTTGGAATGTGTTCTTTTTAAAAACAAAAACAAAAACTAAGTTCCTAGAATCCCCTAATGAGTGTGGCTAGTGGGTGGGAGAATCTGGGAGCTGTAGTCCACAACCCTGAAATTCTTCAAGCTTTGTGCCTAAGTGGGGGAGCCATGCACAGTTCTAGAGTAAAGATGAGACTTTAATAAGAAGAAACAAGACCTGGAAGGGTCCAGATTCCTGATTAGAGGTACGTATATTCAAAGCTAACCTGCAAATAGAAGTGGCTTGAGGAATTATAGAGGGTTTTAAAAAAATGCCTAATTATAGTTGTAGAAGGGCTGACCACATTGAGTTGTGGCTCGCCACCACCACCACCACCGCACAAAATTAAACAAAGGAGCTTCTGCCTTTTGGCATATGTATCCAGTATTCAGCCCTCCTCAGTATATAGAACTGATAACAACTATCTTCTTTAATATAGGCCGGAATCATCTTTCATAATTACATTGGTGGAGGGGAAGTGACATAACGTACAATGGCAAAGAGCGCAAATTGGGTTTTTCGGTAACATACCAAGGCACCTGACTGGTGGGTGCTTCATGAGGAATCTGGGTGGGTTATGTTAGCTAGTAGCAATTGTCACTGTAAGTTAAATTATTCCTCTTCCACTGGAATAACTGTGCTCGGGGGGCATTACCCATTGTTGGGCTGAGAAAGCTGGCAAGGGCTTGCAGAACAGATTTTAAAAATTACATCAAAGCAAAAAAGCAAAATGTTTTTCTAATAAACCACCCTGCCATGCTTAAATCACTTTCTGGGTGGTTTATATTTTAATTATGCAGGCCACACATTGCTCGTCCAGCAAGCTGGCTACTTGATTTACTGACTTTAGGAAGATGGAAGGCTGAATCAACCTTAAGCTGGCTACCTGAATCCCTTGGGATAAGTAGAACTTTCACTGCAGTACTGCAGTTTATCCATTGTGCCACGAGGCTCCTTCCTCAATTCATATGTTGCTAACAACACTTCAAGGAAGAACTTTAATAAGACTTTTCAAAGTGTCTTCCCACTTTGAAGTGGGAAGACATATTTTTGGCGTGTGTCCCTGCTTTATTAGAATAACATGGTATTAACTAAAGAAAGTATTAATCCAAGTTAAGGATTAATCTTTATTTATAACAGGGCAAAGAGAGTCAAAATTTCCCAAGGTAACACTCATCCAGTGAGATTCTTGTCCCTAACATTCACAATTCATTTCTCTCTGCCTCTTTTTTAAAAAAACAAACAAAACAAAACATAAGCAGTTTCTCCCCAGAATAATCTGCTTGTGTATGCAGATTCATCCAACACAAAAGGATAACTAAACCCCTAAACCCTGGGAATTTGAAAAGCTCCTTATAGATTTCCATGCCAAATTGGAGACGCTACAATTTACAGGAATTGTGGAGCAGGTTCTGATTTATAACGTGTGCTGTGGATTCAAATATTTTGGTGGACAATGTGGGAATTCTTGAATGTGTTGTCTGTGGTCAGACAGCATGGACTTTCTCTGGGTTTCCAAATATCACAAGAAGTAAATATGTCTTAGAAGGAAATGAATGTTGGAAGGCAGTGGTGAACTCCCGTTAAACTGCAGTGAAAATAATTTCAAAGGGCAATTGGCAAATGAACTTGGAGGAGTGAAGTTTAGAAAAGCCGACTGTCTCTTTGGGAGCTCAGATAAGGATTAAGAGTGGCTCTGGCATTATTTGGGGAAAATAAACTTTTCCTGTTTAAGTGTTTTGTCTGTCTAGTGTTCCATGCCTGGATTCTGTTGTGTTAACTTGCCGGGTTGTCTCTGCAGCTTCTGTAGACAATTATGGGCCCAGTGTGTGGTTGTATAAGCACCAAGCTCTCCTTTTGACCTGAGGTGTTCTGGGGATGAGTGAAATCATGTCTAATGGGATTCCACTCTCACATTCCACTATGGAACTAGAAACAGGAGGAGAAAAAAAATAATGGATGTGCCCTTGGCTTCTCTGCATAAACTCAATTGTTATACATTAACTTTGGAGCTAGCAATCAATATTTATTTTTCGTTGCTTATTGAATGTATTTATTGGTTTCCCACCTTTATTATTTATTTTATTTTATTTTATTTTATTTTATTTTATTTTAGAGTAGTTTTAGTCCACAGTTCTCCTTGGAAAAAGGACCCAAGGTGGCATGTTTGGTGAGAACAAGCTGTATTGCTGCTCCCAAACTCTTGAATTCCTCCTTCCCACAGAATGCTAGACTGACCCCATCTTTACTATCTTTCCACAAACAAGCAGAAACCTTTCTCTTCAGATAAACTTCCTCTCACCGACGGGCTGCCTGAGTGGATTTTTTAAACAGATTGCTGTACCTCACTATTTAATATCTGTTCAGAAAGAATTTTCCGGGATGCTCTTGAAGGAAAGAACCAAGGTGTGAAGGTGAAGAGAATTCTTGTTAATAACTCAAGATACACTGATGACACTGTCCTGCTTCAACTAAGTCTGGCAGGTTTGCAAGGATTATTGGGTTCTGTTGCTGCAGAAAGTGATACCATGGGATTGCGACTTAATGTGAAAAAGTAAAAATAAAAACAAAAAACGAAAAGTAAAAAACAAAATTGGACACAAATTCTCAAGATTGGCAATGATATTGAGAGAGTTTCATCTTATAAATACCTGGAGTGCTATGTCAAGGATAATTGGGATTTTTTTTCATGCAAAATTCTTTGTAGAATTGAACAAGCTAGAAATTCCTTCCAGAACATGAGGAAAGTCTTGATAGGCCAAAACTTAACTTTCAGACTTCGTACCTGAATACTTTGATCTGATGTTTTTAGTGTACTACTCTGTGATATTGAGACTTGGACCTTTACAGATGTATTATGTAGAAGGCTGGAAGCATTTGAGATGTGGATGTACAGACTAATTCTGAAGATACATTAAACAGTCACTAATGTCACCATATTACAGCGTATGAATAAAAAGCTAGAAATTCTCTATAATATAAAGAGAAGGAAATTACAGTATTTTGGCCACATAATGTGGAATAACAAATACCATCTGCTGCATGCTATCCTTCAAAGAAAAATAGATGGGAAGCGTGGCTCAGGGTGTAGAAGAACATTCTGGCTTAAGAATTTAAGCCAGTGGTTCGCAGTGAGCACAGCGTTACTATTTAGAATAGCTTTGGATAAAAACTAAATCATGTTACTGATTGCCAACAATTAGGATATGACACTTGAAGAAGTACCTCACTACTTTGAATGTGTTTTATTGTTGCATATGTTTTTAAATACAGTATAACAGGCATGTCCAAAGTCAGGCCCAGGGGCCAAATGCGGCCCATTTTCAAATTTCGAGCGGCCCGCAGCTTCTTCTGCCCACCGGCTCAGCCTGTCAGTCATCCCCACCAGCTGGCCCCTCCCCATACTGGATGGAGAAATCAGCTTGCAGTTTTATGGTTTGCCTGCCCTCCCTGCCTCTGTCCATTCCCCCAGCCACCTGCCTAGCCTACCGTTGCTGCATCATCCTCCCTGCCTCCTTGCATGTTATAGAGCAGGCATGTCCAAACTTCAGCCCTCCTGGTTTTTTGGACCGCAACTCCCAGAATTCTAGGGTTGCATTGCCAATGACAAAGGACTGTGGGAGTTGTGGTCCAAAACATCTGTAGGGATGAAGTTTGGACATGCCTGTTATAGAGACTTGTCCAAAGTCCGGCCCGGGGGGCCACATGTGGCTGAATGGTCGGCCCACACACATCTTCACCTCACCAAATCTGGCCCTTCTTGGAAAAAGGTTGGACACCCCTGCAGTATAAGATTCATTTAATATTTTTGGTATTTAATCTCAGAACAGCTGCCTAGATGCCCTAAACACATCCAATCTCGCCTGATTTTGGAAGCTAAGCAGAGTCGCCCCTGGTTAGTACTTGGATGGGAGACCACCAGAGTAGGAACTGACAAACGATTCCAGTATTCCTGTCAAGAAAACTCCATGGGCATGGAGTCACGAAGAGTCGGTCACAACTGTAACGACACAACACAACACACACACACAATCTTAGAACTGCAGAGCTGAAAGGAACCTTCTGTATCACTGAGCCTAGTACCAGTGAAGGAGGCACGGTGGGGGAATTGAACGCCCAACCAATGGCTCCTAAATCATTGAGCTATTCAGGAGTTTGTATACTGATTTTTAGCTTTAACCCCTGTCTTTTAATGATGTAAGTCACCTGCGATCCTTTTAAAGGAGAAAGATTGGATAAAACATATTTTAAATAAGTAAAAATTTAAATAGAATTCCTTAAAAAGCAATCTTAAGCCAAAGATCTCTCAGATGCTTTTAATATTTACATCATGGGGGAGTCATCTCCTCTGAAGGGTCTCTAGTACCCTCTTCCAGAGGAGCAGGAAAGTCTTTGGAACAAATCTTTGTCTGGCATGGAGAGTGCAGCGGTGGGAGGGGAAGGGACAGATGTTATCCTTCCACAGGTGGTCAGGCACTAGCATGAGATTGGATATAATCTAGCATGTCCAGCGTGCTCCATAATTACAATTTTAAGGATTCTTATCACCCTGATCTGTCTTGTGCTTGTTTGTACTGTTGAATTGCACTAAGCATGGCTTCTCCATTAAGAAATCACAAGGGCTTTCCCTCTAAGATATTCAGTTGGGTTTGGTTGAGAAGTTGGGACTCAACCCTAGTAAGGTAGCTCTATTCTGAATGTGGTGGATGTGTTGCCGCTGTGGACACTGGGATATGCACAGTATATGCTTTTTGCGTGTTATGGCGCTGCCTTTGTGGTCACCCATAAATCTTCTCGGGAATGAAGAGCAAAGTTGCTTTCTTCTTTTTCTTCTTCTGAGCCTCGTGGCGCAGTGGTTAAATGCCTGTACTGCAGGTAAAACTGTGCTCTCGACCTGGGGTTCAATCCCAGGTAGCAGGCTCAAGTTTCACTCAGCCTTCCATCCTTCCGAGGTTGGTAAAATGAGTACCCAGCTTGCTGGGGGGGGGGGCAATGTGTAGCCTGCACACTGTAATTAAAAATGTAAACCGCCCAGAGACTACTTAAAGTGGTATGGGGTGGTATATAAGCAGAACACTTTCTTTGTCTTCCTCTTCTTGGTGATATCTTCCATGTTCTGCTTTTAGTGTGTTCTGAGAAGTTGTTCTGCTTATGCTTCTATAATATCTAGCAGATCTTATTTTTTCTGGGCACGGTTGCAGGTCCACTTACACTGGAATGACAGCCAACCTTTGAGTCTCATCTCCTTAGGCTGACAGTGAGCATGTTCTTCTTACCTTTTTGCATCCTGAGCACATTCCCAGGCCCAATGCAGCTGTCCCAAAGGAACAAGAGCACTTAGTAAATTGGACATGGGCAGGATGTTTGCATTGATGATATCTTGTTAAAAAGCCTCAAGGACATAATTGAAACAGTGGAGATGGAAGATACTGGATTTCTCCTCTTGACTATGTGAGTCAGTCCTTTATCTCACTCCTGTAAAGGAGCCAGAGAACTGAGGTCATAGGTCTGGGTGATAAGCTACTTGATAGGGTGTTTTTGTATGCTGTCATATCTATTCCAACTTTCCAGCTTAGGGTGACCCCCTCCAAGGTATTCTAGGTAGAAAATACACATAAGTGGTTTACCTTTCCCTTCTTCTGAGGTGCTCTGGGCCTGTGCAGCTTGCCCATGGCTATAGTATAGAGCAGGGGTGCCCAAACTTTTTGTAAGGAGGGCCAGATTTGGTGGCTGAGAATGTGTCAGGGGCCGGTTGCTCTCTGACCCTGCCACCCCACTGCAAGCCTCACCCACTGACCCATAAGCTACATGCACTGACCCCTTGGAACCCCACCTGCAGGAAGGAAGGCGGGGACCAAGGGAGGGAGGGAGGGAGAAAGGTGGAAACCAAGAGAGGAAGGAAGGAAGGTGGAGAACAAGGAAGGGAGGGAGGGAGGGAGGGAGGGACCAAGGGAGGGAGGAAAGAAGGAAGGTGGGGACCAAAGGAAGCACAGGGAGCCGTGGCAATAGGTCACCCTTGGAAGAGGCAATCTGTGCAACCTTGCACTCTCCAAGCTCCCCAGCAGTGGCGACTGCTCGCCCACCAGCCCACCCCAAAGCTCCTTGGCCTGCCCACCCCCACACATTCCCCTGAGGTGCCGGTGGCAGCAGACCACCCAGCCACCCAAGTTTCCCAGCGGTGTCAGTGTTGGCAGATTTTTTTTTAAAAAAACGGAGTGAAGGAGGGGGAGGGAGGGGCGGGCCAGCCAGCTACGGGCCACTCAGAATGGCCTGACGGGCCGGATTTGACCCCCGGGCTGGACTTTGGGCAGGCCTGGTATAGAGCCTTGTTCTTCTCTCAAGACACAATCAGAAATCATACTCTTAACCTCTGGTTCTACTGCCAAATACCTAAACTCCTGAGCTTTTCAACCAGCTCTCAATAGTTAGCTTTCTGATGTTCCAGACAAGCTTCATGAAAGTCAGATTGGCCTGAAAATCTGTAGGACAAAACCAGTTTGTAGTGCGTAGAATACTCATACTCACGAGACTTGGGTTCAAATTCTTACTGAGGCATAGGAATTCATGGTGTGTCTGTGGAACTGGGAAACCCACTCCTTCAGTAAATAACTTCAAAGCCCCCTTAAGATTGTAATAAATTTTCCGTGACTTGATGACGCAAGTGGAGGATGTTGTAAAGCGTTAAGAAATGATATCCTGATAAGCTCTTTGAAATGCAGCTTGGTGACTTAATATGATATCTACCTTTATACTAGGGATGGGCATTTCGTTTCGGAACCAGTAGATTACGAAACGAACCACATGAGCCCTGGTGGTCCTCGGAACCGGCTGATACGCGCTGATCCACTTGCTTTACCTTTCTCTTATCTCGCACAGAGTTAAAATCCAACAAGGAAGCATGCTGCGACATCATCTGTGCTTGATCTGTAATGCTGGCAAATCAGGAGCTGTGCAGGGACAGGCATCATCCCGCCTCCCTCTCTGACTGGCCAGCAGCACGAAGCAGGAAAGATGGTGTTGCGGTGTGCTTCCTCGTTGGATATAATCTATAATGGTAATGTTTTATACCTGTCCAAACTAGACTAGAATTATGAGTGATCCATTGTACTTGAAACTGGACAGCCCTGTCTCCCATAGGTCCCATAGGGCCCTAGGACTAGCCTTTAATTGTTCAAATTAATCATGACTACTCCCAAAGAGTGCACACTGCCTTCTGGTTTCTGGGACTACAGAGCAGCGGTCTATCCGCTGTTGCAGTTAAAACAACAAAGTGTTTTGGCATCTTAAAAGAGACAACACATTTTTGGCATAAACAGCTGTGATCTAGTGGTTCTCAACCTTCCTAATGCCGCGACCCTTTAATACAGTTCCTCATGTTGTGGTGACCCCCCCAACCATATAACATTATTTTTGTTGCTACTTCATAACTGTAATTTTGCTGCTGTCATGAATCGTAATGTAAATACCTGATATGCAGGATGTATTTTCATTGTTACAAATTGAACATAATTAAAGCACAGTGATTAATCACAAAAACAATATGTAATAATAATAATAATAATAATAATAATAATAATAATAATAATAATAATAATAATAATAATAATAATAATAATAATAATAATAATAATGATGCAGACAAATTAAGTGGACCTTTTTGCTTTCTAATTCAGGAAAGCCTCCATCATTCGGCCCCTCCCTTGCCGATATTGCTTATTTAAGGCTTTCCACATGCCAGTATCCTTTCCCCTATCCCCGCTGCCCTTTAGCAGGCTTGGCATGTCCAAGGTGAACAGGGGTGGCAGGTAGAAAGTGCAGGGGTAGTGCCTCCTCCCCCCCACCAATTCTCAGCCTTGCGCGCACCGGGGCTCTGCCAGGAGAGAGCTGCGCACCCACCAGGAGATGCCGGGGGTTGTTCAGTGGGCGACCGCCACCGATGTTTGCCCACTTCCCTCCATTGGCTGGAAAAGGGAACTGGCGCTCACGTGAAGGTGAGGCCTGGCACTTTGCAAAGCTGTGGCAGCGAGAGCCGAGCAGAGGGTACGCAGCTATTGTTGACACCTGTGCGGGTCTTGCCTGCTGGGCTGGTTGGGGTGTTGGCGGGTGGCCATGGTGGCAGAGCAGAGTGCGTGAGCCACCAGGCAGGAAGAGCCTATCTGTGGCTCTGCTGCACCATGGCCCCGAAGGGGCTCCTGTGAGCCCAACTACCCTCTTTTGCATTGCCCTGTTGTGGCTGAAGAGAAGGAGGAGGGATGGGGTGAGTTGGCAGCGTTGGCAGTGGTGGCGGGGGAATGGCTGCTACTGGCCCCATGTCGAGAACAGTAGGCAATGCCACCTCCATGGGGGCAGCAGGAGCAGCTGCCGCTGCAGGAGCAAGTAAGGCACTCCGGCAGCTTTGCCTGTGAGCAAACTGCACAGTTCCGAGAGGGAGGGTGCCGCCGCGGACCTGTTCCCAGTTTGGTGCTGCTCTCTCAATCCTCCCTGCCTTGGGGGTGGGGGGGAGGTGCGATCGCCTGGAGCCAGTGTCCTCCTCCTCCTCCTCCTGCCCCACCCCAGTTACCCTCTGACCAGTTGGTGGCGACCCCTGTGAAAGGGTCATTTGACCCCCAAAGGGGTCACGACCCCCAGGTTGAGAACTGCTGTGATAGATGGTCAGACCACAAATCCTTATGCCAGAGGCAGTTAACAAATCATTGAGGTGCAGTGAGACTTGGTTTGCCATATTAGAGTCAAGTATGTGCCTGAAATGGATTGTGAGGACAGAACTTCCATGAGTTATCAGAGTTTGCACACCTAGTCCCAGGTTCATTCTGTGGTGTTCTTAGTTCAAACTAGGCAAGTTCTAGAACAGTGGTTTTGAACCCAGGTGTTCTTGGGCTGTAACTCCCAGAAATCCTAGCCAGCACAGTTGGCGGTGACGGCTCCTGGGAACTGCAGCCCAAGGACACTTGGGTTGAGAATCGCTGGTTTGGAGGAATACTCAGGAAAAGCATGGGGAAGAAAATGTTCCCCCACTTTTTAAATTTTTTTATTTATTTTTATTTTATTTTTATTTCAGAGAGGTGAACATTCTTTTCTCTTTTGGGGCCTCCCTATTTCAAGTTCAACCCCTGAAGGCCCCTAACAGTGTTTCATCAATTGCATTCTCCAATTGAAAACTGGGCAGGAAAAAAACGCTTTCCAGACGTTTAAAGAATCGTAAAAGAAATGCTCACCCTTGTAGATGCAAACTTGCATTGTGAGAATTGCAATGGTTTATGTGCAGAAACAGTTTTAAGTCCAGCAAAAAAACAGAAAGCTAGGGGATGAGAGATGGGGGCGGGCAGCAACCTCATATAATATCCAGAGTTCAATGGCTGGGTCCATCTAATGTCAAGCAAAACTGTTTACAAGAGTAAGTTGCACATGGACAACTGTAATTATTAGAGGAGGCGCGGGGCTCAAATCTTGTAACCGAACACTTAAAGCAATAATTAACTCTGGCAGAGTTTCAATAGCATGCAATACGCTTGGGAGTCTGAAGTCTGGATGGAATGCCTGCTTCATGACATCAGACCCTAAAATGTTTTAATATTGTCAAATGGGGGGGGGGGCCGGCACAAGAAGGAGAAGGGGGTGAAGCTGGAAGAGTTAAAGGAAAGCCTTGCAAAGAGAAATCTGGGAGGGAGGACTTGAAGGGGGTGACAAAGTATAGGGGACATAAGGATAGGCCAGTAATTGCTACATTTACTCTCAAATTTGTGGAAGGGCTTGGCAGAGAAACACTGGCTGTCGTCCAGGAAACTATGGAACTTGTTCCATGAGTTTTGAAAGGCTTTAAATTCCTTTCCCCCCATCCTCAGATAGCTTACTATGCTATTTGACAAAGTGCGTACAAGAGTTGTGTATGTGAAGAGCATCACTTGGTGATGCCTCGCAATAAAGGTGGTTCTAGCTGTGTACAAAGAAGTGTACAGTAATACACTTCTGCTAGTCTGTGAAGATTCTCAGTGATCCAGGTGAGTTAATCTGGAAGTTGAGTCATGGCAACTGGACTCCTTTTTCTTAAGAGGTTGGAACGTTTCGCTGCTCATCAATCAATCAATCAATCAATCAATCAATCATTTATTTGCATTAGCCATGGCCTTAGCAAAAAAAAAGGATATTTACATAGATATAAAATTGGCATACTAAAATCAAGATAATAAATACATATACATGCAATATTCCTGTATCAGATTTGGACAAGTAACCCATAAATGATTATTATTTTAAACTCATAGTTGGCCTTATTTTACGCTACTCATCCAAACTGATGAAGCTGTTTGGATAAGCAGAAAAATGTTTCCGTCTCTCAAGAAAAAGAAGTCCAGTTGCCATCACTCAACTTCCAGATACACTTCTGCTAGTTGAACTTAAATAGTTGGATTGAGTTCAAGTGAATGTGTGTATGCAGTGCATTGTGGTCTGCCAGTACTAGCCATGGGTGCGTGTGGTGCTTTCAGGAAAATAAAGTATTACATAGGTTTGCTGCCAATACAGCAGTCTGGTAGAGTGTTGGAATGTTGGACGGGGACTTGAGAGATGCGATTTTTTTGCTCCCCAAACCACAAACCTGAATTTTCGGGCAGTGACAGATGCCTGCTCACTCTCTTGTCTTTCAACTATACTTTAACTAACAGGATTGTTGTGTTGAGCCAAGAATCAGTAGACTTTAAATCAAATCCACCCTGTGTCTTTGTGTTAAAAATACAGCTTAAAATAAAGGATTGTCTTGTTGTCAAGATAAGACATTTGCCTGTTTAGATGGTCAGGTTTGCAGTCCAGGTTTTGCAAGCTTGGAAGGGCTGGGAGGACCCTATAACAAGAAAAGAACGAATGATCTGCGCTGTACAGGACCCTGTCCATCCTGTTTCCTTTTAGGGTACCCTCCTCCAACCTGGTGAGAGTAGTCCAGTCCAGGGAGAGGGTAGCTTCCCTCGAGTCCTTTTCAAATACCTGAAACTTTTGGGCCAACAGAATCTTTCATCTTGTGCTGGTTAGCTGGGGACTCTGTGGGTTATGGTGCCTTCCCGTCTTAGAACTGCAGAGGTGGAAGGGACACGGTGGACCATCAAGTCCAGCCCCTGTCAAGGAGACACAATGGAGAATCAAATTCTCAACTTCTGGCCTTGCTCCCTGGTAGTTACGCAGCTAAGCTCTTGGCCTGTCTCCAGTGTCACTGTCTGATGCCACTTGAACAGTGTCTTAATGTATCTAAAAGAAGACTTCAGAGATCCAGGCTTGTGGGAAGTACTGGGTGAAAAAGAGGTCTCTGTATGTAAACACACACAC
>JAHTLZ010000195.1:11114058-11130831 GCA_023846285.1 Phrynocephalus versicolor
TTGCTGATTCCTACCTTTCCTGTTGTCTCTGTTGGACCTCCCCACCTACGCTCTGAATTACACCCTCCATATAGACATGAAAATATCCTTCACCGTATGGCTGTACCTGTGGATCCAGTTGCCCAGCCAGATTTATCAAGCCACGTCTTGTCCTATGGCATCTTCTGCCAACAGAATTACCGCTGTTAAGGCACCGCTTGCAACTGAATTATCTGGATCTGCCCTCCAGCTGACTTTTCCAGTATTGCTCTCTGAAATCTGCCCTGACAAGCCAGTGTGGTAAAGTGTACAGAATGTACTTTGCACGTGTGAAAACTTTGTTTTTCTGCCTGAACCCACACCACGGATAAGGAATTTGCAAGGAAGCTGTTGCCGGCATGTTGTGATCTTTCAGGTTAACCTATTTCCAAGGGAGGAGGTTAGATTAAAAGAAGAGCGCCTGTCCACATGGAGCGTGTGGTTTTATGTAGATGCAACAAAAGTGGTTTTATGTAGATGCAATACCAGAAGGACGGTATGCATCTTTTTACACATTGCCATCTGCAGGGGTACCTTGGTAGCAGTGGACAAGTCGGCACAAAAACCAAGCGACTGGCTGACACATAAATCAAGCATAAAAGTACAGTGGACCCTCGTATAACAAACAGTTTGTATAACATAAAATCTACAACATAAAAAATTCTGGAGATATGGGAGGTTTGCTTACCAGAATCGCCTATGGAGCGAATCCGTACAACATAAAAATGGTCATGATTAGGGATTACTCCATTTTCAATGCATTCCTATGGGAAATTTGTATAAAGGGAAATTTGCTTAATAGAATTTCATTTGGAAAGAATTAATTCTTTTATACAAGGTACCACTGTAATACCATCTTGGATATTTCAGTGGCACTGTGACTGGCCTTTGCAAATTTGCATGCCATCTAGTATGTTGTTTGTCCACAGTTCCCATTCATATGGGCCAAAGAACACTATCTGAACAGGAGAACAAACTGGTACAACTCAGGACACTAGCAATGGGAACATCAAGAAACCAGCTGGGGAATGTCTTGCTCCCACTGGATATTCTGTCTGTGACTTTGAAGTTGCTGAGCTTTTTTTTTTAAATGGAGGGGGTTTCAAGGAACAGCTAGAGGAGGAAGCTGCACTGGAAGAAATAATTAACCAACCTAAGTGCAGTAGCCTGCAATCTGGGGGTAACCATGTACTCCCTTCTTATTTTTGCATAACTTATCCCTTGCTTATGTTTTAGTTTTGAGTGGTGGATCAAGCTGGGGTGAACTAGCAAGAGACAGCTGATAATTACAGTGAGATGGGCTGGGATGGTGTTAATGGTTTAAACTTGTAGTACTGCAAGCTGGCATTCGGCTAACAGTAAGTTTTATTTTTCCTACCGCCGCCACTGATGCCCCTCTCTATCTTTGTGTGTGTGTGTGTGTGTGTGTGTGTGAATTGTTTGTGCTTTGTTATTATGTTTTGGGGAGCACAAAAGCTGTACATGGATTGAACTACACAGCAGTCTGGTGCCCTAACCACAGTGTTGTTGAAAGGTGAAGTATATGTATTTTTGTACACCTGTTTTTTGAATATAGGCATTTGCTGTGCTATTCCAAGAAATGAACCGTGTTTGCACATATTTTTAATTTTAATGTTTGATTCATCTCCATATTCTTGCAGCTGTGTTGCAGATCTTGAAAGAAGGTACTAATTCCATGGGCAGAATTGCATTTGGCTTGAATTTTGCACGAAGAAGTACAAATTTAATGACTTGGCATTGAAATGGGGGCCAGATAAATTTCTACTATACCTCTAGCCTAAGAGGTTTGTGTAATCGATTGTATAGGAACTTCTTTTCCGATGTTATCTTCTTTCCAGTGTTGAGAATTTTGTATGACACCCCTTGAAGGGATACAAATGTTCTAGTCCTGTAGCTCTAACTAGTACTGTAGCTTTGCAGTGACACTAGGACTCACGTACCTCCTTCTAGATATTGGCGCCATGGACTCTCAGTTCATAGAAAAGGCAAAGGAAAGGGTTAGTAGAGTATTCTTGTATATTTGCACTTAAGAATGCCTTTGGCTGTGATAGGGGTGCATATATGCATAATGCAGGCAATATCAAGCAATGATGGACCCAGAAATGCTGGACCTGGTTCGTGCATTCATTCTTACAATTTAGTCTTGAACAGCTTCATTGGTTTTACAAAGCAAAGAATTGCTAAGAAAAGCTTCAATTTTAGGATGTCCAAATGTTGCAGGAAGTTCCTTGGAGTCATGCTGAATTCTTGCACCATACCTCATGGGGAGAGGGCTTCAGTATTAAAGCCTATGCATAATATTTGTGATTTTAATACAGTGTGTCATCTCTTGGTGTACAATAACTTTCGAAAAACATATTTGCCCTACTGGGGGCAGAGTTTTGCGGAAAGACAACACCATTGGCCAGTGTCATACGCAGCACCAAACAGATAACTGATTTATGGTTTCCATATTACAGATTTTAAAAAAGATGAGTAAGTTCAGTCTTCAGTATTTTCAGTGTAAGGTATCTTTAAAATGCATAATTACTATTGGTGTACAGTTTCCAGGAATATTTGTCCATGCCACATTTATTGGACACCTTTCTTGTCTCTTGTGGCCATAGTGCATTGCATATTTTATGAATACAGCACAGCATTTTAATGTATCTTCTCCATATGGTTGAGTCATCTGCTTTATCTCCTTGTTTGGAGAAGCTTTTGCATGGATTTTCCAAAGGTTGTGAATTTAAAAAGCACAATACTAATTCTTACGACACTAAAGAATTTAATTTGCATTGGTGAGCATGTGCATTTACTTTAAGTTAAAACATGTTTAATAAAACATTATTTCAGGTGAAATCTGGCAAAATCTTAAACTAATGGATTCCTTGCTAAGAATAAAATCTAAACTAACCCAATTTCCAATAGTACCCTCCTTTCCCCCCTGAAAACTGTACCGTAATAAATAAATATGAGTAGGAAGCACTATACAGTATTAGTCACCACCTTCCATCTGCTTCTAGAAACAGTTCAGATCAGTGATTCTCTGGCTTGCTTATAACGTTATGAAGGGCCTGCATTAAAAACATGGGCTGAAAAATAATGTTGTGTATTATGCAAGGTGCACATAGCATCTCTGCAAACAGACATCAGCATGATATTGTTCACAACAGCATGGGTAAATTTAGTTCCAGAATTACATTTCTCCGTCTTGTACTCCTCTCTGTGCTTGTAATCCACCTTCTGTCACCTTGGTTTTTCTGCTTTTCTTCACATGTTCTCTGTTGTATTTCCTGTTGATTTTTTATTTGTAAGTAGAGATGGGCACGAATATATCATTCTACTTCGTATAGATTCCTCTATGCAGCACGACAGGTACCGTGCATCTGCCCCCCCCCCCCAAGCTGGCCCATCACATGCCACTGGGGCCCTGCTTCTCCGTTGGCACTCAAGTCCGTGCAGGATCTTGAGCTGTCGTCCATTGCTTCCTCTGGAAGCTGTTCACTCAGATGAGGAAGTGGGATGGGGATCCTCCATTGAGTAGTTAGCTGCCAGAGGAGGCAGGGAAGGACAGTCCGAGCTCCTGCCTGGAGTGGAGTGCCAATGGAGAAAGAGAACCCTGGAAGCGCATGATGGATTGTGAGTGGGTCAACCAGCTGGGGAAGGAAGAGGAGGGAAGTGAGAGGAGGGGATTCCCGGCACCTGTGATGCTCTTTGTATGAAAGGGCATGGATCAATTTGGGCTCATCTCAGTTGGTAAGGTATTTGGGGCAGAGATCTTACTCAGCATGCAGGAGGTCCAAAAGGGGTGACAGAGGAGAAACACCTTTGCCTGGACATTGCCAGGACATTTGAGTTGATTCAGTTGCTGTCGTGAATAAATTTGCCATTTAAATTTATTTTTTCATTTGCGTCCTGTATCCAGAAGGGGATTATTCCTTACCTTAGCATCCAGGATTACATTTGCTGCATCTGAGACCTAGACTGTGGTTGCCAAAAGCTTATGCTGTAAGTTAGTTTTGAAAATGCTACTGTTTAATTACAACATATGGAGGTTGACTCCATTGGAAACTATCACTGAGCATATCAAATATTGGACCTGGAGAGACCACCAGATTTTTCTCCCTCTTTCCTATTGATTTTTTAAAATAATTATTCAGTAACGGTTTTGTCAGAGTCTGAAATATGCTAAGCCTATTAGTTTTAATTGAAAAAAATGTTGACTGTCAGGTGGCTTGATAATCTGTTTCTAAAACAACCTGCCCTTACCTTGTGTCTTAGTTAGATTATCATATTCATCATAAGAAATAGAGAAGTGTTAGCCGATGATGGTGTCAGGTCTAAAGCAATGACCACAATCCTGTTGCTTAGCATAGTAAGTTGCAACTAGAGTAGGCTCATTTGATCAGAGGGTCATTTCCTTGAAATTCCATTGATCCAATGGGTTTACTTGAGTTGTGATGAACTATTCTAAGCAACAAGATTTCAGCCAATATACAGTAAGTGAAATCTTATATTGGAGAAATCTGGTTCATACCAATTCTCTTACATTCTCTGGCTCTTTCCAGGATCCCTCTGTAACGCCCATTTTCCTATAATTGCTGTCTTTTCACTAAAGCAGAACTAGGATAATTTACATTTCGTGTTACCAGTTTCACGAATGCTCCATCAAGTCTTGTCTTCAAAAAGGAAGTTTCCCAAGGTCTGTCAAAATGTAGGAGGCTTGCTGTTGGTAAGAGTGTCTGAGATGTTGAGTTGATAAAAATGTGGTGCTGACATTTCTACCTCCTGGACATGGAAACTTGAATGTGTGGGAAGTTGTGTTTCACAAGTCTGTGAATCACTCCAGCACAGTACTGGCATCATCATTGTCTTCTTCCTTCCTTTTGAGGACATGAGTTGGAGAGAGGTGTATGGATTAGGCAGGGAAGATAAGTCCACAGAAGGAGGTGAGAAGCAAGATAGCCATGTTGTTATTTGCCATCAAGTAAGAACTGACTTGCAGAGACCCTCATAAGGTGTTTTGAAGGCATTCTAGATATTCTAGTTCTACCATTGCCCAGTTAGCTTCCATGGCCATGGGAGGGATTTGAACCCAAGGCCTCTTGAGTCCTAGTTTGTCACTCTATCCACTACAGCGCACTAGGTATCCCAAGATAGCCATAGGTTCTCAAAACTGCAAAGTTCTCAGATTGGTGGCTAGAATAAGGGACAAGATTTGCCCCCAAAAGTTTGAACATACACTCTAGGAGAGAAGGGCAACTTCTGAATTGTAGGAAAGTTAGTGTAGGGACTCATTGGCAATGTTAGCGTTGGTACTCCGCAGAACGAATGGAAGATCTGGTAGGTGCTTAGATTTTTCCAAACCACGTAATCAAACGGTGCAGATCAGCCATTCCACTTTTCAGCTTTTCCCCTGACACACTTCAAAAAGCGCAAATAAATTCAACTGGAAGTGAGAGAGCAGGCACTTACATTTACAAAAATGAATCGGTAGACATGTAAAGGGCGAAATCTCTGTCTGTCTGTCTCTCTGTCCGTCTCTCTCTCTCTCTCTCTCTCTCTCTCTCTCTCTCTCTCACACACACACACACACACACACACACACACACACACACACACACACACACACACACACACACACACACACACGTGTTAATGTCATTCTACCCAGCTTGACCGCCTCTTTTGGAGGGGGTTATATCTTCCCTTTCTTGCAAAAGAAAACAGCATTTCTCCTTTCCTTCCAGTTCTTTCATTTTATTGTTTCAACTGATCGTCCAGTTTAGGAAAGGATTCAGAACTGTGGAGTCACCCACCCCAAGCAGCAGTTGGTGTTTGATTTGTTCCTTTATTCTTATCCTGCTTGGAAACGGCTTTGATTTTTTTTTTTTTTGCTTTCCCCACATTGCACTTTCTTTCCCCTCTTTTGGCTCTTAAAACAGTTCTGCCCCGTTTAATAGGCCACTTTGTTGAATTTGGCTGTGCGGAGAGGTGAGAAACGACCGCCTCTGACGCCGGTTGTCTGCAACTTTGCTTTTTGAGACATGTTCACTCACGCACCCTTAATAAGCTCTTGAACCAGTTGTGCAGCGTTCGCATCTTAGAGGTGCATATGTGTGTTAACGTTCTGGCTTTTGTGTGTTGTTTGAGCTTTAAAGAATTCTCTCTCCTTTTTTTTGCCCTCTTAATTAAATCACTCTAGAAGCTTGGATCGGGGACTAGTCATCTAATAGGTTCATCAACAATAATCTCCAGTAGCTTCTGGGAATACTTTTTTTGCTTGCTGCTGAGTGGCAAAGTGGAATAAATACGCCCAGATTCCAGAGAATTGCTCATACTTGGCTTAGCTAGACACACAGAAGACCAATTGTTTTCAGTTTAGTGTTACTTGTGTGATGGCAGGATTTTAGTGTTACTTGTGTGATGGCAGAAACCTGGGTGTGCTCTCATGTGTTTTTCCAGATGCACATTTTCGTTGCCTGATGATGCAACAGCCGTGGGATGAGGTGGGGTGGAGATAGGTGGGGAATCACTTCCTGACTCTCTGCCAGCCCCTTGTGGTTGAGGACAGAGAGCTAGAAAGTACCGGTAATGGGAAAGTGAAGGCACACAAAGAGTAATGTTTGAACATGTGTTAAGTGTTTTGCTGTAATTACATCACAATGATATGGAAAATGTCCAAATTCAGCTAAAAGGTTCTTTTGGAAAATGTGCTGAATATTGAAGTGGTAGGATTATTGGAAGGGAAATTATGAATTATGTATGAACGAACGGTATAATGAAGTACAGTGGTACCTTGTATAAAGGAATTAATTCGTTCCAAATGAAATTATGTTAAGCAAATTTTCCTTTATACAAATCCCCATAGGAATGCATTGAAAATGGAGTAATCTCATTTTTATGTTGTATGGATTTTCCCCATAGGCGATTATGTTAAGCAAATTTCCCCTATCTCCGGAATTTTTATGTTGTACAGATTTTATGTTATACAAGCTGTTTGTTATACAAGGGTCCACTGTATTGGAATATTGCCTTAAATGACAAATTGATGTGTAATTTAATGATTAAGAAAGGAGAGTTAAAAAGATATGTTTTTTAATGATATATGGGGTAGATTTATTGAATATGTGCTTGTAAGAAATAAGGGCAAAGTTCCAGTATAACAATCAATTCAGTTCTGGAAGGGAGGATAATAAGGGATAACATCGATTAAAAGGTCCCGCTGGTGGAGGGGAGCACTGTTATGTTAATCTGATGTTAATCTTATTAACAATCTTATGTTAATCTTTTTATGTGTATTTTGTACAGAAATAAACAAAAATATATTTTAAAAGGAATATTATTTTAATTATTATTTAATTATTTATATTATTATTAATCTTTGATTAATTTGCTTTCTTGCACACCACCCAGAGTCCCTACTTGGGAAATCAGGTGGCCTAGAAATGCAGTCAATCAATCAATCAAGCAAGCAAGCTTTTAGCAGAGGCATGATTTTAAATCTGAGGAGGAGCATACATTTTGTTTGCCTGATAAATAACAATAATCTTAGAACTGCAGAGGTGGAAGGAATCCCGTGGCTCAGCAAGTCCAGCCCCTGTCAAGGAGGGGCAGTGGGGAATTGAACTCCCAACCTCTGTCTCTGCACCCAGATTCCATTGAGTTATCTAGCAATGGAGCTGATGGATGTACAGTAATACCTTGATTTATGAGTACAATTCATTCCGGAAACATGCTTGTAAACCAAAACACTCTTATATCGAAGCAGATTTCTCCATAAGAAGTGATGGAAACTCAGATGATTTGTTCTGGGGCCCGATAGAACATATACTGTACATAAAACATTCCAAAACTCACAAAAGAAGTTGGCTAGAAGTCCACATCCACACCATGGTTTAAGTACCTGGCTGCGGAATCCGTTCTGCTTGAGACTAACAACTGGATTTTACTCTGTGTTTTTAATGTGACAATAATAAAATGCAATGTATAGCCCTATACACACTTGACCAGCTGCCCCATGACTAGAAATGATTTTAAAAATAAGAAAGGAAGTGGAGAAATAAAACAAACCCCTAACCTGCACTCCCCTTTGAAAACCTTTGTGGTTTGTGCAAGAGCAGACTCGATTCCTCTCTCCTCCCTCTGCTTTGGAGGCTGCCTGAGTTGGAACATTTCAGACAATCACTCACAATTTGAGGGGGGGGAGTGCTCACTTGTGATCATGTGACCTGCTCCTGTGCTTGTATTGCAAGACATTGTGTGCTGATCAACACAGATTTTTGAGGAATTGTTTGCTTGTCTTGCAAAACAGGTCTTAAACCAAGTTACTCTTAAACCAAGGTATTATTGTATTCCACATTCCTTTATTTCTTAGTGAGTTGAGATGGAAGGCCGGGATTTTTTAATTCAGGGATAGGGATGGCTTTTGAGCATCCAAATGTTTTTCCTTGCCGTTCCTATCAGTCCCACCTGCCACGTCCAGGAGTGAGGGGCAGTGGGAGCTGCTGACCAAATCAACTGGAGATCAAAGGTTCCCTACTTGACTTCTCTACCAAATAGGAGCCAGAAGAGTGTCCCAGTCAAAAGATTCTCTCTGTGTGTATATTTCAGCTGCCCTTTCTGTGTGATTATCACTCAGAAGATAAGCAACTGTGGGTGAAGACTAAAAAGTCATAGACTGCTGTTCTCATCTGAACCAACTAAGTGTGAAGTAACTTGTAGGTACGGTCTTAATTAGACATAATTTCCACCACGCAGAACACTACTACTCTTGATTAACAGTAAGTTACTGTGGTTCTGAGTTCAAAATTCATGTGGGTTTCCATCCACTCACAAAGTAGGTCATGAAAGATGGTCGTTCTTTCTGGAGGTCAACATTTTGAACTGAATGTGTTTGAAAGGCTTCATGTTTCTCATCTGCATATGTTCACTTTCCAAAATTGAGATACAAAAGTAACCCGTTGGCCACTGAAGCATGTCATAATAAGACAGTATCCAGTCAAATTCATGAATGTGGATCCCGTCTTCTCACAAGGCTGCCTGTGCAACTTTGCAAACAACCTGAGTCAAGTATTTCCAGTTTGAAGTCTTAAGAAGGGATGCCGAAGCCCTTGTCCTAAAGAACAAATATTTGTGGTTTTGAAAATCTTACCCAGCGGAGTCAGACCACTTAAAACTCCAGCTTTTATTGCATCAAACCCAAGTGCTTTAGTATAACAATTGCCTGGGACTATGGGCTCTTCAATGCTCGTTTTAAAAAAAGAAATCCTTCTTTGTCAGTTCTGTTCAGAGAGATTCCTTTGTGAAAACCAACATATTTTGACACTGAGAGGATTCTTGGGTGGGATTTCAGTTTTAGGCTGTAATCATTTGAAACAGTGGAAGAAATTGAGCAAGGACATGATATGGTTTAGTAGTGTTCCAAAAGTGAAAATAATAAGTATTTTTCTTCCTTTTCCTCCTGCTTCTCCTTGGTTAACCCAAGTAGTATTCTGGAACTGCAACGTCCAGGACCCCCAGCCAACATTGCTAGTGGTGAACGCTTCTGGGAACTGCAGTCTAAGAATGTCTGGGTTCAGAAGATGAAGAACCAGAGAGCTTAATGCCCTAGCCATGGCATATTTCCATGTTCACAGCATTTTCTGTGCGGCCAGACAAGTCATCCTTGTGCCATCTTTAAGCAGCATTTACTGGGTTGAGCAGATTGTGACATACTCTGTTCATTCTATATTCCGAGGCAGAAGAGAGAGAGAATGAGCAAAACAATGGAGGAGTTTGATGGACTTTTAATAGTAACAGCTGGCTGATAAAGGCAAATGGAATGCGGCCACTGCACTGAAGGCTAAGCCACGCTGGGCCACTCTTGCCTGCCTCCTTACTGTAGCAAGAAGGGTCAAGATTGTTGTTGTTGTTTCATTACAGTTGTGACTGACTCATCGTGACCCCATGTCCATGGAGTTTTCTTGGCAGGAATACTGGAGTGGCTTGCCAGTTCCTACTCTAGGCATCTACAGCACCTGGTATTCCCTGGTAGTTGGCCATCCAAGTACTAGCCAGGCCCGACCCTGCTTAGCTTCTGAGATCAGGCGAGATTGGTTGTGCTCAGGGCATCTAGGCAGTGACTGTCTTCATTTCCCACCTACTAAACTCCCAGCCTTGTAATCCCTGCCACTGTGAAAAGAGGAAGCATTAGCTGGAAGCATTGCCCTTGGCTCCATCCATCACGGGCCATTCTGCCTTCTGCCCCACTAAAAAGATAAAGCCCTCCCCCTCCCGCACATGCATGCTAGTTGTGTCTGACTCTAGGGGCGGTGCTCATCTGTTTCCAAGCCAGAGAGCCAGTGTTGTGCAAGTCCGTGGCTATGTGGCCAGCATGGCTGAACCCATTTCTGCGCACGGAACACTGTTTACCTCCCCACTTTTTACACCGGTACCTATTTATCTACATTGGACCCTCATATAACATGCAGTTTGTTTAACAGAAAATCCACTTAAAGGGAAAAAAAATTCTGGAGAGGGGAAAATCCCTTAACAGAATCGCTTATGGGGCAAATCCGTACAACAGAAAAACGGTCATGATTCGGGGTTAATCCGTTTTCAATGCATTCCTATGGGAATTTTTTAGAAAGGAAAATTTCCTTAACAGAATTTCATTTGGAATGAATTAATTCCTTTATACAACGTATCACTGTACTTGCATTTACATGCTTTCGAACTGCTAGGTTGGCAGGAGCTGAGGTGAACAGCCTTAGCTCACTCCGCTGCGTGGCACCTGGGATTCGAACCCCTGAGCTGCCAACTTTGCAGCTGACTGTTTCAGCGCTCTATTCTGCTGAACCACCACACTCTGTTCTAGCCACCCCCGGTTTCTACATAGGTGGCTTAGAGTAAAGGCAGGAAGAACCGAACCAGTTTGGGTTGTGTGAGGAAAATTCCTCTTTGGCTTATTCCATGAGCCATCCCTGGACTTCTGAAAAAGAGAGACCATTGGCATGGTTGGGGTGGGGAAGGTAGAGCAACTGTGGTGACAGCTCTCGAGACTTTTCCCTTCATTTGCTCACTCAGTTCTACACACTCCTACCTCACTGTACATGAGAGTGCGTGTTAAGATAAACGAAGTGCTTCCTTTCATGCAAACCAACGTATTTTGAGAAGCTTAATTGCCCTCAGACTTACTGAGACGGATGGGTTGTATGTGGGGATAGTAATTGCTCTCCTCCTCTGTGGAGAAGTGCCAGAGATAAATCACCAGTCGTTTTATTGCTGACTTGCAGGTTTGCTGAACAATGAGAGGCTGCCTGACATGTCGCCAACACGCTAGCTGCGTGCTGCCAACGATTTAGACTTGGGTTTCTCTTCTTGGCCTGAAAATGTAGCCCATGCTACATTAGTTCTGCTCTTTCTGCTTTAGTTCTTAATTGTGCAGTCGGTTTCTTTGGGAAAGCATGTTGTCATGCCAGTCCCCAAAAGGGACAGAGATATGAGACAGAAAATTCTCCACAGAAAATTGTCCAGTTCCACCCCATCCCTTTTTTTAAGGGGGAATTTCCATACCATGTATATATATACATTTATCCATAGCTGTCTGAGCTGCTGTACTACTGTAGCCAATTATGTTTGATGTCCCTTTTTTTACTCATTGTTTTCAGCTTTAAAGATTGTCTTTTAATTATGTAAATCACCATTGTTTAATCATTGTTTTCAGCTTTAAAGATTGCCTCTCAATGATGTAAGGCGCTTTGGGTCCTTTTTAAGGTGCAAGGCAGGGTGAAAATATTTTAAACAATAATAAATATAGGATATGAATTTTGGAATCACTGACAGAAGTTTGTCTTGGTTATTTATAAACCCAGCTGCTCAGTTGCTGATGGGGAATTGAAAAATAAGTTATGACAGCCCCTTGTGCACAGGGCAGTCGGCTCCTGGCCGAGTCTGGACCACACTTGTAAATAGTATATTTGCCCCCTGCTAATAACATTATTTGATATCAACAAGCCAAACACAGTAAGTCAGGTAACATTATTCATTGTTGGAAAAATGCCCATTCTACTTTTTCCAGAAAACCCACACCTTAGGAAAGGGGAAACAATCATGGCCTACAGTTGGGCAGTACCAATATTAGGACCAACCAGAATGCTGCAAAAACAGGCAATCTTTTTTACTTTTCTAGAGTATGGTGCAGACTACATAGTATCCCAGCACTGGGAATATAACCCCTAGGATTTCTTCACTCTCTTGTGCAGGACATATTTTTGTTCCCTGAAGAAATGAAGTGCTGTTTGTCCTTTGCCTGAATGATAGACATTTAACCAGTTGGAACTAGGCAGCAGATGAGTATGGGCACATTATAGCTATTTGTTTTCTGTAAAAAAAAGACATGTTAATTTTTCCACCCACATGATTATTGTAAGTTCGGTGGTGTTGCAGTTGAAACTGGGGCATTGATTACATGAAGCACCCAGAGCGGTTTTCTGTTCCCTCTGAACGGAGATATGCAAAATTATGCAGGGGCTGGATAAAGTAAATAGAAGGAAACTCTTTTACCTCTTACACAATACCAGACCCAAGGGTCCACTGAAATTGAGGGTCTGGGGAGTGAAAACAGAGAAAAGAAAATATTTCTTTACCCAGAGTGGTGTTAATCTGTGGAACTTCTTGTGATGATGGAATCTAAACCTAGATGCTTTTAAAAGGGGGTTGGTCAGATTTCTGGAGGAAAAGTCCACCACAGGTTGCAAGCCACGATGGGGATAGGTATTATCTCCAGGCTTAAAAGGAGGGTACTGAAAAGTGCCAGGTGCAGGTGAGTAATATCAGGAGACAGGTATTCAGTTTCTCATGTGCTCCCAGAGTCATCTGGTGAGGCTACTGTGAGATACAGGAAGCTGGACTAAATGGGCCCTTGGTCTGATCCAGCAGGGTTCTTTTTTTATTCTTATGAATTCAGCTACAGCCACCAAAATGGATGAAGTAGATCATCCCTGCAGAAACATACTGCTGTTATGGTAGCAGTTTGAAAAGCTTAGTCCTGAATGTGCAGTAAAGACCCATTGAATTTACTAAAGACCCGCTTCTGACAGTTCTTGATGACACATTGTTCAGCTAGAAGGCAGCCTGAACAATAGAAGCTGCCACATTTAGAGGTTATGGACAGAGTCCTTTTGAAATTCATGACTAGTATGAATTAACCAAAGCAAACAACTGTACAGTGGTACCTCGACTTACGAATTTGATCCATTCTGAATGCATGCTCTTAAGTCGAACTACTCTCAAGTCGGGGTACCTATCTAAAAATTAAAAAAATAAGTTAAAAAAATATTTGTAAGTCGAGCAGATTATATCAAAAATTTGTAAGGCGGCAGTTAAAATGGCAACAGTTTTCCACTCTTAAGTCAAATTGCTCTTAATTCAGGCTGCTCTTAAGTCAGGGTACCACTGTAGTTCCTTTTCCTTTTGGTACAGTGTTTCTGTTCGTGATAATGAAACTTAGAGGGTGTAAAAACAAAGACTGTTCAGGATCCCTTTTTGTCCTTGGGTAAAAAAAAAAACCAAAGCAAACTGTGCTGCTTATATACCACCACATAGCACTCCCAGCACTCATTGGGTGGTTCACAATTTAATTACAGTGGACCCTTGTATAACAAATGGTTTGTATAACATAAAATCTCTACAACATAAAAAAAATCCAGAGATAGAGGAAATTTGCTTAACAGAATCATCTATGGGGCAAATCCGTGCAGCATAAAATGGTCTCAGTTAGGGATTACTCTGTTTTCAATGCATTCCTATGGGAAATTTGTATAAAGGAAAATTTGCTTAACAGAATTTCATTTGGAACAAATTAATTCCTTTATACAAGGTACCACTCTATTTACACTACACATTACCACCCACCCACCCTCCAGCAAGCCGGGTACTTGGTTTACCAGCCTCAGAAGAATGGAAGATGCCGTGTGAACCTTGAGCCAGCTACCCAGGATTGACCCCAGGTTGTGAGCAGACAATTGGTTGCAATACTACAATACTGGAGTTCAGCCTCCACACCACATGGCTCTCTCATACATGGGATATTTTAGATGCTGTGGCTCTTCTCTCATGATATACCAGAACTAGTGGGCATCCGCTCAAACTGAGGGCTGGGAGAGTGAGAACAGACAAAAGATTTTTTTTTACCTAACTTGTTGTTAGTCTGTGGAACTCCCTGCCACAGGATGTGGCGATGACATCTGGCCTGGATACCTTCAAAAGGGGATTAGACAGATCCCTGGAGGAAAAGTCCACCACAGGTTACAAACCATGATGGAGATGTGTAATTCCCAGTCTTAAAACCGGGGTACTTCGAGGGTCAGATGCAAGGAAACAGATATCAGGAAACAGATATCTAGTCTTGTACACTCCCAGATGCATTTGGTGGGGCCACTGTGAGATATAGGAAGCTGGACTAGATGGGCCTTTGGCCTGATCCAGCATGGCTCTTCTTATGTTCTTATGTAATTACATGACCCGAGAATTGCCTGCTTGGGTTGTAACTATTAATCCTAATGTGTTGCTTGTTCATTTTTGTCTGCTTATTTTAAATGGTCATTTTTTTAGCTTTTCTCTCCACCCAAAGCAATGTAAAATAATGTAGACAAAAATAACTGCCCCCCCCACTTACTATAACAAGTGTGGTTTAAGATGGGAAAACTGGATTTTCAGCATAACCACTATAAGAGGAGATAAAAGTAATGATTGCTCTCACTCATTCTTTCCCTCTCTGCTGTTTCCAAATAGAACAAATTATTTTCCTTCAGTCTCGCCACACTTCATTTTGTTGATAACAGTTAATTATAAATAGAAAGACACGACCTTTTCCGTGGAGGAATGTTAATGCCTGTAGCACCTTTTCAAGCATCCAGATGTTTTATCTTAAAAACAGAAATCCCAAGAATAGTTTCTGTAGGATTCAAGCAGAAGCTAGTTTAATCTTTTGAGGAGGTATTCCTTTTGCAAATAGAATTCTTTTCATTCGCCTATAAGGAAGGAACTGTTGGCCTCCCAGTTCCATTGAACTACATGTCCCATAATTCCTTGCCTTGACCTGCGGGTCAGGTTTATGAGAATGCTTGACAGAATACTTGCAGAGCCGAAATTCCCTACCCTGTTTCTCAAGTCTGCCTGTGGAGGTAGAACAAGTGTGTAACACTTAACTGTTTGGCTTACAGCAGATCATGCAGCAGGCGTGGAATTAATTAGATTTTTGCATTGTTTCGTTTTATGTTTCTTAGGCATTTCATAAGGCTATTTCCCTAAACATTTTACAACGGTTCGCTACAGAACAACAAAACATAAGGCAAACGAGCAATTGGAAACCAGTGGTACAAAATTCAAAGGTAAAAACAAAACCATCTGGAATTAAACCTGCCCGCAGGAAGTAGAGTAACAGATCTCGAATATTTCAAATGCCTACTATCCCTAGTGGGATGAAAAGGCATTGGCTGGTGCTAAAAATAAAAATAAAAAATTAGGACTGGTATACTGTATGTTTCTCTAGGAGAGCCAGGGCCACTACTAGAAAGACCCTGTCATCTCCCCTAAACCATGAAATGAAGGAAACCTCAACAAGCTTTGTAGGTGATTTCCAAATATTGTCTGTAAGTGGAAGATTTTATTTTTATTTAATTTTTAATTTTATTTGAGACATGATATTTCAGCTTGCGAGACATAATGTTGCAATGAAACTTGAAGCATGTCTAGGTTTGGCCCTTCATTTGCAAGATCTGGCCCACTTGCTGAATTGCAGTTTGCTGAATATCTGAAAAAGTATTTCTAGTAGAGATGGGCACGAAATGAATTTTTTTCATTTCATTTTTTTTTGTTTCTCATTTTGTTACAGAATGAAACGAAAAACGAAGTGCCCTTTTAAAAAAATGAAACGAAATGAAATGGAATGTTTCATTTCATTACGTATTGTTTTCGTTTGTTATTTATTTTGACAAGCAATGATCTCGGCGCTTGTCAAAATAAAGAATAAAAATATGGCGGTCCAGCTTGTCAGCGCTAGGTTTTTTTAAAAGTGCCGATTGGCCCGTGGGCCAGCTGGTCGGCACTAGGGTTTTTTTAAAGTGCTGATTGGCCCGTAGGCCAGCTTGTCGGTGCTAGTTTTTTTTTTTTAATGCCAACTGGCTGGCCTGGTCACGACTTCCGAGCTCAAAGTGGCATATACGTCTCTTCTTCTCCCCTCTATTTTATCTTAATAAGAACAGGTTAAGCTGCAAAAGATAAGAGAGGCCAACTTGAGATCAACAGGTGAGTCTCATGGCTGAAATTGTGCTTAAAAGCTACAGGGCTCATTCGAGCTCTTAATGACAGGTTGTTTTAAAGGTGACAGATTCATAGGACGACCATAAGTTGGAAGCAATTTGACAGCATGTAATGATGACAATGAATTGACACCAGAAAATCTAAAATTGTAAGTGCTAATTGGAGTGACAGTGCTACTAGGCCTGCTTGATTCAACAGATGTGGGTTGATGGATATGTATATCAAGTCTCTCCACATAACCAGGTAGTGAACTAGCTAGATTTTTCTTTATTTCTCCTTAAAATAACCCAAGGCAGCTTACATAATTATAGATAATTAATTATAGTTAATGGTTTCTTGTAAAGATTGGCACACACACACACACACACACACACACACACACACACACACACACACACACACACACACACACACACACACACACACACACACACACACACACACACA
>JAHTLZ010000195.1:11130841-11146924 GCA_023846285.1 Phrynocephalus versicolor
ACACACACACACACACACACACACACACACACACACACACACACACATTTCTATACTGCACTGATTTTCCTAAAGGAACTCTTGGCAGTTTACATAGAGGGGAAACAACATAATTAAAAATATACAAAATGACTGTATCAGTCAGTGGCTAAGCAATGAATAAACAATAAACATGTTTTAAGTTAGCAGCTTGGATTCCTCCACCAAATCATGGGCTTGGCTTACATCTGCAGCTGAGTGTAAATTTCTTAAGGGAACTCCCCTCTGTGGGAAGGTTAACTCTGGGTCTCCAGCAGCATTGTCTCCCTTGGTATGATGATGGAGAAAAAAAGCACTGTGTAAATATTTATAAATTCTGTGCACAGGAAAGAGTTGTTTTACCTTCTGTTTACAACAGCAAGCAGGGCTGGATTGAAGGCACCCAAGAACACATATCTTTCTTTCTTGTAGACTTGAGTTTCGATGGAGCTTTCTGTTTGTTTTTGGTGGAGTGAAGTTACTTTTTGAACAAATGCATCCCCACCCTTTATGTTTTCCATATGGGGCAGATTGTTGCAGGCCACAATGCATGTGACCTCTTCTGTGCAAAGCAGAAAACAGGAGGGGGAAATCAGGCAGCTGTCTTGAATTGTGTGGAACTACAACGCACAATACCCTTTGCAAATGCAGATGCTAAAGAAAGGGAACCAGTGTGGTGTAGTGGCTGGAGTGACAGAGTTTCACTCAGAAGTGGTTTACTATTTCCTTCTTCTGGGGACAGCCTGGGACTGTTCAGCTTATACGAGGCCACACAGGCTAGCTTTCTTGACAGGAGCCGCAGCGAGGAATTGAACATCCAACCTCTAGCTCCACAGCCTAAGCCTCTGACACCTAAAACCTCTGACCTATCAAGCCAGTAGTACTTGAATGGCTTAAAAATTAGGGATGGGCATTTCGTTTTGGAACCAGTAGGTTACAAAATGAACCACACAAACCCAGGTGGTCATTGGAACCGGCTGAAACACACAGATCCAATTGCTTTACCTTTCTCTGTCTCACACAGGGTTAAAATCCAATGAGGAAGCATGCTGCGACATCTGTGCTAGATCTGCAATGCTGGCCAATCGAGCTGTGCAGGGACAGGCATCATCCCGCCTCCCTCTCTGATTGGCCAGCAGCACGAAGCTACTGGTTCCGAAATGAAATGCCCATCCCTATTAAAAATACATTAAGGCAGAAAGCTTAATGGGTCGGTATTGGAGATGGGTGCTTTGTGTGCCTAGTACCTTCACAGGAGGATGTTAGCACGGCACCACAGGAGCAATGTGGAATGATCTTTTCCCTGTTCCTAAAGCTGGGACCGAGCCATTTCCCTGTTGTCATGCATCATCATGGTTGTTCTGCTCCGCCGGCATGCCAATTTGGGAAGGAGCTCAGGCTGAGTCAGATGCTGCAGCCTTGCTGAACATTAATGCTGTATTTCTCCATGTATAAGACTATGTTTTTGTCTAAAACTATTGGACTAAAATTGAGGATTGCCTTATGGAAGGAAATAAGCCAAGGAGACAACTGCGTGGTTGTGAACCTGTAATTTTAGGTTGGAAAAGTCAGGATCGTCTTATACATGGGAGTGTCCTATAGACAGAAAAATACGGTACAGTAGTTTCCCAATGTTTAGCTAGGCAGAAGTCTAGGAAATCCCACACAGACCCCTGGGTTCTGGGAAGAAGCAAAAGTGTAAGAAATATACCCAAGGGCAACTTTCACAATCACAGCACTGATGACCTACAGCTGCTTTGGCCATCCTAGCTGGCTGTTGATGATGCAAATTGTAATTCAGCGTATCTGGAGGATGGACTGAGTTGAAAGCAGGCTACACAAGAGGGCTATGGAGAAAGACAAAGAAAGGGTGGGTGGTGGAAAATGCAAGAGAACAGTCGGACAGAGCTCATAAAATTAGTGCAAGACCCATCTGGTAAAATATCCTAGTGAAGGACACTTCCTTTCTGACATGAAGTTATTGTACTCTATGCAAGGCCTAGTGCAGTGGTTCCCAACCTTCCTAATGCTGCGACCCTTTAATACAGTTCCTCATGTTGTGGTGACCCCTTGCCCTGCTTGGAAGAGGCCACAAGCCCCCTTTGGAAGGTCACTGCCACAGGTGCCATAGAGAAATTCCCTCTACAGGCACCCTCAGCCAATCGCAGCCTCCGGTGCTATTGACTGACATCCCCTCCAACCTATCAAGCTCTAACTCACTTCCCCCCTTCCTTTCCCTACTCCTCCAGACCCAAGACGTTTGTGCCTTTTTCTTCACTGGCTCATGGCGACCCCTGTGAAATGGTCGTTCAACACCCCCCCAAAAGGGGTCCTGACCCCCAGGTTGGGAACCACTGGCCTAGTGTGCATTGGATGTACTGAGGCCATTCTTAGAACAGTTACTGGGAGGTGATGGTGGGGGCATCTTTCTTAATACACTGAAAAGGTATGCATTGTTTCTAGAAAACAAATGTGCTCTGCTCAGTGCTGCTTCCTTCCTGCTAAGCATCTCTTTTCCTTCCGTTGCAGACCAATGAGTGGAACAAGAATGACGACCGCCTGCTGCAAGCTGTGGAGAATGGCGATGTGGAGAAAGTCACATCGCTGTTGGGCAAAAAGGGAGCCAGTGCCACCAAGCATGACAGTGAGGGCAAGACTGCGTAAGTTGTGAATCTGAAGGGGCAACCATTTTTGTCCTCCCCTCCTTTGTTAATACATCTGTTTGCAATAAACATTTAACGTCATGAGGTAGCATTTCTTGCATGAATCAAATTCCATTTGGGATGACTGCAGTTCTATGCCACGTCTAAGCCATTTCCAAACATTTTCTGCAATTTTACCTTAAATATATGTGTTTTGTCTTCAGTTTTGTATCGGGCTCAGATACTTTATACCAGGGTGGTCTTGGATAGCAGTGTCTATTAGCCCCAACTAGATAAGCTGGTTGTGAGGAATGCTAGAAGTAAAAGAGTCCAGAAAAATCTGGAAGGTCCCATGTTCCCCCCCTTTCATGTATGTTGAGATTTGAAAATGCGTTTTCTGCCGAATCCTCTGGAAACAACCAAGCTGAACGCTTCATTGCGAGTGCTTGTTCCTCCTTTGAATGACGGAACATTGCAATAGATGCCAGAAGGATCCAGGATACCCTAAAGTGTGATTCAGTTCCTGCCCTGGTGCAATTTAGAGAGACATTGTGCAGTTACCTAGTTGTGATGATGTCATTAGGAGGTGCCAACAGTGTTGTGTCACAGCTTCTTAGTAGAGTTTTTCCAGAATAAGCATGCGGTAGCATGATACAATGTGCAACAATCAGAAATCTTTTTAAAAATAGTTTTATAGGGGAAAATGTGACCTCTTTCTAACTGTAGAAAGTTGTGGTAGGATATTTTGGCTTTCTTGGGCTGAGGCTGGTGCTTTTGGACCACAGCTCCCATTGGTCATGTTGGGCATCCTAATAATAATGAATAAGTAAATAGCTTTCTCTGAACATGGTTGGTTGGTTAATTAATTAATTAATTAATTAACCACAAACCCTCTGGCCTATTGGCCACTTTGGGTGGTGTACAATATCATACAAATGTAATGACATAAAATACAATATCAAAAATGAAATTATGATATCAACTTTTCATTTTGATCCTTTTACCTTTTATAAGCAACTTGGGAATGTTCATCCTATCACTTTTTTCCTTCTGCACAGTTATCTTTTCTCTTTCATAGTATTCTATAAGTTTAGGATTGCACTAGGCCTGTGGTGGTGAACCTTTGGCACTCCAGATGTTTTGGACCACAACCCCAGAACTCCGAGCCTAGATTACCAATGACAAAGGACTGTGGGGGGTTGTGGTCCAAAACATCTGGAGTGTCAAAGGTTCGCCACCACTGCCCTAGGCTATCACAATACTATTTTATCGCTACATTGGGGGGGGGGACTTTCAAGCACTAATCAAGAAGGTACAGCAACTAGAACCAATTATAAAATTAGTAGTCATGTAGGTGCTTCAAAGGAAGCTGGAGGATGGAGGGGATTTACACCTATGCTTAATCTTCTCCAGATTGGGGTTTCTCTTTGGCGATCCAGTGATGTACTCAACTGAGGGGAAGGTAGCTGAAGAAAGGGCTGTGATAGATATAGAAAATAATGGTGGTTGAAGGAGTGGACGAGGGGAATTAAAGACAAAATAATTTGACACACACCTTTTGTGCATCAGTTGAATCCCTATGTCCACCTACTCCTCTTGTTTGACGGGTACCTTCAGTCATAGTTGTATTTTCACATGTAGCATGTCGCCATAATTTAAAGAACGATACAGTGGAAGATAATTCTGCCTGCTTGAATGCAGACTTCAAAGTTGGAATCCATAGAACAATGAAGTTGGAAGGTACCTTTAAAGCCACTGAGTGCCTGCTGAATGCAGGAATACAAATCAAAATATACTTGTCATGTGGTTGTCTAAATTTCTCTTGAATGCCTCCAGTGTTGGAGCACTCACAATCTCTTGAGGTAATTTCTTCCATTGTCATACTGCTCAAACAGAGGTAATTGGTTTCATTGTCATACCATTCTAACAATTAAGTTTTTCCTGTTATTCAACCAAAATCTGGCTTCCTGTAACTTGTGTCTATTATTGTGTGTTCTGCACTCTGGGATGATCGAGAAGAGATCCTGCCCCTCGTCTGTATGAAAGCCTTTCATTGATTTGAAAAGTGCTATACAGTGCTTCTCAACCTGTGGGTCCCCAGATGTTCTTGGA
Source organism: Phrynocephalus versicolor (assembly GCA_023846285.1). NCBI lineage: Eukaryota > Metazoa > Chordata > Lepidosauria > Squamata > Agamidae > Phrynocephalus > Phrynocephalus versicolor. Next base: position 11,135,614 of record JAHTLZ010000195.1, read on the forward strand.
CTGCAACTTCCAGAAGCCTCCACCACTCACTGTGCTGGAAGGGGTTTCTGGGAGTTGCGGTCCAGGAACATCTGGGGACCCACAGGTTGAGAACCACTGTGCTATAATATCTTCCCCCAAATCTTCTTTTCTCGAGGCTAAACAGGCCAATTTCTTTCAGTATTTCATAAGCATTCACTTCATAAATATGAGCTTATCTATACTGTTTTAGTTTATTGTCCATTTTCTTTTTCCTTTTCTTTTTTTCCAAGTAGCAAGATAAGGTTTTTAACATTAACCATATAGCAGCAGAAAGCATTAATTTCCTGGACAGTTGAAAAACGGCTTATTGCTTCATGTTACGCCAGAAAACAAAAGGCTTTTAAATTCTGGCCAGATGGGAAGAGAGGAAGCCACCATATTGAGGGTAAGAGGCTCCTGGGCAATTTACAGCTCACAATGAAACCGAAAAGCTCGGCCTTCTGGCCTTATTTATGGAGGCATACTCTTGGCTTCTCGCTTGATCTGGTTCTGTTTTGCTCCTTCTAATCATTTCTGTTCTGAAGAAGACATTGAAGGATGGTGTTCTCTGAGTAATCTGGATTGAAATTCCTTTAAGTAGCATTATGATAGCTCTGATAAGGCTGTTTCTGTATATTAATACAGCATTCAAAAAGCTAAATGCTTTGTCCGTTTTTGGGAAGGGGTGAGAATTAGGGCAAAGGTTTTTTTGTTATCTTGAAGGCATTCTCAAAAACATGTACCTCTAGGTGTGTTCAAGAGTATCATCATCTCTGACCAGCATGTCCCACAGTAATGGGAAGCTGTTGTCCAAGACATCTGGGTTTGAAGAAGCCAGTTGTTTCTGTGTTTATCAGCTGAAAACATCTGTCTGCAAATCTATCCATGCCTCTGGAGGTCTAGGCCTGCTCTTGTATAGACAATTTGCTTTTAGAAATTCTTACCAAAAATTGGGGGGATGGTAGGGGAAAAACAACACCATTGCACCCTCTAGGACAGTGGTGGTGGACCTTTGGCAATCGAGATGTTTTGGACCACAATTCCCACAGTCCTTTGTCATTGGCAGTCTCAGCCCAGAATTCTGGGAGTTGTGGTTGAAAACATCTGGATTGCCGAAGGTTCACCACCACTGCTCTAGGAGATGTTTTTTAATATAAATTCTTTTCAGGGCATGGGGACTCCTCAAATCATAGCAAAATTAACCCCACAGCCCCTAAAGCACTGGTTTCCAACCTTCCTAATGCCACAAGCCTTTAATGCAGTTCCTCATGTTGTGGTGACCCCTTGCCCTGCTTGGAAGAGGCCACAAGCCCCCTTTGCCAGGCCACTGCTGCAGGAGCCAAAGAGAACTTCCCTCTACAGGCACCCTCAGCCAATCGTAGCCTCCAGTGCCATTGACTGACATCCCCTCCAACCTATCAAGCTGTAACTCACTCTCCCCCCATCCCCCTCCTCCCCTAGACCCAAGCCGTTTGTGCCTTTTTCTTCACTGGCTCATGGTGACCCCTGTGAAATGGTCGTTCGACCCCCAAAGGGGTCCCGACCCCCAGGTTGGGAACCATTGCCCTAAAGGGTACAAAATAGCTTTTTTAAAAGTCTTCTGCTTTTTAATTGTAAGGACAGGCATTCCGGGGGCGGGGGCGTGCGTATGGCCAGTGAACTGGATGTAGCCCATCACTGGTCTAGAGGTAACAGAGTAGGGTGCGGGTTAAATCCTCATCTTTGCACAATGTGGCTCTAATCATGGTCAGCACCCACAGCAGCTATTGAAACGGTTAAAATATGCATGCCCCCTTTTACATGTGCTTTTTTTTCACATTGCATTTGGCCCTGCCTGGATTCTACTAATAATCCAGAAGAAAATGTTGGTCATTTGGGAGTTAGGGACAGATGGCATTTGAAGCTCAGGGTTAAACATGAGCAGATGGCTTGGGAATCAGATTTTATAAAAGCTCTTTCCAGGGTAGTCCAATGAATTTAGGTCCTACTTGGAGCAAATAATGGTATGGTTATTAACACCATTAGGGCTGCTCCCAGTGGGACAGTTCAGTTAGGGAAAGGTGGTGAAACATCAAGATAAGATTACCTTCCCTAGAGTCTCTGAACCAGTGTGGCCACTGCATCCCCTTTAAATGGTGCTTAAGAGGTTTTTCTCATCTTGAGGCAGAATGTGATCGTAAACTAAGATGGTTGAATTCTGTTTTTTAAGATTTTCTGCACTCTGTGGCTTTAGCCTGGGGATAGACAGCTGTACCTTATCCTGCTCCCCAAGGTGGCATAGTGGATCGAGCGATGGGCATGGACTTAGAAAACCTGCATTCAAATTACGACACAGCCATGCAAAGTTGTGTGGAACTGGGAATATCTGTTATAACTGGTAAACATCTGTTATAACTGGTAAAACTTATAACATGTCACTTGCTTTGAAATCCCTGTTGGTCACTGTAAGGTGCCCCAGCTTGACGGCACTAAAAGTTTGACCTCTTAGGACCGACTGTGAACTGTCTCAGCCACGCAAATGTGTGTGTGTGTGTGGGGGGGGGACTCAATATACAATAATTCTAATGTCTCTGGAAGCAGGAAATGATCTTTTTTGTAGATTTTTTTTCTCCTCACAAAGTGGGGGACATTTAGCCCCCCCCCCATGAGAGGCTGGGTCTGTACCTTCCTCTCTCCTTCTTTTAGACTTTGTTGGAAATGATTTTAAAACAGGGTCATAAATGGTGTTATTAGAAGGTAGAACAGGGGTTCCAGGAGATCTGTATGCACTGGATTACAAACAGCTTTAACACTTTGGAAGTGTGCAGATCCACAGAGCGGTACTTGGAGAGACCAGTGAGCTGAAGGTCTGAACAGTCTTGTTTTATGTCAAAGCAGCGGATGAATGCTTTATTGATCCCATAGCTGGCTCCCTTCCTGGTGTGCATTTTACATAATCACTCTGGAGGTGACAAATAGACCAAGTGGCAACAGCAAAGTTTATTATGTAACTAACTTAACCAATAGAATCAAATGATTTGGTGAAATGCAAAACTGATTTTGGAAGTGTAAGATTGCTCCTTTTTCTACGAGTCTTTACTGAAAGTTAAAAAAAAAAAAGCATTATGCATTGCACTCTCACTGATCTTCATCAGCTGCCTATTAATATCACAGTCCCATCTGGTATATGGGAGCCAGGAGTTGAGATCATTTTGATTAGCAGAGGCATGGATGTCATCTGCTGCTCTGAGGGACCTTTGTCCCTTTCCCTCCTCAGCTTGGCTGCAGTCTACACAGTCGCTGGTGGGAAAATGGATTTTCACTGGCAACAATAGATCATTGCAAGCTGCCCCCCCCCATACCATTTTTAAAGTAATACAGAGTGCTGAGACTTCATGTTGTCCGAAATGGGCAGTCAAGACCTGTTCGATTTATTGAAGACCTACTCATGGAAGAGAGGAAAACGGATAGAACATGCTTATAAACAGAGATTAGCACACTTGCCTGTATTTGCACACGCTTATGATGAATAAAACTATAATGTACTGATGTACTGTTGTATTGTATTTTAATTGGTTGCTTCAACCTGTGTTGTTAACCACTCAGAGCTCCCTGGGAAGACAGGCGGTATATAAATAAAATAAAATAAAATAAAATAAAATAAAATAAAATAAATAATTATAAATCTTCAAGTCAGTACTATTGGTGATACTTTCAGGGTTTTCTGAGGGGAGAATACTCAGAAGTGGTTTCTTCTCATTCCCATTTTCTAGGGGCCACCTTGGGCAGACCTGTCAAGTGTCATATTTTGGGTGGGACACTCATGGATCAATCACTCTTTTCTGCCGTCTTCCTGAAAAATTATTTCCCCCTGAAATATCCCGCATTTCCAGCGGCGGGCGGCTGAGCTCCGGATGCTGCTGGGCGGCCCTGAGGCCGGCCTCCAGATGGCCTGCCAGAGAGCACTTCTCCCTGCCCAACCCCTAACCCACACCCCACCAGCTGTGTGGATTGGTATATATATCCCCTAGAAAACCAAGACACCTAGGTCACGGTGAGCATTTTGAAGCCACCACAAGGGATTCTGGGAACGCTGTATGCAAAATGAGGCTCCACCCCCAAGTGGAAGGGCCTGGCTGCCAGCATTCTGCCTCCCTGCAGTTCCCAGCAGCTGCACCACTTGACAGCTATGATCTTGGGACTGTGCAGCTTGCCCAAGGCTTTCACAGGCTGGCTGTAAGCATAGGAGGCTCAGTGGAGAAGTGAACTCCCAGTCTTTGGTTCCACAGCCAGATACACTACTAAAACCCTTGAGCTAGGAAGAGTCCAAATATGTAGGCAGCTATTTTGATCGATAGCAACAAACCCATTCTGGCAATGTTTTGGAATTTAAAGCAGGACAGGTTCTTCTGTCAAGTCAATGGATGTTGGTTGCACCTTCAAAATCAGTCTGTCAGTAAAGGTAAAGGTTCCCCCCGCGCATGCTTGCTAGTCATGTCCGAATCTAAAGGTGGTGCTCATCTCCATATTCAAGCCGAAGAGCCAGTGTTGTGCAAGTCCATGGCCACATGGCTGGCATGGTTGCAAGGAAACGCTGTTTTACTTTCCCGCTTTCTGCATTATAGGTGGGAGAGCTTCTGGTTTGTAGGAAAATCCACCACCTCCTCCTTCCCCAATGATAATTGCAGTTAAGCTGACGGGAGAACAGGGGTGCTTTGGTAGGGGCAAAGTTCGTGCTTCTTGCTCACCTAGAAGCTCCAGTATGTCAACTCTGCACACCTTGGAATGGATGGGAATTTGGTTTCCAATAATCATGTTGATGCTATGGAAACCTTCCAGGAAGTGTAGAAGATTTCTGTCTCCCCTGTCCCAAAGAAAGAGTGAGGGAGACTCTTGGAATTTATTAAGCAATCTGTCAGAAAAATGTATCTAGACCTACTGTGTCTTTTTATTCTATCTCATATGAGTAGGTCTTAGGTTACCTTTCCTTTTGGCATCTCTGGCATGCTACCCTACCTCCCAGATGTTTCTGTCCAAGGAGGTAAACAAAAAGCTGTTCTGTGAATTCTAATTTTGTGACGTGGTGCAAAATGGTGGTGTGTAGGCGGACATGTCTGTAGGGTTCTGCACACAGTTTTGAAAATATAGTGGTACCTTGTATAAAAGTCATACCTCGGATAACAAATGGAAATTTTCAGGTATAGGGCTGCCTTGGATAACAAAGGTTCCTTATGGGCTGCCTTGGATAACGAATGTTTCAAAATGCCTTGCAAAAAATGTACCTAGGATGTATTGCACCCCTCGTAGTTTGTGGAGGGGTGGGAGGAGTTAGAGCATTTCTTAATGGTGTTTTGGAGCCATTCTGGACATTTTTGTTGCTGATGAATTTGGACCTTTCAAACTTGGAAAGGTAGGGAGGAGCTATCTTTTATTAATCCCTGCATTGCTTTTCTTTGCATTTTTGGTGGGAACATGCTGGAGTAGTGTTTCTGCTTGTGTTTGTGTCTGTTTGCATTCCCCCCTCTTGCATTTATTGGAGGGAAAAGGCAGGGGTGGTCTTGCTGCTTTCTTTTTTCTATGTTTCCATTGCACTGGGGGGGGGGAGTTCTGAGGGTTTGTGTTCCAGCACTGCATGCCTTTAAAGTGCACTTTATAAAGAGGTCTGGGAGGGGGGACAGCTTTTTTGCCTTTCTGCAGACCTCTGGAACAGATTAATCGGTTTCCCATTCATTTCAATAGGAAACCACGTTTTGGATGACAATTTTTTTTTCAGATAACAAATTGCCTCTGGGAACAAATTAAATTTGTTATCAGAGGTACCACTGTAATTTGTTCCAAATGAAATTATGTTAAGCAAATTTTCCTTTATACAAATTTCCCATAAGAATGCATTGAAAACGGAGTAATCCCTAATCGCAGCCATTTTTATGTTGTATGGATTTGCCCCATAAGCGATTCTATAAAGCAGATTTCCCGTATCTCCGGAAGTTTTTATGTTGTACAGAGTTTATATTATACAAACCGTATGTTATGCAAGGGTCCACTGTAAAACAAAAATGAAAAAAAGAGTGCTCCTGCTCAGTATTTGATAATGATCTCTGGGGCATGGAGCTGAATGCCTTGTTGTTCGAGGGATCCCAGTGAAAGTTGTGAAGCCGCCAACTTTCATTCTTACATTATACAGTGGTGCCTCGGATAACGATGGTAATTCGTTCTCCAAGGTTAGTTGTTATCCGAAACACGTCGTTATCCGAAACACAGTTTCCCATAGGAATGAATGGGAAACCGTTTAATCAGTTCTGGAGCCTAGGAAAAATGCACAGACACCTGGTTTTTTGTTCAAAACTCTTTAAAAAGTGCACTTTAAAGGTACAGATGCAATTTCACCTGGGATAACTTTTTTACTGATGCAAGCTGGAAATTCATTATCTGAGGCAGTCCATAGGGAAAATTTGTTATCCGAGGCAGCCCATAGGAAGATTTGTTATCCAAGGCAGCCCATAGAGAAAATTCGTTCTCCAAGGCAGACCTATACCTAGGAATTGTGATTCGTTATCCGAGGCAGCCCATAGGGAAAATTTGTTATCAGAGGCAGCCCTATACCTGGAAATTTGCAGTTGTTATCCGAATTATTTGTTATCTGGGGCAGTTGTTATCCAAGGTACCACTGTATATGGTAACTCTAGAATCTGACTCAGTGGTTCCTAGATTTGGGGGCTCAGATGTTCTTTAACTATACAGTATATCCCAGAAGCCCTGGTGGTCAGCCGTTGCCAGCTAAGACTTCTGGGGATTGCAGTCTTAGAACATCTGGGCTCTTGTGTCTGTGGACCCATAGTCTAGTTAGACTGCATTTCTAATCAGGCCTTACCACCCTGGTTGGGGCTTAGAGTCTAACAACATCTGGAGTATTATATGCAGTTCAAGTGCACTGCTGGTTATGACAGTTTTTAAAGTGATTTGAACTGTTTCTAAATAGCTAATCTTTAGAATTACATGCACGTTTACTACTTGTTTAAATGTTGTGATTTATTGTGTTTTCATATGTCTTTTTAAATCAGTTTGTGAACCATCTTGGACCTCTATACCAGGAGAAAGGCAGCATGGAATAACATAATTTTCCAGACCACTAGAACATCTGCTTATGGAGTTCCATGTGTACTGTTCTGCAGCTCCACTTGGATTAGTGATAAAAATTTAATGCTGATTGAGATTTCAGTGAATAGTGTCAGGACGTGTATTGTATTCATTGTTCTTTGATCCAAGTGTAGCATAACTAATGGCTAGAGGGAGAGTGCTCAGCCAAGGAATATGGAGAAACAAGTAATCTCTTTCCAGGAATATTCACTGCTAACAAGCAAATTCCCTGCACAGGCGGCATAAGCCATGAAAACCAAGAAGTTTCAACAGATGCCGTTTGTGTTCATGTACAAAATAAAGTATGTTGACAAACAACTTTGCAATAGAGAACTAAAATTGAAACAAGCTTCTTCTTCTTAATGAGCCAGGCCAGATCTGGTTTATATGGAAGTTGCTAATTTTCTGAACTGAATTTAAAATCAAGCCTGTTCCCCCCAACCCCTGATGGTTAGCTTTCTTGCATGGTACCATCCATGTTAGTAGAGTAGAGACCAGTGCAATATGGCATCCCAATATTGTTGGGCTTTCAAACCTGCTGATTATTGGCCTTACTGGCTTGGGCTTTGGGGAACTGAAGACCAAAACTGCCGGATAGCTCAGTAGTTAAGATCTCCATCTAGGAAGCCTGAGATTGGGAGTTCAGTTCCCATTGTGCCTCTTTGACACGGGCTGCAATCTGTGATCCATAAGCTCCTTTCCAGCTCTGCAGTAGTTCTATGGTAATTATAACATGTCTTATGAGGCCAAAACTTAAGAACCATTGGTCCTAGTGATTAGAGCAGTGGTTCCCAACCTGGGGGTCAGGACCCCTTTGGGGATCTAAGGACCATTTCAAAGGGGTCGCCATGAGCCAGTGAAGAAAAAGGCACAAACGGCTTGGGTCTGGAGGAGGAGGGGGAGGAAGGGGGGAAGAGTGAGGTACAGCTTGATAGGTTGGAGGGGATGTCAGTCAATGGCACCGGAGGCTGCGATTGGCTGAGGGGTGCCTGTAGAGGGAATTTCTCTATGGCTACCTGCGGCAGTGGCCTGCCAAAGGGGGGCTTGTGGCCACTTCCAAGCAGGGCAAGGGGTCACCACAACATGAGGAACTGTATTAAAGGGTCGTGGCATTAGGAAGGTTGGGAGCCACTGGATTAGAGGATTACGGAGTAGCTGTGTTTGACATGCAAGCATGTCAGAACCACATGCAATGTTTTTAATTTCCTGGAGGAAAGGAGGCCTCTGATTATTATTATTATTATTATTATTATTATTATTATTATTATTATTATTATTATTATTATTATTATTATTATTATTATTATTATTATTATTATTGGATATCCAGTATAGTGTAATGGATAGATGGACTAGGACTCATAGGCACGGGCATGGATCCCCTCTCAGCCATGTAAGCTCACTTGGGTGTGTGGAACTGGTAACAGTACTCCTTAAATATCTGATTTATCTCAAAAGCCATATTAGGGTTGCTGTAATTCGTTTCCAACTTGATGGCACATCCCAACATAATTACTACTGTTGTTCATAATCCCTATAATTATAACCATGACAACTCCCTTCCAAAACACTGATGTTTTGAATCACATGAAATACCACAAGAAAGTCTTCCCTTGGATTTATTATGCAGCACCGTTTTTTTAGGAAAGCTAGTTCTTAATTGTTGTATCATTTTGGGTTATAACTGGATCAAATATCAGGGCGTGAGCGGCGAGCTACAAAGCTTTGCAAAATTACTTTGACCTTTGACCTCCCTTTTAAAGAACTGGGGTCCAAAACTGTGGGTTTATTGGCAGTGGTTGGAATAATTATGGCTCTTCCTTCTTGAGGTTGTCCAGTATGCATGGCGGATTGGATGAAAAAGGATGGGGGCAGGGAGGCTCAGTTTCTCCCTTCCTTTTAAACTTTGAAGACACCAGAAGGCCACAAAAGTCCATCAGATCCATTTCATCTCCCTTCTTTTCTGTTTCTCAAATCTAGGGATAAATGAGAAATTATCCAGCCCTCAAGTCCCATGGGAAAGACTCTGGCAGCTTCTGGAATCCCCAAAACGGGTGTGTCAAGTAACACTCACCCTTGCCTCATCCGATCTCTCTTAAACAAATTATAGGGACTGGAGAAGAGCTCAGGTTTCTCAACTTATAGTACTGTCTCCAAAACATATTATATTGTGCATTTATAGATTTCTGCTAAAGATTTCAAATTGAAGTCATGGACCTTTGAAAATTGTTCTGGTGACTTGCTATAACTTAATCCAATGTCTCTGCCAAGCCTTATGTTGAGTTATAAATCACCTCTTTTCCAGCTGTTTCCTGCTTCATTTGACACACCCATTACTTCACAAGTTAATATCTATTTAAACCAGACTGATTAAACTGTCTTCTTTGACAGCTATGTGCATAATTATTAGTTCTTGCTTATATGAAATTCTTGATTTTCTTCCCTGCTGGGTGGAGCAAATTTAGGTTTCTTTCTCTCCCAGTTTAACAGTTCTTACTCAGTTCTTACAGTACAGTCCTGATTTCTCAATAGGTAAAAAAAATTAGAAAAGATAGTTGTGTTTCTTTTGAAACCAATGCAAGTTAAGACTAGCCATTGGTGGACTAATCTTGTCAGAATGATTTTATAAAGAACAAAGAGTTGACTCTATAATGAAGTGTACTGAGCACAGAGCTGATTAATTTATTCAACTCCCTCCTTATACAGTGAAGGATGGAACTTGTGTATGAATTGGCAACACCATTAAAGCCTCTTTCTGAGAACCAAAGCAACACTCCCTGTACTCGTCTCCCTTTTCCCATAGTCATTGGATCATAGAATGGTGGAGTTGGACGGGGCCTTTAAGGCCATTGAGTCCAGCCCCCTAATCAGTGCAAGAATACAACTCAAAGGATATCTGCTAGGTCAGCAGTTCTCAACCTGGGGGTTGTGACCCCCTTTGGGGGTTGAACAACCCTTTCATGTGGTCGCCACGAGCCTTTGAAGAAAGCTAAACAGGGTTTATCCTCTGGCCGACACCTGTCTCCCTCTCTCTCTTCCCAGTGGGGGGCTGTGGATGAGAAGCCCACCAGAATTGGTCTGGCCCTCCACCTCGACCCGGGTGCTGCTCTACCTCAAACCCTGGCCTCCTTGGCCCGAGGAAGGCACTATTTGACGGTCGCCCCTTCCCCAACCAAGGTGCCGGCCCTGGAGGTGTGCCATCCTTCCAGGCCAGCGGTGGGAACAAAAGAGACGTCACGCACGTGTGAAGGCAGTGCGCTGGAGATGTGGATATGCCTGAGTGAGCAATGGAGGGAGGGAAGGAACAAGGTGAGGTGGCAGGCCGGCATGATCCATTTGCCAGCCGGGCAGGGAGGCAAGCTTTCCAATGGAGCTTGGAGATTAGGCATCCTGCGGGAATCTTCGCTTCTCTCATTCCCTCCCTCTCTTCCTCTCCCCCCCCCTCCAGCAAGGCAAGCTCTCCCCCTCCTCACCTGGATCAAGAGAAAAAAGGGGGAGAGAGAGAAACCCCTTCCCTCCTTCCCTCGCTGCCTCCCGCCGTGTGCCACGGCATTGTGCCCTGTCTGGTGCGCCATGGGCACCAGGGCGCATGGAATGGGTTCCTTCCTGCTGTCACCACCACCACCGCAACAGCTCCTTTCACCCTTTTCCTCTGGTTGAAAAGGCCGGGTGCCCATGCGGCTGCAGCCCCCACCACAGCCGCGCCCCGATGTCAAGAGGCACAAGTTGGAGAGGGTGTTTGGACCACAACTTTAATCATCCATGGCCACTGACACCCAACTCCCTCCCCTGGAACCCGACCAGGACAATTTCTGTACCACCCTTCAACCCCATCCACTCATCACCACCACCACCGTCCGGAATCTCTCCTGCCCCCTAGGCGGTTGTGGGACTATGGGGCCCATTCTCCCCAGACTGCATGGGGAGAATGCAAGCTGTGGCCCAAGTATATCTCAGGTTGTTGAGGGGGATGTTTGCGAAACCCCAAGAGAAGGGAAGCTATTGGCGGCAGGGAGTGGGGGAGAGTACTTTGGGATTAAAGCAGGCAAACCAGGTGATGGAGGAAGAGGTGGCGTTCTGAAAAAAAAGGAATAGGGCCCTCCTACATGCACACAAGCTCCTGCCCTTTAAAAATCTACAGCAACCCTTTATTATTATTATTATTATTATTATTATTATTATTATTATTATTATT
>JAHTLZ010000195.1:11146934-11167165 GCA_023846285.1 Phrynocephalus versicolor
TTATTATTATTATTATTATTATTATTATTATTATTATTATTATTATTCCTAAAGAGAACCACCTGAGCATGCACAGAGCATTGCTTTCTGGCTGCTTTGAAAACACCCCCCCTCCGCCGCCGCCCAACACACACACAGCTATGAAGTGGCAACAAAATAATTTTAGGGTTGGGGTTCAGCACAACATGAGGAACTGTATTAAAGGGTTGCGGCATTAGGAAAGCTGAGAACCACTGTGCTAGGTGATTGTCTAAATTTCTCTTCAGTGCCTCCAGTATTGGATCATTCACCACCTCCAGAGCTAATTGGTTTCATTGTCTTACTATTCTAACAATTAAGAAGTTTTTCCTGTTATTCAACCAAAATCTGGCTTCCTGTAACTTGGGGCCATTATTGCGTGTTCTGCACTCAGGGATAATTAAGAACAGATCCTGTCCCTCCTCTGTATGACAGCTTTCCAAATACAGTATTTGAAAAGTGCTATCATATATGCCTTCAGTCTTCTTTTCTCTAGGCTAAACAATCTCAGTTCTTTCCATCTTTCCTCACAGGGCTTGGTCTCCCAGTCCCCTAATCATCATTGTTGCCCTCCTCTGACCTTGTTCCAATCTGTCAGCATCCTTCTTGAAGTGCAGAAAATAGTACATTTGCCTTTTTTTTTTTTTTTTGGCAGAACACACTGTTGACTCATATTCAGCTTGTGATTTACGAGGATTCAAAGATCCTTCTCGTAGTATGGGTGATCCTAGTATCCCCCATTTTGTAATTGTGTGTTTGGTTTCTTTTTCCTAGATGCGATACTTTGCACTTACCGCTGTTGAATTTAACTCTGTCATTTTCAGCCCAGTCTTGAAGGCTCTTAAGAACATTTATTTATGTATTTTTATTTTAGGGTATTTTTACCCCGCCTTTCTCCTTGAAAAGGAGGTGAGGGACCTTAGTGCTGGAAGTGGCTCTTGGCCTTGTTGAGTGTGGCATTGGTGTCACTTTGGCCCTTGCCCTGATGAAAAAGAACAAGAAAACCCTTGTGAAATTGTTTCGTGTTAAAAAAAAACCCCTACAAATCAAATATTGGTTTGTCGAGCATGGTTAGCCTAATCCTCAAGCTTAGCTTCTCAGGAAAAGCAACAGAGACCCTCGTCACTCCTGATTTGTAGGGGTCTAAACAGGGAGTCTTCCAGATGTTTTGGCTGCCAACAAGAATGCTAGACATTCAGTCGTGCTGGCTGAGTCAGATATTCAGAACATCTGGAGGGGCACCAATTCCCAGCCCTGACTTATGGGGAATGAAAGTCAGTCAAGCATCTTAATCCAGACCTGTATATCATGTTATCCAGTCCAAAAGATCCTATAGTCTCAAGTCTGCATTAAGGAAAATCCTGAAGTCATCTCTCCCCATCCATGGTAGGAAAGTTAACTATTTCCTGCCCTTTTATAACATCCTATAGGGATACGGCTGCCCCAATTTGTCTTGTCACTTTGTGCCTCGGTTTTTCCTCTTTGAGTTGGGGAGCACTCAGAACAATCCTTAAAACCTCTAGCCCCACTGCTGCCCTCTGAAAAGCAACAGAGACAGTCTTCTCACTCGCGATGTGTAGGAGTCCATTGTAAGGAACTGCATCTGGAAGGAAGGAAGCTCCCAGATGTTTGCACTGTTGCCTGCTATTTGAGTAAGGAGGGTGAAGGAGTTCTTTGCTCACTTCTTGGCTTCTGGTGGAGTACTTTTGCTGCTGCCCTTGTGCAAGTCAAAATGTATCCTTTCTTTAAAACGTAGTTGGCCAACAGGGGCCAATTAGGATTTTCAAGTCATCCTGTCCAAAATGATTGATCGTTCGCCATCACCATCTACTGGACATTTTGTGAACTGCCAGCTCCACTTTCCAAGTTGGAAATAAAACAAACTGAACATTACCAGCCCAGATGGGTTCCTACAACAAAGAGGATAGTGTTGTTAGACCACTAGGCAAGATAATTGAAAGAAAGAATATCTCCTTACAAACAAATGAACAAACTGGAGGCTAGGAGGTACCACACTCATCTCTGTAACAGAGTCCAGGATTTGAAACCAAGTACTTGGATGGGAGACCACCAGGGAATACCAGATGCTGTAGGCGCATGAAGTAGGAACTGGCAAGCCACTCCAGTACTCCTGCCAAGAAAGCTCCATGGACATGGAGTCACAAAGAGTTGGTCACGACTGTAATGACACAACACACACACACACACACACACAATGCCGCTTTCACATCAAATGAGCTTGATAGAATTAGTGAAGTGGAGAGAGCTGGCATCTAAACATAAAAAGTTCTTGCTCATGATTACTGGAGTCTCCTTGCTTGTAACTTGAATCCATTTGTTTTGGTTGTACAATGTGCCCACTGAGTCATTTCTATCCTATGATGATCCTTGAATTAATGAACTCTAGAAACTCTTGCCAGTGACAGCCACTCAGGACATGCAAACTGAAATACCGCTGTTGAGTCACTCTATTTCATGTTAATTTTTCCTAATTTTCTATTGTTCTCGCCTTTTCTTCAATTGGTGGCTTTTCTTATGAGTCTTTTCTTCTTCTAAAGAGTTCTCAGCTATTTCCCTGCCCCTTCTCAGGCTAAGCATCCCCAGTTCTCTTAACCTTCCCCGAAACTTGGTTTCCAGATCACTTATCATTTCCCATTCCTGTGCTTGCCATAAAATACTGTAGCTAAATTTTGGGCTGAAAAGCCTTTCAAAACTTGCTGGAATTTTATTTCTTCATTTATGTGTATTGATGTCACACAGATCCTACCTACCAAATGCTTTCCCTTTGTTCTTAGACATTTAGCAAAAGTATTTGTTCTGGTTTCTTAATACAAAAAGCACAGTTTCCCCTCCATCAGGTCAACTGTACCCTGGATTTTATCAAGATTTATCTGCTTAAAATCTCTGTCCTAGCCATGTATCCATTTGAAAAGGAACACTGAAAAATGAGTCATAGTTTTCAACCCGTGGGATTTAACTGACAACTGCAAAAGGTTTCTTTTAAAAAAAATTAATTGTGTCTGATTCTACTTGATATGGAATACCCTGCTATCCCATTCTTAAGAAGGTGGTTGAATGAAATATGAAACCTCCTGGATTGACCCAAGTCAGTACTCTCTTGCAATTCTATTTGTAGATCAAAGTAGTAAAATATATTCTTTTTTCTGCTGATGTATGAGTTCCAGCTTCTTAGCACTTAACATTTTGCAGCTTCTTGACAGGCCAGCTATCAGTAAGCTGGCTTAAGGGCTCTTTAAACTTGACAGTTGCTTTAAATCTGTTTTAACAATTGCTAGGCGGCTTCCCCATCATTTTTGCAGTGAGATTTGAGAAGCCGAATGTAAATCTCCTTCCATGATAGGAAAGGTTCACAAGCATGGCAGTTGCTTTCAGGTACAATGGGAAAGAACATAAGATCATAAGAAGAGCCATGCTGGATCAGGCCAAAGGCCCATCTAGTCCAGCTTCCTGTATCTCACAGTGGCCCCAACCAAATGCCTCTGGGAGTGCACATGACTAGATATCTGTCTCTTGATACCACTCCCCTGCATCTGGCCCTTGAAGTACCCCGGTTTTAAGCCTGGAGATTACACATCTCCATCATGGTTTGTAACCTGTGATGGACTTTTCCTCCAGGAATCTGGGTGAAAAAATATTTTCTTTTGTCTGTTCTTACTCTCCCAGCCCTCAATTTGAGTGCAACCTCTCTTTGGGCTCCCTCTCCTTTCTCCTCTGCCATTCCTGAGACTGGGAACTTGTTTCCTTTTTCAAATAATTACTGTTTGTCTAAACTGGGAACCTTGTTTATAAGCTTAAAGCATGGTTTAGGAATGCAGCCCCTCTGACTGTGGCTCTGTTTTCGAAACAGCCTTGGATCGTTTTGAATTCGTTTTTGTTTTTCCTGACGGAAATGCCTGCAACTCACTTTTGGCCCTCCAAATGTTTTGGACGACCTCTGCCATTAGCTGTGGCCAACCTGGCGAAGTCTCAGGAACC
Organism: Phrynocephalus versicolor; assembly: GCA_023846285.1. Classification (NCBI taxonomy): domain Eukaryota; kingdom Metazoa; phylum Chordata; class Lepidosauria; order Squamata; family Agamidae; genus Phrynocephalus; species Phrynocephalus versicolor. The sequence goes on from JAHTLZ010000195.1 coordinate 11,150,949, forward strand.
ATGGGGATTCTGGGGAGCATACAATCCAACACATCCATGTGCCTGTTGCTGACTGGTAGACAAGACTTAATTACAGTTTATCATCATTCAAGGTACCAAATTCAAGGTACTGATGTTAACTTAGAGCAAAAAAGGGGTGTGTGAGCCGTGTGGCCATCATAAAACACAATTGCAAAAGTAGGTTACAGGCGATACCTTTGTAGGCCACTATTAAAAATAAAAAATAAAAAAGGCACATTCGAGTGCAGTGGATTATCCTTCTTCAAAGCAGGTCAGGTCCCAGAAGTTCAGACATGGTAAAAGATGGGCTTTACCAGGAGTTTACTTTTAAAGTCCTTTGTTAGATTGTGTTCTTAAAGTCCATGGCTAGGTTATGTTGCAGCTAAGGCTAGAGTCTTATTGGAGGCAAGATGGGCAGTTGTAAAAAGCTGCTTCTTATAATGTTAACTTATAAAGCCCTTCACAGTTTAGGACCTCACTGCCTGTCAAGAGTAACTTTCCCTCAGGTCATTCTTCTGTCCCAGCTGCACCTCCCAATCCTTGATGTTGCTGATGGCCACTGTGAGAAAAGTCTGGAAGTTGTCAACTAGAAGCCAGACCTTCTTCATAGGAGCCACTCTGCTCTGGATTACTCTTCCTGGGGAGGTGCAGTTGGCCCCCCACCCACCTGAGGTAGTCCAAACCAGTTTGTTTTTTACCCAAGTCGGGAAACATCTTTTTCTCTTCCCTGAGAGGCACTGTTGAGAAATCCAGATTATAGCTATTTTGGAAACTGCAGGATGAGAAGAGACCTTGATTTTGGAGCAGTGGAGTGGAAAGGGAAAAGATTGTGTCCTGACCTTACTCTGAACTCCCCCTGACAGCCCCAAGGGTATACAAGACGCCCCTGTGGCCGTAGACGCTGAAGAAGGGAGTATGTCTTGATGGATGGCTATTTGTGGTTGAATCTGTGATAAGCAACTTCAAGAAATCTCTCAGCAGGCCTGTGGATTCACAGGTTTGTCATCACTGTTGTAGAGGCCTTAACAACATTGAATTCCTGATGGCTTCTCTCTTGTCCATTTATGCAAAGACCCAGAGAACAGTAGGACTAGTTTTCTAGGCAGTGTGCAGCATGCACTCCAGACAGTGTCTGCTGCAAATACAGTGGCACCTCTACTTAAGAGCAGCTAGAATTAACAGCAATTTGACTTAAGAGCAGAAAGCAGTTGCCGTTTTAACTGCAGCCTTACAAATATTAGATGCACTCTGCTCTACTTAGAAATGTTTTTTTTAATTTTTTCAATTTATTTATTTATTTATTTATTTATTTATTAGATAGGGCTCCTCTACTTAAGAGTTGTCCAACTTAAAAGCATGTATTCGGAATGGATTAAATTCGTAAGCAGAGCAGTAGGGTGCAGCCATAGGGAAAACCCCAGAAGGATCAGAATCAGCTCCAATCCAGTTTAGGGCACATGGAGCAGGTTGATTGTATTAAGACAGGAGGGAGAAGGTTACTTTTATATGGCCATCAATAGGTTTTTTGCGCCACTTCTCTTGTTAGTTTCTTGTATGTTATAATTTCTGTTATATAAATTGTGATTTTATCCTTGCTGTATACTTCCCAGAGTAGCAGTTTGATAGATGGGCAGTGTAGAAAAGTGAATGAATGAATTCATATAGAAATACTGTACATAAATAGTTAGATCAAACTAGTTGGTCCTTCAACAGAAAAAGCCCGGCAGCTGCCACTACTGCCTCCATCACATCATCCAGCATTTTGTCACATTTGGTCTTGTGGTCAAGCCAGCTTTGCCTGCAACTTCAGGATGCTTTTCTACATCTCAGACTAGACTGTTTTCCATTTGTAGACTAACATGGTCTTCACTGACCAACAGCAGCTCTCCAGGGTGTTACTGTCTTGCAGCTTTCTTGATACCTGACCTGAACTAGAGAAGGCAGAGATGGAATCAACAATCTTCTGCACATGAAACCTGTGCCATACTGGTGTCTTGTGGCACCAGAGAGCAGCCAGGCCTTATCAAAAGAGTACCCTTGATGATGAGGCACCTGCATTCTGTACAACAGTAACAGTGCCATGCCACCATTAACTTTTTTTGGGGGGGGGCACCGTTCCCAGAATCGTACCACTAGCCTGGCAGTGGTTAGGAAATACTGGGAATTTTATTCAGAACTTCCACGATTTCAGTTCTAAGTGACTCTTCCAAGCTTTTTGGACTTCTACATAATTATATAACATATACGAGAAAGTCAGGTGTGAACACTATTAGATTGTTTGTGTTGTGTCTCCCTTTCTAGACAATCTGGAATTATGGGGAAAATGTTTGCCTTCCCCCTAACCTCCGTGTTACCAGAGACGAGAGAGCCGGTGTTCTTATATGGATTTCACAGATGGCTTTTCCCCCTGTTTGTCTCTAAGTGAAAAATCAAACCAGTTATAGTGAAGTGTGTTACACTTGGCACAGTCTCCTATGTAAACAGAGATATTTGCCATAATGTTTAATGGCGTCATTACTTGAGCCAAGCTGTCACTATACAAGCGTTTTAATTATAGCAAATCCTGTTGAAATATAAACACCTCAGGAGTGTGGTTTGCACGTTTCAACCCCTGAAACATTTCGCTGTTTTTGTAAACTTCGTTTGAGGAGAGTGGATCTGATTTTTGTTCAAATGTTTGCCCTATACTGTTTTCTAGCAAACTTAGAGGCTTTGACGGTTAGCACCCTTATGACCCTTCAATGGCCAACCAAGCTCCAAGGGTTTCAGAAACATTTCCTGGGAACAAAATATTTATAAAAGTTCAATTCATTGGTGCCATGGTAAGCAAATTGCAGTTATTTGATTTGCATAAATACAGTTCCCATCCAAAAATGCATTCTTTTACCAGAGGCTGAAGTGTTTTCTTAAGCGTGTTGGCCTTCTTAAAGATGTAGATCTGTTTAAAACACATCGTTTGACCACTCTCTATGACAACAGCAGATATAGAGACCTCCAGCTTACATTTGAAAATGTGCCCTTCAGAAGGCCGTTTCTTAGAAACCCAGATTTGTCCTTTTTAATTATTCTGATAATAATGAATTGGGATAGGTCTGCAAAAGCCCATGCCAGATAAAACATTTAAGTCTTCGGACATGCCATTTGGTTTTTTTGGGTTCACCTTTGTGCATGAATTTGGGAGAGAACTGTAGACAAAACACAACATGGGGCTGCCACTGAAAAACCAAAGCATTTAGAGGAGCTCATCACATACAGGGGACTAAGGTGAGGTCTTCTCTCTGCACCCGTTGCCAGACTTTGGAACTCCCTCCCACAGGAGGCCAGGCTGGTCCCATCTTTGCTGTCCTACCACAAACAGGCAAAGACCTTTCTTTTTAGGCAAACTTCCCCTCGGTGACTGGTTTTGCCTGTGTGATATTTTTAGGTGGATTATTATGCCTTACTGCCGTGACTGTGATTTTGGGTATTGTTTTTGTGCTTGCCATTTTTTCAGAGTGGTATTGGTTTGTTCCTTTTTAATATCTATATAGACTGTGTTTAGCTTTAAACATTGTCTTTTAATTATGTAAGCTACCTTTGTTATACTCATTGTTCTTAGTTTGAATATTGTCTCAACAATGTTTTTTTTCCCATTCATTCTTATTTATACGCCCATATGTTGGAAGTTTGCCCCTGCCGCCGCCACCGTCTCTGTCTTTTGTTTTTTATGTGAAGCGCCCTGAGTTCTCGTTTGGGAAGTAGGAGCGGTATATAAATGTGAAAAATAAATAAATAAATAAACTCCCTTGAATCCTTTCAAAGAAGACGTTGGGGTATAAATGAATGAATGAATATGTTTTCTTGCCTCCCAGAAAAATAGAGGATATGTGAGGAAAATAGGAAATGAGCCAATAATGGAGAATTTGCTGAGCCCTGAGGCAAATTACCGCATTCTGTCCCCATCTGGGCACAGCCTTCAGTGTTGCAAGGCCTGCAAAAACAACACAATGTCGCAAGCCCTGCTATATCCAGGCTCTCCCCCAGCCATGTTTATTTCATTATTATCTGTATGAGGCTTATATAGTTTATAGTAATTGAAGTGCTTGAAGTATTCCATAACATTTGCTTCAAAGTAAAGCTATGTTCTCATAGTGCAAATAACATCAGACTGGCATTTGAAAAAGAAACACACTTGAACGCTAATTGAAGAAAGGCACTTTTTATAGTTAATATCCAAACAACTTGTAAAGTATAGCTCTCTGCAGACAATTCAGTAGCCAAAATCTTATTGCTTAACCTAGTAAATCACACTAGGGTAGGCCCGTTGAAGCAAGGGGAATTGGCTACGTAAGATTCATTAGTTCAAATAGGCCTACTTTAACTGCTATTTCTTTTACCATAGTAAATTGTCAGACTCCTTTTGATCTTAAGTAATTTGCTCATTAATTTTCACAGTCATATTCACTGATTCACTGATCCGTGCTCTGAAAATAGTAAACCTTTTTTTAAAACTATTTTCATCTGTATTAACAGGATTGGTCAATAGAGGTAGTCAGAGACTGTGCTATGAATGCTTGTGTTAGTGAAGAATACATAGCATGGTCTCTGGCACCCCTAGTGGCCAGTTCTTGCAATGCATGTGAAAATAATTTTGTTAGTGTTTTTTAGTGTCCACTATTATGCATAGTGGATATCGGGGTTCTACTGTATTCTTGAAATCTCCAGATATCTTTTTACTTAATTCTGATCTAGGTTGGGGTGGACAGCCTTGTGGGCTGAATTTTCACCTTTTGCACCTGCCATATGCCTTATAAGGCCCCAGAATAGCCTCATAACTCTTCTTTTGGCATGGAACAGAAACATACTATGAGTAGGTGGTTATGGGGTGGTCCACAGGCAGCAAATATACTGTTGGGGAATGGAATGTCTGCTGTAGGCCCTACTTTGCCTGCCTTCATTGAGTACCATGGGCCCTACTGGCTGAAGTGGGTGACCTAGTCATTGCAAACAGCTGGCGTGTTTCAGATTGAGGAAGATTGGGTTTGAGGGTCAGCCTTCAACTGAGGTGACTGCAGTTTAAATCGTCACTCAGTTGTGAGGACTAGGGATAAGTCAGTCATACTGCCTCTCAAGCTAAGCTTCTTCTCAGGGTGATTGTTTATGCCTTGCAATGAGTTCCTAAAAATCAAAGTGGAATATAGATGCAGTATTATTCATTCACACATTCATTTAATGTGTTTGTTTGTTTGTTTGACTTTTTTACTGTAGGCTTATACAATAAATGCCAGTAATATATTGTCAAGAAGGCCTATTTTTGACTCTACTGGTAACTTCCTCGTTGCTTACAGTGATAATAGAGTTTAGCAGAAGTTAAGAGGCAGGTGATACAACTGCATGGATTGTAATTGTAACTCTTTCTCCCCTCTTTCAGTTTCCACCTGGCCGCATCCAAAGGGCAGGGAGAATGCCTCAGGGTCATGTTGACACATGGCACAGATGTAACTTCACAAGATGGAACAGGTACTCTGGGTTGGGTGTGTTGCTCTTGTCATTTTTGGTGTCTTTGTCCATTCTCTTGACTTTTTCATGCTTGTCTTAGACATGGTCATAGGGAAATGCTTTACACCAGTCTTCCAGCGCCTGGTACCTTCCAGATGTGTTGGGTTACAACCATGCTATCCCTAGCCAACATGAGCAGTACATCTCAGGGGCACACAGGGTTGAAGGAGGATGTTTTACATCCAGTCCTTGATCTCAGTTGTCTTCTCTGACTAGCAAGGGTTCGGGTGATAGTCATTCCCTCTTAGCACTGTAGCTAGAGCTGGTGACTGCAAAAGCATGTGTTCTACCATTAATCAATGGCGGTTCTCTTCTTTGGATTCCATTTCCCTTAGTGAACTCTTGAATGTCAGCAACAGAAATTGGTATGTTGAAAATCAGCCACAGTCCCACGGGTATTAAAAACAGGATACAAATTTCTGCAAACTTCCTTTGAAACCTTTGGACTTGTTTTGTTCTGAGCACTCCAGAATCACAGAACTTTGTTCCATTGAAGATTGTAGAATTTTAAAAAAGTGTCCATATAAGCGAAATGCAGCGTCACTTTCCTGATCTCGGTAAGATGACATTGATGTAGAACTACAACTCCCAGATGGGCTTTTGGCAGTTGTAGTCCACAAAAGTCACAGTTTCAAGTTCTAAGTGTCTGATTGCTCCACATGCTATACTGTGCTGGTACACTCAGCAAAGAAAGGGTTCTTCTTGCCTGGACAGGCACATACTGTATTGCCTTCTAGTTGATTTGTTGTTCTGTGTTATAAGTACAGTAGTGCCTCATAAGACAAATTTAATTCATTCTATGAGTCAATTCGTCTTATGAAAAATTCATCTTACGAGGCACGGTTTCCCATAGGAATGCATTGAAAACCAATTAATCCGTTCTAGAGGGAACGGATTAATAGGTTTTCATTGCATTCCTATGGGAAGGTTATCTAAAAAACCCCTCAATCAATGGACAGCGGAAGGCTGTCCCCCCTCTAGCACTGACAGACAGGTGATTTTGACAGCTCAGAGCTGTCAAAATCAGCTGTCTGTCTTGGCTTCATGGAGGAGCCTTCCGCTGCCAGTGATTGAGGAGGCAGCCACCTCCACCTGGTTCTCTGTGCCAAGACTCAGGTGAAGAGGAGGAGGAGGTTTTATCCTGCCTTTCCTTCCCTGTAGCATCCAATCTGTGCGTGCTACAGGGAAGGGAAGGCAGGATAGAAATCTCCACCACTTCCTCTTCCCCGCGACCTAGGTAAGTGGTAGCGGCGGATCACGGCCATTGCCGCTTACCTCCAGGCCGGGCGAAGATTGATTGGTCCCTGCTCTGGCCTGGAGCGCTCATGGCAGGACATTTTAAAATGGATCTTCTCCCAGCACGGGAGACTTGCAAGCCAAGCAGCAGCGGCGGATCGCCACTGCCGCTTGCCTTGTAAGGCTCCTGGGCTGGGCGAAGATCCATGGGACCCTGTTTTGCCCATCAGTTTGGTGTGCAAAGCAGGGAGCCAGTGATCCTCACCCAGCCTGGCCTGTTCCAGGCAAACAGCCCAGGCTGGGCGAGGATCAATGATACCTCGTAAGACGAATGGAAACTGGAAGGAAAAATTCATCTTACGAGTTTTTCCTATCCCTGGAAATTGCATTCGTCTTACGAGTTTTTCGTCTTAAGGGGCATTTGTCTTACGAGGTATTACTTTATCTTCATTTTTAATAAGGCGCTCAGTATTCTCAGAGGATCTGATATTTGGAATTAATTCGTGTTTACACAGGGCACAGTGCTTTGCATCTTGCTGCCAAGAACAGCCATCCAGATTGCGTCAAGAGGCTGCTTCAGGTGAAGTAGAAATACATGTTTCCTTTCAGTAGTACTCTCAGTTATCCCTGCAAATACTTGTAGGCTTTAAGTTTTCCTTTAAAGCTGCCACTTTAGGAGAGATAACAGTCTACAGCAGAATCCTTCATATTCACCAGCTGCTTTGTGCCCAAGAGATCTTCAATCTTTGTCCTTTCTGTTTTCACCCCACCACCATCACTCTATCGTAACTGGAACTTTTCATAGGGTATATAAGCCTTATTTGCCATCCAGTTTCTGTGGAGCATTAATGAAAGAGCTCACTGGTGTCTCAACTTAAATTACTGGCTGTCACCATCTGATCTTCCTTCCTCCATTTATGAGGAACAGAGCCTCAGCTTACTCAAAAGCAGGGGCAGGGATTCGCTGGTGGAGTCTGTCCTCTTCCCTCGATTTCAAGAGTACGATAAACAAAATAAAAAAAAAAGCTAGTGGCTTGCTTCCCCTTCTCTGGCGCATGAGTGAAGCAGAAAGGTTCAAGTATTTCTAAGAAGAAACTAAATTTCACTACATCTTAAAAGAGTGCAACACATTCAAACAGAAGTTGCTGTGAGGTTGAGAAGTCACAGAGGCAAGCCCTTGGGTATATACTTGAAAATTGTTTATTTATTTATTTGTGTGTGTGTGTGTGTGTGTGTGTGTGTGTTTATTCCACCCAATCAAGCGGCGGAGCCTCTGTTCAGGACAGCAAACAAGTCAGAATATCTGATAGACTGCCTGATAAAAGATACAGATTAAAATGTTAAAAATATTAACTAAAAAAGACGAAAAGGGTACAAGGAACACAGAAACTCATGTAGGCCTTTCTGGATGATCAGCATAGCCAAACAGATGTGGACATAATCTCTGACATGAGTCACTCATTACAACCAAGACTCCACTCACAGCATCTGGTGGTTTTCTCATTTCTCATTGTCCTGGGATCAGCGTTCCCTCATGCACCGTAGCAGTGTGGAAGGTGAAGGAACTCCTTGCCAGTAATTTAAGATCCCCTCATTCAAGCTGATTTGCATGATACTTGTGTGCCGTCAGCATTTGAACACTGATGTCATGTAATACCTTTCTCTGGACATTTACCCTTTACCACCTTTCTAAATATGCATATTGTTGGCCTGTGACATACACAATTCGGACTTTTGATTTCTGTTGCTGGCTAGTGACACAGATGAGTCTCCTGTTGGGACTGGATCAGAGTTTAGAAAAGTTATGTTTTTTGGACTGTACCAACAGAATCATTAACTTTTTCAGACTTTGCATTTGACACATGGATGTCTGATTTGGGCTCGTTCTTGAATTGTATTCCCTAAGGCATTGTTGGCGAACCTATGACACAGGTGCCAAAGGTCGCACTCACAGCCCTTTCTGTGGGCACCCGACATCATCCCTTCACAGCCACCTGTATTCAGGTTAAATTGATGTATTGGCACTTTGCGAAATTTGAGTGGGTTTTGAATTGCATTTTGGGCACTTGGTCTCTCAAAGGTTTGCCATCACTGCCCTAAGGAGATAGAGAAGACAGTGCCTCCTTCCTAGTACAATGGTAACTTATATAAAGGAATTAATTTGTTCCAGATGAAATTATGTTAACCAAAATTTCCTTTATACACATTTCCCATAGGAATGCATTGAAAACAGAGTAATCCCTAATCACGACCATTTTGATGTTGTACGGATTTGGCCCATAGACAATTCTGTTAAGCAAATTTCCCCTATCTCTGGAATTTTTTATGTTGTACAGAGTTTATGTTATACAAACCATTTGTTATATGAGGGTCCACTCTACACAGAAACTAATAAAATGTTAGTTGAGTTTTGTGTTGCCCCTGATGATGGGATAGTATTCTTTTGTGAAAATCCGAGATAGCAGACTAATATAAGGAACTCAGGAGAGGCCATGAAGTGTACACAGCTCTGCCATCCAACAGATGGAAGGAGCTGGGTGAGTTCAAAAGGATTGGACACAGCTGTCCCTTGGCATCTGTTGTCCGATGGTAGGGCTGGCTCTGCAGCTTGAATTGTGGCATACTTCTTGATGTTTTGATTCATATTTACATATGCAGACTGTGATTATTTTTTTATCTGCAACATCTGCGGGGACTGCTTTGGTGTAAGCCTTATGAGTAACAAGAGCTGTGGTTGCCAAAATAAATACTGTGTTTCTTCTGGAAGGTACTTAATCTGCTAACTAAAAATAGTTCTCATTTGAAATGTCTACAGTTGTGTGCGATAGCTCATATGAAATGATGAGTTGTTCCGTACTTTGTCTGTTTAAATACCTCATATCACTTACCTCTGGGAATTGCCTGGCTGATTTTTGGTCTTTTTTGGAAATCTATATGGATTGATTGCTGAGATGGGTAGGTTTAAGAAATACTTTTTTGTTGCATTACAAAGAATTGCTCCATTCTTCATATAGTTCTTCATATCTCTCTTTGGTGGGATGTGCTGGTTCCACTTTAACAAGTTATGAATAGTCTGCCTCAGACCTGACCTTGCATGAAACCTTGGAAAGTGAAAATATTATTTTGAGGTCTAGGACTCCCATAATCCCTCAGTCAGCATACAGAGTAGGTTGTTCTAGTCACTGTTGTATTAAAAAATAAATTTCCAAGCTGTCTTGAACACTAGAGTTATAAAAATGAAGCAGATCTGTGTCACAAAAACTGTTGCTTTTTGCCAGTCTTCTAGAAAGCTCTAGCTGCCTCCCTAATCTTGTTCGCTACTGCCCCGCCCCCAATAGTTTTCTGAAAATGACAATCAACTTCAAAATGCATTGCGTTTCCTGTCATATTGACAAACCTTATGTCTCATTTGGCAGGCTAAATGCCCATTGGAGAGCACGGATAACTCTGGGAAAACAGCTTTACACTATGCAGGTAATACATCTTCTTTCTTTACCCTGTCCCCACTTTCTTACTCTTGTGAGATCCCATTCCCTAACACAACCCATGGCTTCTTGGGAGGCAAAGTGTGACTATATCTCTGTCACATCCTACTTTCCAGAACATCTTGTTGATCACTTTGGAAGGAACATGACAGGTCTGCTTCACTGAGAAGCCTGGGCAAATAAATAGCATCTGAACTTTTCCTTAAATAGCATCTTGTGTGCAGAGAGTACTGCCCAGGCACTGCAAAATATTTCACTAAATTGAATTGGACACCATTGTATGTGGATGTTCAGTAGAGATGGGTGTTATGTTTTGGAAGGGGACTGGTTCCGAAAGGGGACATGCCAGCACTGCTGGTGCTTGGAACCCAGTGCCACCCTCCGGAACAAAACTAACCAGTCTTTCCTTGCTGTAGTTCGTGCTGTGTGAAATTCCAACCAGGAAGCAGCCTGCAATGCTTTATCTTTCCCTTTCCCTGGTGCTGGCCAATCAGATGGAGGCGGGATGGTGCATGTCCTTGCACAGCTCCTGATTGGCCAGTGCCAGGGAGAGGGAAAGATGATGCATCGGAGGCTGCTTCCTGGTTGGAATTTCACCCAGCACAAACTACCGCAAGGGAAGACAGTGGTTGATTTTGTTCCTGAGGGTGGGACTGGGTTCCAAGCACCAGCTGTGCTGGCATATTTCATTTCAGAACCAGTCCCCTTCCTAAATGAAATGCCCATCTCTAATATTAAGTAGTTGGATAGGAAAGTAAGAAAGCAGAGGCACCTGGTACATCCACTGGTGGCAAAAGTACAAATGTTTCAAGTCCAGGATCTCCTATCTGTATCATAAGTGTTGTAGAGGTATGCCCTATATATAGTTTGCTGCAGCTGCAGCAAGCTCATGTGTTGTCCACTTATCAGTTTGCCCACATGTGTCATGTAGACACAGCAGAAATATAGCCCTTTTGTTTGTGAAGTGCAAAGAAGCTCAGAAAATATTGTTGTACACAACTCTGTAGGTATTTTTAACATCTGTAAAACTACATTATTTTTCACACCATAAGACACCCCCCCCCCAACAATAAGGAGAAATGCCTGTGCATCTTACGGGGTGAATGCACCCCTCCCTGGAGTCTCCAGAGCAGCTGCTGCAGAGGTCTCTGGACCCAGCGCAGGTCCCAGCCCCAGCCCCAGCTGCAGCCGCAGTGGAGCCTTCCCGATCTGGCTGTTTTTAAAAAATTACCTTGCATGATTGATTTGTTCCATAAAATAGACGTCGGAGAGTAATCAGCCCGATTGGAGACCATAGATATAAGAAACGGGCTAGAGAGTAACCCCCCACTATGATGACCATAGAGCTGCATCTCTGTGGTCATCGTGGTGGGTGGCTACTCTCTAGGTGTAGTTCTTTAAAAAAAAACAGGGATGAACACCAGTCAAAAAATGTGATGGTTATGCACCGAAACATTGATATTGTGCATTCTGGCTTTGTCCGCAAAAATGTTACCGCCATAATAAATTTTATAACTATTATAAGGTACAGTGGTACTTCAGTTTACGAATTTAATCCGTTCCAAATGCATGCTCTTAACTACTATTAAGTCGGGGTACCTATATAAAAATTGAAAAAATAAGTTTAAAAAAATGAAAAAAAATATGAAAAAAAATTGTAAGTCGAGCAGACCATATCTAAATTTTGTAAGGCGGCAGTTAAAATGGAAACAGTTTTCCACTCTTAAGTCGAGCTGCTCTTAAGTTGGGGTACTGCTGTATTTCTCTTTGTGTTTGCTGCTGCAGTGGACTGCTGCATCTCCTCCTGAAATATGTTTTTAAGAGTCTCCTAATTTTGCACCTTTTTTTTTTAGCTGCATGTGGTTGCCTTCAAGTAGCTCAGCTTCTCTGTGAACACAAGTGTGCAGTTAATGTCAAAGATGCGGTATGTAGTGATTCTCTCATGGGCAATTTTAATTCTTTTTTTTTAATGGCCATGAATAATATTTTAGTTCCTGAAACCTACGGTATATACTTGAGTATAAACCGAGTTTTTCAGCCCTTATATTTGGCGGAAAAGAACGCCCTCAGCTTATACTCAAATCAATAAATCTCCCATTTTTGGGGGGTAAAAATAGGTGCTCTGATGGCTTGGGGAGGGCAGCAGCGGGCAAGTCCTGATCGGGTGAGCGATTGCGGTGCCTCCGCTTCCCATGGGATTCCAATGAGAAGGTTTAGGGGTACCCTTTTTGGAGCTTTATAACTGAGCTCCCTTGCCCCAAAATGTTTCCAAATGTCAGGGGATTCCCTAAAATCACTTTCTGAAGGCACCCCTGCTACTTTGGTGCCCCCAAGGTAAGTAATTTTTGACTGCATGTTTTTTTTAAAAAAATGCACTCAAAATTATTTTTAAAATATGCAGTCAAAATTTACTTACCTTGGGACTCCAAAGTAGCAGGGGTACCTTCCCGAAGCGATTTTAGGGAACCCCCTGAAATTTGGAAACATTTGGGAGTAAGGAGGTTGAGTAATGAAGCTCCAAAGGGGGTACCCCTAGGAAAAAAACCTTCTACTCCAAAGCTGATCTGGCGGGAGATAAGGCTTCTGCCCTTTCCCATATGATTCCAATTAGAAGGTTTTTTCCTAGGGGCACCCCCTTTGGAACTTCATAACTCAGCCCCTTATCCCCAAATGTTTCCAAATTTCAGGGGGTTCCCTAAAATCACTTTCTGAAGGTACCTCTGGTACTTTGGAGTCCCAAAGTAAGTAATTTTTGAGTGCATGCTTTTAAAAAATATGCACTCAAATTTATTTTTAAAATATACAATCAAAATTTACTTACCTTGGGACTCCAAAGTAGCAGGGCTACCTTCCCGAAGCAATTTTAGGGAACCGCCTGAAATCTGGAAAGATGTAGGGGTAAGGGGACAACTTAGTTATGAAGCTCTAAAGGGGTTGGGGGTAGTACTGGCAATTGTACAGGGACTGTGGAGGCAATTGTGGATGGTATTAACTTCCTAATTGCCTCAACATTCCCAGCACACATTGCCAATTACTACCCCCAGCCCCTTTAGAGCTCAGCCGGTATACTTTATATACTCGAGTATAACGGGGGGGGGGGGGGAAACGCCCTCGGCTTATACTCAAGTCAATAAGGTTTCCCAGTTTTTTGGGGTAAAATTAGGTCCTCGGTCTATGCTTGGGTTGGCTTATACTCGAGTATATATGGTAATTTAAAAATTACCCAGCTATTTGTTTTGTTCAAGACTAATCCCCTTCTTTTTGAGGAGCTCTCATGTTTTCCCTACATATTTCCCACACTCCTGCCCCTTTATGTGCATCTGTAGAACAGGGAGCTTGTGTCGATAAATTTGTGGTTAATACAATTCAAAGAAACATAGCTCTGACTGTCCACAGCTGTAGATGTCTGGCTGTGTATGGACGCCTCATTTCCCTTTGAGACATGATGGTGTTCAGCAAAAAGCATGCAAGGGGAACCAGAAGGACTAAGAGCAGAATGTTAAGCCCTTGGTTATTTCTTGTACAATGACTGAGCACACTGATTTCTTCTGTTTTTAAAATCCTGTGCTCTAATCTAATGGGGCTCCTTAGTCTGGAAAAAAGGCGCATGAGGAGAGATATGATTGAGACGTAAAAAATAATGCAGGGCATGAGTAATCTCCTCCCTCTCACAAAATACCAGAACTAGGGGACATTAACTCAAACTGAGGGTTGGGAGAGTGAGAACAGAAAAAGAATTTTTTTTTACCCAGCGTGTTGTCAGTGGAACTCCTTGCCACGGGATGTGGTGATGGCATCTGGCCTGGATGCCTTCAAAAGCGGATTGGACAGATTCCTGGAGGAAAAGTCCATCACAGGTTATAAACCACGATGGAGATGTGTAATCTCCAGGCTTAAAATGGGGTACTTCAAGGGCCAGATGCAGGGGAGTGGTATCAAGAGACAGATATCTAAGTCTTCTGCGCTCCCAGACACATTTGGTGGGTCCACTGTGAGATACAGGAAGCTGGACTAGATGGGCCTTTGGCCTGATCCAGCATGGCTCTTCTTACGTTCTTATGAATGCATGAGAGTAGCAAGAACAGAACCTGTGAATAAGCAGAAGGTAGTACTCAATGGGGTCGTACGTGGACTTTTGTATGTATTACAGCATGAATATTGTCTCATATCCCTTCCACAAAAAGCAATTTTATGTGCTTGACACACATAGGGTTTGCCTTCTCTGGTTTGCAGTCAGCGTATCCCAAGTCAACTTATTAAAACCTGTTAAACATCTTGATTTTAATTGAATTATTGATTGTGTTTGGTCTCTTTCCCCCCTCCCTTAGGATGGGAATATACCTTTATTGCTTGCCGTACAAAATGGCCACACTGAAGTATGCAAATACCTTTTGGAGCATGGAGCAGATGTCAATTCTAGAGATAAAAATGGAAGGTACAACAAAACAATCCTAGTATTCTTAGTCTGTTTTCAGTATGTACCTGAGCCCAAAATCTCATTTGGAGGTGTGTTTTTTTTAATAGTAAAGTGTTCAAATCACAAATTAGGGCAAATGTACATGTCAGCTTTGCATGAACTTTAAGATACCATTTTGATTACTTCCAGATATTTACTGAAGTTTTGTTTTTGTTTTTAAAAAAACCTTTAGGAAATTCCATGGTGGTATTTTTTTAACATCACATTGAAATATCACAACAACAACAAAATATCTTGAATTGGATTCAGGATGTTGTTGTTCTTTCCTTGGGTTATTGCCAAAAACGATCAGTACAGAAACACTACCTTTTGCATTATGGATTTGTCCCAAAGCATGCTGGTAAGATGCATTTCCTTTGTCAGATGCATTTAAATCTGGCTTCTAAACATCATGCATGAGAAACCCTTCCAGGAACGCAACACAAACTCTTCTGAAAGAGTATTGGTCCTGTCCAAACATTGCTCAGGTCCGAACTTGGAGAAAGGCTCCCCAGAGACACAATAATCATCTCCTGCAGCATGTCGCCTCTCGCCTGGAGCTGAATTTGGTGCTAAGTCGTTAAATGATAGAAGGATTTTGCCTGTTCTCTTGGTGATGTCACCTTCTGACACAATGGAAAAACAGTATTGGTCTCCTAGTGGTCAGTGGTGCCCTTGAACATCTAGGAAGGTCCAGATTGGCATTTTAATGTAACCCCCCTCCCCCAGCCAAGCCTGTCTGGGCCAGATTAAACCAGACGCAGACAAAGTGACTGACGTGTAGTCATCGGGAGGAAATAATGACATTTGAGCACCGATAAACAGATTTCAGTGGTGTATGATTTTTTTTTAAAAAGCCCATCTCTGGTTTACAGTCTCTGACATCATGTTAGATCCGACGAAGGTGGCTGAAGTCTAAATGCTTGTGCCTATAAAATCCGTTCATCATTAAGGTGCAGCAAAACTGTTATTTTAGACTGACTGAAAAACCTTCAGAGCATGGTTGCACTGCTTCCCGCATGCTCACTGTCCTTCCTTACGTTGTCTGCTTTCTTTCACTCTCTAGAACTTCTCTCATGCTAGCATGTGAAGCTGGAAACCTCACCATTGGAGAAGTCCTTGTCCGAAAAGGTGCAGATGTAAATTTGGCAGATGCTCTTGGAAATAATGCTTTGCATTACTCGAAGCTGTCTGAAAATACAGGAATTCAGAACCTCCTTCAAGCAAAATTTATTCAAGATGCTGGTAGGTCTAAATTCCTAACCCTAAATTGGGATGTTTCAAATTTGATGGCCACCAACAAGAAGGTAATGACATCTTTATGACAAATCTATCTCTTGAAGTTAGCATAGGCCCTGGGGAGGGTGAACTCTCAGATCAGGGTAAAGGCCTTATACTTTCTCATTTTTGGATTAAGGTAAAAAAACATTCTTTCTAAAGGAAAAGCACAGCACTTACATACATACATACATACATACATACATACATACATACATACATAC
>JAHTLZ010000195.1:11167175-11192524 GCA_023846285.1 Phrynocephalus versicolor
ACATACATACATACATACATACATACATACATACATACATACATACACACACCTTTATTGGCATTAAAACAAAGAAACAGAACACAACCAAAACAGTGATGGTAAAACATTGTCAAGTAAAACAATAGGTAAAAGGCCAAAAAGGGGATATACTCTCATTTTTATTAATAACAGCTACTAGAAAATCTGCAACTTGTAAGGTGACCCGTTCGGAATTGTCACGAAGTAAAAAGCTTGTGAAAATAATGGATGAGTGCCACTGGGTCCCTGGTTTAAGAAATCCTTACATTATATTTGGCAGTTGAGTCATAGCAACTGGACGTCTTTTCTTCTGAGATCGATCTCACAAGAAAAGAAGTCAAGTTGTCATGACTCAACTTCCAGATAACCTCACCTGGATGACTGAGAATCTCCACAGACATCTTACATTATAATGAAATCAGTGAGGTTGACCTATAAAGAATTGTCAGTTTACAACCATGAATGCAATCATCTTAAATGGAGGGAAGATGTGTCATGGGTTTAACAAAAAATTCCGTGTCTTTTCCCCTTTCCTCCAGATGCCAAGTCACCAACGAAGCCAAAGCAGGTAAAAATAAATTATTTATTAATTCTTTAACAACAATTAGCATTATGGCCTGGGGAGGGGGTAAATGACGAGGAATTAAAATAATCAGGATCGGGAAGAACCACTTACGTGTTGTAGGTTTATTAAGCCCTTGTACAGTCTCCTATTGCCTGTTACATGGCAGTTGTTATCAAGAATGGATATTAGCTTCCTCTTTCTCCCCATGAGGCCACACGTGGCCCGTGTGTGGTTTATAAGCATTCTGTTACTATATGAGTCATTTGTTGAAATTTGGCGGACAGTTGAAACTGGACAAGAAGAAACACAGGATAAGAAGAAAGTGACTCAAATGCTGAAAGACCACCTGTGGATCACTTGTGACAAGCTAGGTTGGAAGGAGGCAGTGGCCTCGGACTTGCAGGAAGAATATGAGGACTGGAGAAGACTGAATTCTCAAGACTGTTATGAAAACCTTGTGCCCCACCTAGAGTGCTTCTGCATCCCACCATGCAACACTGGTTACGAACACTGGTTTGAATGTTTTGACTGCAGTTCCTGCTACAGGCGTTGGACTAACCTTGACTAGTGGTCATGTAGCTGGGGCAGAATGGATGGTGTAAGACAGATTATTTGGAGTTCTCCTTCCCTGATGTAAGGCTCCTGTGCCCCCTCATCAGTTTCCCAATGAAAATCTCCCGCTGACAACCTCTTTATCCTTAAGAAATATTGAATTTCTTCAAGTGGTGCTGTTTTCACTGGAAATAAGTTGTGGGAGGAAGCATCACACTTAACTCATCCTAAACAATCTGGCTAACAACCAACATGCACAGCCACTGTTAACATCTTAGAGACAACAGGAATAACAGACATGTAAATCATAAAATTTCCACATTATCGATATTGACCCTTCCCCTTGGCTAGAATCATATTAACTTGCAATCACATTGGGAAAGATACTTTTTTCCTGCATTGTTTGTTGTGCACCCCAGATTCAGTAGTTGAACACATAAGCACTCATGAGGCTATATTAAATATACTGCATGCAGCCAAATTCATAGTTAAGTGCATGTCCACAGAAAGTTCAGACTCCCACCACCAATACTTTTCTTCTTTTAAATGTGCCCCTAAAGGGAAAGCACTTGATTAGTGACCATTGGTGGTTAGTCTTATCTTTGGTTTAAGGAAACAAATGAACTTCAGGCTGACATTTGATCCTGGTTTATTTCCCTAAGCCAAAGTTAAGACTGAAAAGGGCCAATCTCATTCACAAAGGGAAGTGGAGTAAGTGACCCTGGGAAGCTTGTGGTCTTCTGGATGTTGTTCTGTTGCAGTTTTTGTCAGCCCCAAGTGCCATGACCATAATCTAATGCACAAGGTAGCATTGGATTAGCATTGTGTCTTTTGGGAGGCACTAGAGCTCATAGCGCAAATATGCATTGGCTACTGGAGCCTGCTGAAGAATTTATGAAGAAGAGCTATGTATTGTTCTGAGGCAAACGAGTGCATCACAGCATTTGATTGTCCTGATACCTAACCTATCCCCTGGACAAGAAGCTAGTGTTAGGATGGAATATAGCGGAACAGAATAATTTCCTCCCCAAGCAAAGTACAAGGGTGTTCATTATTTTATCTTCCTGCCTGTTCAGTCTGTATACGGAACATATCATATGGAAAGCTGAATTAGGTTTCAGTGGAGGAAGAGAAAATTGGAGGAAGAAAGCACCAATGAAGAAATGAAAAATTTCCAAGATACCTTGGTAAAGTCGTCAATCCAAGTGGACACTGCAGCCAAGAAATCAGAAGAAGGCTGAGACCTGGAAGGAACTAGAAAAGATCCTCAAGTGGAAGAATGTGTCACTGCAGACCAAAGCCCAAATCATTCATGCTATTATATTCCTGGTTACTATGTATGCATGTGAAAGCTGTACAGTAGCGAAGTAGGCAAACATGGAAAAAATTGATTCATTGGAAATACAGCAGTGGTAGAGAAGAACCGTATGAATACCATGGGCTTCCAGGAGGACAAACTGGTGTGGACCCTAACTCAAATCAAGCATGGTCTCTCTCTCTCCGCTGAGGATACCATGAGAAGACAAGACTTTCTGGAAAAGGCAACTATGTTGGAAAAAGTTGAAGGTAGCAGAAAGAGAGAAAAGACCAAATAGGAGATGGGTTGACTCCATCAAGAGCCATGCTCTTGACTTTGCAAGGCATGGGCAGGAAAGTTAATGATAGGGCATTCAGGAGATCACTTCCTGATTGTTCCACCATATGTTGGGAGCAGCTTGATGGCACATAACAACAATGCGAGTTCTGGAATAGACGAGTCAGGATGTCTTGAATTGAGGAAGTTGTCTTCTGAGGGTGTGAATGTCCTTAAGAGGTCACGTACAGCTTCCCACTAGATGAGGACAGGGCTTCAGAAGTTGGTGATGGTAGGAGCAGTCAGTCAGATGCCATTGGGAACCAGGCCTTTGCCATGCTTGATTTCCTGTGCTTCCCTTTGGAGGGAGGATTTCAGCTATTACCAAAAGAAAAATCAGGAAGGCAAAAACAGGAAGAGAAGGAAAGTGGCTTTTAGAGGCATCATGATAAGGAGGTTATCCTGTTGCCTGTTTTGCCCAAACTAGTTCAAGGGTGGACAATATTCAGGAACACACGTGACCAAGAAATTGGAGGGTGGGAGGGAATATGCTTCTTTTTATTATCCCAGGAGGGTTTGGCACTTGATAGGAAGATCAACCAGCTTCTTGAAGGCTGCGACTAGCAGGGTGGTTGAGCTCACTCTTTTTTAGTCATGAACTGGAGCATGAAGGGCAGAGGGTCAAAGGAGTTCATCAATTAAGCATGTGTGCTTTTCTTGCACAACAGTTCCAAAGAGAAGGCATGAATGATTTGGTCACTTTCTTGTGCCTTAAAAAAATGTATCTGTATAACTTTTAACACAGACCTTACTAACAAACTAACAGACCTCCCTTTTCTGGCCTACGAAATTTCCAGCATGACCAAGTCTCTAGGTTAAGTTCAGAAAGAAGTGGAACTCCAAAAAAACGCAAAGCCCCACCACCACCTCCAGTCAGTCCTATCCAGGTAAAGAGCTGCTTCTGACTTCTAACCCGTTTGCTGTGTCTAGAGAGGGACGGGTGGCAGAACAGAAATGTCCCGTCAGGAATAGATGGGGTAATTTCTCTTCGTGTGAGTCCTTGCTAAAATATGTGTGTCTCATGTATCATGAGTGATTTCTTCGAAGGACAGAAATAGCGGAGCTTGTATTTGAAAACCTGGATTAGTCAAACCCTTTTGCAGGAGGGCTCCTGGGAATAGGGCAGGATCCTAAGTTTAGAGCCGCAAAGCTTATAAAGGTAGCGCTTCCAACGGATTGCTGATGGTCTTGGCCTTTCAACAATAGGCTTGAGATTCCCAGCCGCATATCAACAGCTTTGCACACGGGAATGCATCGCATTTTTTAACCCAGAAGGTTAATAATAGGTGGGGCTGTTACTTGAGTGATTGTCTGACTGCATGCTTGCTGCCAGCTAAGGACAGTCGCTGAGTAGACATTGCTTACATCAAACTAACGGAGAACGATGACTTCTACCACCCAGAAGCAGTTCGTGTTCCTGAAATACATCCCTCTTTTCCAGCTTAGTGACTTGTCCTCTCCGCATTCAACCACTTCCACCCCGTTATCTGGGAAGGGCCAGCCCTGCTTTGCCGAACAGGTATCTAAGGTACATTGTTCAGTCTGAAGTTTGATTGAAATGTGAATGCCACCTGTTGTGGTGGGTTGTGCAGTGAGGTGACTGAAAGTTACCTTGACCAAGGCCAGCGGCCAGGCTTCACAAGTGAGCATGAAGTGGGGGGAGGGACAGAGGGGATTGTGGGGATTTCTGAAATGGTACCAATGGGGGCCAATTTATACATGAAATGCTCCATAAGAAGTTGCATGTTTGCCTTTTAGTCATTCGATAACAGAAGTTGGAATGAATTGAATGCAGACCATAATAAATAAAAGCCTTAGTGCTTCTCTGCAACACTAACAGTGCTGATGAAAACACACACAATCTTAATTGTTTCCAGAGACAATGATGAAACTCAAAGCAACACATTTGATGCGGGGCAATTAGATTGTTTATTTTCACTTTTAAAACCCCTCTATTTTGATTAGCAGTTTTTTTTAGACACCATGGAAATAGAAAGTAAGCCATTAAAGGTTGAGTTTTCGTCTATCACATACTGATAGGAAATTCAGTGAGATTTACAAATTCTCTTTGAAACAAATGTTTGTGGATCTGTGTTTCAGCAGGAAGAAATCAGTGCCATTCAGTCTGAAGGCAAGGATGGGATGAGTGATAGTACAACAGGTAAGGCATAGGGAAGATGTTTAGAATGGCCTCAGTGTTTCCCCTTCTCTTCCCCAAACTGGATAGTACCCTCTTGTGGAGCGCTGTTGTCACAGCTGGAATAACATCACCAGATGCAGCAGAGTGCTGCTAATTAAAGATTTTTTTTTCAGTGTTGGGGTACACACTCTTCACATTTCATGAGACAAAACTCTTGTGTATCTCCAAATCAAAACAGGACCTCTTTGAAGGGAATTGACCGTTACTGGTGCAGCTATCATTTGTGTTGTGCCATCTGAGCAACTTGTGATGACACCGGCCACAGGGTTCTAGAAGCTAAATCTCTAACAGAAGTTTTATAATAGTATTTGGCCTTGGGAACTGTTGTTGTAGTGGAATTGTCAGATGACTAGTCTTGCCTGTCTGATGAAGAAGGAGCAAGGTTTTTTCACTGGAGCAGTCCTGATACCTGACAGTGACACAACCGTGTGTCGACAGAATTGGTGTTGCCAGTATGCAACTCATGTACCTCCCGGAGACCTGGTTTCAAAGGCCCTCCATCTCAAGAAAAATAAAATTCAGCTAAGAAATAGGGAGTCCTGTTCCAGGAAGTCTCAAAAGACCTATGGGATCTTTTGAAATCATATTTGAATATAAAGGCCTTTTTTTTAGATGCAATTTGTTAAAAACTTGGTTATGTTTCTTAAAACCTGAAAGTCATTGTACTCTATAGTTCTTGTGAGTTTTTCGGGCTGTTTGGCCATGTTCTGGAAGTTTTTCTTCCTGAGTCCTGATGTTTCGCCAGACTCTGTGCCCAGCATCTTCAGAGGGCAAGGAGCCCAGGGAACTAGGAGTTATCAGCACAGAGAGAACTCTTAGTTCCTTGAGCTCCTTGCCCTCTGAAGATGCCGGCCAGAGAGTCTGGCGAAATGTGAGGGGGGAAAACTTCCAGAACACGGCCAAACAGCCCAAAAAACTCACAACAACCATCAGATCTCGGCTGTGAAAACCTTCGAGAATTCATTGTTCTATGTCAGAAAAGCAAAGGTGAACTTTGCGCCATTTCAGTTTCTAACGTTGCGCCATTTCAGTTTCTCCAGGTGATGGCAGTGCAAAATTGCCCTTTCTTGCCACACTCAGTTGGGGCTTCAGGTTTTTAATGGAAAACTTCCAGTCCATTATTTTTCCTTTCCCCAAGATCACTGATTGAGATTCCTAGAACCCCACTGGCTACAGTTAAATTGAATGCCATCCAAATTCATGGGCATTGTCATCTAATGTGCATGGCAGACAGGCATGGATTGTTTTCCCAAAATAGTCATTTTCCTTTCTTCCTCTTGTCTTGTTAAAGGTGCTGATAGTTTATTGGATATTAGTTCAGAGACCGACCAACAAGACTTAATTGGATTGTTGCAAGCAAGAATTGCTTCTTTGACATTGCATAATAAGAAACTTCAAGAAAAAGTACAGGTATGTGTTTTTTGTTAAAGAAATATTTCAGACATCAGAATGGAAAAAGTTGGACCAGTTTGACTTGAGACCTGTTTGAAGCTACAAGGTGAATCTTTGGTGCTGGCCCAGAGAGTCACTTTATCCTTTCAACTACAGCTGAAGCTGTGCAGTCAGGGGTTAGCACGAGACATTTGCTGCCTGAGGTGAAGGACGAGGTGGTGTCCAACATGCTTTGTACAAAAATCAGATGAGCGACTGAAACTCCTTTCAGTATTGGTGATAAGGCCACTGCTTCCATCACTCTTGAGGGCAGCAAAGTTAGCTTGGGGAGTGGAAAGCAGCATGTGTGACAATACAGGGCCTCCAGAAATCTTGCCTCTACATGCTAACATCTGCACAAGCCTAATTTTGCCTAGTTGTAGAATCCACCTTAAGGTGGTTTGATTCCAAAAGTGATGAACAGTTTCTGTCGGGAATAGGGCAGTGGTGGTGAACCTTCAGCACTCCAGATGTTTTGGACCACAACTTCCAGAATTCTGGGCCTAGGTGGCCACTGACAAAGGACTGTGGGAGTTGTGGTCCAAAACAGCTGGAGTGGCAAAAGTTCACCACCACTGGACTAGGCGCAGGCATGTCCAAACTTTGCTCTCCTGATGTTTTCGACCACAATTCCCAGAAATCTAAACTTAGATTGCCAGTGGCAAAGGACTGTGGGAGTTGTGGTCCAAAACATCTGGAGGGCCAAAGTTTAGACATGCGTGAAGTAGGGTGTTGTTTTTTACAAAAATACCTACGACGTTGTTCACCTGGCAGGACCTTTGACTTGGTAGTTGACTAGCATCTGAATGACCTTTGTTGGAAATAGGCTCTTGATCTGGACTTACCAGGGGAATTCTTAATGTTCCGCTACTGTGGAGTAAAGAATTTTTTTTTAATCACTGGGCTCTTGAGTCATGGAAGGAATTGCGCTTCTTCTGCTGATCACTTGCTTGAGGGGAGGGAAAGGAAATGAACTTCCCAATCCCTCTCTGAATCGACGTCTTTGTCTCATACTGCCATCTGCTGTATCTACAGGCGAGAGCACTCAAAACGGAAGACATGGATACACCACTGGATTTCCTTCGCTCCCCTCACAGGGACTTGGACCGTTCCACAGACAGGTTAAGTGAGAGTTCAGCGGCCGCAGCTCAGGAGATCAGTTCTTCTTCCCTGAGTTTAGCACAAGCTCAAGAAGAGGCCCTCCAGAATGAGCTGAAAATTAAACAGCTGCAAGAGAGCTTAAAGGAAGTGCAAAAGAGACTTGATAGTTCAGAAGCCAAGCGGCGGCAATTAGAAACCCAGCTTCAGTCTGGAGCCTCGGAAGCTGCTCACTTGCTAAACAGCTCCGAGGTTTCGGAGAACGGCTCGGACCTCAATCAGAAGTTGAAAGAAACCCAGAGCAAGTATGAAGAAGCCATGATGGAAGTCCTGCAGGTTCAGAGGCAAATGAAGATGGGCTTGGTGGCTTCAGAAAGCCAAGAGGCAGACCTGCAGGAGCTTTGGGCCACTTGTGAGGAAGTGGAAGTACTGAAGGAAGAGCTGAGGAAAGCGCAGGAAGAGAGCAGGGAGCTTAGAACGAGAGTGGAGGAGCTGGAGGCCAAACTGGAAGAGAAAGAGAGAGATGCAGCTGGCACGATGTCAGCAGAAGAATGTGAGGAGATGAGAACCTCCTACCGCGTGGTGATTGAAAATATCAACCAAGAGAAGGCATTGCTAATTGAGAAGTACAAGGAGGGACAGGAGGAAATCAGAAAGCTGCAAGATAAATTGAAGGTTCAGATGGAGTCAGGGCATGATAGCGAGGAAAGTGAGGACACGAGGGATGCCAAGAACAAGATGATAAGTGAACTGAACAAGCAGATCAGTGAACTGTCTCGGCTGTATAAAGAAGCTCAGGCAGAACTTGAGGACTTCAGGAAGAGAAGTGCTCCCGAGAATGCCAATTCAAGATCGATACCTCTGGAGGAACATGAGAAACTGATGGAGGTCTCGGTCTTACAGAGAGAGCAAGCCGAGGGCGCATTATTAGAAATGAAGGCTCAGTATGCAAAGGTGCTGAGCGAAGCAACGCAGCTCCAAAATTTGGTGGACTCTCAGAAGAAGAACTCGGTCTCCATCACGGAACACCTCCAGGTGGTCACTGCCCTCAGGACCTCGGTGAAGGAGATGGAAGAAGAAATAAGTGAGCTCAAAGAGCAGCTCCTTTTCAAGGAGAGTGAGGTGGAGCGTTTGCAGAAGGAATTGTTGGAGGAAGAAGCAGCCGTATGCGAAGCCATGGTGCCTAGGACGTTGTTTGAAGAGCTCCGGGCGACATCAGAAGGCGAGGTCAACTCCTTATCGTCCAAACTGAAGGACTTAATGAAAGAGAGGGAGAACTTGTCCACCGATCTTGGACAGTTGAGGAAAGACATCTCCCAGGTGAAAGTGGAAAAAGAAAGCCTTCGGGCTGCGCTTGAAGCCAAGGAACAGGAAATCAAAGGGCTGCTTCAACAGTACCGTCAAGCTCAACAAGAACTACTTGAATTGAAAAAAGCGTCAGAGAGTGCCTCGAAAATTGAGGAGGACAAGGATAAAAAGGTGGGTAGATGTGATGCCACAAGTCCGTGGTGGTTGATAAGTGCTCCTTGATCCACCTCTGAACCCTTGGAGAATGCATATTTTAACAACTGAGGATCAGAATTATTTATGTTGTGTCATGCTGCTTTTTGTCATTGGACTCATCTCACACAACTGATAGTCCCGAGCCTTACAGGACTACCACAGACATTTTGGCATGAACACAGTTAATCATATTAGAGTAAAAAAAAATGTTCTGGTTGGAGTCGTTTATCAGCATCCAATGTAGGGCTCTTGGCAGCAGACAGAAGCAGGAGGTGGGTAGAAAATGTGTTTTGACTTTCACTAGATGGGACATATTCATAGGTAGAATTCCTTTCAAGTGAAGCCTGTGTGCATGAAAGAAAACAAAAACTATCATCCAGAAAGAAATTTATGGAGATCTGTGTTTGCTTGTGTTAGGAAGGAGCTATACTTGCACATGAGTAGCCTGTTGAAGCACATGCATACTAAACTTACAGGGCAGAGACATTGAAAAACCCATTGGTTTTGGTCTTTGTCCTTCAGGAATTTTAATTTATATGCTCCTTGGGGGAAGAGGGAGAGGACCTTGTGCTTAACTGTAGTAAAGGGTTTACACTGAATACGACAACCAAACTTGGCTTGCAAAGGGATGTAACATTGGTAGGTTAAAGAGGGCGAAACCGTAGATTACATTAGCTGTGATTAAACGCTACAGCTGACTCAAGCGAGCCATTTTTCAGTCTGTCTTCTTGATCTTCACAACCTTTCAGTTTTCAGGCAAGCGTCACAAGTATGCCCCCCACCCCCATTCATGCCTTCTAGTGGTTTCCATATTGGCAGGAGAGGGGATCATTGAATTGTTTCAGAGTAGCAAGCCATAGCAGTAACAATAGCACAACATTTGAACTGGGGGGCAGTGTCGGCTTCTCCCCATCATGGCATGTCAGATGTGATATAGCCTTTTCTCCCTTCCTCTAAGCAGATAGCAGACATGTCCAAGGAGGTAATGAAATTAAAGGAAGCCCTGAACAGCCTCTCCCAGCTCTCTTACACAACTGGCACACCGAAAAGGCAAAGCCAGCAGCTGGAGCTGCTGCAACAACAAGTGAAACAGCTACAGAACCAGCTGTCAGTAAGTGGGATGTCTGTTTGTCTTATTTATAAGCTTATTTATAAGGCAACTTGTT
The DNA here is from genome assembly GCA_023846285.1 of Phrynocephalus versicolor. NCBI lineage: Eukaryota > Metazoa > Chordata > Lepidosauria > Squamata > Agamidae > Phrynocephalus > Phrynocephalus versicolor. The sequence goes on from JAHTLZ010000195.1 coordinate 11,177,345, forward strand.
AGAAATATGTTATTTTATCAGGTACCAATAAGGAGTGCCAGGTGTCTTACAGTTGGGAGGCCTTATCTCCTGTGAAGTGGCAATGGAAAAAAATCACCTTTTTTGATAGCCAATGTCAGAATTTCCAGCTAGCACAGCCCCAGGTATCTATGATATAAAGAAATCAGGAGTGTTTCTATTAATATCCCTCATTTAGAAATGGAAACATGTTGTGTCTCTTTATCCTTTAACCTTAACTGCTGGCTAGGGATGATGGAAATGGTGGTCCACCTCTCTTTGGAGGGCCACTCCATCCCTGCCCTGCCCTACTTCCTGTATTCTTAGAAATAGAGATGGGTGTTTTGTTTCGGAAGGGACTGATTCCAAAATGAAACATGCCAGCACAGCTGGCGCTTGGAACCCAATCTCATCCTCCAGAACAAAATCAACCACTGTCTTACCTTACTTTAGCTCATACTGGGTTAAATTCCAACCAGGAAGCAGCCTCCAATAGATCATCTTTCCCTCACCCTGGCACTGGCCAATCAGGCAGGGAGGTGGGATGATGCATAGCTCTGGATTGGCTAGTGCCAGGGAGAGGGAAAAGTGATGCATTGGAGGCTCCTTCCTGGTTGGAATTTCACCCAGCACGAACTACAGAGGACATGCAAAATAAATTGTCTTGCAGTTTCCCATAGGAATGCATTGAAAACTAATCTGTTCCGGAGGGAGCGGACTAATAGGTTTTCATTGCATTCCTATGGGAAGGCTGTTCCAAACCCTCTTAATCACTAGACAGCAGAAAGCTGTTAACCCTGCCGCTGACAGACAGCTGATTTTGATAGCTCCAAGCTGTCTGTCAGCTGTGCGGGAGCAGCCTTCCACTACCGGTGAACCCAGCAAAGCGGGGGGAAGCCTTTCCTCTTCTTTGCTGGGTTGGGACAGGGGAAAAGCTTTCCTTGCAAACAGCTCGGGCTGGCCAAGGATCAGTGGGTCCCTGCTTCGCCCACCAAGTTGGGCAAGGATCACTGCTTCGCCCCCCAGGCTGGGCAAGGATCACTGGGACCCAGTGATTCTCGCCCAGCCCATGCTGTTACCTCACAATCAGCCCTGGCTGTGGAAGCGAGCTGAGGGAAGTGGTGGTAGCAGAATTGGGCAAGGATCACTGGATCCCTGCTTCGCCCACTGAGTTGGTGGGCGAAGCGGGGACACAGTGACCCTTGCCCAGCCCCGCAGCTGCCACTGCCGCTTCCCTCAGAAAACCCCCTGATGCTCGGATCAGGTGTTCCACACTACTTGGTCTGCAGCATCTGATCTGCAATAGTACCTTGTAAGAAAAATTTAACCCATAGGGAAAAGTTTTTTCTTACAAAACATGCCTATTCCCAGAAATTTCATTCATCTTACAAATTTTTCGTCTTATGGGTCATTCGTCTTACGAGGTACCACTGTACATAGATTCTGGTGTGCAGATCCACTCTGATTCAGTAGTACAGCATTCAGTCACTGCTTGTCATAAAGTTAAGCCCATAGTCTTTCTAAAATGGCCACATACAAAAATTCACTTTTTGACCACTTCTCTTCCTTAATAGGAAACCAAGAAGCAACACCAGGATGTTGTATCAGTTTATAGGACACATCTGCTGTATGCGGTGCAGGTAAAAGAACTTACTTAACAGTAACTCCTTGTGTTTGTCACCCCTGTGTTTGTCTTGAATAAATAAGTTAATACAGTAGACCAAAGTGTTGCATTGCCAGAACAATAATGTGGAGTTTTAAATGGCATTGGGGGTGGGGGTGGGGGTGGGAATCAATGACATATGCATGCACAGCAGGATCTACCCAACAAGGGAGAAAATTTTCATGTGTTTGGGAATTTCTCTTTTTGTAGACTCTGGGGGCCACCAGGTCAGCAGAAGCAGATCTTAATTATTTAACGATCCCACCCTTAACCTCTTTATGCATTCATGAAAGGCAGCGTTTCAGCAAGAGTCATTGTTTGAATATTTAAAAGACCTTTCCGAAGAATCATTAAAAAGTCGAGCTTGCTGGATGCTTCTCACATGTAACTAATATTCTCCCTCCTCCTCTTTTTTACGTAGGGCCAGATGGACGAAGACGTTCAAAAAGTGCTGAAACAGATCTTAACAATGTGCAAAAATCAATCACAAAAAAAGAGTGAGACCGTTTTCGTTGATCCTTGATGTTGCTAAGGGGAGAGTTTGAGGCACGCCTTAAAAGGAAATTTGATTGGCACCTCCCCCATAGGAAATGGTCATGGATCTTTGCCATACTTCCAGTTCCATTGTTTATGTTTTATGAGCTAATGTAGTGTCATATCTTCCCTTATTCCAGTATTTCCCAGAGAACTTTTTAGACACAAATGCACAATTTTGCCAGAAACTGCTCTTCTACAAATCAGGGGTGGTCAAAGGGTGACCTACAGTATTAGAATGTGTCTCGATCCTTTTGTTATAACAAATCAGTAAAAAACACAGGTGTTCTACTAGGTGGGTGCTGCATTTTGTGAGTTGATATTTTGAGAGCTATTGAGAGGTAAGAATTTTTCAGATTGTCATTGTCAAAGAGAGAGAAGCAAAGTTGTGTGTGTTTTAAGACACCCTGGCATCCATGATCATGGTAGGTAGATTTGTTGATTCTGAAACCTTTAGGCCTTGTTAGTTGAAAAAAAGGTTTAAAATCAGCATCGTTAAGCTAGCTTACTAGTTAGCTAAAGCCAGCGCTCTCATGCACACAATTTCCCTTCTTGTTCAGGAATTTACCACGTGTCTTGTATGAACTACACTACGAAAAACACCCAATCGGTGACATACTAACTAAATAACAGAAAGCATAGCCATGTACTAAAGCAGGTGAATGAATTTTTGCTACAGCCTCAGTTTCTTTTATCAAGAAAGTAGGTCAAGTTTTCTATGCAAATCCTTGCAGTGCTTTTGGAGCTCAGGAGGGGTGCGGGGGGGTTGGGGGTGCCCTAGCGTTTTGAGGGATAAGGGATTGGAACGAACTCATGATGTTTACAGTGAGAGCTCTTTGTCTCACAGTTCTGAACCTCACTTTTGTAAAAGATCTTCTCTACAATATATTTTTACTGGCCCTCAAATTTAGAAGCATTTTGTAACTAAAGCCATTTGCTGCATATTACTATTTTTTAGTCGTTGTCGGTGGCAAACTATTTAGGCTGTTGCCTTTTTTCTTTCCGCTGTGCTGTATCATAAAATGTATTGGCGGTTTCCCTGGAAAAGACAGAAATCCCATGCATCCTCGTAGGAAAAAGAATTAAAAAAATATTTTTTGCAAAAGTTACAAAACCTGAACCACAGATAAGCCTTGCGTTACGTTCTAAGGGCTGTTTCTTACATTAAATTTATGTGATGTAGGGGAATGATCCTACAGATTGGTTTTTTTGTGCCTACAAGTCATTTAGTAGTCATGGTAATTGCATTTTTGTTATATATGCAGATATGGACAAAGAGCCTGGGAAGTGCTCAACCAATACTAGAGTGTGTTTTCTCAGACAGGACATTGGTAGTATTTGAAATTCTACTTTGCCACTAGTTTTTTTTAATAGTAGATTTAAACTACGCTTGAAACCATGTTCAAAATCAGGGAAACAGCCATGGTCTTTCTCGGAAGTGCTGTGGAAATGAATTATTTTCACTGAAGAAAAAAAAATAGGAACACTTGCAACATAAACAAAGCACTTGCAGAAGCATGCCTGTAGTTTAATAGTGAGGAAAAGACCACCTTTGAGAATCAGAAAGTCTTGATTGAGGTCTGTAAAAAGGAAAAAAAACTGAGCTATAGGTTATAGGTATGCTACAGCCACTAACTGTGCACTGAAAAATCCCAGAAGCCTAAAAAAAGTACACTCTACCTAAAGGGAATAGCATGTTTCTTCAAATTATGGAATCGTCTTACCCCTACTGGAGGAACTACATTTGCTACAGAATTTCCCAGGATTCTGTGCAATGAAAGGTAGTAATAGCCAAGTAACTGTTCTGTGCCTGAAAGCTACCACATTCACCATACACTAAGTAGCAGCCCAACTTTTTTTATAGCACCCAATATTAAAAGGAATTAGAAGTGTAAAATCTCTTGGGCTCTGTTCTTACATGTTTTTCGTTTTATTTAGTTTAACTAGCTATCTATCAATTTTGGACAATAGTTCGTGATTAACACCTTTTTTTAATGCTCCAAAGAAATGTGAAAACTCTAAAAAAAAAAAGCAACCTAAAGTATGCCATTTAAATGCTGCCAAGTATAAACTTGAGTTTTGTAGGTTGCCTGATAAATTTAGCTTTTTATTTTGTTTGGTTATGTGTATTTATTACAACTATCATTGTGAAACATTGGAAATTGTATACAATAGCATAGTGAGTGTTCCTTTGTATGTAATTTTACAAAAGTTTCCTCACCCAGCAAATAAACTTTTTTTAAAAAAATGAAACGTCCATTCCTTTGTTCCGTATAGCGCTCGCTCGCTCGCTCTCCCCCCCCCCCTCTCTCTGTGTGTAGCAAGAACTGGACCTAACAATTTAAAGATCAGGAAGGCCCTGACTGAAGTTTTCCAAACATTATCATAGCTTTTATCGAACCCTCTCAGTTCTGAATTGTGAAGCAGAAATAGCACTGTCCACATTCGTACTCATTAAATATAAGTTCTGTTCCACAAGAATTGTTAGACTGAAATTTGGGGTCGTCTTATACCTAGAAGTAAGCAGAGGATAGGACCGCACAGTTGCAGAACTGTAATTTTAGGTTGGAATAGCAGGGGTCATCTTATACATGGGGGTGTCTTATAGACAGAAAAATATGGTAAATTCTACTGTTTGTTTCCAGCAAGTTTGTACCTATAACTCATTTAATGGTGGGAAGAACATGCCAAACCAGAATGCTTATAGATGCTGGACAAAGAACATGCTTGGTCTAGGCAGGGATTTATAGCTGATGGATTCCTACATTAAGTAAGGGTTGGACTCAGTGATTTTTAGGCCTCTTCATTATGGTATCATTTGGGAACTCCAAATCCCTAGCCAGTGTGGTCATTGGCTTGGAATTCTGGGAGTTGTAGTCCAAAATATCATTTCTAGTCTCTCATCTAAGGTCAACGCCCCACCAGCTCCCTAGTTGGCTTTAAGGATACATATTCCACCTTTATCCCAGCCATATCGCACCAGCTTGTTACCAGGATAAAAATAAAGTGGGATGTGGGAATACAGCCTTGAAAGAAAGTTGGAGTAAAAGACAAACATGCATTGTTCTTCTAGTAATCTTTCACTTAGTAATAATAATAATAATAATAATAATAATAATAATAATAATAATAATAATAATAATAATAATAATAATAATAATAATAACCTTTATTGTCATTGTACAACCAGTGTACAATGAAATTGGCTGAGCTCCCTCCCTCCCCCCAACACCATCCCACTAAAAAGCCATTCAATCTGATATCGCACTGTGTGCTTGCTGCACAACTCGCCAGCCCCATGAGTCTATCACGAGTTGTCACATCCCGTTTAACAGTTGAACAGCTCATGGATTAAAAACTTTTTTAGCCTGTTGGTACGGCTTGCTATACTTCTGTGTCTCCTACCCGAGGGTAGGAGAGTAAAGAAGTGCTGACCGGGGTGTGAGTCATCCCTGATGATTTTCCTTGCTCTCCTAAGACAGAGGTCCCTGGCGATGTCATCCAGTGGATTCAGGGGACAGCCCATGATGTTTTGTGCTGTGTTCACTACCCTCTGTAAAGTATTTCTGTCCGCGGCTGTCAAACCAGCATACCAGACTGTAAGGACACTTTCTATTGTAGACCAGTAGAAGGAGGTCATCAATTGTGGTTTCACGTTGTTCTTCTGCAAGAGCCTGAGGAAATGGAGTCTCTGTTGAGCCTTCCTGGCCACCTGGGTTGTATTAATTAAGGTCTTCACTGAAATGAACTCCCAGGAATTTGAAGGAGGAGACTCTCTCCACCTGGCCTCCCATGATGTACAGTGGAGCAGGTTCCCCTCGACTACACTTTATTGGGGTTTCTATTCTGGTTAAACAGAAAAACAACTGTCAAACATGAAGTTGTTTGTCCTCATTTGTCACCAGGGCAGCTAGGGCAATGGACTGTCACCATGGTGACAGCTTGCAGGGTGTGGAGTCCTGGTTTCAAAAGCAACACCATTAAAAAAATAATTGTGGGGGAAAGAGCCTGAACTACCGGCCTGCCAATTCCTCCCCTTGTATTTGGAGTTGAGGCGAACTTCAGCAGCATATGCTTCCAGGGCCCAAAGTCAAGTAGAAGAAGGAAGGTCTTTCCATTGAATTCATTGGGACTTTTGAGGTAAGAGAAGGCATTTACCACCCAGTGTCCCTGTTGGACCTGTAGCCAAATGGACATTATATAACTAGAAAAAATAATATTTTAAAAATCAAGTGTTTGTATATAATCAAGCTTATTTTGTGGCTGTGGAGGGCAAGAATGCAGGCCATGCAAACTTCAGGGGGATAAAAGGTGATTCACAGAGAAGGGCATAAAATAAATATTTGTAACACCACAAACAATTGATGGGGGTTTTTTAGTCACTTTTTTTTCAACTCAGTTGTCTGATCTACCATTAGCAACCATTCCTTGCGATGCAATTATCTGGCCATCTTGAGCGGATAGACCTTTGGTATGAATAGCTCCAGAAATTTTCAAAACAAGGTTTACACCTCCAAAATGACAGGGTTGGGGATGAAAAAAAAATCCCCAGATGCTGCATTGGGGGGAGAATCTGCAACAAAGGGGGGATTGAGAACACCCTTGGAAAATGGTTTTAGAGCAGTGGTTCCCAACCTTCCTAATGCCGCAACCCTTTACTAGAGTTCCTCATGTTGTGGTGACTCCTTGCCCTGCTTGGAAGAGGCCACAAGCCCCCTTTGGCAGGCCACTGCCACAGGTGCCATAAAGAACTTCCCTCTACAGGCACCCTCAGCCAATCGCAGCCTCTGAAGCTATTGACTGACATCCCCTCCAACCTATCAAGCTGTAACTCTCTCTCCCCCTTCTTCCCCCTCCTCCTCCAGACCCAAGCCGTTTGTGCCTTTTTCTTCACTGGCTCATGGTAATCCCTGTGAAATGGTCATTTGACACCCCCCCCCCCAAAGGGGTCCCGACCCCCAGGTTGGAACCACTGGCTTATTGGGTTGAGAGGAGATGGCGTTGCCAAGGTACAAAGGCTGGAGCTAGCATCAAAAACAGTATTTCGCTGAATGCTGAGCCCATACCATACTTTTATTATTCATAAATCCATTGGTATATCAGACCATTGGTACCCATTTGTGGTGTGGTGGAAACGGTGACAGACTAGGGCTCAGGGTGCCTCCGTTCAAAGAATCCCCCGCTCAGCCATGGACATTCAGTGGTGTTTTAGAACTGGCAAAGCCTTGCCTTAAATATCACACCTTGAAAAGTTTGTTAGTGTCATTATAGCTAACCATACCAAACAACTGCATTTTATAGGAGTGAGGCTGCCTCTGTACAGTTGAAGCACCTGTCCAATTAGTGTGATGCTAGAGATGTAAAATTTCTGGAAACTTAAAAAAGCATTGTTTTTATTAAATGTTTCTGTCCCCCCACCCACCTACCCACCCCCCAATGGATTCAGAATTTCAGGAAATTTTATATATTTCCCCAACACAATCTAGCATGCTGCAGTCTGCATTTTCAAGGATTTAGGCTTGATTTTGTTTTGATTTTGTATCTGTGTTTTGCATGCTTTACCATTACAGCAAAGCACTGTCTTCCTCCACATAATAGTGGAATCTACCTTTTTCCCCATTAAATTGCTCCTGGCTACAAAACAGGGACGTGTAGCTTTCTGGATTACAACCCCCAGAATCGCCAGTGAACATACCAGTGTCTTAACAATATGGGAGTTTTCAGCACTGCAAAACCTAAGTTTCTTCTTCGTGGTCCTCTGTGATTGCACACAATGGGTTTCAGGTGTGCTCACAGAGCAGACCTCGGAGTGTTTCAAAGCTAGGTAATCAAAGGACCTCCTTCCCTATAAATATAGGCCCCGCCCCTTGTACCTCAGTTCCTTCTTTTCCGCCGCAGCAGTAGCCTCGGTTGTTCTTCAAGCTGTGAGTTGATATCTAAAGGAAAGAAATTTATTCTTTGTTTAGAACCTTTTTCTTTGGTCAGAAGGAACTCCTTCCCTTTTCCCCTTCTAGTTTCCCCCTCCCCCCTTTCCCCCCCTAACGGGGGGAGAGGAAAACTTTTCCCTTTCCCCAGTTTATGGCTTTTCAAGGGCCATTTAAACGCTGTTCTTCCTGCCGGAACAAGATTCCGGTTTCGGACGGCCACTCCCTTTGCTTATTTTGCCTGGGAGAGAGCCACTTGTCCGCGTCTTGCTCCCACTGCAAGAAATTCACAAAGCCAACCTTGCGGTCACGGCTAAAAAGACTCAAATATTTCCTTTGGGAGCGCTCTCTTCAGCCAGTCATGACGTCCACTGCAGCCCCTAATGAAACGCCGCAGATGTCCTTGCCTCTCAACCAGCCCTCTACTTCTACGGGCGAACAATCGGCTGCTTCTAGATCAAAGAGCCGAGCAAGGAAAAAAGCTTCAAAGGCGGATAAAAACAGCCGAAACGCTGGCTCCCGTCCCAGCCCTCCGCCCGAGCGACTTCCTGCTCTTCACCTGCCTCAAGAGGTTTCGGATGCCGGGCGCGTCTCGAGAGAGCAATCACCTCTGGCTCTTCCAAGCCCAAGAAGCCCCCTTGCAGGAGAGGCTGAGGCAGCAATGGCACAGGATACTGCCCGCGCCAACCGGGGAGATCGCCGCAGTGCGATAAGAAGTTCCCCGCGCCTTACATCTCAGCTGGGAGAAGCCTCCCCGTCAGCTGGAAGGCGGCGGCGCCGGCGAAGCCGGAACTCTAGCTCGGACTCCACCTCGAGCTCTACGAGCCGCGCCGCAAGACATCGACGCCGCCCCAGCTATTCCGCTTCCTCTGGGGAACCCTACACTCGGCGCTCTCACCGGCATCGCCTCTCGACCTCGGCAGGTCGATTGAGGTCGCGATCTCCAGATCGCAGACGCCGGCGCTCCCCCTCTGCTTCTTCGGGGATAAATTACAACCGCCGATCATCGGCCCCGACAACTGAAAGGAGGGGCTTGTCAGATCCGCACCATCCTCGGGCGCGATACTCCCGCCGCTCTCGACGGAGGTCTCCGTCCTTGTCGGCTAGTTCTGGATCCCATCATCTAGAGGGGCGCTATAGCCGCTATGCAGACTCCAGAGCCTCCCTTGCTTCCTTCTCAGAAGAGGCATCATTCAATAAGGCATATCATTATGGCCACCCTCCTATGCTATATTGGCAACCTAATTTCATGGGAGTTCCTCCACCGTACTTCCATAGAAGACGCCACAGATCTAGGTCTAGATCTTCACCATCATCATCATCTAGCCATGGTTCCCCGCCTAGGCGTCGCCGAAGATTGCAGGATGTTAATATTGTGCCAACACCCACTATGCAAGGTTCTGGGTTGCCGGCTATTACAACTGCACCTGTGGTCTCAGAGGTTACTCAGCAGTCACCCAGCCCTACCACATATGTACCTCCATTGACCAGAGCCTCAACGAGAGTGCCTCAAAACACATCTCTGGCACGTCAATCGGCTACTTCTTCTCAGTCCTCAGATCCCTCCTACTTACCATCTGGAGACGAGCTAGTATCAGACTCATGGGATTCTCAACCCTCTTCATCAGTTGACTCCCAAGAACATTACTCGGGTTTAGAATCTGACACTTCACAAACTCAAGTGTCTTCTCCTGCTGAGGACTACAAATCCTACTCACAACTAATAGCCAAGATGGCAAAGGCACTAAATCTAACTGTCGTTCAACCTTCCTTAGATGATGATGATCACGTGTTTGATGATCTCTCAGATGACCGGACTCCACCCTGCAAACTAGCTTTCATTAAGCCAATGCTGCGTTTGGTAAAACAATCATGGGAAAAACCATCATCCTCATTCCAAATGCCACGCAGAATTGAGAATCTATACAGAACCCATGGTGACAACACTGCCTTCCTACAAAAACATCCACTCCCAAACTCCTTTATTGTCAATTCCACCCAAGGCAGAACTCGCTCCAGATCATCGGCTAACCCTTCTAATAGAGAAGGGAGAAAACTGGACATGCTAGGCCGTCGCCTATACTCACTCTCTTCTTTTATCATCAGAGTAGCAAATTATACAGCGGCAATGGGTGCTTATTTACGTAATGTAGGAGACAAGATGCAGCCTCTCCTAGAACTACTACCAGAAGACCATCGGGCCCGAGCCATGTCTGCATACCAAGATATCATGACCTTAGCCAGACATCAAAGATTTGCGTCCAGACATACAATTGATGCTGCAGCCAGGCAGTTAGCCACTGTCATTGTACTACGTAGGCATGCGTGGCTGAGATCCACCACTGTCCCAGAAGACTCTAAGTCCCGGATTGAAGACTTACCGTTTGATGGCAAAGGCCTTTTTGATCCACAAACGGACGACATTTTGGACAGACTCAACAAGCTTAGCAAGACCTCACGCTCATATTCCTATCAAAACAATTACAGATCCTTCCGCAGACCCTGGAGGCGTACGTCATACTCTAGATACTTACCTGAAAGGCAGAGATTCCAGCCTAATACAGGGTCATATACTCGTAATCCCTCAGGTCGGCAACGAGCCCGTACTTCTCAACGTCGATCTGAAAGAACAAACAAACAGAGTTTTTGACATTACCCCATTCCCTATCCCCAGCCATCGGCCCCAAGGATGCCTAACTCGCTTAGCCCCTCATCTAGCTACATGGACAGCCATCACCACCGACAGATGGGTATTAAACACAGTCGCCTTCGGCTACTTCATAGACTTCCACCACTTACCTCCGTTGGGCCGTGTTCGCCTTACTACACCATCCTCAGCTCTTCGAGAAGAGGTTCAATCCCTCCTACAAAAGGATGCCATAGAACCTGTACTCATCACGGACAAACTCAACGGCTTTTATTCCCGTTACTTTACTATCCCGAAGCGAGATGGGGGCCTTCGCCCGATCCTAGACCTCAGAAATCTGAACGTCTTCCTACTCAGGAAGCGTTTTCGCATGGCATCCTTGGATTCCATCATCCCTCTTTTAAAACTAGGAGATTGGTTTGTGGTCATCGACCTCAAAGATGCATATTTTCATGTCACCATTGCCCCTACACATCGCAAGTACCTCCGTTTCGTGCTGGACAATATTATCTACCAGTTCAAAGCTCTTCCCTTTGGCCTGGCCTCAGCTCCCAGGGTTTTTACCAAGGTAATGGCCCCTGTGGTTGCCTTTCTCAGACTTCAGGGCATAACGGTTTTTCCTTACCTGGACGACTGGCTCCTGGTCTCTCCTTCTCACCGCCAATCTCTGCAAGATACCAGTCGTACACTCGCCCTTCTAGATGCCCTGGGTCTACGTGTAAATTTCGAAAAGTCTTCCCTTTCTCCGTCCCAGATCAAACCGTACATTGGGGCTCTTCTAGATTCTGTTATTGGCCGAGCTCTCCTTTCTACAAACAGAGGACAAAAGATCATTGCAGCAGTCCGTCACGCCTTAGACCATCCCGATGTGACAGCAAAATTTGTTCAACAACTCCTAGGCCTCATGGCCTCGACTACCTCAACTGTCCAGTTTGCCCGCCTCCGTATGAGACCCCTACAATTCTGGTTCCTTGCGGTCTTCGATCCAGTAGTGGGAGATCCAAAAACAACTCTGCATATCCCCAACTACCTTTTCCAACACTTAGCATGGTGGATGAACCCAGCAAATTTATCTACGGGAATTCCATTTCAACCCCCACGTCTGGAATACCAAATCACAACCGACGCCAGTCCTGTAGGCTGGGGGGCCCATTGCAACGATTTGAGAGTCCATGGCCTTTGGTCCACCACCCAAGCTGCTCTTCATATAAATCAGCTAGAACTCTTGGCAATCATATACGCATTAAAGGCCTTTCTTCCACTAATTCAAGGAAAAGCAGTTCAGCTAGTGACAGACAACACAACTGTGATGTTTTATATCAACAAACAAGGTGGTACCCACTCGAGGCCAATGATGGACCTAACCATGCGTCTCTGGAATTGGTGCATTCGGCACCACATTACTCCGGTGGCCATTCACGTTTCTACTCAAGAAAACAGACTAGCAGACTTTCTCAGTCGCCAGACTTACTGCTCCCACGAATGGTCTCTTCATCCAGAGGTTTTCAGCCATCTCACAGACCGCTGGGGAAGCCCGCAAGTAGACGTGTTTGCTTCCAGGACGAACACCAAATGCCCCCAGTTCTGCTCGAGGGCAGGTCTAGATCCACAGTCACTTGGGGACGCGTTCATGATACCTTGGACACAGCACTTTCTGTACCTTTTTCCTCCAATTCCCCTCCTGCTCAAGACAGTAGTCAAGCTAACACAGGAGAGGGTGAACGCGATCTTAATAGCTCCTTGGTGGCCGCGTCAGATATGGTTCCCGTCCTTGAAAGCCATCACGTCGGAACACTGTCGCCTACCGCTTCGACACGACCTTCTCTCGCAGGACAACCTTCAAGTCCTCCATCCACATCCAGAGACCTTCCACTTGACGGCCTGGAGAATTTTCCCTCGGTAGATGACATAATTCAGTCCTCCAAAAAACCATCCACACGAGCCCTCTACAAGTATAAATTCAAGGTCTTCTTGGCTTTTGCAGCTAAAAGGAACTCAGTTCCTATTCCCGCCTCTGTGGACCTGCTTTTGTCTTTTCTTCGCCATCTTGCCTCTCTTGGTCGTTCCATTTCAACCTTAAGAGTTTACATTGCAGCCATTGTAGCCCACCAACCACCCAACGATGTTTCAGCGGGCCTTTTTCGACACCACAAGGTGAAGAGCTTCCTCAAAGGTCTCCGTAATATCACACCACATCATCTTAAACCTACACCTCAGTGGTCCTTAACCTTAGTCCTACGGCAACTAATGAAGGCGCCCTTTGAACCCCTGGCCAAGGCCTCAGATCAGTTGCTAACGTTCAAGACCCTCTTCCTGGTAGCTATTACTTCAGCCAAGCGAGCGGGAGAACTAGCAGCCCTCCGGGCGGATCCGCCGTTTCTTCAGTTCTTTCCTAATAAGGTCTCGATGTTCCCTGATGTCTCCTTTTTACCCAAGGTGGTCTCCCAGTTCCATGCTTCCCAACCGCTCCAACTGCCAGTATTTTTTCCAAACCCCTCTACTGACGTGGAGCGTTCCCTTCACTCGCTAGATGTCAAACGTGCCCTGTCGTATTATTTGGACCGCATGAAATCCTGCAGAAATTCTCCGCGTCTTTTCCTGTGTTACTTTGGTCAAAAACGAGGCCAACCCATGTCACCCCAGTCTATCTCAAAATCTATAGTACGCCTCATCACACTGGCCTACCAACTTGCAGATGTCCCTCTGCCGTCCGGCATTCGGGCACATTCCACCAGAGCTATCTCCACTTCGACGGCATTCTTAAAGGGTGTCTCCATTCCAGAAATCTGCAAGGCTGCTACATGGTCATCAGCCTCAACATTCGTGTCTCACTACAGGCTAGACACAAGACAGAGAGCAGACACGACCTTTGGACGATCTGTACTGTCAGCAGCTTTACCGTGACTACCCTCCACCGGTATGTACAGCTTGTTAATCACCCATTGTGTGCAATCACAGAGGACCACGAAGAAGAAACTGAAGTTGCTTACCTGTAACTCTGGTTCTTCGAGTGGTCACTCTGTGATTCCACACTAACCCGCCCTCCTTCCCCGCTCCGTCACGTCAAGCTGAATTTTCCTGTAAATCAGATGCATGCAGCGGCGTAAAAGAGCGTGGAACTGAGGTACAAGGGGCGGGGCCTATATTTATAGGGAAGGAGGTCCTTTGATTACCTAGCTTTGAAACACTCCGAGGTCTGCTCTGTGAGCACACCTGAAACCCATTGTGTGGAATCACAGAGTGACCACTCGAAGAACCAGAGTTACAGGTAAGCAACTTCAGTGTATTCAGCTTTGTGAGAGAGAATAGAGGTGGGATCCAATGAGTTTTTGTTTTTGCCCTATTTACTTTTGTCTATTAAACCATAAGGTATGCAGCTTCACAGAACAAAAGATTCACACTCTGCACTTTAACTTGAGCCGATTATTTTTAAAACCCTGATATTGAGTAGCTTGTTTTGTCAAAAAAAAGTGTTTGGAGAAATCAGAATATATGAATAATGAAAATAATTCTTACGTCACCCTTCCCTACCAGTCGGCTCACAAAACTCATTATCCCAGCCACGTTCGGCCTTTTCCTCTGGAAAGACAACTACACATTCAAGCCGTGTCCCTCAGAGGGACAGTTTTGGCCCACTGGCCACCGCTTGCTGACTCCTATTTTCTGACTTATAAGGCTACGGCACATTCCTTCTGTACTTCGGCCGTCAGTACAACCTATATACATGGATGAAGCGGGCAGTGACTGCGAAGAAAAGGGAGCGGAGAGCAAACTGTTTGCCACCCCAGCAGCCAAGTTAACGGAAGCACGGAAAAGGGCAGAAAGGTTTGCAAAAGAAAAAGAGGTAATGTATACAACTGGTATGTTTTCTTTGATACCTGCAGTGAGGTAGACGTTGACGAGTTCATTTACCTAGCTGTGGCACAGAGCAGATGCTTCTGACGGAGATGTCTCCATCACATGGTCAGGCTACAAAGCATGTGCTTTACCATTGAGAGTCCATTGGTCAGTGGCAGAGTAAAGTGCATTACATGGAGAAGTTTGGCTGTTTAGTCCATCCCAAACATCTCCAGGCAAGGGAGACGAGCCTTTCTGGAAATTCCAGAGAGTGGCTGCCACCCAGTGTGGACAGTACTGGGCTAGATGGGCAAACGTTCTGTATAAAACAGCTACCTGGAATGCTGTTTCTCGCTCACTCTGCATGGCTTGTGCACAACGAGGTGTGATGAGAGCAGGAGAAATGGAACATTAGCAGGTCAAAACTAATAAGACCAGAGAGATATTTCACTTTGGGACTAAAATTCCCAGAATTCCCTGGCTCTGCATTGTCACATTACCTAGGCATGTCCTAGAATTCAAATGGGAGTTTAATAATAATAATAATAATAATAATAATAATAATAATAATAATAATA
>JAHTLZ010000195.1:11193524-11212938 GCA_023846285.1 Phrynocephalus versicolor
GCCAATTCCTCAGCTTGACAGGCATTTGGAACATAACTTCCTCCACAGCTTATGCTGACTAGAATACTCAGGGAGGTCTAGCATTTCCTGTCAGAAAAAAAAGAAGAGCTCAGAAGAAATTTCAGTAGGGCTAGTAACTACTGCCTGTAGTAAATACCACCTGACACTGTTGCCTCACTTTGCCTGAGGGTAGGACTGACTTTTGGTCATTCTTTTGCCAGCTCCGAATCACCCAGTTCAGAAATGTCCCTAAAGTAACAAGAAGGCACCGAGCTACCTAATTTCTTCTCTAACAGCTAATTTATCTTTCCCACTCTAGGCTTGTAACACCTGCAGGGAACTGGTTCAGTGTACAGCTCTCACCCACATTATCTATGGAAATGGCCACTGGCGTTTGGCACAAGCACTTGCTAATCTCGCTCACAGCTACCTGACACTCCAAGGTAAAGCATTCCCCTCTTGCTTCCATCAGGAGAAAGGATATGGAGCTAGCACTTCATCTATCTTCAGGGGTTCCAAAACACTGCTGCCAGATTGTTAACTGGGGCTGGTTACAGTCACAACCCCCCACCACACCCCTGTTACAGCGGCTCCACTGTCTACCAATCCATATACGGACACAATTCAAAGTGTTGGCTTTAACCTATGAAGCTATCTTAAAAACCATACCTCCACCTATGTGTCTGCCTAGGTGTTAAGATCTTCAGAGGAGGCCTTCCTCTTGGTCTTGTCATCCTCACAGGAGTATCTGTGGAGACGCAGGAGCGGGCCTTCTCTGTTGTTGCTCCCGGACTCTGGAACTCCCTCCCACAGGCAGACAGACTGGCCCCATCCTTGCTGTCCTTTCTCTTCAGGCAGGCTTTCCTTTAGTGACTTGCTAATAAGGGTTTGAATATGGAATGCTTGTGTTTGTTTGGGTTTTTTGAATCTGTTTTATGATGTTTTTATTAACATTTTAAGATCATGTTTATTTTCTTTTAAAATGTTTGCATAACTTACTGTTTTAGCTTTGAAATGTCCTTTTTTAATGCCCTGAGGGTATTTTTTTTAAGGAGAAAGGCAGGGGAAAATATTTTTAAAAATAAATAAAATAAGTCTTCCCCAATATTGGCGGAAGGGGTCATGGACCCAGTGAGGGACTTGGTTGCCTATAGCTAAGATTACTTCTGGGGAAAAATGAAATGTCACAATGGTGTCCTACGCACTTGCCAAGGCGTCCCAGCAAGTGTTGTCGCTTTTGTTTTGGGGTTGTTCATGGCAGGACCTCTATACATTGAGCAGACAGGAATTTACAGGGTATTATTTTTAGCGTCTTTTGGATAACGGAATGGGTGGGACTTTTCCCAGTTGAGTTTATAGCTGTCTCACAGAGACTGCATATTTTTAGAGGTGCCTAATCTAATCATGGCAGGAGCACAAAAGGACACCGTCATGGATTCAACGAGTGATGATGAATGATGCCCCGTAGTGTTAATACTGAATGACAGATGTGGAGAAATATGGAAAGCTGTATATCAGATGTGTCAGCTAAGGAGTTGTTTTTTTCTTAGGGCTCTCTTACTGTAGTGCACTGGGATCTGACCTCACTTGAGAAGGTGGAATTAACACAGAAAAATCTCAACCACGGTGAAACCTGTAGCGTAGTTGAAAAAGCAAAAGGGTCCATATGCTTTTGGAAAAGAGGGCGGAAATGGGTTGGTGCTGCCATCTCGTGGCCCTTCAATAATTTCATAACAAAGTACAGTACATCAAAGCAAAAAAGGGGAGTTGAGCCCTGTGGACATCACAAAACATAAATGCAGAACTAGGCTACTACAAACAATACCTTTATAGACCACTAATAATAATAAAAAAGCATTGCAAGGCTTTCAAATGGAACACACTCTACTTCAAAGCAAATCCCAAAGGTTCAAACATGGCCAAAGATGTGCTCTGCCAGGTAGTTATAGTTCTTGGCTAGGTGATGTAAGACAGGCTAGGAGTCTTCTTAGAGCCTTTTCACACGACCCCTAAGATCCGCTGGCCACTTAAATTCGGACCAGAGATCTTTGGGGTTCATTGCTCTTCCTGTGTTCCCACCCCCTCCGCACTTCCTTGCTCCTGTTTGCGTGAGGGGAAGGAGAAAAAAAGAGAGAGAAAAATGCAGGCTCACCTCCGTCTGCCGGTCAAGCCGCCCCGAGCCCCATCGTCGTCCTGATTCCTGTCTCTTAAAGGAGCGGGGGGGCAAAAACAACAACAAACAGAAGCGAGGAGAGCCTGGCACTCACTCTTTTACATCCGCATCAGGGATTTTCACCCCCGGAGAGCAGGTACTTGAAAAGTGTGCTGGGACGTGCTTAGGTGGGCGTGGTCGCACTTAATTTTCTGTAAACTCCGGAGCTGGTGGGAAAACAATTTTAAGCTCCGGAGCTGGGAGCCATTTGCCGCGGAGTTTAGGGGTCGTGTGAAAAGGCCCTTAGAGGCAGGAAGTCGTTGGGCAGTTGTAAAAGCTGCTTAAGCATTGGGTGTCACACACCCCTTCTTCAAACAAAGGAACATGGGTCATACACCCCCCCCACTCCCTCACCACCCATGTCCATTTGGCTCTATGAGACGTTCAGCCAAATTTAGTAAGCCCACTAGGTTTGCCAATTGGGATCAGATTGAATTAAAGTGATATTACCCCCCCTCTCCCTGGCCAACAGGGACTTGTACATCTCGTAGAGCCAAATGGAGATGGGTGGTGAGGGGGTGGGGGCTTTATGACCCATGTTCCTTGAAAAGCTCAGCTAAAGACTAAAAAAAAGATAGGTCAAAATGTGTATTGCAGCATGCCCCATCAGTCTGAGTTTTAAGTGAGCCTTTCAAATTCATTTGTTTCCGTTTTTCTTTATGAGAGTTGGTGAGGTAGACTTGATCACTCAGATGAATAGAATTATGTCCTTTTAGTGTGTCATCTCTGGTGTATGAGTTCTACACTTTCGGGGGCCACCATCAAGAAAGCCTTGGTAGTCTTAATCACCAGTCTAATGGATCATGACGGATGGTCCATGAGTAGGACTTATGATGCCACTTGAAGACATGTAATTGTATGTTGGTGTGGGTGATTCCTCAAGTAACCTGACCTCAAAATGCTTGGGACTTTAAAAGATAATGATGTCCTACTAACACAATTTTAGGATTAATTGTTTCTGAAAGACCACTACAGTTACAACAACACTTGGCTGAACTTATGATACAAAATAAAAGAGCAGTAAACGGCAATGCTTGCTTTTGTTTTTTTAGAGTAATCTTATTATTGCTTTCAGGTCTTCCTGTTCATGCCATCCATCATGCAAACTCAGCTAAACATATCATCTTCATGGGAAGAGGTGGCTGTGCCACATCCTCAGAGGAACGGGAAGAGATTCTGAGCACTCTGGTGACCATCTACTATACCTTGGGAGTAGCAAATGGGATGCAAAAAAAATATCCTTGCAGGGCAGTGACCAAAATAGAGGTTTGGGTGTGAGAAAACTTGGCAGGTAGCTTTTGGTGAATCAGTCTCTCAGTCTACTTCACAAGCATATTATGAAGGGGAAAACGATCCTTTGAAATCCTTGTGTGAAGGCA
This sequence comes from Phrynocephalus versicolor, assembly GCA_023846285.1. NCBI lineage: Eukaryota > Metazoa > Chordata > Lepidosauria > Squamata > Agamidae > Phrynocephalus > Phrynocephalus versicolor. The sequence continues at coordinate 11,197,116 of JAHTLZ010000195.1, forward strand.
GAAATACTGGTATATACAGGGCCTTCATCATTTGGAAGGGAAATTGGAATCTCACAAAAATAAGAATTTACTCTTTGCCTTTTAAATAAAGATTATACAAATAGTAATACACTCTCACACAACATCTGTTCATTTCAGTGGCTTGTATCAAGCGAAAGCTTTGTCCTATCAGTATGTATAGACAACTTGGATATGAACTTTTCAAAACGGCGGAGAACAATATATAATGTATGCAACACAAAAATGCACAGTGCAATGCTTCTGCAACTTTCTTCCAACAGGTCAAGACTGTACCTGGAATATCTGGAAGTGAAGTAGGAAGTTGAAAGAATAATCAAGTAAAATTAGGCTACTGGGAAGCAAAACACATTTTCTGTAACTGCAGAGAAATTCAATCAATGTAGCATTTATGGGCATGCAATTTTTACCACACCACATATACCAGGAGTGCCCAAACGTCAGCCCTCCAGATGTTTTGTAGCACAGTTTCAAGAATTCCAAGCCTGTATTGCCAATGACAAAGGGCTATGGGAGCTGTGGTCCAAAACATCTGGAGGGCCGATCTTCTTTTGACATATTCAAAAGAACATTTAGCAGATGACCAAGATAATAACCCACTTCTGGTCAAAAATAGTTCAATTATCTTAACATAATATTTTTTTAAAAAATTACCTATATTTCATATGCAACCGTAATTTTAAATTGTGCAGTGCTCTGATATGAATAAAGATAAAGGCAAACACTCACACAACATCAGTAGTACACAACACTATACACAGAACAATATGCACAGTATAGAAATTGATATACAACTTATGTATGATGCATGAAATAGATGGTATGGTGGATTAGGTAAGAAACGCTTGCAAAAATAGCTATGATTCTAACATGCACCTAAAATTAAAAGTTTTAAGAGCATGTCAAATCTTTGTGCGAAGGGCATTCCATATAGTGGGTGCCACAACACAAAATGCCCTGCTATGAATAACTGAAGAGCAGATCTGCCAAGCATGAGACATGATTACCAAGGATTCTCCAGACATCCTTAAAGACCAAATGGTTTCATAGGGAAGAAGCCACTCCTTCAAGCAAGATGGCCTCCCAATTGTTTATGGCTTCATAATAGTGAAATTGTGGTACAGTGGTACCTTGTATAAAGGAATTAATTGATTCCAAATGAAATTCTGTTAAGCAAATTTTCCTTTACACAAATTTCCCATAGAAAGGCATTAAAAACAGAGTACAGTAATCCCTAATCGTGACCATTTTTATGTTGTGTGGATTCACCCCATAGGTGATTCTGTTAAGCAAATTTCCCCTATCTCCGGAATTTTTTATGTTGTATAGATTTTATGTTATACAAACAATTTGTTATACAAGGGTCTACTGTATTTGTAGGTATGCATTTCTCTCATGCAACACCTCCATTTTCACAAAGGCTTCGGTAACATTTTTTTCACATTTTGGGTGTCCCATTCTAATTATTATTAGCCCTGGCTGTCAATTAGATATGCCACTTCGGGCACTCAAGTGTTTTGCACCAGAATTCTAAATATATTTGTCAACATAAATATAAACCTTCACATTATCAAAATACATGACAGTACAATTAACTTAACCTCATGAAGCCATTCAGCAGCTCTTTCTGGATTTATTAATGTAGCCCCTTCAGTGCTACCTCGGCATTAACTGAAGTGTGCAGCAATTATTCAGTATTGACTAGCACTAGGCAGAAAACCGCACAGGACTGATGCTCTAGCAGCAGTGTGTTCATGGGTGTGTGTTAAACTTGATTAAGCCTTCCTGAGTTTTCCTTGACTTTTCTACTAGCAAAGAATCTTATGTCAATCTAAAGAAGGCTGAAAGAATTATGGCAGAACTGAAGGGGACAGACTGGAGAACCACTCCCAAACTTAAAGTTTCCGAGAAAGACCTGTTTGTGGCATTTGGAAGGTAAACAAAAAGCCAGCTGTCTAACACAAGCTAACAAAGAGAGGCACCACTGCATACTGAAGGGCCTATAATTTTAAATGACCTGTCTAGGAGTGTTGGTGCATCTTATTCTCAGCAGATGTGCTTGGAATCATACCATTTATGAATACCTGGACCCCACCATGCAGAAGTTTCAAGGTGCTGGGACTCCCCATACATTCCCTGCTAGTGTACTCCAGACAATGTTTATCTGCAGTATTTGTCCATGTATAAGACTATATTTTTGTCTAAAATTGTAAGACCAAAAATGGAGGATCATCTTATACATGGATGTAAGCTAAGGAGAGAACTGCACAGTTGCGAACCTCTAATTTTGGGTTGGAAAAGTGTATGTGTGTGGGGGGTCGTCTTATACATGGGGTATCTTGCAGATGGGGAAAATACAGTATATACCTTGTCATTTCTGCTGGGGTCTTTACAGCCTTACACACTGGCTGTGACATGAATGGCTAGGGACAACTTTTCTGGGTAATTGTCAGTCTGTGTGTGTGTACAGGGCCGATGCGTCCATTAAGGCAAACTAGGCAGTTGCCTAGGGCGCCAAAATGGAGAGGGGGCGCTGGCCAGCCTGGTGCCCCCCGCCCCCCTCCGTCGCTGGCCACCACCGTCCGTCCCCCCGCCGCCCGTTGCCGCCCGCCTGCCACCCCCGCGGCCATCGCCACCCACCCCCCACGCCCATCGCCGTCCCCTTCATTCACCACCCCCTGCCCCCGCCCCCTGCTGCCCCCGCCTCCCGCCCCCTACCCTCCCACCCCTCGCCTAGGGCGCAAAAACACCTAGTGCCGGCCCTGTGTGTGTATATATTGTGTTGTTACAGTTGCGACCGACTCTTCGTGACCCCATGTCCATGGAGTTTTCTTGGCAGGAATACTGGAGTGGTTTGCCAGTCCCTACAGCACCTGGTTTTCCCTGGTAGTCTCCCAGCCAAGTACTAGCCAGGGCCATAGAATCATAGAATCATAGAGTTAGAAGAGACCTCAAGGGACATCTAGTCCAACCCCCTGCCATGCAGGAACCCCATTACAATATTTCCGACAGATGGCCATCCAGCCTCTGCTTAAAAACCTCCAAAGAAGGAGACTCCACCACCCTTTGTGGCAGCATATTCCACTGCTGAACAGCTCTAACCGTCATGAAATTCTTCCTAATGTTCAAATGGAATCTCTTTTCCTGCCCTGCTTAGCTTCCGAAATCAGGTCGGATTGGATATGCTTAGGGCATCTAGGCATCTATCCTGCACTAAACAATTGTTTATTCTATCCTCTAAATTTAAAGCTAATCCTGTCTTTCTGTTTTCTGCTTCTTTCCCTTATTTCAGTCTGTCGGAAGAAGTCTCTTTTTGTTTGTTTGTTTGTTATTGATCTGTTTACAACTGTGTGAAATGAGACCCCTTTCTTCCTCTTCCTGCAAATGTTTCAGAGTTAATTATTGGAACTTGAAGTGCCACTAAATGAGAAAAGGGGTGGACTCTCTGGGGAGCTTTATGGATCTCTGTACTTCTTCTGCATAGCAAAAGAATTTTTTACCAGCAATGTAAAGCTCTGCAACGTTCCCTTCACTGAGCTCCAGGCAGCATTTAAGGCTCCCCTCTTCCGTATTTCAGTCATATAACAACTCTGTAAGGTAGGACAGGTTGAGAGTGAATGGCCTGAGATTATCCAATCAGATTAGTGGCTTGAAAGTCCTCAGGACCTAGACCAGTGTTGGCAAACCTATGGCATGAGTGCCAAAGGTGGCACTCAGAGCCCTTTCTGTGGGCACCTGACATTGCCCTTTCACAGCCACCTGTATTCAGGTTAAATTGCTGTACTGGCACTTTGCAAAAACTTAGTGGGTTTTGAATCACAGTTGGGGCACTCGGTCCCTAAAAGGTTCGCCATCACTGACCTAGACCATTTTAACCAGTGCATCACACTGTTTTGCCCACTGTGTTGAAAGAGAATATATAAAGATTTTCCCTTCAGGCTACCATTCAGTGCGAAGGCCAACAAAACGGCAGCAGCAGTTCTGTACATTCTCCAGAAGTTACTTTGCATTTGTAAATTTTCTCTCTTTTTTAAAAATTAGGTTTGGATGTTTACTGTTGTTTACTTCTAGGGCAAGTCTGCAAAATCAGAGGTTAGAACTGGCAGCCAGGCACTTTGAGAAGGCAATTATTATGATAAGGTCAGCTGAAGGCGAGATTGCTCCAGAACTGATAAACCTTTATCAGCAAATGGCACAAATTGAACAAGCAAAGAAAAACTATAATAAATCCATAGAGCATTTATTACAGGTATGGTCTCTCCTAAAGTTTCCTCTGATTTTGATAGGGTAGGGAACATGAGAAAGAGTGAAGACCTGTCTCACCTTTAACAGTGTTGCATGGAAGAGGGAATTTCAACAGCTGTAGATTGTCACATAAGGTACACCTGCTGAAATTCCCGCTTCTACACAACTGTTTAAAGGAAGAGGAGTCCTGAACTAGATATAATTGGGCAGCCTGTTGAATTCCCTTGGGCTGCAATGTTATATTTGGTTGCCTAAAGAGAAGGCCCCAATTGGATTCAGTCAACCTTTCTCAAACCAGACAGGCACTAGATCACATTGTATAAGTTATTCGGACACCTTGTGTGTGAGATGTTTGTAAAGGATGCTTTCTATACATAGCTTCGTTATTATTTCTTTTTAAAGGAAAGCAAGCATTCAGACCTTAAAGCAACAAAACGTACAGGAAGATATTCACTCAAGTGTTGGTGAAATTCCAAAAGATGAGCAAGGGAAAGAGGGGAGAATGGGGGTTCAGATACCCATACATTTACCCTCAACTTCCAAGAAAAATAAGGATGCAAAATGTACAGCTGGATAACTGGATGGATGGATGGATGGATGGTCTCCTCACCCAGCTCAGCCCATCGTGAGATCTATGATGCCACCTTAAGGAACATAGCAATTTTCTGAGACACCTGCTTGAGGCACATCCTAATACAGTATTTGGCAATTCTCCTAGGAAACAATTTGGTGTCCTAGTTTAAGACTAAGAACCAAAGTTCAAAAAACTCTGGAATGTGTAGTCTCCACAAGTAACTTTTTCCAACCTTTAGAACAGGCAATAGGTTCCACGAACAAGAGCTGCCAGATATTTCAGGAAACAAATACAGTAAAATGCCCTTTGAGAAGAAGGGGTTGCAGTGTTGAAAATGGATGACAACATCCTTTCTTTCCGCTCCCCAACAGGCTCATTCAATTTCTCTAGGCCTGTACAACAAATTCAGTGTGGAAGTGGCATCAACAGCATTGTTACTGGGTAAGGCTTACGCTTTGACTGGAAAAGAAAAACACATTGGTGAGTAGCAGTTGTACACTGGGATAAGTTTTATATCTGATTACACTGAAATATTTCATTTTGTTGTGGAGCATGCCCACATATGTACATTTCCAATCCATCAGTGGACTGAGGACCCTAATATGATGCAATGAATAGAGGTATTACCTGCTTTCTCACGCAGGCATGAATGTAAGTAGCGCAATCCTCCTCCTTGGCATCAGAAGTTGAGAAACTTTTTAAAGTTAGGGTGAGTGGGTATGGCCATCCTCATTGATCTCTGTGAGTAGTCAGATGATATCTGAGGTCGAAACCTCTGTGGATTAGACTCAAAAACTTGACGTTTCATTCCCTGATAGCTGTTTGAGTTTTTCAGGCTCTTTGGTTGTGTTCTGGAAGTTTTTCTTCCTGATGTTTTACCAGACTCTGTGGCCAGCATCTTCAGAGGGCAAGTTTCATTCCCTGCTTTATGCCATGGAAAGAACTTCAGCCAGAAAGACAGACAATCAACATTGGACCCACATCAGTCACTGGTGGTTGACTTATCTAACTATCAAAGGAACTGGGATGCAAGGACCACTGCTTGGATTCCATTCTGTGCACTGCTCATTGGTTTTAGGAAAATCACAACTAGAAACAGTTATTCCCTAGTCATGAAAAATTGCAGAATACACCTGGCTAGTAGGGACAAAACATTAAATCCAGTTTATTCAGTGTTTCTTTGTTTTTTCAGTCAACACAGACTCTTAATTTCAGCTGCAATTTTTAGTGCTTGGAAGCCAGCAAAGATGTTGATCTGACTGCTATGATCTTAATCTGTCATCTTGTTGTGGGACAAGGTTAAAAACGACTGTAAGGGCTTAATTGGGGTGGAGAATGCATAAGGACCTTGGGCAAAAAAAGGAGAGGGAGATACCTTGAATAATCTGTCCTGCATAGGTGGTAAGAGACACAACTAGTCCTATCCACACTACAGACATACAGCTTGTTAAACTATCGTGGATTGCAGCAAGGAATCATAGGAACTATAGTTTGGTAGGGTACCTCTGAATATTCTGCATTTGAACCTAGACCCCAACATCTCACAGCATGAAACTGGATGCTTGCTTTTAAGCTCTGTCTGTGGGCTTCTCTGTTTCACCACGGTTGGAAATAGTTTACTGGACCAACAAGATCTTTGGTCTGATACTTTTTCTATCCTAGATCAGGAAGCTACCTTACACTAAGTCAGAGATCATTTCTCCTTTCGGTCTATAAAAATTATCTAGGAGCAACTCTGTAAGATCTGAAAGGTCTTTCCCTGCATTTCTTCTTCAATTACTTTATAATCTACTACATTCAGTCTGCTAACATAACTGAAATAGACATTTTCAGTCCAGTCCAGTGTTTTTATCCAAACACTGATGGCAACTCCTGGCTCCTCCAGAAAAGTGAAGGTAAGAAAACCTAGCCACGATGCAGGGTAGGGGTAACGCCTCCTTTCTCAACCATAGTTCTGCGTCCTACCACATGCGTAAAATGATGGTCTGTCTGCTTTGGCAGGCTACCTTTTACATGCTAACTCAGAAAAACAAAAACAAAGACCAGCAGCCTTGGGGCATGTAATAAGACCTGAGTTGGACATTCATTCCTCTGTTTCCGTCTTCCTACTCTCATGTACAGTATACTGAGTGTATACAAAAATTCTGGATATCTCAAAACAGTAGTACCCCTGTATCCACTGATTCAATATCCACTGGTTCAGTTATCCACAGCTGGCAGAGGAAGAATAAATAAATAATTCAGCAGCCGCAAAGCAAGCTACTGTTGCAAAACAGCAGCTGTAAAGCAAGTTACTATCACAAAACAGCAGTTTTGGGGAACATTTTGGTGTTCTCTCTTATCCACGGTTTTCATTATCCACGGAAAGGCTTGGAACCAATTCCCAGCGGATACTGGCGTCCTACTGTAGTTCTGTATGGTATAGTAATCACTGCTCCAACAACAACAAAAATGTTATTAGAATTAACTAGGAAGTTCCTTCTCCAGAGAATGGCCAAAATCAAATTGCTTACCCACAGTAAAGTCACATTTGAGTCATCACATAGAATCCATGGAGATTTTTGGGTCAACTCCTCCATAAATTGCAGTGGTTCAAATTAGTCTACTCTAGGTATTGTTTATTTATTAACAATATTTCTTCCTCACCCCCACTTCTCCTTAAAGGGGACCCGAAGTGGCTTACAACACTGAAGGACAGTATTTGAAGCTGAAGACAATGAGTATACAGTACGATGGTTGTTAACATCAATATTTAAAGATAAGAACAATGAGGGTGCAGAGTCATATCATTTAAAGGCAATCTTAAAGATAGGAAACAAATACAGGGGGAAACGCCACTCTGGGAAATTGAAAACACAAGTAGTACTACAAATCCAGTACTGGCAGTAATGCATAAGAGTCCATATTTTTAAAAAATCATACAACAGGTAGCTAGTTACTGAGTGAAGACAGGCTTGGCTGGAAAGGGAGGCCTTTGCCTGCTTGCAGGACAGCAAAGGTGGAATCTGGCCTCCTGTGGAAGGGAGTTCCAGAGTCTCAGAGCAGCAGTAGAGAAGGCCCTTTCCTGTGTCTCACATGTGAAGGTGGCGGGACTGAGAGAAAGGCCTCTCCCAATGATCTTAGCACATCTGAGCTGGCTCATAATAGGAAATTTTTATATGATTATATTTGAGATATATTGGACCCAGGCCATTTTATAGGTTAAAAGCACTTAACAGTTAGAGCAGACTCATTCAAATCAATGGATCCTGCAGAAGAGTTGACTCACCAAATTCCCTAACAATTTAATGGGCCTACTCCCGTACAATTTACTACATTGAGCAACAGGATATTGGTCAATTGTTGCTATGATTTTATTTATGGGATCAAAACCCTGAAAAGCAGAGGAGGTTACTTGTCCCGAAAACAATTCACTAAAATGCTGCTTACGCAAGGATTTCGCTCTTGCAATTTATCTGGAAACTTGGAATTTTGAGGACAACAGCCTGATTCATAAATAGCTCTTTTGGCACCTCCATCTTGGTTGCCCCGTTGGTTCAGCTAGTATCGCATGAGATGTGTGGTGACAGGACAGAGGAGTAGAGAGGGATGTCGAGGCCTAAACACATGATGGCCACGCTGATTCATCCTGAGCTTGCCTCTTTCAAGTTTCCTTCTGCCCGTGGAGAAGCTGAGGAAGGCAGTGTATATGCTCAGAGTATCTGGGTTCAAGCTCTTCTAACAAAATGTTTTTATGCCTCCTAAATATTTGAACCAAGAGTCAAATTTCTGGTCACCTTACTCTAGTTACACCCCTAATACAGCTGCTGTGGGAGGGGCAATGGGCCAAGTAGACACCTGTGTATATTAAATGCATATAAATGGAGGCAGAAGTAGAATTTAGTTCTCTGTTGGACCAAAAGCAAAATAATAATAATAACAACAACAACCTGTTCCTAAGTTTTTATCTTCTGGAAGGATGGTTCAAGATTGCGCAAACGGTACATTTAATGCAAAACGTGCATTCCGCACATTTTCTAGATGCTGCTGAAATGCACTTCACTGAGAGCCTCACAGCCTACAAAGAGGCGCTTGGCATGGGTCATGCCAGGACGATTAATGCCCTGAAAGAGTTCAGCAAATGGCTTGCACGCACAGGAAAGAGAAAGGTAATCATGTAACCCCTGTGATATATTGGTTCAGTCCAGTGGGTCAGACTAGGAACGAGCAGGTGAGCTGAAGGGACCAGGGCTGCCGTTGCAACTTAGATGGCTCAGCCTTTGCCAACTTGGTCAAGGACAGTGATGGCGAACCTTTTAGAGACCAAGTGCCCAAACTGTGATTCAAAACCCACTAATTTTTCACAAAGTGCCAAGACAGCAATTTAACCTGAATACAGGGGGCTGTGAAGAGGCAATGTTGGGTGGCCACAGAAAGGGCTCCGAGTGCTACCTTTGGCATCCGTGCCATAGGTTCGCCAACACAGGTCTAGGGTTTAAACACTCTGCAAGTGGAGGTGACTCTTCTATGTTGCGGATACCCAACCCAGTTGAGGAGGATGTATTGGATTTTTGTCTGAATTTGAAATTCAGAAGTACACTTGCACTCTGTAATTTTACATGCAACTTCTGTATTAGTGCTGATGCCTAGGACTCAGGTGCACAAATTGTAGCATTTGCTAGTTGTTGTAATTGTGAATAAGAAGAGGCTCCCAGACAGGGGCTGACTCAACGATCCCTTGCAGCTTTGCAATTCTAAAGAAGGTGATTATTAATAGCTCCATAAAACTTAGAACTGTTACAATAGCATCTCCTGCCCGCCAGTTCACAGCTGTGAGATTTCAGCCATGCAAAAGAGGAAAGAACAGAATGTTTAAGTACAGTCTTCTCTATTCTGGTACTCTTCAGATGTCTTGAACAACTCCTCTCATAACCCCTACATTGGGGAAGGCTGGCTAAGAGACAAAAGCTTTTGTGTACTGTCTTTTCTCAGCACTAACCTGGGGCAGTTCTCAGCATTTTGTTGTCTCAAATGAATTAATATTTTGCACTGCTGCCCTTTTGGCCAACCACAAACTTATTTTAGATATCCATGGGTTACTCCAAACCATAATATTTTTTCTTTGAATGCTGAAATGTGATAGAAAATAACACTGGATTTTTCGCCTCTTCAAGATGCTGTAGAAACAGCCTTCAGTCCGTCAATTAAGGCCAGAAGAAAGGCATTTTAGATATAACAGATCCAAAGAGGATAATCAATAAGTTCTCATTGGAAAATAGATGTTAAAACATTACAATCTTGTCTTCTTTTTCAGAAAGCCTATGACTTACTCAAAGAGTCATTTGTGTCTCAGCAAGATCCCTGTAGCGATTTCAGCAAACAAGCAGCTGAAAGATTGTACATTATGGGTTGCATTTGTCTTGCAGAGCAGAAGCCAAAGGAGGCATATCAACTTCTCAGTAAGGTCATTACCATGCTAAGGTGCAATTACCTTTCCATTTAAATAAAGGCAATTCATTTTAAGGCGAATAGTTCTCCAGAGACAGCAGGTGGGATAGGTAGTTCAAATGTTTTCAAGGTACTGAAATTTATTTTTCAGTTCTGGTCATTGTTGTGCAGTTACAAATGACCTCTCTATAAATGATTCTATTGAGTTTACAGATACTGGTTCAATGAAATGTGCAGGACATACCTTTTCTTTATATCTATCAACGATTCTACATTGTACAACAATACTGAGGGTGAGTTCTGTCGTTAGGCCAAGTGATGCCGCTGCCTTAAGCAAGATAGTACTGAGGTGTTAAGAAAGAACAGTGTTTTACCTTCTCTGTCCTGCATTCTTTCTGCTAGCATAGTACACTACTTCTCAGAGGGTGGTGGAGGATACTTTCTTTCTGTCAACATTAATGTAACATTCACATGTTGGAATGATGGCCTTTAGGACCGGGGGAAGAGGATTGCTCCACCTTGACCTTTTTGCCATGAAGAACTCAGTAAACCAGAAGAAGGAAAGTGTCACGATCCTCATATCCCAAAAGCTGTGCTTCTGGGTACCTCAGAGGTTTAGGTGTTTGGCTGTGGGACCAGATGTTGGGAATTTGATTCCCCACTATGGCCGCGGTCATATTTTCATGTGGTGTTTCATGTGGTGTGTTTCATGTGTTTCATTTCATGTGGTGTGTTTTTTTTCCGGACGGTCACGTGGTTTTTAATATGCAGTTAGTGTCCTCTCTTCTGCGTCGTATTTTCCTATTCTGGTTCCGACTCTACTTGTCTACTTTGCATTTTTCCATGGGAAGCTTTTGATGGTTCTTAAAATGGGGGGGGGGGGAGGAACTGACTTTACTGCATATTTTCTGTGTCCTGTCGTGGTTACAGAAACAAATAAGTAAGCATTTTCGAGTGAAGTTTCTAAATCCAGCCCCTGGCAGTGCTTTTTGATACTTTGCTGAAACTGCTGTTCAAGGGGCGTGGTCAGCGGGACTGGAGTTTACTTCTCCTCACGGTTAGGACGCGATCTTTTTATGCGCAGTTAGCCGAAGGGAAACTACGGAGAAAACACAGGTATGACCATGGCCTATATCTACTTGACAGGAGCTGGATTTGATGATCCACTGGGCCCTTTCCAGCTCACAGTTTTAAGATTATTATTACTGTTGATCAGAAATAACAAGGACTTCCATAACTGCCTGGAAGCACCATTGGAGTGTGCCAAGCCTTAACCTTCCCGTTTGGAGAAGAGTATTAAGGAAACAAAATGAATACACTCTCAGATGGAACTTCTAGAGATTCTGAAAGCGCTTTCTTCCACTCTTCTGCTTCGCCACCTGAGAAGGCAAGGTTGCCCCCTACTGAGCAAAAGCTGTTCCCTACTGAAATGTCAAATGGAAAGACTGTAGTCAGAGACCTCGACACTATCTATATTGTGGAAGGGGAGATTCCAGAGCCCCACCCCAACCGTATTTTGGTTCCTATCCCAGCTGCAGCTTCAGGCAATACACCTGCAACATGGGATCTGTACACAGACTCATCCTCTGAACCAAGAACTGCTACCTCTCCTTGGCCAAACCAAAGTCCAATCATGTTACTGAGAGTACTACTAAATCAAAGCAGGTCCACTCTTCAGATACTTTCCTCTCTCCACCTGTGCTAGTTAAACAAAAGTGTGGGCTGACCTTTACACTAATATGCCCAAATATAACAAAAAGTCAATAATGTTCTTTTTCATTTCTCATCCATGCAGTGTGCGCAGATCCAGAGTGTTATTTATGGGCCCCATCATGGAAAAACTAAAAGAACACAAGAACTCTTGGACACGCTGCAGATGTAAGTTTTAGTGTTTTAAAAGATTTGGGAGTACTGGGCAAGTTTTTTAAAAAATCAAACAATAGTATACCAAAACTTTACAAGCTGGCCTCACCAGGAAGGATTTTAAAATGCTTCCTACCAATATGGAAGATGAGCTTGGGATCAGTTTACCTTTGGAAGGGTCAAGACTCTTTCCAGTTCTACTAGACTAGAAGGAGAAGTAGGGACTTTCAGTCCCCCTGGACATTGATCCTAGCAATAAAGGTTATTAAAAGTGTGCAGATGCTTCTTAGCAATGGTTTCCTTGGGTCTTACCGGGCAGCGTGCCTCTGCCTCAGATCAACCTCCAGTCCCACCTGTACCTTTCAATCTGTGATATTGTGGGTGGCCAATCCAAAGGAGGCTCACAAGTCATCAACTAGAAACTGGGCCTTCTCAGGAAGCAAATTAAAACTTGGGTCTTGACCCAGGCTTCTCAAAACCTTACTCCAACTTTATCTTTATTTATGATCTAACTTTGTGCCTGTCCTATGGTGTTGATTTATGGCCCAGGATATTATTCAAGTGCTTTAATTTTGCCATTTTGAGATTTAGTTATGCCTGTTAGGAGCTTTTGGGGATGGTTCTTGATTATATACTTGGTTTCAATTCTCTTTGTCCATTTATGTTTTTTGTAGCCATCCAGAGCAACGGCCTGCTACTAAATGGGTGGGTCACAAAGCCAATGAGTGAGTGAGTGAGTGAGTGAGTGAGTGAGTGAGTGAGTGAGTGAATGAATGAGTGAATGAATGAATGAATGAATGACAGATTAGTTCTGATATGCATAGACATGGAGTCAACATGCTGTGCAGTGCTGATGTTGTTGTTAGATTTATACAGCACACAAGTACTATTCCTGTTACCCCAGGAAGGTTCATCCAAGTGTACAGCATTTTCTTGACATCTGTGATTATCAATGCAGCTATTTCCAGATGTGTCTTCTGATAAAAACATGGGGGTGCAGCCATGGGTTTACATGTGACTACTTGTCTACAGATATAACTTAATTCTTTAGGACAACTATCAACAAAAATAACAATCGCATACACCTGTAGCAAATTTTTATTGTGCATTATGTGTTGTATAAAATGTCAGTAATAGTCACTTCTAACAACTGTTGGTAGTTGTGCAGGATTTGAACAATGCTTTAAGTTGAATGACCAATTTGGCTTACTGGCCAAGCCAAGAATTAAAGTTATCAGTCCCTTTATGATTTCTCTCAGGTGAAAACAGAAGGTGGGGAGCCATGCCAAGTTGATCAGTGGTACTCAGGGGCATCAAACGTGGTACTGTTCAAAGAAGAGAGTGATCAGACAGGCATGGATGACTGGAGATGCCTTGAGCATTTTCAAGCAGCATCACCTAACTAGGCAGCCATTTCGTTTCGTTTTTCTTTGATGGGTTGGTTTGTTATTCGTTTCGTTACCAAATAACAAAACAAATTTAAAGTTAATTAAAGTTAAAACAAATTAAAAGTTTGTTTCATGGCGATCTCTAGTTACATCGTATAACGGTTTGTATAACATAAAATCTGTACAGCATAAAAAATTCCAGAGATAGGCAAAATTTGCTTAACAGAATCGCCTATGGAGCAAATCCGTACAACATAAAAATGGTTGCGATTAGGGATTACTCTGTTTTCAATGCATTCCTATGGGAAATTTGTATAAAGGAAAATTTGCTTTACAGAATTTCATTTGGAAATTAATTCCTTTATACAAGGTATCACTGTATTAACACCAGCTGTTCCTCTTTCTGCAATGAAACCTCTGTAGAAGTGGTCCCTATGCCTCCCACATTGTGAAATTAGATTTTCAAGCCCCTCTCTCTTCTCCACTCTGGACTAATTCAGCATCTCTAATAATATCAAGCGAGAGCTCATCCAGTGAAACAGCAGTGCCATCCTTGGTAAATAATACTGGTTGTATGCCGTCAGTCTGTTCTGACTTAGGGTTTTCTAGGTAAAGGATACTGAGCAATGGTTTACCATTCCCTTCTTCTGCGGGGTGCCCTGGGACTATGTGACTGACCCAGGGCCACACAGGCTGGTTGGTTGTACTCACAGAAGGCACTGTGGGGAATTAAATTCTGAACCTCTGGCTCTGGGGCCAGATACCTAAACCACCAAGGTTTCCAGCCAGCTACCATCCTTTGTAGAAATACCATATATACTCGAGTCTAAGTCGACCCGAGTGTAAGTTGAGGCCCCTAAATTAACCCCCCCAAACTGGGGAAACATATTGACTCGAGCATAAGCCTAGGGTGGGAAATGCAGCAGGACCTGGCAGCTCTTCCTTTGTGAGCTGGGGAAGTGGTGTGTGACGTTTAAAATGACTTTTAGCCACGGATGCAAGTGCTTAGGTCAGTGGCTAAAAGTCATTTTAAACATCGCGCACCGCTCCCCTGTGATGCGGGGGGGGTCATGAGGAGCGGCACACAATGTTTAAAATGACCTTTAGCCACCGACCCAAGCACTTACCGCAGTGGCTAAAAGTACTGACCCGCATATAAGTCGAGGGCCCCTTTTTTCAGCCCAAAGTTAGGGCTGAAAAACTAGGCTTATATTCAAGTATATACAGTAATTCCTTTAACTGCCATAGCTTGTAAAGCTCACGTTTCTAGGAGAGTGAGTTCTATACTGCTAGACAAAACTGTTACGTCAAATATCAGGTTGCATGCATCTTATTACCGCTTCCTTAAGAGCAAACAAACTGAAAGCTGTGGGACATAGTTAAATAATGAAACATTATTTTATTTTCTTGTTTTTTCCTTATAGATGCTAAAGCTATATTTCATTTCTGGAAATCTGCTGAGGAAAAATCAACCTCTTTGCCTCCCCGCCCCCCCTTTTTTGGGTTCCTGCTGTACATGAAGAGACCAGATGTACAAAAGAGAAGAAAGGGGCAGAGCTAAACTGCAGAATCCCTAATCTGTAGCCAAATGCTGGATTAGGCAGTGGGAAATTATTCCAAACAAGAAGAAGCTGGCCTCGAGTATCTTGTTTAAAGTCACAGTCAGGAATGTAATTGCAGCATTAATTTCTTCTTTAATACAGAAGCACGATTTTCAATGTGTTCTTAATGTTGATTTCATTTACCATTTGTAGTGTGGTGTTTGTTTGACTTTTTAAAATAATGTGCATCAAGTCAATTCTGACTCACGGCAACCTTTTTCCAGGGAGGGAATAATCAGAAGTCATTTACCATTCCCTTCTTCTTGGGGCACCCTGGGATTATGGCGGCCGCCACATCTGCACAGGCTGGCTCTTCTCCAAGGAGCCACAGTGGGGTTTGGAACTCCCAACCTCGGGCTATGCAGCCAGAGAGCTACAAACAAAACTTCATTCATTAGCTAATGTGTTCTGAGCTATCTGTGACCTATCAGGAAAGAGATCTCAGTGGCTGGTGGACAGCTCAATGAAAGTGTCAACCCAGTGCGTGGCAGTGGTGACGAAGGCCAATTCCATGCTAGGGATCATCAAAAAAGGGATTGAAAAGAACAGCCAACATTATAATGCCATTCTACAAAACGATATTAAGGTGACATCTGGAGTCTTACATACAGTTCTGGTTACAGCATTACAAAAGTTACAACAGAACTGGAAAAGGTGCCGAGGAGAGTAACTATAATGATGATGGGGTTGGAGCACCTCCCTTATGA
>JAHTLZ010000195.1:11242178-11274938 GCA_023846285.1 Phrynocephalus versicolor
GAAGCTCTTTCCACATTCCATGCATTCATATGGTTTCTCCCCTGTATGAGTTCTTTTATGTGAACTTAAGCCACTTCTATGGCTGAAGCTCTTTCCACATTCCATGCATTCATATGGTTTCTCCCCTGTATTTGTTCTTTGATGGGAACTAAGCGAACTGCTACGACTGAAGCTCTTTCCACATTGCATGAATTCATATGGTTTCTCCCCTGTATGTGTTCTTTGATGGGATCTAAGGGCACTGCTACAAGTGAATCTGTTTCCACATTCCATGCATTCATATAGTTTCTCCCCTGTATGTGTTCTTTGATGTGAACTAAGCGAACTGCTACAACTGAAGCTCCTTCCACATTCCATTTGTTTAAATGGTTTCTCCTCTGTATGTGTTCTTTGATGGGAACTGCTACAATTGAAGTTCATTCCACATTCCAGGTATTTAAATGGTTTCTCCCCTCTGTGAGTCCTTCTATGCACGCTAAGGCCACTCTGAAGTGCTTTCCACATTCAGTGTTTTCTCCACTCTGCCCATTTATTTTACAAAAACCAAGGTGACTTTTTGGAAGACAAAACTTTCCATTTCTTGCAATTTTCCATGATTTTTCCCATGTGAGTTTTTAGGTATGAATGAATGTTACTGTTTTAGGTGAAGCTCACTATACTCTTCATTGATTTATACAATTTCTCCACTTTCACAAGGTTTTCACAGTCAATATCATTAGTCTTCCTTCTAATTGCCTATCCATCTTTCATCTATTCATTTTGTTTTTTGATTCTGTAGGTGGACTCTGTTTCGTTTCTTAGGAACATTGCAATACATTTAGGCTAATGGAACACTATTTCATTCCTTGTTCTTAATGTTTTTCCACTATGACCATCAGTCTTCCATCAATATGATTACCAAGAGGTGAAATTTCCTGTGTCTGTGGCTTGCTTCCTTCTTGCCTTTTGCTCCCGTTCTGTGTCTATATTTCCATTCCCTGTTTCTCGCAAGTTTTTTCAATTCTGATATTCCTGAATATTACCTGATGGAGAAAAAAGAGCAGTTAGAGTGAACATATTAACGGAGCATCGAGGCAAAGCAATTGCGTTGTCTTCAATTGTCATGGAAAGGAAAGAACCCTATAGTGGCACTGAGGCCAGCAGAAAGAGAAGCAAATGATCTCTTTGGATCCATTTTAGTGTGATTATCTAAAGACAAATGCGGGGATTGTCTCATGGAAATAATAGGGAAGCTAGAGAAGACTATGGACAACGTCAGAACAGCAAAATACACAAATGAAGCAATGGTTCAGAACTGAGGAAGAGGGAGGACTTCCGGTACGCCGCGGCGCAGCGTGGACTCACCCCGGGCTTGCTGTTCGTCGGTGCAGTCCTTTCGAGTGGTTGTGGTGACCTCGCCGAGTCCGAGAAGAAAACGAGTGAGGTGGTGGGGGACTGGACGTATCCCCCCTCCCACGAGAGAGGCTTGCGGACCTGAAAAGGGACCGAAAGCAAAGGTCCTTTGGCAGAGTCCCTTCTCTCATCGAACTACAGTCCTGAGTGTAGGGAGTTCCTCCCTGCAAAGCCACAGGCACATCAGCTTCATGCGAGATTTCAACACGGAAGCTGTGGAGGATCCACTGGTACAGAGGAGAAACAAACAGTATGTTCGCTACATAATTTTTGTTACATGATTTTGTGATTACGACTCAAACAGTCTTGAGGTGTGAAGGAAGGGGCACTGAACATGGCGAAAGGTGAATAGAAACAGAGGAGAAAGGGTTTGAGCCAAAGGGGGACAATTAATTGAAGAAACCCGGCAGGTCTATGTGATTCTTCTAAATGAGTTGATTGACTTACAGTGTACAGAAAATTAACTTTATAATTTCAATGAATATATGAATTTATGCACTTTATGAACTTATGAACCTTATGAGCTCAATGAACTTAAGAAATTGAATGAATTTAGTCAGCTAATAGTGGGCTTGCAATAACTGAAGTGGAGTTTTGGATTAACATAAGCTGTATTGTTGTTGATGGAATAGAAGTAAAAAAAAAACCTGATCAACGGGAGTGAGGAAATTAAAGAGAACAGGTGAAAGATGAATTAAGAACAAAGGAAACAAGGACTGGACAACCCAAATAAGAAGGGAAAGAAAAAGTAATTATAAACTACAGAAGTAAACAGACTGAAACCACTGACTTCAAAGCAAGATAAAGTGGTGGGACTTGTGATGAACCATAAGAGACTTAGGTTGAGAGTCAAGGATATTTCAGAGGCACTAATGTAGAACAATGCCTAAACAGGGCAGAATTGCTTAAACTACCAGATGAAACAAAGACCTTATTAAACACAGAAATAAAAAAGAAGAATTAATTGAAGCTATTAAAAAACAAAAAAGGGATAAAGCATCTGGACCGGATAGGCTGCCAGCGGAGATATATGAATGTCTCCAAGATATTTTGATAGGGCCTATGATTAACATATTTAACGAAGCTCTGAATACTGACACCATCCCAGCATCATGGGAAGAAGCAATTATTACCTTAATTCTCAAGGAAAAAGCTGACTTAATCGAAATCTCCAATTATAGACCCATTTCACTTTTAAATGCTGACTACAAAATCCTGGCGACAATTCTAGCAGGAAGATTGAAACATTATTTAATAAAATACATTCATATAGATCAGAATGGTTTTCTACCAGGAAGGCAACTAAGAAATAACATCAGGACTATCTTAGATGTGTTGGAGTACTATGAACTCCACCCAGAAAAAGAAATGACAATTCTCTTTCTAGAAGCAGAGAAAGCTTTTGATAAGGTGAACTGGATGTTTATGAATGAACAATTGAGGACCATGGGATTTGGAGAGAAATTTACCAATTTAATAACATCTATCTATTCCAAGCAGAGAGCAAGAGTACTAATAAATGGGGAACTACTGTATCACCAAACAAAAATAAACCAAGGTACTAGACAAGGCTGCCTTCACCACTATTATTTATTTTAATCCTAGAGGTACTGAATAGAGAAATTTTGGGCCAAAATCCATAAATGGCTCACCCAAATGTTACAACAGAATATAGAGGTCTCACCAGAATTTTACTTGTTAGGTATGACTGCCAACAATTTAAAAAGGGAAGTGCTTTATTTGGTGGTACATATATTAACGGCAGCCAGACTAACATGGGCTCAAAAATGGAAAATTAAAGCTACACCGACTGATGATGAGATAATCACAAAAATATTGAAATGTGCAGAAATGAATAAGATGACTATGACCGTAAAACAAAAAGATGAAAGTAAATCTGCACAAATCTGGAATTTATTTTATGACTGGCTAAAATATAAATATAAAAAAGAGGTGAACTATAACCATAAGACAAAGACATAAGCAAAGACCAAATATAGACGGAACCACTTCTCCAATGATATATGTAAGCATGTAAATATTGTATCCTGGTTACTTACATATTACTTGCTTTGTTTCATCTTCTGAATTCTTTGCTCCTCTGTCCCTTCTATCCCTATCTCTATTCTCTTCCTTTCTCTTTCCTTTCTCCCTTCTTTTTCTTTCGCCTCCTTCCTTTTCCTTTTTTCTTTCTCTTCTTTTCATTAACATTTCTCAATTTATGTAAATGGTTATGGATCGGAATTGTGAAAGTGTATAATTGTTTATTTACTTTGTGAGATACCAGTATAAATAAAAATTAAAAAAAAAGAACTGAGGAAGAGCTGGAATTGTCAAGCATAAGCACTCTAGAACTGAGGTTGGACAGAAGGATTGTAGAGGTGCAAGGGCTCACATATTTCAGGAAGGTTAAGGGCCATGCTAGTGTTTGCGTTGCTACCTGAAAGATCTCTGAAGTCAGCTAGAAAGCTAAATCAACTGGGTTCAACAACCATCAGTTACGAGGAGAAGAATTAAACAGAAATCCATACCTAACTGGTTGCCGATCAGATCAACAAAGCCTAAGCCAGATGCTACAGCCCCTGGATATCTGGTGGCAAATGGGCTGCACGGCTTAGCAGACCCCATTGAGAAACCAAGACAGGCTGCTACAAAGCTACCGGAACATGGTAAATGCAAAACATGGACTCCAGATGAAAAATCAAGCAATTGCAAAATGCTGTTATGAAGTGAACCCAAAAACTCACTGATTTTTTTTAAAAAAAGCATGATAGAAACCTAGATAACACCTAGATATTGACATAATTGTACAATAAATGACAGAAGTTTTATAATGAAGAGTAAAGTGTTTTGATGCATTGAATTGCAAGAACTAGAAATGTTGTCAAAATAAACTGAATAACGAACAACAATAGTATGGAAGACAAAAGCAAGGCAAAGATAGATGCAAGAGAGGAAGATAATGTAACAAAAAAGGAAAAATGCATGGAACAACCCAGAAATTATAAGCTGACAGAATGGAAGACATCACTAAGAGAAAAAATATTACCTTATTTATTTATTTATTACTGGCAGCAAGGCCACTCTGGGTGGTTAAAAAGAATTATTCAATATAATGCAACATAGGAGAAACACGTGTGTGTGTGTGTGTGTGTGTGTAAAGAGAACTAAGACCACTGCAAAAACTGAAACTCTTTCCACATTCCACACATTCATACGGTTTCTCCCCTGTGTGAGTCCTTTTACGAACACTAAGGAGACTACTATGAGTGATGTTCTTTCCACATTCATGGCATTCATATGTCTTCACCACTCTGCCCATTTATTTTACAAAAACCAAGGTGACTTTTCTGATGACAAAACTTTCTATTCTATTTAGTGCAATTTTCCATGATTTTTAGGTATGAATGAATGTTACTGTTTTGGGTGAAGCTCACTATATTGTTCATTGATTTATACAATTTCTCCACTCTCAGAAGGTTTTCATAGTGAATATCATCAGTCTTCATTCTTAACTGCCTTTCCATCTTTCATTCATTCATTTTGGTTTCTGATTCTGCAGGTAGACTCTGCTTCGTTTCTTAGGAACATTGCAATACATTTAGGCTAATGGAACACTATTTCCTTCCTTGTTCTTATGTTTTTCCCCCCTGATCATAAGAGTTTCATCAATATGATTACCCGGAGGTGAAATTTCCTGTGTCCGTGGCTGGCTGCCTTCTTGCCTTTGGTCCCGTTCAGTGTCTATTTTACCATTCCCTGTTTCTCGCAAGTTTTTTCAATTCTGATATTCCTGAATATTACCTGATGGAGAAAAAAAAAGGAGTAAGAATAAACATATTAACTGGGTATTTAGCCAAAACAATTGCATTGTCTTCAATTGTCATGGAAAGGAAAGAACCCTATAGTGACACTGAGGCCAGCGGAAAGAGAAGGAAATGATCTCTTTGGATCCAATTTAGTGTGATTATCTAAAGAGAAATGCAGGAATTGTCTCATGGGAATAATAGGGAAGCTAAAGATTACTATGGACAACGTAAGAACAGCAAAATACACAAATGAAGCAATGCCTCAGAACTGAGGAAGAGCTGGAATTGTCAAGCATAAGCACTCTAGAACTGAGGTTGGACAGAAGCATTGTAGAGGTGCAAGGGCTCACATATTTCAGGAAGAGCAAGAGCCATCCTAGTGTTTGCATTGCTACCTGAAAGATCTCTGAAGTCAGCTGGAAAGCTTAACTGGGTTCACCAACCATCAGTTACGAGGAGAAGAATTAAACAGAAATCCATACAGGACGGGTTGCCGATCAGATCAACAAAGACAAAGCCGGATGCTACAGCCCCTGGATATCTGGTGGCAAATGGGCTGCACGGCTTAGCACACCCCATTGAGGAACCAAGACAGGCTGCTGCAAAGCTACTGGAACACTGTAAACGCAAAACATGGACTCCAGATGAAAAAAAAAAAGCTGCGGGGAGGGGGGGAGAACAAAGAAGCAGCCATTCTTGGGGGACCCACTGTACAGGTGCTTCCATGCAAATGCTCGAAGCCTTCAAGGAAAGATGGGGGAACTTGAACATTTGGTAACTAGGGATAACATTGATATAATAGCCATCACCGAAACCTCGTGAAATGCAGAGAAACAGTGGAATACGTCAATCCCATGCTATGAACTCTATAGAAGGGATAGAGAGGGGTGGGTTGGAGGTGGAGTGGCCATCTATGTCAAAGAAGGGGTAAAATTCAGCAGAATGAAGATTGTCAGTGGGTCTGACTCTACCATAGTATCACTGTTGGTTAAACTACCAGGTCCAAGGAGCAATGTGATAAAGGGTGTGTGCTATCGTCCACCAGATCAAAAACTTGAGGGGAACTTGAAATGAGTTGACAAATCATGGAGGTGTCTATGAGGGACAGGATAGTAATCATGGGGGACTTCAATTATCCCCACATTGACTGGCCCATTGTGAACTCAGGGCAAGAAAGCGAAAACAGGTTCTTCATTGTGGCCTTCGTGAAGCCACACAGATGGGTTTCCGAAGCGCCCTTGCGCGGAGGTCGGACTTCCCTAGCAATAGGAAAGTTCGTTAAGTCTCCTCCCACCCGTACTGCACATGTGCGAGCAGGCTCCCGCCAAACACCTCAGTTCCCTCTTACTGCCGCGTTGAGAGGTTGCATTTTGGTTAGACTCCTCACTGTTTCTCTTCTCGAAATTTTGTCGGTTTTCTTGACTCAGATTTTGACTTTGGTTACTTCTTCGTATATCCCCCCTTCGGATTTGGTCTACTTCGGTGCGTTATTTACGGCACAACAGCCTCCCTTCAAGCATTGTGTTGCGTGTCACACTAAAATTCCTCACACTGACGGTCACCTCAAGTGCCTCGACTGATTGGCAGAGTTGCATCAGTCTGCAAGAATTTTGGAGCTCAAACAATTAAAAATTGACGTTTTTGTCTGAACGCTTATCCCTTAGAAAAGACTCTCTGCCCCAGCTCGATGGAATCTCGTGAGTCGCCCGCTGCCTCTCCTGCTAAAGTTTCGACTTCAAAGAAGTAGTCCAAGCGTCAACTCTACCGAAGAAGGAAACTAAAAAAGATCTACCTGTGTTGGAACACCACTGTAAGTCTAAAGTGGAATCCAAGCTCTCAGTTCCGAAGCACGAGTCCTCTTCTTCGGCTTCAAAGCCGATGCCGCCCCAGTCCTTCGCGTCTTCGGAGGTCATACTGATTGAGTTGGAGCAGCCTTCAGTTTCGCCTCATCCGAGGCCCAGCTACGAACCGCTTTTCCCTTCAGATACCTCCTCCTCATTGGATTCAGAGGACTCTGAAACTGAGCAACCGCCGGACATTTCCCTGATGTCTTCTCATTTCCCAGCTGCTCAATCCTTGCCTGAACCCCAGGTCGTGAGCACAGTTTTACCTGCAGTACAGGCATTTAACCACTGCGCCACGAGAATGAAGATTGTCAGTGGGTCTGACTCCACTACAGAATCACTGTTGGTTAAACTACCAAATCCAAGGAGCGATGTGATAAAGGGTTTGTGCTATCGTCCACCAGATCAAAAACTGACAGTCGACCTGCCTCTGTCTTCTCAGCTCCAACGTCGGCTTCATTTGCTATCGGCTCCAGTGTGCCTACTCTTCAATATCAAGGATCCTTCCACTCTGAGACCTTGCCCACGCCGTTTATGCCCTCAGCTGCATCTCTTCCGACTCTGGCCTCAGTCTTTCCTACCTGGTCCCAGGCTATCCTTCAACAAGTCATGGCTGCTGGTCAACCATCTCAACATCCACAGCCTCTTCTGGTGAATGCAGCCTCGGTACCGATTTCCACTCCGACTGTCCTTCAGCCTGCGCCTGCGCCTAGTTTGGCCCACGCTTCCCTTGCTATTGTTCTGCCCCCTCCGAAACCTACCACAATTCTGGTGGCTTCCTCGCTTCAGCCATCAGCCCCTAAAAAGAAAAAGCGCAAGCTGGCCACTGTCTCTTTGGCGGAGCCCGATATTCAGGCCCAAGCACCACCGCAGCCTCCGAAATCCCGCCTTTCTGTCTCGGCAATGCCTCTACCACCATTGCCTAAATTTTCACTCAAGTTCGGTGGTTCCAGGTAGCTTCTTCAAACCGATTCACCCCTCCTATCCCTGGGGTGCATACTACTACTTTGGCAGTTTCCGACTTTTGTTCTTCGTCACTTTCTGATGAGGATCAAGATGCTGCCTCTGAACAATATGCCACAACTACTGACTCGGATGTAGAGGAGAAGTCTCCCCATTCTACATCCGAAGCGATAAGGAACTATGCGGATTTTGTTCTCCGCATGGCAAAATCCATAGATTTGCCTACGCATCATCCCAACCCTCGCTTTACCGATCACATTTTCGGGAAGATTTCTTCCGATGATGCTTCCCCGGTT
Source organism: Phrynocephalus versicolor (assembly GCA_023846285.1). NCBI lineage: Eukaryota > Metazoa > Chordata > Lepidosauria > Squamata > Agamidae > Phrynocephalus > Phrynocephalus versicolor. Next base: position 11,250,483 of record JAHTLZ010000195.1, read on the forward strand.
CACGTGGTGGTGTTTCCTTCGTTTGTTGCCATGATTGAGGAATCTTTCAAAAACATCTCATCTTTGTCAGTGTCTAGGAAGACTGAGAGCTTATACAGTGTTCATGATGACAAGGTTCCTTTCCTCTCTAAATGCCCTGTGGCCAATTCGGTCATTGTTGTTTCTTCCCAAACTCAATCCCGTTCGAAGCAACTCCCTATTCCCCCCTCTAAAAAGGGTCGGAAACCTGATACTTTAGGGAGGAATATTTACAGCTTTGCTGCCTTGATGCTTAAGATCGCAAATTACCAAGGGGCGATGGGTGCGCATCAGTGTGAACTATTGGCTCATTTGCACTCTATGATTGAACTTATTCCTGAGGACAAGAGGTCTGACGCTACTGTAATCTTTGCTAAGACCATGGCTTTGGTGGTGCAGCAAATGCGGTAGTGTTGTCACACGTTTGACTGCACATCCAAGGTCCTTGGGGCAGCGGTCACCCTCCACCGCCACACCTGGCTTCACTCAACAGGCCTTTCAGAGGATCATAAGGCTTACATCGAGCAGTTACCTTTTGAAGGCGAGAGTCTGTTCCACCCGTCAATGGATTTGGTCATGGAAGACAGGCATAAAAAGCAAAATGCCACAAAGAAGCTGAATGTGGTGCCGCAGCGGTCACAACGGCCATTTTGTTTCCACACCAGGCGTTCCACCTACTATTTCAGCTCCCAATCCTCATTTGGAGGACAGCACCCCAGAGACCGTTCTTCTCAACCCTCCACCTTTACCTCCTTTGCATCGGGGAAAGGGAAGAAATCTAAGTCCTCCTCTCCTCGCTTCTCCAAGTCGAGGGACCGCAAGCCCAAGGATGAGTTCTGAACAGCTCTCCTCAATCCGTCTAGCTCCCTTCCTTCCTCAGTGGCAGTCAATTACTTCGGAAAAACTAGTCTTAGCCATCATCTCCAATGGTTACCTCTTGGACTTCAAAGACATTCCTCCTGTGGGATATATCCTCCACACTACGCCAAGCCCTTGCCTCCTTCAAGAGATCAGTGCTCTCCTCGAAAAAGGTGCCATAGAAACCGACCACCCGTTACTTTACCACACAGGGTTCTACTCAAAATACTTTACGGTGCCCAAAAAAGATGGGGGGCTATGTCCCATCATGGACTTACGAGTACTCAATCTTCATCCTCAAGTTCCCAAATTGTGTATGGTCACTCTTGAAAAAGTGATCCCCTTCCTTCGAAGGGGGGACTGGTTTGGCGTAGTCGACCTCAAAGACGCCTATTTCCATGTCTCAATTCATCCACTCCACCACCGATTCCTCATGTTTGCTGTCAACGATATGGTCTACCAATATACTGCCCTCCCATTTGGTTTGGCTACCGCCCCGAGAATTTTCACCAAGTGCATGGCACCCGTGGCAGCGTACCCTCGCACTCACGGAATGGTAGTATTCCCTCCTCTGGACGATTGGCTCCCCACACCGGGCCGCTCGGGACATTCATTTTGTTCTTGACACCCTATCGAGCCTCAGTCTGCAGGCCAACACGGTAGTCTATCCTAACCCCTCAGCAGCTTGTTTCCTACATAGGGGCAATCTTGGACTCAAGGAGCGCCAGAGCCTTTCCACCCCAGGAACACATCTCAGCCATTCGATCCCTTCTCCCTCAGGTCCACCTGGTTCCAGCCCCCCTCGTACAACTATTGGGATTTATGGCATTCATGACGTCTGTCCTTCCTTGGGCAAGGCTCAAACTTCGACATCTTCAAGCCTGATACCTGTCCCAGTTCTACCCCATGCGAGATCCGCCGCACAAACCACTCCATGTGCCTTTTCACCTGCCCTGTTTTTACCTGTCACACCGGCGGTTATGAGGGAACTGATGTATTTGGGCAGGAGCCCGCTCGCACATGCGCAGTGTAGGTGGGAGGAGACTAATGAACTTTCCTATTGCTAGGGAAGCTCGACCTCTGCACAAGGGCACTTGGGAAACCCACCTGTGTGGCTTCACGAAGGTCCACTTGAAGAACCACCTTTACAGGTAAATAACTGTCATTCAACATGCTGGATGACTGTGCCTTAGAGCAACTTGTCATGGAGCCTACCTGAGAACAGGCAACACTGGATCTAATACTGTGTGATATGAACTGAAAAGAATTAATATGGATTAATATCTTTTTGGTGCCCTGTGCTGAGGATAAACAATCAAAGAAGCTAAAGACAGACTGCCAGTTTGAATCATCGGCAGCAGCATTCTTTGCCTTCAGAGCAGACAGCAGACATCACTCCTACGGACTGCCTGCAGCTGACACCGCACACAAGCAAGCTTCAGCTGTCATCTTGACGCCATGAACTGCCCACCCCGCCCTGCTAAGGGCCCCGAAGCACGCCTGCATCCATCACTGGATCCCTTCTGGATCACATTCTCCTGTAGAGGTTCAATTTCGCAGCGAGGAGACGCTACCCAGACCCTTGGTCAGCTATCGAGAGCTCCCAAACCCTGAGTGGCAAGGTCCAGCCCCTCTGGTAACATGGGGACGTGGATACGTGGCTGTAGTGACCAACAAAGGGGTAGTGTGGATTCCAGCTCGCTGTGTATGCCCCTGGAGATCTGCTTCCAAGCCACCTGATGAGATACCGTCACTTGATGAATCGACTTGACAACATGGACTCTGCCATGGCTCTTGTCATTCTGATGCACCTCTTCGTCTACCTGATGAACACTGCCAGTCCTGAGCCTATCTCCCTCAGAGGAAACACATGGCTACGTCATGCATAAAATGCAAGAAATGATTCATGACAATGTGGTCCAGTCTCCTAACCCTTTTAGCTGGTTATGGGACTGGTTACCATATTTGACTTGGGTTAGACAACTGATAGTAACTCTCTTAGCAGTTGTGTTTCTGCTCATAATATCCCGCTGTTGTATACAGTGCATTCCAAACTTATGGAATATGTTTGCTAATCTTTGCCAACGCTCAAATCAGAGGGCGTCTGCAGCACACAGTTATATGCTATGCAGTATGATTCTATACCTCAAAATGATACAAACATAATTTTCTGAAGCTTATTCTAACACTACCAAAACTTATTTTAAAAAAGGGGGGAGAGAACACTTCTTTTACATAAATGATACAATACTGCCACCTTCGGGTTGAAACTGCTTATAGCACAGTCTGATGGTTGAAAGTAGAGATGGGCACGACCAGGAAAAATTTTTTTCGAGTTCTCGTGTGTCGGAGGCGGCCCGTTTCGGCTCCTTTCTGTTTGTCGCGAAATTTTTCAAAAATTTGTTATTTTGTTTGTCGTTTTTTCGTCTGTCGTTAGTACTGGTTTAGGGGGGTAGCGGGCTCCTGGAGGCACCTCTGTGGGGTGGGTGCCTCCTCTGGCCCACTATGAAGGGAAAGTGGGCTCCTGGAGGCACCTCTGTGGGGTGGAGGCCTCCTCTGGCCCGCTACAAAATGGCATGTATAGCCAATTGGATATGCATACCAAGTTGAAGTGGCAGAGGCACCTCTTTTTGGGTGCCTCTGTGAGTCACAGGCCCACTGCTGGTATAGTGCGACGCTTCTGTGCTGTGCACTGTGCAGTCAGTGAACGTAGTGGGGAAGGCTCCCTCACTCTGGGCGCCCTGTGCCTCACTAAGAAGGGAATCGTACTTGCGTGTGTAGTGCAATGCAAGTACACAGATCTGGCTTAGGGTTAGGGTTAGCGCAAGGGCTAGGCTTAGGGTTACAGGTAAGGTTAGGGTGAGTAGTGGGGTGCACCTCTGGGTGCCTCTCTGACCCACTTAGAAGGACAGTGTACTGGCGTATGGGTTAGGGTTAGGCTTAGGGTTAGGGCTAGGGTTAGTGGGCTTTTTATGCCCGACTGGCACATCCCAGAAGTCTCTCAGTCAAAACCTGGCCAAGTGGCCATGCGATTGGTGGAATGGCTCCAAAAATTTGCATGGTCCACTCCCATGGCCAGCCCATCATTGTGCAGGTGTAAAAAAATAAAATAAAATAAAATAAAATAAATCAATGGAGAGGACAGAGGAGACATTTTGTTGCAAGAAAAACCCACTGCTACTGTAAAAATTCTGGCAGTTTTAAAATAGCAATTTTCGCATGTTTCTGTGGTGCTTGTGTGTTTTTGGACCACGATTTCAAAAAAAATATTGCGGTCGCCGCCCCATTTTGGATCCCCCGCCCGCACCGCATGGCATAGCGAGTCCGGCTTGTTGCGAGACGACGAGGATGCCCCCCACCAGAGCAGCCCAGGACAGGAGAGGGGGGGAGGCCGGGACCCCTCCCCCCCAGAAACCACCCCTCTGGTAGGTGCACTCTCAGGCAGGCATATTTTCGCCTGCTTTTTTGGCCAGGAATCGGGGGTTTTAAAACTTTTTTTCTGTGCCGCTTAAATGGCGGCGGCCGGCAGCGAGTCCGGCTTGTTGCAAGACGACGAGGATGCCCCCCACCAGAGCAGCCCAGGACAGGAGAGGGGGGAGGCTGGGGACCCCCTCCCAGAAACCACCCCTCTGGTAGGTGCACTCTCAGGCAGGCATATCTTCGCCTGCTTTTTTGGCCGGGAATCAGGGTTTTTTTTACTTTTAAAAACTTTTTTTCTGTGCCGCTTGGCATCGCGCGATCGCCACGATGCCAGGAACGACAACACGACAAATCAGACCCATTTTTTCTTTAGTCGGTTCGAGTTCGAGTTCTGGCGGAGTAATTGTCGTTCTTCGTTCCGTTCCGTTACGTAACGGAAACGAGGAACGGAAACGGAAACGGGAATTTCGATAAGTCGTGCCCATCTCTAGTTGAAAGATAGCTGAGAACTACTATATTTTTAGAAAAATATATGCTTCACTTAATTCAAAAATATTTTATAATATTGTAGTTAGTTCACAATGGTTTACACATAACACACCTTTGATTGTATTAAGGTATTATATTCTACACCTTTTTACTTTTTTACTTTTAATTTTTAAAGAGTGGAATTGTCGGGATTTGCCATCTATGCTTCATCAGCCTAGCTCTGAACAGCCTCAGACAATCACTATGGGTTCATGCATCACACTAGTAACACTCTCTTATTGGGTAACAGGCTGACGAATAAGAGCTGAGAACAGCTCTCTTTAAAGATGGCCACGGAAAAAGCATAGGAGGGTGAATGCCAAAGAATATGAGGTAATTCTATGCTATTGCGCATGTTTAGGAAATATAAGCTGTATAATCATTGGATGGGTCTCTGCTGACGTGTATGTGATTTATGAGAACTAATAAAAGAGCCTAGCTCAGGAGGAGGGAAAGAAGAAGCTACCGACAAGCCTCTCTGCCTGTCCTCATCTGATGTGAAGCACCAAAAAGATCCCTGTGTCATCTGAGTACTCACTACATTCCTTCACTGTTAATCTCTCAGCTGATCTGGGAGATTAGTCATATCTAAGGATATCCCAAGAAGGAATCCCATATCCTTGGTATTAGCAATATGTGTAGGCCTAAATCAGGAAAGCATGTAGCAGGTGGATATCATAATGGTTATCAGCAAACCTCATCACTTAAACGGAGTTGGATTCATAGCCCTTCCAACCATCAGTAAGACGGTCAGAAAAGTTTGTGGCAGTGGCTGGCTGAGTCATTTTTCTCCAACTTAATGCACAACCTGTCTTGCTAAACCTTATCCAGGTGTATGCACCAACATGTGATGCATCAGATGATGATATAAATTTTTTTATACTCAGTTAAAGTCTGCGTTATTATTGACCAAATCAATGGAAGTTACCATAGTTATGGGTGATTTCAATGCGAAGAATAGTCACTTTCCCATCTGGTCGATTTATACAACAGCATCTATGTCACATAACTGGCTCAAATTCACTTTTATACCACTTCCAAGGAAACCTAATGCAAAAAGTTGTAGGCAATCAGTGTGCTGAGTCACATCCTGAAGTTATTTTATAAAGTCCTGCATTAAGACAAGATATTTGAGATGTGAAGAGAGCATTGGAGACACCCAATCCAATTTGGATTCAGGGATGGATATAGATCTCAGGAGGCATTTTTTAGTCTTCAAATATTAGTTCAACAATGTCTCAGTGTCAATGTTGATGTTTTTGTTTGCAAGCTTGATTATGAAAAAGGATTTGACTCAGTTAGACCTGATAAACATATTAATATTCTTAAAGAACTGGGCCTGGACAATTGTGTTATCAGATTTGTATTGAAATCAGCGTGCTGGTGTCTGGATAGGTATCAGAAGAGATGTCAGTTACGAAAGGTGTCAGTTACGAAAGGTGTTCATCAAGGTTGTATTCTCTCACCTCTGCTTTTTAATATCTGTTCAGAAAGAATTTTCTGGAATACTCTCAAAGGAAAGGATCAAGGTATGAAAGTGAATAGAGCAGTGATGGCGAACCTTTTAGAGACCAAGCATCCAAACTGCAATTGAAAACCCACGAAATTTTCGCAAAGTGCCAATACAGCAATTTACCCTGAATACAGGTAGCTGTGAAGGGACAATTTCGGGTGCCCACAGAAAAGGCTCTGAGTGCCACCTTTGGAAACTGTGCTATAGGTTCACCAACAGTGAAATAGAGTCTTGTTAATAACATAAGATATGCTGATGACATTGTCCTGTTAACAGCAAGTTGGAGAGATTTGCAAGGATTATTGGGTTCTGTTGCTACAGAAATCAGTGCCAAGAAATTTATTTTTATTTATGTATTTATTTCTATATTGTCTGTCTTCCCAAAAGAACTCCAGGTGGCTAACAACAATAGACAAAACAAACATCAAGCACATAATACAACAAACGACAGATAGAAATACTCAGCAAGATGGCAGAACAAAATTTTAAAAAACCTGAAAAGTCGCCAAATGCCTCTCTGAAAAGCAAGCTCTTAAATGCTTTTTTAAGGCAGGGACTGTACTAGGCGCATCTCACTTGGCAGATGGTTCCAAATCAAAGAGACAGCCACAGAGAAGGGCCTGTTCTAGGTCAATCATTTCCTAGCCTCCCTGGCGTGGCCACCTGAAGTGAGAGTGCCTGTGACATTCTGGTGGTTCGGTCCTCAGTTGACCTCCGGAAGATCTGCTCTGCCAGGTATTCAGGTCCCAAGATGTGGAGGGTTTTGTAAATCAGAACCAGTACCTTGAGCCTTATTCGGGACGCAACAGGCAACCAATGCAAGTGGGCCAGAACTGGGGTGATGCAGTCATATTTGCTTGCACCCACCGCCAGTCTGGCCGCTGCATTTTGTTCCCACTGAAGTCTCCAAATAAGGGTCAAGGACAACGCCACGTAGAGAGTTTTGCAATAATCTATCCTTGAGATCACGAAAAACTGCACAACTATTTTCAGGCGAATCTGGGCAATCTGCCGAAAGTGGAACAAGGCAGACTGCGACGTAATGTGAAGAAGACAAACTGGATGGTTATCAGTAAAAAACAAAATGGTTCACAGAAACTTCTCAAGATCGGCAGTGATGTAATTGAGAGAGTATCATCTTATAAATACTTGGGATGGTTAGTCAAAGATAACTGGGATTGTCAATTTAAATTTGTTGTAGAATTGAACAAGCTAAAAATTCCTTTCAGAAAAATGAAGGAAAAAGGAATTTCATTTTTCTTATCTATCAGACTTAATACTCGATCGGGAATGTAACAAGAACATCATCATCATCAACAACAACAACGGGCTGGATAAGTTATACCCCAACCCCAAGTGGAGCACATGCGTTTTCGGCATCAACCCCGCCCCTCCACTGGCCAAACAGGGACGTGTATGCTTCAAAGAAGAGTCAAATGGAGTGGAGGTGTGGGTGGGGGTGCATGACCTCCATCCCTTTTGGTTGAAGAACTGGAGTGTGAACCCTAATCCTTGGATGCAGACGCAGTTGTAACAACAGTCCAGCTACTTCTAAGAAAGCCTGCCTGGCAAAAACTCTCTCACCAAGAACTTCACATCTAAAAATACTCTTTGTGCAAAGTTTTGCCACATTTGGATTTTTGGTGTGGAAAATTGTCCATGAACGCTTGAAACGATTTATGATTTTTTACTAGTGGCCTATAACGGCATTGCCTATAGCATGCATGTCCAAACTTAAGCCCTCCTGATATTTGGACCACAACTCCCAGAATTCTATGCTTAGATTGCCATTGACAAAGGACTGTGGGAGTTGTGGTCCAAAACATCTGGATGGCCAAAGTTTTCAGATGCCTGGCCTATAGCCTAGTCTTACCTGGAGAGGAGCTTCTTCCCAGATTCTCCAGCCAGGTATTCCTGATCAGACCTCTCTGGCCTCAATCCAGAAGATCCACGCTGGGGGGGGGGATACGGGGTCACCTTTTCAAAGGGCAGTGTAAGCTGCAAGAGAAAAATTTCAAGTAAATATATATAATTTTAAACCTGACTTTCTTCTTGGAAAAGGGGCCAAGGCCTTTTCCTGATATATCCCTAACATGCAGAGAGAACCGCCCTGGTTCCAGAAACACACTCGGTTGGGATGGGGAAGTGGCCAAAAGTGGGAAAGATAGTTATTTATTTCAGAACCCACAAACTCCTAATTCTCTGGTCAAGAAGACACCCATAGGACGGCAACCATGGCAGAAGAAGCCATCCAGGAGATCCCCAAGGGGAGGGGGAGGGTCAGAGAGAGAGAGAGAGAGAGAGAGAGAGAGAAGCGGAGGAATGCCAGCCCAAAAAAAACTTCCTGGTCTCACGTCAGGCATCAGCTGGGTCTCCCCCTCCCCATTTCAGGACCCTCTTCCCTCCTTCTATTGCAGTCCCCCCCTTCCTCCTCCTCCTCCTCCTCCTCCTCCTCCTCCTTGCAAGAGGGGTTTGTGTTTTGGGGGGAAGGGAGCTTGTCCATTTCCCTGTCACCCAGACCAGAGATCTGTAGTCTGGATTCAGTAGACCTCATTCTCTGTGGAGGAAATAAAGAATCACCTCCTCAAAGGATCCTGGGAGCTGAAAAGGGAAATGAAATTAATAATAATAATAATACCTTTATTGTCAATGTACAACACGTGCACAATGAAATTAGCTGAGTCTCCCATAGACCCCACCACCACCATCCTGCCCCCATCTCACTGGCAATCACTCAGTCTTATTGCACGCTGTGTACTTGACACAGAATGTGCCAGCCCACAGGTCAGTTTTTCTATACTTGTCCTGGGATCATTTCCCATTCAGCAGTCTGACAGCCCATGGATAAAAACTGTTCTTCAATCTGTTGGCACGGCAGGCTATACTACGATATCTTCTGCCTGATGGTAACAAAGTAAAAAGGTGCTGACCGGGGTGTGAGTTATCCTTAAGAATTTTTCCAACCCTCCTGAGGCAACGATCCCTAGCGATGTCGTCCTGTGCAGTCAGGGGACAGCCCGTGATATATTGAGCTGTGCTTGCCACCCTCTGTAGTTTCTTCCTGTCAGCAGCTGTCAATCCAGCATACCAAACGGTAATGCAATATGTGAGGATGCTTTCAATTGTGGACCGGTAGAAGGAGATAATCAGTTGTTGCTTCACTTTGTTCTTACGCAAGACCCTGAGGAAATGCAGTCTCTGCTGGGCCTTCCTGACTACTTTGGTTGTATTAATTCCCCAGGATAGATCTTCACTGAGGTAAACTCCCAGAAATTTAAAGGAAGAAACTCTCTCCACACAACTCCCCTGGATGTACAATGGGGCTGGTTCCTCTTTCTTCCTCCGGAAGTCCAGCACCATCTCCTTTGTCTTGGTAATATTTAGATGCAAGTTGTTTTCCAGGCACCATGTGGATAATTTTTGGACCTCATTCCTGTACACTGAATCATCTCCCCCTGTAATAAGACCTATTATAGTGGTGTCATCTGCGAACTTAATAATCACAGTAGATGGATCAGATGATACACAGTCATATGTGTACAGTGAATACAGGAAGGGACTAAGCACACGGCCCTGTGGGAAGCCGGTGCTAAGCTTCAGGGAAGTAGATGTAAACGGCCGAACCCTCACTGTTTGTGAGCAGTCCCTTAGAAAATCCTTGATCCATTCATAGATGGTAGAAGAAAGGTCCAGATCAGCCAGCTTTTTAATAAGAATGCTTGGTAGGATGGTGTTAAAAGCTGAACTGTAATCAATGAAAAGCATCCTAACATAATTTCCAGGTTTCTCCAGATGACTCACTGCAAGGTGGAAGGCAGTAGCTATGGCATCATCTGTTGATCTATTCCTCCTATAGGCAAACTGATGTTTATCAAAGTCTGGTGGAAAACATGTTTTAAGGTATTGGTTTAAGGTAACAATCTTTCAAAGCATTTCATCACTACAGATGTTAATGCAATAGGTCTGTAGTCATTTAGGCAATTAACTGCTGTTTTCTTTGGGACTGGGACAATGGTAGCTGCTTTCAAACATGATGGAACACAAGCCGTTTGCAGGGAGATGTTAAAAATTCTTGTCAGGACCCCTGCTAACTGATCAGCACAAATTTTTACCACTATACCCAGGACCCCGTCTGGGCCTGCAGCTTTACTGGGATTCACAGCCCTCAATGCAGCTCTCACTTGATGTTCATATAAAATGAGTGGCTGGGAATTTGAAGACTGGCAAGCAGGTACTATGGGGCCTGGTCTTTTAACCTCATCGCGAGCAAAGAAGATATTCAGCTCCTCTGCCAGTGAGGCATCAGCCTCAGCCATGTTCCTCGTCTTGCCCTTGTAGTTGGTTAAATGCTGCAGTCCTTGCCATACTCCCTTTGTGTTGTTATCAGCTAAGTAGTTCTCCACCTTTTGTTTATATTTTTGTTTTGCTGCCTTTATACCTCTTCTAAGATTAGCCCTAGCCTCTCTATATGTATCCATGTCCCCTGCCTTGAAGGCAGAGTTCCAGGCTCTAAGAAGTGACCTTACCTCAGCAGTCATCCAGGGTTTACAATTCCCATAGACTCTGATGCGTTTATCCGATGTTACATTGTCAGTACACACTTTGATATAAGAAAGTACAGCATCAATGTATCCATGTAGGTCTTGGTCTTCAAATACACTCCAATCAGTTGCTTCAAAACAGTCCTGGAGCTAAGAGCACCCTCTGGCCATATTTTAACCGTTTTAATAATTGGCTGAGTTCTTTTCCTGAGAGGGATGTACGGGCATAGAAGTGAAGAATGATCAGATGTGCCCAGATGGGGAAGAGGGATTGCCCTATATGCCTGTTTCAGATTGGAGTACACACGATCCAATATGTTATTCCCTCTGGTGGGGAATTTCACGTACTGTTCAAACTTAGGGAAAACAGTTCTTAGACAGGCTTGATTTAAGTCCCCAGCCACGACAAAAGCACCCTGTGGATGGATTTGCTGCTGCTTAGAAATGATGGAATATAGCTTGGAGAGTGACTTGCTGACATTGGCATCAGGTGGAACACATACAGCTATTATAATTATCACAGAGATTTCTCTAGGCAGATAAAATGGCCTACATGTGACTGCCATCAATTCTACATCTGGAGAACAATACGTATAAGCTATCCTGTTATTGACACAACAGGCATTGAGTATGTAAATACAGAGTCCTCCTCCCTTGCTCTTACTGGAGTTGCTGTTTCTGTCTGAACGAAAAAGAACTTGGTTCCTCAGCTGCAGGGCCTCATTAGAAGCAGCTGAATTTAGCCAACGCTCTGTGATAACGATCACACAACTCTCACGTACAATCTTGCTTGCTGTCATCTGCAACTCCAATTCATCAATTTTATAGATGAGGGATCTGGCGTTGCTCAAGAAGACGCTTGGCAGTGCTGGTCTATGAGGCTGCTTACGGAGACGAGTTAACAGACCAGCTCTGCAGCCCCGCTTTTGTTTTCGCTACTTTCTCTTCCGCTTCTGCCGGCAACTCCCCCTCCCAGCAACAATCCATGGAGGTCCTGGAAGCCTCGCTATGCAGTTCGGTATGCTACGAGCCTGCTGAAACTCTGTTGTTACTTCCAATTTTCTTGTGAGCCCGATGTTTAACAGCTCTCTGCGTGAATAGGCGCATTCTGCTCCTTGCACCACATTGTGCACACACAGCCACACACACATTATTCCAGACAAAACACACCAATCTTGGGAGCTCAGAGCCGCAGCGTGTGAACACGCCGCCATCTTGGAACACAATAATGGCAACCCCAGTTTGGGATTTTTGTCAATTGTGGCGACATCATGACAGTCTTCTACTCTCCACCCTCTTTTTAAGATTCCTTTCTCCACCAACAGGTCACCCAAAAATGGAGGCAGAGAGATGGATTTCTATTAAATGATCAGGAGCCAGCCTTTTGTAAAGTGAATGGCCCTGAATTGTGCATCCTGGACCAAACCACCAGAAAATGATCTATGTGGCAGCAAGGAAGACTTGGCAGAAGGTTCTGCTCTTGGGGAGATCTATTTCCACATCATTTCAGAACAAGATTATTTGGAAACAAAATAAAAAAAATTCTCCCAAGAGATGGAGGGAGGAAATAGCCCCACCTCTCCTGCAGTTGGTCACCAACCTAATTGTTTATTTATTTACAGTATTTCACCCCCAATTTTCTCTTTAAAAAGCAGCTATTACAGTGCTTGCAACCTTGTGGGACCTGCCTGCAACAGCTCTAGACTTCCCTTTCCTTATTACAATGCTTGTAAGTTCTTGGGTGGGGCAGGAAGGGGGCTCTGGTGGGATCACATCAACTGCCCATGTTACTTTTGAGAGAGGGGTTGGAGAGAAGGGGGTGCAGCCCTCTGTACATGTGCAGAAAAGCAGGGGACTTTGGGACCCAAGACACCAAAGTTCTAATTTTTCCTCAACAAAGGAAACTCAGGGAAGGGAGTAGGAAGCAGATGGAAAATCCACTTCATGAACATCTCACCTGTATGGCCAACGTTGGAAGGATCTGGAACTCAGCGACTCCTCTTTACATCCAGAGAAAAGCCACGCAGAGTCCAGCCCTGTCTCGCCTCCTCCGTTGGAGAAAGGGAAACGGATTCTTCCAGAGAGTTCTAGGGGGAAAAGAAACCAACAGCATTTATTTGCAATATATTTCTCTCACTTTTACAGGGCTGACTCTCCATCCATCCAATACAATTTTAGGTGAGACTGGGGTTCAAACCCTCCCTGGGCCAGGAACACTGACACGGGGGGAAAAATGGTGGAAATGTTCCCCTGCCCAGACTCTCCCTTCTCTCAAAAGACCTTGCAGGGTTTTCCTCAATCCAAAGCCACTCTGTGGATTGAGAAGCAGCAGCTTGTTGTGTTCAGAGGCCAGATCTGGGGTCTGGGGGGGGGGAGGGGGTAGCATGGAGGATCTGAGACCTGAGACTCTGCCAGCGGGTCTCCTCGGGAGCAGGAGGGGAAGCAGGAACCCTCTCCCGAGGCCACCTTCTCCCCATGGACAGAAAATTCTCTCCACCCCATTTCCCCATGTACTTCCCTGTTGGAGATCTGCAGACTCTGGACACCCCCTCCCTCCCTCCCTCCAGGTCAAGCCTCCTGAGCTACAGTTTAATAAGTTAAAAAGGTTCCCACCTCTGCACATGACTGTAGGGGCGGTGCTCATCTCCGTATTCAAGCCAAAGAGCCAGTGTTGTGCAAGTCCGTGGCCACGTGGCCAGCATGGCTGCAGGGAAATGCTGTTTTACCTTCCCACTTTTTACGGTGGGACCTATTTATCTACTTGCATTTTATATGCTTTCAAGCTGCTGGGTTGGCAGGAGCTGGGATCATCAGCGGGAGCTCCCTCTGCTGCGTGGCGCCCGGGATTCGAACCGCCGACAGTTTTCGGAAGCCTTAGTCCACTGGGCGAACACAACCCCTTCTCCTGAGCTATACGGCCTACTCCATGACCGGACCTTAACCGAGAGGTCTCAGCATCACCACCACCACCATCTTACAGACCTTAGGAGCCGGAGGGAAACCCAGTCTCTGCCTGGGAGGCACCGAGGGGGATTCGAACTCCCGACCTCGGTCTCCACCTCCAGCCCGTGAGTGGGTCCATCTGCTGATCCCTCTCCTCCTTCCCTGGCCTGGATCCAACTGGCCAATGATTCTGGCTCTTGCTTCCTTTCCTCCCTCTGTCCTGAGACCTCCATCGCACTCTTCACGTTCTCTCTTCCTCCCTCCCCCCAAAATAAAAATGGGGGCTGCCCCAGAAGGACCGTCTCCTCCTCCTCCCACCCACCCCCCGCATACCTGAGACCCAGAGGGGGAAAGGGTCTCTCGCTGGTCTCTCTCCTGATCAACAATCTCGCCCGCCTTCCCTTCCCAGCATTCCGCGCGAGGGAGGCCGTAGAGAGGGGTCCCTCCAGAGTGTGCCCAAAGAAAGGCGGCAATAGGCGTGCCGCGCTCGCCTCGAAACTCTATGGTCTCCTGCCTCTTTCCTCCTGCCTTACCCTCCTCGGGACCGGGAAGGAGGTGAGGGACGGGGCGGTGGGGGAGCCCTTCCTTTCCAAAGGGGACCCCACGGGGCGAAAGAGGTTGGGGGGGACTTCCTCCTGGGGGGTCGTTAAGGGGCCTTGCCCGGGGCCACCCCCTCTGACCCCCCTGGAATGGGTGGAGATTCCTAAGGAATGCATATTAACTCTTCCCTTCCCATGGGACTGCGGCGGCAGGGAAATGGAAGCCCCCCCCCCGCCCCGTATAAAAAAACCCACACACCTCTCCCTGTGTTAAAAGGGGAAGGGTTTTTAAAGTGGGGGGAGGAAATCTTCGCTGAAAGCAAATTCACCACCACGAAGCCCCGTCTGGGTTGCACCGACGCCTGCCTTCCTCCTCCTCCTCCTCCTCTGGGATCTCCCGGGAAAGAAAGGAAAGGACCCCCCCCCAAAAAAAATCAGGAAAGCCCCCCCCCTCTTCCCGAGGAAAGCGCTCCTGCTGAGCCTCCTCCAACTCCTCATAATCTCTAGGGTTCCTGCTGTACACAAACCAGACAAAACAGAAGGGGCAGAGCTAAACTGCAGAATCCCTGATGTGTCGCCAAATGCTGGATAAAGGCAGTGGGAAATTATTAAAAACAAGAAGAAGCTGGCCTCTAGTATCTCGTTTAAATTCACAGTCAGGAATGTAATTGCAGCATTAATTTCTTCTTTAATACAGAAGCACGATTTTCAATGTGTTCTTAGTGTTGATTTCATTTACCATTTGTAGTGTGGTGTTTGACTTTTTAAAATATTGGTATAATAATGTGCATCAAGTCAATTCTGACTCACAGCAACCTCGCTTCAGGGTTTTCCAGGGAGGGAATACTCAGAAGTCATTTACCATTCCCTTCTTCTTGGGGCACCCTGGGATTATGGTGGTTGTCATACCTGCACAGGCTGGCTCTTCTCCCAGGAGCCACAGTGGGGTTTGGAACTCCCGACCTCAGGCTATGCAGCCAGAGACCTAAACCATTCTACAAACAAAACTTCATTCGTTAGCTAATGTGTTCTGATCTATCTGTGACCTATCAGGAAAGAGATCTCAGTGGCTGGTGGACAGCTCAATGAAAGTGTCAACCCAGTGCGTGGCAGTGGTGACGAAGGCCAATTCCATGCTAGGGATCATCAAAAAAGGGATTTAAAAAGAACAGACAACATTATAATGCCATTGTACAAAACAATATTAAGGTGACATCTGGAGTATTACATACAGTTCTGGTCACAGCATTACAAAAGTTACTACAGAACTGGAAAAGGTGCTGAGGAGAGTAACTATAATGATGATAGGGCTGGAGCACCTCCCTTATGAAGGAAGGCTACAGCATGTGGGATTCTTAAGTCTTGAAAAAAGGTGCCTGAGCGGGGGGGGGGGGGATGATTGAGACATATAAAATTTATACAGTACATGACATTGATAACGTGGATACGTAGAGGGAAGTTCTTTTCCATTTCACACAACTCCAGTACTACTACTCAACATGTTGCTAGTCTGTGGAACCACCTGCCACAGGATGTGTAGTACTGTATTGTCTTTAAAAGGGGACTGGACAGATTCCTGGAGGAAAAGTCCACCGCAAGTTACAGGCCATGATGAGGATGTGTAATCTGCAGGCTTAATATGAGGATATCTCAAATGCCTGAATGCAAAACACATAGTAACAGTGGGCTTAAGTGAAAGGAAGCCAGATTAATGTTGAATACCAAGAAAAAACTTTTTAAACTTTAGAGCAGTATAGAAATGGAGCCAATTACTTTGAGAGGTGGCGTAATTTCAAAACTGGAAGCATCAAGAGAAAAGTACAAGTGGTACCTTGTATAAAGGAATTAATTCGTTCCAAATGAAATTATGTTAAGCAAATTTTCCTTTATACAAATTTCCCATAGAAATGCATTGAAAATGGAGTATTCCCTAATCACAACCATTTTATGTTGTATGGATTTGCCCCATAGGCGATTCTGTTAAGCAAATTTTCCCTATCTCTAGAATTATTTTTGTGCAGATTTTATGTTATACAAACTGCTTGTTACTGTATATGAGGGTCCACTGTACACAGCTACCTTGCAGATCTCCTTTGATTGATTTGGATTCCTACTTTGAGCAGCTACATTGAGCACTAAAACTCAGCGGCTTTATAGGCCCCTTGCAGCTTCATGGAAAGAAACAAATCAAAATATGGGAAACTTTAATCCCAAGGCCTGCTGTAAAATCTTAGTTCCTGATACCCTTCCCTTTGAAGCAGTAGGGCTTTTCCTCTTACTCTTACTTCCCCTAACTAATCTCCCCACAGAGATCCTCCAGGGCAACCCGGCAGGGGCTCTAAGAAGAGGCTCAGCTGATCTCGGTGATCAAGCTCTTCACACCTGTACACTGGATTAGGGAGATATAACATTTCAATTTCTGTTCTAATGATATGATGATTGGACAGCTACCCTACCAGATAATTGGAATATTTAGGCCTGCCTTAAGAATCAGGGTGGGGGGAGTATTTCAAGCTGCCTAGATACCCTAAGCACATCCGATCAGGGTCAGCCCTGGCTAGTACTTGGATGAGAGACCACCAAGGAATACCAGGCGCTGTAGGCGCCTGGAGTAGAAACTGGCAAACCACTCCAGTGTTCCACCCAAGAAAACTTCAGGGACATGGGGTCATGAAGAGTTGGTCACGACTGTAACAACACAACACAACAGATAGTATTTTAAGCAGTTGTTGTAGCATAGAGTTTTATTCAGAGGGTTCTTTAGTTTGTTTGGGATTATAGTGTTCAAATGGTTTGGGCGAACATAGAATTACTGTATAGTCTGCTTGAGATGGTAACATCCTCATATAGAACAGGCTTAATTTTGTGTCTGTTATAATTTTCTTCATAAAAAGTTGTTGATTTTCTGCTTGAGAATGTTTAATCCTTCCTGAAGTAAAAAATGCATGTGTTTCTCATTTTCTGTGTTAAATTCAAATAAATCTTTTCAATAATTATCATAGAGTTGGAAGAGACCTCAAGGGCCATCTAGTTCAACCCTCTGCCCTGCAGGAACCCCATCACAATATTTCCGACAGATGGCCATCCAGCCTCTCCTTAAAAACCTCCAAAGAAGGAGACTCCACCACCCTTTGTGGCAGCATATTCCACTGCTGAACATCTCTGTCATGAAGTTCTTCCTAATGTTCAAATGGAATCTCTTTTCCTGTAGTTAGAAACCATTGCCCCGAGTCCTAGTCGCTGAAGCCATGGAAAACAAACCTCTTCCCTCTTCAATACGGCATCATTTCAAATATTTAAACATAGCTATCATATCCCCCTCAGCCTTCTTTTTGAAAGGCTAAGCATTCCCAGTTCCCTAAGCTGTTCCTCATAAGATATTTCCTCCAGACCCTCAACCATCCTGCTCACCCTCTTCTGCACCTGCTCGAGGTTGTCAACATCCTTTTTAAATTGAGGCACACAAAACTGGACACAGTACTCCAGGTGGATCTGACCAGAGCAGAATTGAGTGGTACTATCACTTCCCTTGATCTAGACACTATACTTCTCTTGATGCAACCAAGAATTGCATTGGCTTTCCTGGTCGCCGCATCACACTGCTGACTCATGTTCAATTTGTGGTCTACGAAGACTCCCAAATCCCTTTCACAGCTACTATTCTCCAGCCAAGTATCCCCCATCCTATATCTGTGCAATTAATTTTTTTTTACCTAGATGTAGCACCCTACATTTCCCTGTGTTGAAATCCATTCTGTTGGCCTTGTCCCAGCACTCTAATCTGTCAAGGTCTTTTTGGATTTTCATGCTATCCTCTAGGGAATTAGCAACCCCTCCCAATTTGGTATCATCTGCAGATTTAATTAGCACACTCTCTATTCCTTCCTCCAAGTCATCAATAAAGATATTGAACAGCACTGGACCCAGAACAGAACCCTGGGGCACCCCACTGGTCACGTGTCTCCAAGCTGAAGAGAGGCCATTTATGATCACCCTTTGGGTGCGACCAGTCAACCAATTACAAATCCACCTAACAGTAGCACTATCTATCCCACTTTCTACTAACTTCTTAGCAAGAATATCATGGGGAACCTTATTGAAGGCCTTACTAAAGCCCGGATAAGCAATATCCACAGCATTCCCCTCATCCACCAGGCCTGTAATTCTATCAAAGAAAGAGATCAAATTAGTTTGGTATGACTTTTTTTTTAGAAACCCGTGTTGACTTCTTGTAAGGTCAGCATTGTTAAATAATTGCAGACTGACTGTTTAATAATCTGCTCTAGGATCTTTCCAGGAATTGAAGTCAAGCTGACTGAGCGGTAATTATTTGGGTCCTCTTTCCACCCCTTTTTGAAGATGGGGACAACATTAGCCCTCCTCCAATCGATGGGGACTTCCCCTGATTATTACCAATGGTTCAGAAATTACTTCTGCCAGTTCTTTTAATATCCTTGGGTGTAATTCATCTGGCCCAGGAGACTTAAATTCATTTAATGCTTCCAGGTGTTCTTGTACTAGCTCTCTACCTATTTTATGTTGCAATTTCCAGCCTACCTCATCTACTCTTTGTCCCAGCGGATCTCTTTCTTCCTTTTTGGAGAAAACGGAGGCAAAGGTGTTAAGTAGTTCTGCTTTTCCTTGTCTCCTGTTAATAACTGGTTATTATAGCCACACAGAGAGCCTATCATTTCCTTATTTTTCCTTTTGCTGCAGACATAACTAAAGAAATCCTTTTTACTATCTTTAATCTCTCTGGCAAGTCTAAGTTCGTTTTGCGCTTTAGTTTTTTTTTTACCTTCCCCCTGCATATATTAGCTGTTTGCTTATATTCCTCTTTGGTGCATTTCCCATTTTTCCATTCCTTGTACTTGTTTTTCTTTATAGTTACCTGAGTTGAAAGTTCTTTAGTAAACCATTGTGGTTTCTTTAGACCTCTCCCATTTTTTCTTCTTGTTGGAACAGTTTTAAATTGTGCCTTTAATATCTCGCTTTTAAGGAACTCCCATCCATCTTGGACTCCCTTCTCTTTCAGTGTGTTGGTACATGGAATCACAGCCAATAATTCCCTAAGTTTACAAAAATGGCTTTCTTAAAGTCCAGGATTCTTGTCTGACTACGCTTAGCTTCACCTTCCAACTGTATAACAAAAGAGGGCATGGTCACTTTTACCTAATGATCCTACCACTTAGACCAGATCTAAAATGGTTTTACCTCTTGTTGCCTCCACTACCTTCTGGACCATGAAATTATCTGCAAGGACAGTAAGGAATTTGTTAGACCTTGCATTCTTAGCTGAGTTGGACTGCCAGCATATATCAGGATAGATAAAATCCCCCATTAGTACTACATCTCTCCCTTTTGACTGTGTGGCCATCTGCTCACAGAAGGCATCATCCCACTCCTCCGGCTGGCTTAGGGGTCTATAATATACCCCCACAGTGACATCCCTCCTAGTTTTTTCACCCCTGATTTTCACCCAAATACTCTCAACATGGTTCCTCTGCTGTTTATCTTGCATTTCCTCAGCAGTATAAATGTCCTTAATATATAAAGTCACACCTCCTCTTTTCTTACACGGCCTGTTTCTTTGAAACAGGTTATACCCTCCAATGATTACATTTCAATCATATGTCATCCCACCATGTTTCAGTGGACAAGTACCCTAGTATAATTTCTGGTCATGCCCTACCGCTCACAGAATTGCGGGGGGGGGGGGGGAGGACCTAGTTTTCACAGGGATTTGCCCCTGACATTTTGGAGTGTTACCTTAGCACAGGCATGTCAAAACTTCGGCCCTCCAGATGTTTTGGACAGCAACTCCCACAGTCCTTTGTCATTTGCCATTGGCAATCTAAGCTTAGAATTATGGGAGTTGTGGATATTTAGGTTGAAGGAAACATTTCAAGTACAGTACAACACATTCAAATACAATTTATTTTTTATTTATTTATTTTGAATATTTTATCTCACCTTTCTCCTTGGAAAAATACCCAAGGTGGCTTACAATAATGAGGGACAATATACAGCCCAGAATATATTTCAATGTAATACATATTATTCAATAAAATACATTTAAATACAAATATATCTAATGAAATAATAAACAGATTATTCTATTCTAAAAGTGGCACTTTTAAAAAAAGGAAAAAGGTAGTTTTGGAGATATGATTGTTGTGGTGTTCCAGGGGGGGGGCTTCCTCCTCCTGTAGTTTTATTGGCTTGAGTTTATACTCCGGGCAGTAGCCCCTCAGGAGCCAAAAGGGCCCAGGAGGACCATGGATCCAGGTGGTAAGCGGCCGCACAGCTACACGTCTCCAAACACACACACACACACACACACACACACACACACACACACACACACACACACACACACACTCCGCCCAGCCACTGGGCAACCTGTCATAAGCCTTTCAGGGATGGCAGACCCCTTTCCAGCTCCCCAGAGGCAGAAGCTTAAACAGAAAACTTGGCTCCCAAAGACCTCACTTTTAGCCTCCTCCTTCCAGCGCCTTCTCCAATATCAGCCCCATCAAGGGAATGTGCCTCCTCTCAGCATGCAGAGAGTGCTTTTCTCTCCCCTAATTACTTAATTAGGAAAATGAAGCTGAAGGTTTTGGGGTTGCTGTTTTTGGTGGTGGTGGTGGTGGTGGTGAAATTCTTAGTGTCTTTCTCTCAAGCAACCGAAGCACCCTTTTCTTTCAGTCCCTGCTTGGGCTTTCAGGTGGGCCTCGATTGAAACGGCCGCAGGCCCTCGCCACTAGCCCTGCTGGCTAGGATTGCTGGGAGCTGCAGTGCAAGAGGATCTGGGGACCCCTTTTCCAAAGGGAAAGCCCCACTGACAGGGTGGCTGGACGGGAGAACAATGGGAAGGAAGGGACCGCGAAGGACATGAAGAATCAGCTGCAGGTACACGGACACACACACACACATGAAGGAGACAGGGGACGAAGGAGAAACTCCGTAAAGGATTTTACCAGGACTCCGGACGGCCTTCTTGCCTCAAAGAGATCTGGGTCGGGGTCTTTTTCTTCAACTTCCAGCAAAAGGCAGGATATTATATTCTACCACAAGATTTATTTATTTATTATTTTATTTTGAATATTTGTACCCCACCTTTCTCCTTGGGAAAGGACCCAAGGTGGCTGACAATAATGAGGGACAATATACAGCCCAGGATATGTAAGACATATTCAAATTACAGAACAGGGAATTACAAGGGCATCTTAGGACATTAAAAGGTAAAATTAAGGCTACACATAGTATGTGCCTTCCCCTTTAGACATCTGAAAGGTCAAAACTACAAATAAAACCTAAATTAACATATACAGCGGAACCATGTGGGAAACTGCCGCCTAAAGGCTGGGTCACAGTGACCTTCTGCTTCATAAAAATCTCCTTGATCCACTCTTTTTGAAGAAGAGGCATTTCTCAGACATTGATAATTATTTCAGGTATCTTCTGATATCAGGCGAGTCTGCCGTGATAGAAAATGTGGCAGCTTTGATCCTTATTGATCCTAAACATAAAGGCGGAAGAGTGGGCAGCCCCTCCTTTTATGGCTGAGACTGGACCTACGCTGGGAGTGCCTTCTCTCACTGAAGCAGAAGATGACCATGACCCAGCCTTTAGCCAGCGGTTTCCCACAGTACCTCATGATACGAAAGCAATTTGTTCCTTGGGATGCTTTGTATCTTTGGTATTTTCATACCATGGATCCTAATGGGGCACAATGTACCCTGGGAAACAAAGTCCGCTGGAAACATTCATATCTCAAGGTATTTCATATTACATTTTCATTTCCCATGGTTTTTCTCAGACAACTCCATTTATTTTCAAGTGGAATTCCTTCATATCACAAGTTTTTGGTACAGAGATGTTCGTGTCTTAAGAGACCACTGTAGTTCCTATGCTATCTTCATTCAATGTATATTTCGTTTTGTATATTCTACCAACTCTTGAGTGTTTAACTGGATCCCCAGTTAGCTGTTGTGAGGTTTTTGGGCTGTTTGGCCATGTTCTGGAAAATTGGGCTGTTTGGCCTGTGTCCTAGAAAATCCTCTTCCAGGACACAGGGGTACTGGGCAACATGAAGAATCACTGTGTCAGACTACACAGGGTAGCCACTGAAATCCACAAACACGAGCACAGTTTCAATAAAAAATATTTTTTTACATTTTTTTTGTTTACAAAAATTATCATTAAAATGGGCAGTACAGAATCACATGGGACAGTGATTCCATTCCACCCAGTGCACAGTTACAGTGCCTTTTGCTGTATGGAGTCCCATTGTATCTCCCATACAACACTGCTGATGGGATGGTGTTGCATCTAGCAGGAGTATAGACCCTCCGTTCCTCGGGGCATTTTAACAAGTAAAGGTAAGGAACATGGTTGCTCAGTTTGAACTGAGAACAGCAGGCTCATCGGTGAACATATTGAGTATATTATAATACACATTGAGCCAAAATCTAATAGATCTAAGCCATGCCTTTGTATCTATCAGAGGTTATCTCGCTTCTAATCATAGTGTTGCATAACAGACACATCTTGGGTGTGCCTAAGATTTCTGTAAAATACAATACAATGTCTAACACCTATTCTCCTACATAGGAAAAGTTTCCCCTTTCCCACAACTTTAAAATCCCATAGTCTCACTCTATACCCAAGAGCAACAGAGCTCCTTGCCCTCTGAAGGTGCTGGTCACAGAGTCTGGCGAAACATCAGGATGAAAAATTTCCAGAACACAACCAAACAGCCAGAAAAACTTACAACAGCTATCAGATACCGGCCATTAATGCCTTGGAGAATACATTGGACCCACAGTCTTCACCCCTACACTCCTCTCTTCTCCTTATCTCATCCTTTTCTCAGGCCTGATGTCTATTTCTCCTGGAAGAATATTTATAATAGAACCCAAAACAAAACATAGGCCATAAAGTTCTGCAAAATATACCACACATCCGAGATGCCTACAGCCAAAGAATTTTCTAAAAGAATATTTAGAATACTCTACTTGTGAAACTGATTATTCATTCATCCTTTCATTTTGTTTTCATATGTCTGAAAAAGTGGACATGTACACAAAAGCTTACATTAATCTGTAATAAACTTATCATCCCACATACATTTATCTCTAGTTTTGATTGGATTTTGCCTGATATGCTTGCACAAACTATCACATCTACCTCGTCTAAAACCAGAATAAAACAGTTACTCCTCTGATAGCACATTAGGATTTCATTAGTCTTGTATTTCATTCCGCATTTCATGATTGCCTCCAGTTTCGCTAGTCCAGAGGAGGGCAACCAAAATGGTCGAAGGTCTGGAAGAAATGTCTTACAAGGAGAGGCTTAGGAAGCTGGGAATGTTTAGCCTTACAAAAATAAGGCTGAAAGGGGATATGATAGCTATGTTTAAATATTTGAAAGGATGTCATATTGAAGAGGGGACTAGTTTGTTTTTCATGGCTTCAGAGACTAGGACACAGGGCAATGGTTTCAAACTACAGGAAAAGAGATTCAGTGTAAACATTAGGAAGAACTTCATGACAGTTACAGCTGTTTGACAGTGGAATATGCTGCCATGGAGGGTGGTGAGGTCTCCTTCTTTGGATGAGACTGGATGGCCATATGCTGGGAGTACTGTGATGTGGGATCTTGCATGGCAGGGGGTTGCACTGGATGGTCCGTGAGGTCTCATCCAACTCTATGATTCAATGAAGTCAATTCCGGACAAGTCAATTGGTTTTGATGAAGCTTTTTTCCAGCCACTTTATGGACTCTCCCATCTGAGTCTCTTAATCTAAATCAGTGACATTTCCAATGGAAACTAACTTTGTTCCGAGATTGAAAGAATTTAAATGGTTTTCTCACTTGTATGAGTTCTTTTATGGGTACTTAAGTGACTGCTTTTGCTGAAGCTCTTTCCACATTCCATGCATTTAAATGATTTCTCCTCTGCATGTGTTCCTTGATGGGAACTAACGGCACTGCTATGACTGAAGCTCTTTCCACATCCCATCCATGTAAATGGTTTCTCTACTCCATGTGTTGTTTGATGGGAACTAAGGGCACTGCTATGACGGAAGCT
>JAHTLZ010000195.1:11300174-11329133 GCA_023846285.1 Phrynocephalus versicolor
TTCCTTCCCCCCCCCCCCGCATACCTGAGACCCAGAGCAGGGAAGGGAGGTGGGTCACCCCCACAAGGCAAGCCAAGCCCCCCACAAACAACCTCCAACGCTAACCCGCCGCCGTCGCCGGTCTCTTGGCGGTGGGGGAGGGAGACTCTCTAGGCGGACGTGTGACTGCCACTCTGCCCCCCGGACTCTATGATCCCCTGCCTGGTTACTACAGTACCCCCTTACCCTCTCGGGACCGGGAAGTAGATGAGCGATGGGGGGAGGGGATTTGTATTGGAATCAACGAAGAAAATAAGTATTAAAATTTGCCAGAGATGCTTCTGGGCTAAGATATCCCTCCCAAACCCACCTCTCTTCATTGCCTTGAAACTGACATCTGATCCGCTAGTGTAATTTTGATAGTGGGCATGTGGGCAGCCAAACAGGGATAAGATGCATTCAAACTATAGGAAAACATGTCAGGCATGGTTATTAAATCTTTTTGGCTGCAAAAACATCACGCCTAATGATGGTTGAGGCTGAAGCAACAGGCTAAGGCTGAGTTCTTTCTTTCATCAGATGTAGCCTCTAAAGCAGGCATGTCCAAACTTCGGCCCTCCAGATGTTTTGGGCCACAACTCCCACAGTCCTTTGCCATTGGAAATACAGGCTTGGAATTCTGGGAATTGTGGTCCAAAACATCAGGAGGGCCGAAGTTTGGACATGCCTGCTCTAAAGCCAAGAGGAGATGGATTCAAATTTCCTTTCATCTTTCCCCAGAAACCCCATGTTAACTAAAATTAAGAGTGAAGAAGCCTGTCTTTAAAGCCAAAACGTAAACTTCGCTAATATTAGTGTGCAATGCCTAGGCTGCTGTAGATCTGCAATTATAAAGGAATGTAAACAAAGCCAGAAGATGCATTCCATCTAAGAAGCAAGTGAACTCTGATTGGCCTAAGAAGACATGTAACTGGTTTTTCCCATGCTGTGAAGAGAGACAGAGAGAGACAGTGAATGGTTTCTGCATATGGACTAATGCTTAATAATGTATTCTTACAGTATAATTACTGAGGCTTCTGCCTCTGAAGTTTGCTTTAGATTTCTTTATGTAAGGAAGCGAAATCGTGGTTTTTATTTTCCAGTAAGTGAATATTTCTTTGAAACCTCATCAGTTAAATAAAAGCTTTTACTTGTTATTTAAGTGAAGGTGCCTTGTTGAATAATTGTTGAATTATTTTGGTAAGTAAATACAGCCAGCCTGGGTGATTATTAACAAGCCCATTCGGGGAAATAACTTCTCCAGATAGCAGTGAACAAGCAGCTGCGGTTGTTTGAAGACAGATGGATCTGGGCAGAGGAGCACCCCCTTCCCCCCAGTTAAGTTGTGTTACACCCCACAAAACTGTCTCTTAGATTTTCATTCACAAAAAATGCATTGATAATTGAATATTCAGTGCTTTTAATGAAAAGAGGGGGAGAAAATAATAGTTTATCATCTGGGGTTATATCTCCTCATCAGCAATGTCCTCATCAGGGCAACAGTAAAACTCCACAAAGCAGATTTGTCCATCTTCATTCCTGATCATGTATTGCAATGAGAGAAAGCCTCGGTTATCTGTGCGAACCGATACTTTGCAGGATAACGCTAGTGCTTTAACAGACGGCTTGATCAACGCGATCTTGTATCTGTAAAGACAGAAAGTTGACCAGCTATAAGACAAATGGAAGAGTGGCCAGCAGATGACTCTACAACAGCAATATTAATAGGGGAAAATGGTTGGAATATCCCCTCCCTCTGCATCAACGACACAACAGCCCCACCCAAGGGGACAGAAGAAGTCTTTATGGACAAATAAGAGTAGCATGCTCAAAGGAACATGCCTGTTGTCACTTAGTAAGATGAGGAGGCAGTACCTATAAAGACTCCAGATGCTTTCCCAGAAATTATGGATGGGCAACTAGTAGAAGACATCATCATCCAGTGATTCTGATTCTGATAAGTGTCCTGCTCCCCCAACCTCAAGACATCTAAACTGGGAATGGGAGAAAGTCATCGCCAGCACCCTGCTTCTCAATTGAACTCATATCAGCACACCACAATGTTATCTGGCAGGCTGATAAGAACTTGATTCTTCTGGGGAAACGGGACACACGAGGATAGCTCTCCTGGAACACCTTGTTCCACAGAAGAACCAGAAAAGAGATACTAGAGGACTATCAACACCATGTGCCTATTAGTTCAGAAGAACTGTTGGAAAAAGAGAGTGAAGCTAAAGATTCCCCTTCCTTCCAGCACTGGTGGCGGACCTTCGGCCCTCCAGATGTTTTAAACCACAACACCCACAGTCCTTTGTCACTGGCAATACAGGCTTGGAATTCTGGGAGTTGTGGTCCAAAATATCTGGAGTGCTGAAGGCTTGACACCCCGACCTATAATGTTGGTACAGTTCCCTAGAATGGAGGTGAGCTGCAGGGATCCTGCCAAAGATTGGTGGGATGGGTGAAAGGTATTCACCTGTCTACCACTATGATTACACTATGCTTTCCTTGTGGGAAATTGGAGTGGTCCAGAAATGAATGAATGAATGAATGAATGAATGAATGAATGAATGAATGAATGAATGAATGAATGAATGAATGAATGAATGAATGAATGAATAAACAATGTTGAGTAGGATGTTTGGGATGGGAACAGCTGCACTCCCCCCACTATCTCAGCCTCACCAAAAACAACAAGATGCTTTGTGGAGATTTACAAGTGTAAACTGGCAGTTCTGAAACAAAATGGGGTACAGTCTGCAAAAGCTATTGCCAGATGAAGTTTGCCAGTCTTTAAGGTGCCACAAAATTCCTTGTCGTTCCAGCATCATCAAAGAGATATCTGCCACAGTGCAGAGACAGGCTATCCCATATATTGGGCCCCCAGGGCTACAGAGTTGCCCAACCCTGCTACAAGTGACCAAACATTACCTCCAGTAAATAGTAAAGATGACCTTCCCAGCAAACACACACATATTTTACTTAATTCAAATTAACTACTGTCAGGAAATAGTGATTTAAACTCAAAGAGGAACACCAGAACCAGTAAAGTCAAATGGCTACTTTAGTACTGTATGGATATAAATGAAATGATCTGGCTCACCTGTTTGTCTGTGTTTGGTTACAGTGAAAAGCTTCAATTAGGTCAGAATCTTTAGGGTAATCTAAATGTGTACTTCCAGCATTTCCAAATGTGGATAACCTTAAAAAACGAAACAAAGAAAATCTGCAGGAGATGCTTTGCATTATAGTGGGAAACCAAAAGTGGCCTAAGATGCAAAAAAGATTGAGATTTAACTATAGTACTTCCTATTCCATGTAAAGCAAACAAATAAACACCCACCAACTTCCAATTGTCTGAGATTATCACAGCATCAGAATCTGCATAAATGCTTTTTAAATTACAGTATTGAAATATGTAGCTTGGCATCATGATGTCTGAGACTTTGTGGGCATCTCTGTAATTTCTCATGAAGGATAAGCAGCTATAATTGCTTGAAGCAGTACAGAGTTTGGGGAAATAGTTAAATATATGTCACAGACAACTGTTCCCAAACCTGGGTCCTCAGATGTTCTTGGACTAAAACTCCCAAAATTCCTGGCCAACAGAGATGGAAGTGAAAGCTTCAAGTCTAGGAAAATACTGTATATCCATATTTTCTCTGAAATGCTGCATTACATTCATTTGCCTTCACTTCACCCAAGTGTGCATTTTTAGAAGTCGTGACATTGGAATAGCGAGGCACTGGAGAAGACATGGAAGTTACCACCTTCCTCAAGCACACTTCTTTTAGATTACAAAGACGATCATGCAAAGCACAGTATAAACAGGATCCCCACCTCCTTTCATACTGTGTCACAACACCAAGCTACATGAACTGATTCAACACATTCTGAATCAGTTCCACGTCCTCCACAGAAGGGGTCCAACAAAAAAGGCTATTCTCAGATTCACAGAGTTAAGCTCACAATGGATAACAATCTCCTACATCAAAGGCCAATCTGTTGTCCATTAGACCATCACCTGATCTCACAGAGCTAGCAGGAGCATCATCATCATCATTGGCATCCTTCAGTCTCGAAAGACTATGGTATCATGCCTGGAGTAGAGATCCTAAAGCAACACCTAGTGTGGCTAAATAGACCAGTCCGGAATCTCTACCACACTGGGGGCAGATATATTCTGTTTCTTGCCCAGTCCTCAGGTTTCGTTGTTTCCGTGCCTGCCTCTTTTCCTCTGCCTGTTGGACAAATCCCTCTTTGAATTTATGTAGACCATGCTGTATCTTTCGCCTCCAGACAGTGTGACAGTGTTGAGGTCCATTCCCAAGGCCTTCAGGTCCCTCTTACAGATATCCTTGTACCACAGCTGTGGTCTCCCTCTGGGGTGCTTTCCCTGCGCTACTTCTCCATACAGAAGATATTTTGGGATCCAGCCATCGTCTATTCTCACAACGTGTCCAAGCCAGCGTAGGCATCGCTATTTCAATAAAGTATACATGCGAGATTCCAGCTCGTTTCAGGGCTATGCTATTTGGAACTTTGTCATGCCAGGTAATGTTGCATATTCACCTAAGACAGCACATATGGAAGGTATTCAACTTTCTTTCCTGTCAGGCATGGAGGGTCATGTAGGGGCATGTGCCTTATAATAACAAACTGGTCCATTTAGCAAGTTTTATCCCTCTGATTGGCAGTAGCATTTCAAAGTCCCAGTCTGCAATCTCCCCATTCCCATTTACTCGGAGATCTTTACAGACGGCAATCTGACATATATTACCAGAAAAAACTGCAAGTACTTTTATGTCTGTAGATATTCATATAGCACCGTTCTACTAGATTCCAGAGAATGAAGCTCAGTAAATATGCTTAACTGTAGAGAATTATGTCCTGGTATAAATATGGCCACAGTTATTATCAGATTGTTAGCCATACAGCTATTGTATTAGGAAGGTCAATCCTGATACCTGAAATATGGCTTGTCTGGAGACATTGTGATCTGCAGCACCTCACTGGACATATCTAGTTCAGAAAATGCCTCCCGCAGGCCCTCCGACTGCAGGATTATTTTGTTCACAACGTTTGTGCTGCAAAAATCAAAATCAAGGATTTCTTCCGGTTCCTGAGTGTTGATTTTGCACACCGTCACGACACCGGATTCTTCTAGAAATAACGTCAGAGGGTTGCCATAACCCCGATAGCACATCCGAAGAGCTGCTTGAGTTCCTAAATGAGTAAAGAGAGGAGTCCTTAAAGAAACCTTTAAAGAAAATCCACCTTTGCAGCTGTAGATCTCATTCAACCCCTGGGGGGGGGGGGCAAAAGCCCAGCTGAGTGAGTACAATGAGATTCTCATCTCCGAGTAAGTACACATAAGATTGTGCTGCAGAACTGTCAGGCATTCTCAATCAATGCCTTTAACAGATGCTAGGTAAACGAAATCAAACATGTCTTTGAGATATGTAAATGTGTCAGAAGAGTACTTCTTACTGAATCCATTGTTCTTTAAATATTCATGGTAGTCTCAGGCTCTTGTAAACAAGCAGGATATTGTTTGAAACTACAGTGGACCCTTGTATAACAAACAGTTTGTATAACATAAAATCTGTACAACATAAAAAGTCCAGAGATAGGGGAAATTTGCTTAACAGAATTGTCTATGGGGTGAATCCATACAACATAAAAATGAGATTACTCTGTTTTCAATGCATTCCTATGGGAAATTTGTATAAAGGAAAATTTGTTTAACATAATTTCATTTGGAATGAATTAATTCCTTTATACAAGGTGCCACTGTACTTTCTAAAAGTCTTCAATAGACAATTGTATTTAGCCTGTAATTCATTAAAACTCATACAGCAATACCTGGAAAAGAACTTGTACCAAAGATGGTCAAGCAGTCTAAAAGTACAGAGAGATTGATTCTGAACATCACGGATTCTTCCTGTACCACAAATTCTTGGAAAATTCCTGCCTGTAAATTAAAAAAAAAGAGAGAAGAAACTCAAAAGGAAAAAAAAAGATGAAACAATGACATCCTTATAGAGGTAGTGCCATTAAGCTGGAGGATAGCAGGACAAAAATAGATAAAAACCGAAGAAGAGAAACGATTTTTACAAAATAAGAATCATAGATCGGCTGGTGACTGTTAATATGCAATGCAGGATGCAGAAAAGAGGAGTCTGTTATACCTAAGAAAAGACTTTGTTGACGTAGTATTTCTTCCCCTTTATCTACATCATGACGGGGGAACCTGTGACTTCAAAAGGTTGAACGGCAAGCAAAAAGGTTGCCAGCTGGTGCCGAAAAGACATAACAATCAGCACCGGGAGAGCACAATCACAACACCACAATTAAAAATCCTGTTCTCTGTTCATCACTCTCTTTGTTTCCAGATATATGGAGAACTGTTGATTTTAATGTGTGAAAAGTTTGAATGTCCGGGAGACGGTGGAATCCCAAGCCTATTTGTATCCCTCTGATGTTGGTGAACCACAACTCCTATTGCTAAGAATCCCAATGCAGAGTTAAAATGTTTAGAGTTAAAACCAGCAATTTAAATTATGCCTGGAAATAGCAAAGCATCCAGTCCTGTTATGTTAGTGTTCAACTGGTCCCAGGCAACAAATGTACTTTCTGAATGTCTAATTATTCCTCCACCACCCTCCCCACAAACTACTGTATAATTACTATTTGGAGGGCACAGGATATTTCTGTATGGTCTAGGAAAACAATTTAGGCTTGTTTTCCTAGACCAGGCCTGCCCAACAGGTAGACCATAGGCTACTGGTAGCCCGTGAAGGGTTCAAAAGTAGCCTGCCAGCTATCAATAAAAAAGTGAGGGGATAAGTTCTCCACCCCAAGGACCACCACTGCCCCAGCAAAGTTCTGGGTCTGCCAGCCCACTGTCTCAGCCGAGCGGGGCAGTTCAAGAGCCATGACACATTGAAATCTGTTCCCTCCAGAACAGATTAATTGGTTTTCAATGCATTCCTATGGGGAACTGCTGCTCTACTTATAAAAGTTTTTACTTATGAGCATGTGCTCGGAACAGATGAAATTCATAAGTAGAGGTTTTAGTGTAGTAGCCCTCAGGTACTTTGGGCCTGAAAAAAGTAGACCTTGGCCTGTTCAAAGATGAATAGCCCTGTCCTAGACCATACAGTGTCAAGAGGCAGAAAAGAAAAGACCCTATTTCTTTTCTGCCTCTTGCCACTGAAAATCAATGGCAGAAAAAAAACTGGCATAAGATTTCTCTTTTTCTCACATGCAAATGCCCAGACCTTCACCGCAGGAAACATCAAACTTCCCCAAAATGAAATTAGGAACAGCCCCAGCGACTTGTTAGTACTAAGGGCTTCTGCACTAACAACAAGACATGCTGAGAAGCCACACTGTCTTTTTCTACCTTGCCAGAACAAAACACTTGCCACATTTCCTATGGGAGCAATGGATGTCCCTCTTTATGTTCACCTACGTATTTCAGCTTAAGTCAAGTCTCTCAGTAGAATGAAAGGAGAGGAAATGTTGTCATCCAACCTGAATGAAAGCATTGGCCTGCAAACACTTGTCTTTCTCCACTGTGACCTTGAGCCCATTTGTAGTCGCAAAGCAGGCGGCATGATCTCTGAAATGAATGGCCTTCAGGATATTGGAGAGGTTTCTGACATTGTCCAGAGTGGCTACCAAAACGTTCTGCTCTTCTCCTGTTTCGGCTTGGGTTGAGAAGGGCATCGCGTTGAATGATCACACTGCAGTTTCTTTTCCAAGGGCAGGAAAAAAAGGGATCCAGCAATTCCCAGAGAAGACCTAAAGAAGTATGATTACATTTGAATTATTCAGGGTTATCAT
Organism: Phrynocephalus versicolor; assembly: GCA_023846285.1. NCBI lineage: Eukaryota > Metazoa > Chordata > Lepidosauria > Squamata > Agamidae > Phrynocephalus > Phrynocephalus versicolor. The sequence goes on from JAHTLZ010000195.1 coordinate 11,308,044, forward strand.
TAATCAATATTACACACCAATTCTATTAAACATATGGGACGACTTTCCCCACACCGTCACTGAATATATTTGAGGACACCCTCCAAATAAAACAGGATGGCATTTCTGCTCAGAGACATATAGCTTCAACTAAGCTTTAAACAACACTAATTATACACCACTTTGACCTCAACTGCGTTAGGGCGCTTTTACATGACCTCTAAAATCCGAGGCAAAGGGCTCCCAGATGAGGAGCTTTAAATTGTTTTCCCACCAGCTCCGGACTTTAAAAAAAAATTAAGTATGACCACGCCAACCTAAGCGCGTCCCAGCGCATTTTCCAAGTAGTGTATTTGCCTCCCATTTCCTGAATCTCCCGCCTATAAGCATAAAGCTCACCCACCTCTGCATACAAATGCTTATGAGTACAATGGAAGAAAACTGACCTCGGCCAGATGAACTTGGAGAAGCCAAGTTCATCATCTCCTTTCATATGTTCATCTTAAACAGTGAAGGAGACACGAAACTCACTGACAAAAACCAAAACTGGAACTCCACACATACCTAAGGATAGGGGCGTTTTGTGCCAATAAAAGAGGACTAATTTGTCTGTAAATACCTAAAATACTATTAAAGTAAAACCTGTCACTGGCCACGCTTTTTTCTGCATGCAGAGAGGTGCCACTCTGTTTCCTGATGTCTCCATGACAGAAGATATAGACTTTCATATCATATATATATAATACATCATAAATAAGATTGTTTTCTCTTTATTGCCAAGATACAAACATTTTCTGATTCACTGGGTTCCCATTTATTTCCTTTGTTGCAGTCGAGTGTAGGATCAAGAGAATAAAGTACTGTAATGGAGAAATCTGGAAATTTTGCCTGGGATGGAACAAGTGGGTATCCAACCAGAACTATATGGTAGCAATGAACTTGGGATTTCTATCTTAGATCATTTCAGGTAATTATAATTGGTTTAAGCATTTTTTTAAAAAATATGTCAGCAATGACTATGCAGTGTAGAAAGGATTATAGCTAAAAACACTTTAAGAGAGCCTTGCAAAGTAGTTCATTGTTATATTATAAGCTAGAGATGGAGATGAGACTGAGAAATGATCACTCCAGTTGCCCCAAACCTCAGCCAAAACCACACTTCATTTGGCACTGTAGTGTTCTACTCCACTGTATTTAGATGTACAGTGCTAAACATTTAAACCTTGCCTATTTAACTTATATGCAGAGTACATTATGCGAAAGGAAGGTCTGGATGAATCACAGGCCGGCATTAAGATTGCTGGAAGAAATGTCAACAACCTCAGGTACGGAGATGATACTACTCTGACAGCAGAAAGTGAGGAGGAATTAAAGAACCTCTTAATGAGGGTGAAAGAGGAGGAAAAAACATTAAAAAACCCAATATCATGGCCAATGGTTGGACAGTGTCATTGATGCAACAAATATGGATTTGACCAAACTCTAGGTGGCAGCGGAAGACAGGAATGCCTGGTGAGCTCTGGTCCCTGGGGTCACGAAGAGTTGGACATGACTAAACAACAAGAAATACTTAAATGCTTCAAAGGGGGGGGCTAACAAAAGACCTAATCTGTTACCCACCACCCTCACAGGTGCACTTAGTGGGGACACAGGAGAGGGCCTTCTTTGGTGCTGCTCCTAGACTCTGGGACTCCCTCCCATAGGAAACTAGACTGGCTCCATCTGTGGAGTCATTCTCCAAGTGGGCAAAGACCTTTCTATTCAGTTAGGCTTTTCCTCCATGACAGGCAGTCCGAGAGGGTTTCCTCCACCCCAAAATGGATTGTTGTGCTCTTGTTTTTAAATGTTTTTAGTATTCATTTTATCGAATTTTTAATATACTTGTTTATTAGTAGTGCATTGTCTGCTTTACTTTTAAATTTAAGTCTTTCTTTCTTTCATTTTTCTTTATTCATGTCAGAAGCACCAACAAGCTATATTTACAGATAGACATACACTATTAAGCAGTATTATTATTATTTGGTCATCAGCCACAAAAGCAGAGATTGAAATCAAGGTATAGTTTCCTCAAAACCTCTCAACAACCAGACCCCACAAACCTCCCTACAACTATGGAGGGTGAGCAGAACTACTGGGTAACTGGGAACAACCACGTAACTGTCCACTGCCTTGGCAAGGACAACTTTGGCACCTATAGAAAACATTAAACAGACCGCATGGTGGGGTTGGAATATTAAAGGATAATCCAAGAAAACGGGGTTTCCCTATAGAAGACACTTAATGTGAATGTGGAGAAATAACTACCGAAGAAGATGCACAAAGATATTATGGACGGAATGTTTTTGAAGTGGCCCAAAATTGGGCTAATGTCGTCCAGCTTATTTTCTTTAATCTTATTAACGTTTTATATCTTTTTATATATAATAACTTTATACAGTATATTGTCTTTATTAATTTGGTGTATGTTGTATAATTTAATTTTATTGTTTTGTCTTGTTCTAATCCACCCAAAATGGACTGGGTAGCCAGATAGATGATATATAAATCCCAATAAATCAATCAATCAATCAAAATACAATTGTTTTTTAACATTCGTATTCTTCCTATTGTCAGCTTTTAGATATTGTCTTTCTAACTATGTAAGACTAGCCGTCTTTGATCCTTTTAAGGAGAAAAGCAGAGTAATATACAGTGCTGTATCACACACAGAGAGAGATATATAAAATTTGGATATACAGTGGTACCTCAACTTGCAAATTTAATCCGTTCCGAATGCATGCTCTTAAGTCGAACTACTCTTAAGTCAGGGGACCTATCTAAAAAAAATGGAAAAAAAGTCAAAAATTGAAAAAAATGGAAAAAATGTAAGTTGATCAGACCATATCTAAAATTTGTAAGGCAGCAGTTAAAACGCCAACAGTTTTCCGCTCCTAAGTCGAATTGCTCTTAAGTCGAGCTGCTCTTAAGTTAGGATACCACTGTATAATATAAAATTTGGAAAGAATATTAACTCGTCTCTTTTCTGTTAATTTTTAAATTACCTTTTTAATTTTACATGAAGGTGTGGTTCCTCCGTCACAAGCGTAAGAAAATCCCAAGGGCCTCCCTTAAATTTCTGGGGAATCCTTCTACGGAAACACAAAATGCAAATAAGTTTTGGAACTTAATTAGGCTGTGCTGGGGAGGGGGGGGCAACAAACAACTCTCCTACAAAGACAAACGCATCTATTACGGACAAGATCTATTTCTTCACCCCTCGACCCGGAAACGAACCATCCTCTCGTTCAAACCGGAAGAGGCGCCTCTGGACTCGACTTCCGCCGCGCTGGGGAAATCCTAGAGCGGCCCCGTGGGTCACGTGACTTCCATTCAAGCGGGCTGGAAGATGGCGGCGGCGGCGGCGGCCAAGCGACAGCGTGGATCCGGGAAGGGAAGCATCGCCGGACCGAAGAAGAAACGAGCCCGGAAGGCTCCGGAGGAGAAGGACGGGGAGGGGAACGGGCCGCCCCCGGGGGCCGTCGCGGGACAGGAGGAGCACTTCGTGCCGCCCCCGGTGTCGCAGGTGGGCTCGCGGTCGGCGCCTCTCCGATGCGGCGCGTGGAGACCGCGCTCCTTTAGGAAACACGCCCGGATCAAAGGGCCTCTGAGCATGAACAGAGCGCTCGGCGGCCTGACAGGCGCCCTGGGAAGGGAATACCTGGAAGTCCAATCCCTGACGTGACTGCTCCTCCTGGGGAATCTGACCCTGCGGTTACCTCAGAGTAGGCGGGAGATTCTTAAGAGACTGCCAGCATAGCTGCTGGGATGGCTGGCGTTACCCAGAAAAGTCCCAGAGAACGGGCTGAGGGAGGGAGGAGCAGAATTTCCCCCAAATCCAAACTTTCTCCATCCCGGGGACACAACAGCGTGAGGCCGAGGTGCGGTTGTAGTCATTAATTTGTCCTATTGCTACCCTTGCAGGCGATGGAATTTGGGGGTGCTTCAGCAGGGCTTGTGGCAATTTAGCTGTCTCTCCGCCTTTTTGTCTGGGAAGGATCCTTTCTTAGCAGGCAACTAGTTTAGCCGTTTGCACCTGTGGGCACTTACGTGTATGTACAGAAAGGAGCACATTCTAGATCAGTGGGTTAGATAGGTGGGTAGGTCGATATGATTAAAGTGCTGGCAACAGTGCAAAATCACTTCCCCCTCATAACTGAGTGATATTTGTGATGTGATGCTTTCTTAATACAGTGATACCTTGTATAAAGGAATTCGTTCTAAATGAATTTCTGTTAAGCAAATTTCTCTTTATACAAATTTCCCATAGGAATGCATTGAAAACAGAGTAATCCCTAATCGCAATCCGTTGTACGGATTCGCCCCATAGGTGATTTTGTTAAGAAAATTTCCCCTATCTCTGGAATTTTTTATGTTGTACAGCTTTTATGTTATATAAATAAATATAAACCGTTTGTTATATGAGGGTCCACCGTATACCATTCTGCCTGTGAAGCTACTGTTACTTGCTAAATATATATATAAAAATCTGGCTGAGCTTTTAAAAGGTTTGAACATTCCAGCTTCCTAGAAGATGCGGGCAAAAGAACATGGTTTAATGGGAATTTTGGAAGGTGGATTGTTGTTCATTTAGAGATAAAATTATTCAAGTAATCTTATGTTGTACTGAGACTTGCTGTCTCTTCCTGATTGTTAAATTATGACTATTATCTGGTTAGTAGTTACTTTGTTAATCTTAGCAAATGTAATCAGTTTTTGAGAATTTTCTCTTTCATTCACTTTTGCAGGATGCCTTTTCAGTCTTAATTGTTTTGATTAAATGGTATTTTGAAGGCTTTTTATGCAAATATGGTTTCTCCTTGTTGTCTGTACTGTATAATTGATTCCACTTTAGAAATATTTGAGGGTCAGAGATATACCTATGTTTGTCTGGGGATTTAATGAAATCTTTATTGTTAATCTTTTTGTTCTGCAGGGCAAATGGAAAAACAAAGAAAGGGTGCTCATATTTTCTTCAAGAGGCATAAATTTTAGGACACGACATCTAATGAAAGATTTGCGGACATTGATGCCCCATTCTAAAGCAGGTACTTTCCAAATTTTTGTCATTGATTTTTCATTATATGATTATTCTCATGCACATAACCCTATTAATGAATTGTTCATCAGAATATATTGAAATATATAATAAAAGTTATTGAATTCATAGTTTCATGGTAGGTGGACATATTGCTGTTTTTCATTTGTGCATGGCAATGGAATATGCTGCCATGGAGGTTGGTGGAGTCTCCTTCCTTGGAGGTTTTTAATCAGGGGCTGGATGGCCATCTGTCAGGAGTACTTTGATGGAGGTTCCTGCATGGCAGGGGGTTGGACTGGATGGCCCTTGAGGTCTCTTCCAACTCTACGATTCTATACATTTTCCTGTTTTAAAAATACATCCTGTGGTAAAATGTCCGATGAACAACTTGCTGGCTCAGAAAATCTTCCAAGAAATATGCAACTCTTCCCAGCCTTGATCTTGTGATTGCATGTACTGAGAAACAGTAGTTACTTTACAGTCTGATTCACAATGCTAACATTTGTAGAAGATTCTGTCCTTAAACTCTAGCAACAGGTTTGGGAAAGAGGGAATCACATGCACAGTATTAGTACAGATGCTTGTTTTTGCATACACAATATCTCAGTTATGGATAAATGCACACTGCCTTGTTGAATCACATTCATTGCATGGAACAGTTGTTTTGATAGTCGATTGATAAAACGCTTCCTCAGAAAGGTAGGAGATGTTCCAAAGCAGCTGAGTGTTGCAGCCATTAAGTACAACATACTGTTTTAACATGTTTTTATTTATATTCCAGACACTAAAATGGACAGGAAAGATAAGCTGTTTGTTATTAATGAGGTACGTTATGATAAACCTTCTGTTTTGCTCAAGTCTACTCATTGAGTGTTCTGGCAGAGAACTTTTTCCTGCTTCTGGCCATAAATTTTCCTCTTGTTCTCTACAAGACTGTACTTGCTGCTTTAAAAAGGTAGCAACAGCAAACATGGCTGACATCTATAACTATATGCGGGTATCTACTCTTGTTGATTCCCACTTTATTTGCTTTATAGCTCTTCTATTTAAATTAAAGTGTTACTAACAGAGTAACTATGCCTCCTTTGTTTCATATAGGTCTGTGAAATGAAAAATTGCAATAAATGCATATATTTTGAAGCAAAGAAGAAGCAGGATCTTTATATATGGTGAGAAAAATATTTAATTGAGGTGTGTGTGTGTGTGCGTGCGCTAATTTGTGACATCAAGGTATTTCCCAAGCCAGGTACAAAGTAGTGAATTTGTCAGGTACCTGATTCCTTGTGGCCATTCTTGAATATCGGTAGTTGATGATTTCCTAAATCTGTTAAAATGTAGGAGATAATTAAGAAAATGTTAATGGATGACATAATTCATTTATTTTATCAGTAGCTAGGTAGGCTGCACCCAGCTCTTGGTGCTACTTTTTCTACCTTTTTATTTGGATTCTTATTAATGTGTTAAAATTGGAAAGTGCCTTTTTTGTCAGCCTCTACCGGTGCAGAAGGTACTACAGGAATGGATGCTTTATCTAGCAACCAGCAGAAACTCTGACAACGGTGGCAAAAAGTTAAAGGTTAATAGGCTACCCTTCACCCCCACCCTCAAATGTCATGATTCATTAGCAGTCCTGCCTTTGTAGGTCAGTACAACATGCTGTTTCTTACTGTTCTGTTCTGTACAGCATACAGCTAGTGGGGCAGTTTTTACAATAGAGGCTTCACAATGACATCATTTATATGCATTTATTTTTTTTAATAAAGTGACCTTATTGGTTTTTTAAAATGTCTTCTTAAAAACCTAAAAACACATAGGGAATAATAGAGTAGAAAATTACAGTGGTACCTCAACTTACAAATGTAATCTGTTCTGAATGCATGCTCTTAAGTCAAACTACTCTTAAGTCGGGGTACCTATCTAAAAATTGAAAAAAAATAGTTGAAAAATGAAAAAAAAATTGTAAGTCAAGCAGACCATATCTAAAATTTGTAAGGCAGCAGTTAAAAAACCAACAGTTTTCCGCTCTTAAGTCAAATTGCTCTTAAGTCGAGCTGCTCTTAAGTCAGGGTATCACTGTATATGTAGGCTTCAACAAAAGTGATACTTCATATGAAACTGTCATTATTTTGCCACATATTCAGGTGGTGAAAGAGAAGTAAGGTCCCCATTTAGTTAAATAAAGGAGTACAGTGGTACCTTGTATAACAGACAGCTTGTATAACAGAAAATTTGTACAACATAAAAAATTCCAGAGATAGGGGAAATTTGCTTAACATAATTGCCTATGGGGAAAATCCGTACAACATAAAAATGGGATCACTCTGCTTTCAATGCATTCCTATGGGAATTTGTATAAAGGAAAATTTGCTTAACATAATTTCATTTGGAACGAATTAATTCCTTTATACAAGGTACCACTGTATATTTTTAAAGGAAGATATTCTACTCTGTTAATTTGCATTGTGGAATCTGCGGGTTTTTCCTCTTCTGAAAGAAAGAGGGGGAAAATGGGAGCATCAGCAGAAGAACAGAAAAATTCAAAAATGCTATAAAGCCATTCTTTGCATTAACTTCATTAGGCAAAATTCTATTGGTGTGTGCATAACAATTGGTGCAACTTGCCGCCATGCCTTGACAAAGGAGAGGTGCATCTGTAATCCACTTGGCTGCACACCAAAGTGCGCCAGCAAGATGCCTCTCAGTACCTGGTCAATTTACTGCAGCAAGTTATTCAAGCTACTAGAATCCCGACCATCTTCATTAGTTGAATGTCTAGCTGAGAAATTTCACCATGGAGCCTAAGAGTAAATTCAAGAAAGTTGGATTACCTCTCTTCCCTCTTCCTGATCTCTGTTATCTTTTTCAGGTTTTCAAATGTACCTCAAGGACCATCAGCTAAATTTTTAGTACAGAATAGTAAGTCCAGATGTTTTCCTGACTGTCTTCTCCTGCTGTTGACTTTGTCAACTAATCACCTTTGTCTTATCTGGAAAGCCAGTAAGACTGTACTTATTCTTTACATCTGCAATATGTTTTTGTCATAAGTAGTTGCAATACTATTCTGATAACATTTTGATTGTGTGTGTGTGAGAGAGAGGGGGGGGAATGGACGAGTGGCTGAACAACAAGTTCTTGACATAATTCTGCTTAACTTTGTTCCAGTTCACACGCTGGCTGAGTTGAAGATGACAGGGAACTGTTTGAAAGGCTCCCGACCACTTCTGTCTTTTGATGCGGCAAGTATAGATTTATGACGATTGTCATCCCTTGTTGTCAGTAAAATTGGTGCCTTTTGTGTGTTTCTAAAATACTTTGTCCTGCAGGCTTTTGACCAGGAGCCCCATTATGCTTTGCTGAAGGAGCTGTTTATTCAGGTCAGTGCATGATGGCAGATACATTTTTCTGTCACTAAACAAGCATCCTGTTCTAGCTAAAGGGCAGCACAATTTTTGTGCTTGGTGGATGTAGTAGCAAGAGGCCTTGGGGGCCCTCTGGTCCATGTTCTGTACCAATACATTTTTAAAATCCTAAGCACACATATATAGGGTGATGTTGTGGGTAATGACATAATCCACCACCACCCCATGATATGCGGTAACGGACTTTGTGGGCTGTAGTCCGGGTGCCTGGAGGGACATACGTTAATTATACAGACTTAAACCCTTCCTGCACAACAACACCCGTGGTGTTAAATTGGCAGAACTATTCCGATTGTGTTTACTACTCAGTGGTACTGAGTAAATATGGGGGTTTGCTCAGCAATACTACATGTGTGTTCAGGCATGCAGTTTGACATAAACAAGCAAGACTTGGGCTTTAGCTGATAATTATAAGAGGAATGCTGAGTTTGGTCATTCCTAAGGAGTTCAGTGGTTCAACTTGGGCCCAGATTTCACGTACATTTCAAGCATGTGGTAGCATGAATTACAGTGCATGCCCTTTCCACCATGTGGCTCTGTCATATCATTGCAAAACATTTAAGCTTGGCCATGGGAGAGTTGATAAATGGCCACACTAGTTTATATTGAGTTTGTAATCTACAAATACTGCAATTATATACTTGCTTAGGAAGAAGGAGAAAATTATAGTACGATCATGTGATAAACTGTGCTGTAGAGTGTACAGGAATTATACTGAATCTCCTAACCCCCTTGATTGCTCAGAAAAAGGCCCCCTTTTCTTCCCCTTCTAGATTTTCAGTACACCACAGTATCACCCCAAAAGCCAGCCTTTCGTAGATCATGTCTTCACATTCTCCATAACAGACCGGAGGATTTGGTTTCGAAATTACCAGGTTAGTTGTTTTGTCTGTGAGATGGACTCAAGAACTGTAAGTAATACATGCTGAGATTCATGTAGGGTCTCCCCAAACTGGGAAATGTATGCATTTTTGACTTAAACTGAATTTATTGGCATGGACTGAAATTTAGTTTAAAAACAAACATCCCCTGATAAAACCAGTAGGATTGATACAAGAAAAAGGTTATTTTTGCTACCAGCTCGCATGAAGCTGGCTTCATTTTAATATAATGACCAACTATGGTTCATCATTAAAGAATGATCCTTCTTTTTTCATAAGCAAAGGTAATGTCCACCATTTATATTGCAGATTGTAGAAGAAGATGCAGCTCTGGTAGAAATTGGGCCTCGCTTGGTCTTAAATCTTATTAAGATCTTCCAAGGCAGCTTTGGGGGACCAACCCTGTATGAAAATCCTCATTACCAGTCACCAAATATGGTAAGATCTGTTTGACTCTTTTAAAATCCACTTCATTGACAAGGGGTCATGAAGAGTTGGTCACGACTATAACGACACAACACACACACATTGCCTGGCAAATGCCAGCGGGCATGCAGAGATATGATTTTCTTGTGACATGTCACCAATACAATGCCTCATGTCTTCACTTAATGTTGACATGAACAAAAATGGTTAAATTCTTTTTTGCTTTTGGTTAAACATGCAGCATTGAAAAATATGATATTAGGCTTCAGGAAGTGGAGAGTATTATTGCTGCTGCTGTTTTGACTTATATATTGCCCCATAGTGCTACAGCATTCTTGGGGCAGTTTACAACATACATATTTAAGGAACATGGTGTTCCCTAGCAATCTGAGCACTCATTTTACTGACCTCAGAAGGCTGAGTCAGCCTTGAGCTGGCTATCTGAATCCATCAGGATCAACCTTCAGGTCATGAACAGACGGTCTGCTGTAGGAATCCTCTAGCAGGGCTGTCCAACTTTGAACAGCCCGCAGGCTCCTTTTGTCCGCCACAAGTCCCCACAGACTCGTTTCCAAAGTGCACGCGCACACACCTCTCCACTGCTCTGCCCACCCACCCACCCTGCAAGGTCCCCTGTGCTGGTGGCGCTTGCTTGCTTATTTATTTATTTATTTTCAGATTTATATACCGCTCCTTCTTCCCGATCGAGAACTCAGGGCGGTTCACATAAAAGTTAAAAAGACTAAAAACAGACACAATCACAAAACCAATCCAAACAGGCAGCGTATGTAAGCCGTGGCAAGAGAGAAAAAATAATTGTCCCTAGTCAGTATTTAAGGTGTCCCTAAAAAGCAGTCTTTAAGCCTTTCTTAAAGGACGCCAGCGACTGAGCCTGCCGTAGGTCGCTCGGTAAGCTGTTCCAGATAGTCGGCCCCACCACCGAGAAGGCCCGTTTCCGAGTGCTCATTTTATGGGCCTCCTTCGGGGGGACAGTCCGGAGCGAAAGCGCCAAGGACGAACGGGTGGGTCGGGCCAGATCTAATTGTCGGGAGAGACGCTCTGCCAGATAAACGGGGGCCAAGCCATGGAGGGTTTTGTAAACCAAAGCCAATACCTTGAAGCTTATTCGGGAGGCAGCAGGCAACCAGTGTAGGCGGGCCAGGATGGGGGTGATGCGGTCATACCGACGCGCACCAACCACCAGCCTGGCCGCCACATTCTGGACCCGCTGCAGTCGACGAACAAGGTTCAAGGGAAGCCCCATGTAGAGAGCGTTGCAGTAATCCAGCCTCAACATGACCAGCGCCTGTACCACTGTCCTCAGGGAGTCTCCATCAAGGTACGGGCGAATCGGCAATGAGCCTTAGGTGGTAAAAGGCCTGTCAATTTTCCCCCAGCACTGGATGGGATGGGATGGAGGGGGTCTTGGGCAAGGCAAGGGAGGAGGGGGGGCTGTCCATTGCCCTCTTCCGCACACCCGGGCAGTCCTGCAGCTGGCGTGGGCGCTGTCTGGGCAGCAGGAGGCAGACTCGGTGATCCCGCCCCGCGGCCGCACGTCCTGCCTTCTCCACCACTGCCGCCACCTTCCAGCTAGCCTGCCTTCCCAGCCTGGCATCAGCAGAATCACTGAGGCAGGGAAGGAACCGGGCGGCATGGCAGGGCCGCAACCGAGGGAGCTGCTCTGAGCAGCCCGGAATGGGGGTAAGCGCACCCGGATGGAGGACAGACCGGTGGCTCTGCTCATAATTAGATCCAGAAGGAGGAAGAGCCGCTGCGCTAGACAGTGGCTAGGGTCGTTCTGCATTTTAACATGGGTATAATGCAATTGGGATAAGTCTCAGTGGCAAATGGTTACAAATTACAAAGTCAATATAGGCAGTTGCTGGTTCATTCTGAACGAGGCACACAAGACCAAATGCCAGCGCTGACTTACTAACTTGCATCAATTTACTGCTGAGATTGGAGGATTACATTATGCTGGTGAAAAATGACAACAGTCATAACTAACCCAACATTGAGCAGTATGAATTGCAAAGCTCCCTATGCTCAGAATAAGGTGGAATGATAATAATCTATTAAACCAATTGATCATTGAATTGGCAAGGGGAGAGGTTGTAGCTCAGCGGCAAAGCATATACAGTGGTACCTTGTATAAAGGAATTAATTCGTTCCAAATGAAATGTTAAGCACATTTTCCTTTATACAAATTCCCATAGGAATGCATTGAAAACAGAGTGATCCCATTTTTATGTTGTATGGATTCTCCCCATAGACAATTATGTTAAGCAAATTTCCGCTATCTTCGGAATTTTTTATGTTGTACAAATTTTATGTTATACAAGCTGTTTGTTGTACAAGGGTCCACTGTATATTGCATGCAGGAATGCCCAAATTCAGTTCTCACAGAAGGTGGGGGGGATCCCTCAGATTCTAGCGAACTGCTGTCATGAATGCAAGTGAACTGAATGGAACAGTGTTCAGGCCAAATGCAAGCAGATTCCTAACTGTTTGTCTCTCTGTAACATGGAAACTTATCTAGACACGCTAGTTTACTCATTTTATCTCTCCTTTCAGCACCGGCGGGCAATAAGATTGGCCACAGCTGCCAAATTCAGAGAAAAGCAACAAATGAAGGAACTGCAGAAAATAAAGAAAAGGGAAGAGAAGGCACTGATTCCTGAAGATCCCACAGAACAAGTTTTTGAAACGCCTGCTGAAGAGAAGCCAGTGGAGATAGAGCTGGTGAAGCCAGAGCCAAAAATTAACTTGAAAAAGAAAAAGAAATTACATCAGCGAGAGAGGAAATTAAAAAAGAAACTTGGTGGAATTGGCGCATAGAATAATGAAGGGTGGTGGTTTAAAGGACTCAGTTATGTGGACATTTAATTGCTTTTTATTACGCTTTTTGGTAATGGGTGTATAATAACTTTGAAAGTGCCTTTTATCAATTAAGAGGCACCCCCTGAAATATTTTTAAAATAAAATTTCTGTTGGTTCCATTTAAATATGTCCTGGTAACTTCTCCAGTGCTAGGTGTTCTTAAAGCCAATTTTCCTTGGGGGGAAAACGGCAACGGCCATGCATTAGCAGAATATTGCAAGATATCGACCTTTCCCATCTTTCAACAGTTTTAATCAGAAAAATGCAACACAAGAATGAGCTTCCTATTCATTCATTTACCTGATAAAAGCAAGAATCAAAGTGAGACAGGCGGACATTTGGCTTGCAAGGTGTTTTAGACCACAATTGCTACAATCCAGTATCATTGGTCATGGTATTAGGGCTGCTTGGGAGCTGACATTCAGAACATGTGCAGGCTCCACACCCCTGAGCTAAAAACTACAGTGACAATGTATTTCCATTTTGCCAATGAGCTCAATATTGTATACTCTGAATACACCATTTCATCTTCCTGACAAAGTAAGCTAGTCTGAAAGACTACTACGGAATCAAGGTCATCATGTGTTGTCAAGTTGGATCTAACTTATATTGACTCTCAGACATTTAAGGACTGGTTTTACCGGTTCCACTTCCTGTTGCGTTTTCATGGCTGAGCGGAAGATTCAGTCCTTGGTCTCCCAAATTCTAATTTGTTACTTTGTCCACATTGGGTACCTAATATGGGAGATAGCTCTTTAGTACACAGCAAAAAGGTGAACCCTTACTGCTGAAAATGATGTTCTTATGCATGACACCTTAAATTAAATACAGCATGTATACCGCCCCATACCACTCTGGGTGGTTTACAGTTTTTTAAATTACAGTATGCAGGCTATACATCCCCCCCAAGAAGCTGGGTACTCATTTTACTGACCTCAGAAGGATGGAAGACTGAGTCAACCTTGAGCCTGCTACTTGGGACTGAACCCCAGGTTGTGAGCACAGTTTTAGCTTTAGTACAGGCATTGAACCACTGTGCCACACCGCTCCTTAAGCAAGCTTAAGCCAATTTAAAAAAGCTAGTCTAATGGTTCTCAACCTATGGGTCCCCAGATGTTCCTGGACTGCAACTCCCAGAAGCCCTCGCCACTCGCTATGCTGGAAGGGATTTCTGGGAGTTGCAGTTCAGGAACATCTGGGGACCCAGTCTGAGAACTACTGAGCTAGTCTGAAGATCTGCAAGACTACAGGCACTCCTCACTTGTGGACCAAGTTCTGTTCCTAGGAGTAGGTCATTAAGTGAAGTGGTTGTTAAGTGAGGAGCTTAAGGTGGACATCTGGTGTGTGGAGGCTGCCCTCCTTGCAGGCAGGCCAGAGTGGCGAGGCCACAGATGAAGCAGAACAAAAAGGGGAAACAGAGATGGAGGTGGCCTGTGCTCCCACAGCTTTGTGGCACAGTGGTTAAATGCCTGCACTGCAGGCTCAAGGTTGACTCAGCCTTCCAGCCTTCCAAGGTCAGTACAATGAGTACCCAGCTTGCGGTGGTGGTGGGGAGTCAATGTGTAGCCTGTATTCTGTAATTAAAACTGTAAACCACCCAGAGACAATACTTGAAGTGGTATGGGGCTGTGTATAGGCAGAACACTTTGCTTTCTCCTGGTGGAGGAGTAGGAAGGTGGGGTAATGCTGTAGCCCTGCTTACTCCCATCTGAGCAGCTGACAAGGTAGCGGCAGGCATGCAGAAGCACTTGAGGCTGGAACAGCAGGTTCTTCCTGAGGCGGCAATTAGGCAGTGGTGGCTTTGGCTCCTGGTGGTTGTATGTCTGGGCAGTCATAAAAAGGTAGGTTATTAAGTGAAGAGTAGCTGTCTTTTTTCTTTGCTAGCTGGTTTAAGCCTCAAGTGCATATACAGCAAGAGTAATATTGAACTATCTGCAATAGGGCTCAAACCAATTGTGTGTGTGTGTGTGTGTGTGTGTGTGTGTGTGTGTGTGTGTGTGTTGTGTCATTACAGTCATGACTGACTCTTCGTGACCAGATGTCCATGGAGTTTTCTTGGCAGGAATACTGGAGTGGTTTGCCAATTCCTACTCCAGGCGCCTACAGCACCTGGTATTCCCTGGTGGTTGCCCATCCAAGTACTAACCAGGCCCCAGTCTGCTTAGCTTCTGAAATCAGGCGAGATGGATGTGCTTGTAACTATAAAACAGGAAGTTAGATTTATTTGAATGCTACTAATGTAGCGGATCTAAACAAGTAGTAAGGTGAATGAAGCCCAGGAAATCATAAAATACAAAACACAGAAAACCGGAATAGCTCAGTCATATCACCAGAAAGGGACGGTACAGATCGTTTCAGCTAATCATTCAATATAAAAACAGAGGGGGAAGCGGGAGGAAAAAGAATTTACCAGTGGAGAAATTTGGCGGTCGGTTTGGTCGCAATGCAACACTGAGACTGCTGAATCCAAACTCAAAGCAGCCGTGATGCTGCCTAACTTTGGTAAGAGAGGAACGAGAATCAGTGGTTCTCAATCTGTGGGTCCCCAGATGTTCCTGGACTGCAACTCCCAGAAACCCCTGCCAGCACAGTGAGTGGTGGAGGCTCCTGGGAGTTGCAGTCCAGGAACCTTTGGGGACCCACAGATTGAGAACCACTTATGTAGATGCTTCCCACGGGACTGCAAATGAACCCAGATCTCTGCCTTTCGTTACTTGTTCATTGCCCTCTTTCTATAATCGACACTGAACCTCAGTTTACATTGGCAGTGATGTCGACAGAATACGCTTTCAAAGCAACAACGGAGACGGCCCAATCGTCCTTATTCTCAAACGCCGACGAGCTTTGGAACGTTGGCATCGGCAGCGTTCCACCCGCCGTCCGAACGTTCAGCCTCCCGGCGTTCGCATCAAAGGACTTGCCCGAGTTTCCGAACGTTCGCGTCCCCAACATTCGGCGCCCTCCCACGCTTCGCTCCGCCGACCTCCCCTGCCGGCTCCGACCGCCCTCCGTCCTTCTTTCAGCCCGCCTCCCAGCGCCGGCGGTGGGTGGTGGCTTGGCCTGCCGTATGGCTCCTCCGCTCCTTCCGGTCCCTCCTCTCCTTTCCTCGCCGGGTGGTGGAGTCTCCGGCACACCGCCGATGCCGGCCGAGGGAGCCTCCGGCGACCTGTCCGCAGCCTCGCCTGCCCAACCGTCGGGCTGAGTTCCGCCGGCTTCGAGGATGAAGTGTCACTACGAGGTGCTGGGGGTGAAGCGCGACGCGTCCGATGAAGACCTGAAGCGAGCCTACCGAAAGCTGGCACTCCGATGGCATCCCGGTAACTGGTCGGGCCTGCCCCGGCGGAGGGGGGGGAGGGGGGAGTGAAAGTACTAGCCAGGTACCACCCAGGTATACGATAGAACCATCCAGGTCGTAGTTGGCCCTGTCCCTGGGGGAGGAGGGGGTGGAAATACTACCCAGGTATTTATTTATTTATTTATTTATTTATTTATTTATTTATTTATTTATTTATTATACTTATTGACCGTCCAGTTTTCCCAGGGGAACTCTGGGCGGTGTAGAACACGTCACAAAAACAGCAACTGCCCCAAACTACAACCCCATGACATACCCAGTCACAATACAGATAATGAAAAAAGAGATAAAATACAATACAATTAAGTACTATATGATAGTACAATATAAAAATACTAAAAATAGCAAAATAAAATAAATGTAGCACCACAAACAGCCATAAAAGTACCATCTAGGTGTATAATAGGACCATCCAGGTACTAGTCGGGCCTGCCCCTGGGAGAGGAATGGGGTGAATGTACTATCCAGGTACCATCCAAGTGTATAATAGGACCATCCAGGTACTCTTCAGGCCTGCCTCTGGGGGAGGAGGGAGGTGGTACATAAGAACATTAGAAGAGCCATGCTGGATCAGGCCAAAGGCCCATCGAGTCCAGCTTCCTGTATCTCACAGTGGCCCCACCAAAAGTACCGGGAGCACACGAGACTAGATATCTGACTCCTGATACCACTCCCCTGCAGCTGGCCCTTGAAGTACCCCAGTTTTAAGCCTGGAGATTACACATCATAGTTTGTAACCTGTGATGGACTTTTCCTCCAGGAATCTGTCCAATTCCCTTTTAAAGGCATCCAAGCCAGATGCCATCACCACATCCTGAGGCAGGGAATTCCACAGACTAACAACACGCTGGGTAAAAAAAATTCTTTTGTCTGTTCTCACTCTCCCAACCCTTAATTTCAGTGGATGTCCCCTAGTTCTGGTATTTAGTGAGAGGGAGAAGAGCATCCCTCTATCCACATTACTCATGCCCTGCATTATTTTGTATGTCTCAATCACATCCCCCCTCAGGCACCTTTTTCCAGACTAAAGAGCCCCAAATGTTTTAGCCTTTCCTCATAAGGGAGGTCCCCTAGCCCAGTAATCATTTCAGTTGCTCTCTTCTGCACCTTTTCCAGTTCCACTATGTCTTTTTTGAGATGCGGTGACCAGAATTGTACACAATGCTCCAGGTGTGGCCTTACTATCATGTTGTACAATGGCATTAAAATGTTGGCTGTTTTATTTTCAGTCCCCTTTTTGATCATCCCTAGCATGGAATTGGCCTTCTTCATTGCTGCCACACACTGGGAAGACCCCTTCATTGAGCTGTCCAACAACACACCAAGATCTCTTTCCTGATCCATCATGGGTAACTCAGAGCCCATGAGTTGATAGATATCCAGGTGCCATCCAGGTGTAGGATAGAACCATCCAGGTAGTAGGTGGGACTGCCCCTGGGGGAGAAGGGGTTGGAAGTACAATCCAGGTACCATCCTTAGGTTTGTTAGGTGACAGGATAGAACAAAGAGTGACTCGTGAATTGGAGATTCTCTTTGAACTGTGACAAAGAGCAGTTTTTAAAACCTTGTGAAAGGGAGAGCTCTCCCCCAATTTTCCACTGCGATGGTGGCCCATGTTGTGGGATCTGCTTTCTTTCTCCTTGAGTTTTTTGGGAATCTCGGGGCTTCCATTCTTTCACTCACTTGCATGGTGTTTTCTCTCTTGCATCCTGAGAAAAGGTGCCCTCAGTATTCCAGTAGAAGGCGTGCTTTGCTGAAAATGACCAAGATCGGCAAAATTCTATCTTCCCTGTTCTAACTTAGGCCAAGAGGAAAGTTGTAAACCAACAAGGGAAGGTTTGGATCCCAGCCTGAGGAGTCAATAGAAAGACAAATTGTTGGTCAGTTGAGCTCTAACAGAGTTGTTCTACACCAATTTCTATGACACACCTTTGGGTGTCTTCTCAGAAGCAATAAGGCCATGGCGTAGATCAGTGGTTCTCAACCTGTAGGTCCCTAGATGTTCCTGGACTGCAACTCCCAGAAATCCTGGCCAGTTCAGCTAGCGCCAAAGACTTATGGGAGTTGCAGTCCAGGAACATCTGGGGACCCACAGGTTGAGAACCACTGGTATAAACTGTAATTATCGATCAAGTATTTTAGATGAGGTTTAAATGCAGGTTGCTACTTACTTGCACCACTGTCTTACACATAGTTTGGACTTATTTACAACTATTCCGATGACTCATAACTAATCTACTTGTAACTGCAGTTGGACTCAACCAGCTCTGTTTCGAAAATATTAAGATCTATAATCAGGAACTTTTGGCCCTCCAGAATGTGAACGATAACTCGCATTTTTATATTATTTGGATCTGAGGTCTACAACATCTGGAAGTTCCCTCTTGGTGAACTAAAATGTTCAGCAGGACTTGCTCTCACAAGTTAAGTGTGTACCTAGAATTACACCCACATCCAGGTATTTCAAATTAGATCTTGATGGGATTGGTGTGCATCTTTGCAGTAAAAAAGAGGTTTGGAACCTGCAACCATTAAAACAAAAGCAAAACTAGACTACTGTATGGGTGATACCTTCATAGGCTGCTAGAAGAAAAATTAAAAAGTTGCTGAGCTTTTGGGAGCAAGCTCCCCTTTTCAAAGCAGGTACAGAAGTCCAAACAATGCAAGGGATGTAATTTGCCAGGAGAGAGTTCTTAAAAGTTCACTTGGCCAGATAGACGGCAGGCTTCTTCTTAGAAGGCACAGGGCAGCATGGTCTGGTAGGGGTGGACGTTACAGGCCTGTTCACATAACTCTTGAGTCTCTTAATGCTCAAGAATCAGGGGTGCTGTTTGTGTTCCTCAAAATGTATAAAACTTCCCTAGCAAAGGTTGTGTGTAAAACTACACTAAAAGAGAGTCATATGAGATCTGTAAACCCTTGTCTCGCAGCTGTAGTTAGTATGGGCATATGTCTAAAAGTATGATATGAAGCTTGATATGAACCTTCTTGGTTTATATGCAATACTCCATTTCATAATTTCTTGTTTTCCTCAATAAAAATATAATAAAAACAACACAGTACTGTTCCGTGAGGTGTAGCTCTTTATTGTGGATTCAGTGAAAACATCAAAGGATCCTGTAATGTCTTTAAAATTGACAAATTTACTAGAGAATTACTCCAAAATAGTTTATCCCAAGACAAAAGTTTTCTTTAGATTACTCTAAAACAGGGTGGATCTGATTTAAATCCAATTGATCTAAATCCCAATTAAATTTATTTAAATTGTTTTCCCCCATGATCTAAATGAAAAAAAAATCTTTTAAAATGTCTATTGGGATTTAAATCAATCTCTTTTAAAAATATTGATTTTTATCTATCTTGCTCTTGGACTCAGCTGTTTCTAAACATATAATTGGGGTAGTGGAGAGTGTATATGTGTGTAAGTCCCAGCAGTAAGTCCCATTATGATCAATTGGGCTTATTGAATATAGAATTGAAGTCCTTTGGATTTGTCCTCTTGTCGGTGCCACTTTTGCATAGCTAATAGAGGCCAATAGACAGATGGCAAAATGGATCCACAGAGACGGAGCCTCTGATTGTTGACCATGGAACTGTGGTTCACTTTTTACTTATAAAAATCAAATCCTGACAGTTGTTAGTTAAACACACACGCGTGCAAAAGATCATGTGTAATGACCATCTTGAGTCACTTTTTGAAAGAAAGGTATTGTAGAAATTGGATTGAAGGGTGGATGGACGGATGATTTAGCATATAATGAAGTATCTTGGAACTCTGAACAAGAATCCTCTTGGCTGGAGTGTTATTGCAGACATGTTCAATGTCTGCCTTGCCATTCTTGTTTAGAATTATATCCCAGTGCATTCACAGGATATATTTCTGAATAAACACAATTAGAGATCCGCAAATTTCTTTGTTTTATTAAAAGTTTTGTTAGTTTTAAAAGGAAAGGGAAAGGGGAAAAGGATAGAGAATAAAGTCTATCAAGTGAAAGCTTATACATATCAAAATCTAATATCATATCAGTTAATTAATAAATTTATTACTTCTTGCCGTCTTCTTTTGGTGGTCTCTTTGTAGTCTCCTTTCAAATACCCAGAAAGTCTATCAATTTTTTAATACATTCTCTTTTCACATAAATTTCTCTCCATAGGCGCTTCAGATTGCTTCCAAAATTACGCATACAGAATCCTTGCTGCAACAATTACATTGTGTAAATACATACTTTTGATCATGAGAAATATTCATATAAATTATATTCAATAAAAAGAGTTCTGGTCTAAACTCTAAATTAATCTTCAATGATCTCTCAATAAATAGCTTTACCATTCTCCAATATATATTTGCCACTGTCACCCCCTAATTTCTTATAGGACTGAAGCCGAGTTAATAATCAACAACAAAAATATAAAGTGGATTTGTCAGTTCTCAACTTTGTAGGATTGTGTTTATTGGATTGGGTCCAGAGAAATCTTGGTTCTACTTGTTGCCAAGGTTTAGAACTCGCTGCCTGGGGTTAGGTCAGCCATTCATTCCCAGACTATCCTACCTCGCAGGAAGGTGGAGGGGACAAAGCATAGGAAGGAGAGTCATGGATGCCGTTTTCAGCTCGCTGGAAAAGAAGTGGAAGTGTAAAAGCAAGAAATGCATAGGGGTTAAATATATTGGAATTGAAATAAGTACCTTCAGTGACACTGAATGCTTTGGGGATGTTGCTGTTTCTGATCTGGATGTGTTCTGGGTCTTTGCAGACAAAAACCTAGAAAATGCTGACGAAGCAGCTGAACAGTTCAAGCTGATCCAGGCAGCCTACGATGTACTAAGTGACCCTCAAGAAAGAGCATGGTGAGTCTCGCTTTCCTCTGTGGATTGGCACAGATATTTTGTCTGGCGTCTCTGGGTCAGTGAGAATTCTTTAAAAGGCAGTGCGGTGTAGTATTTAGACTTGGGAGATACAGGTTTTGATTCCTATGGAGCTGTGAAACTCGGAGCCTTGGGACGGTCTTTCATTCTTACCATGGTCTATCTCAGTGGTTCTCCACCTGTGGGTCCCCAGATGTTCCTGGACTGCA
>JAHTLZ010000195.1:11331179-11359069 GCA_023846285.1 Phrynocephalus versicolor
TCCAGGAACATCTGGGGACCCACAGGTTGAGAACCACTGGTCTAGAGCCCCAAGGTTGGGAACCAGGGCTCTAGAATCCAACGAGAAGTATCTTCTGCCTTCCATTCTGCCCTGGAAGCCTTCATGGTCTCTGACTTTGTTTCTTAGGTACGACAACCACAGGGAAGCGCTGCTGAAAGGCGGGGTCGATGGAGAGTTTCAAGATGACAGTTTGGATCTGATCCACTACTTCACGGCCACTTGTTACTCGGGCTTTGGAGATGATGAAAAGGTAACTCGGAGTGGCAGTTCCCCACCAGGAGGAAAGACAGGGACACAACAGGAGTTACACAGTAGTCGAGTTGACCAAAGAGATGTAACTTGGAATAAGCTTGTAACTGGTCTGGGGCAAGTTGTTTCTGGGTGACCAAGGAGGAAACCCTCTCTAATCTGTCAACCATGATTGTGTAACCTCCACCTGTCCCGCAGAAGAGAGGGAAAAGTCATTTTCTTTGTGGAAATTAACCTGGACATTTTCTAAGTCTAGAGGGGACGGATTCAAGGAGTGCTCCACAAGCAGATGATGGATGATGTTTAGAGAGTCTGTGACCCTCCCATGGCATTGAACTCCAGTTCCCATTGGCCTTTGTCACCACGGGCAGAGATGAGGAATCATGGTAGCCATAGTTCATACATTCCTCACTCCTTTCTTAATAGAGGTTGATACTTGTTAGGCAGAAAGATGATTGGCGGTCTCTAGTGGTCAGTCAGAAGGGTATGCATCCTACTGGGTCACTTCGTTCCGTTGAATTAATGGAGCCTTGCTTCCCCTCCCGCTTTTTGTGTCGTCTGTTTCAGGGATTCTATACAGTGTATCGGCATGTCTTTGAAATGATTGCCAAGGAAGAGAAAGAATCCATGCTGGAAGAAGATGATGAAGAATTTCCAAGTTTTGGAGATTCTCAGAGTGATTATGACACAGTAAGTCAGTCAACTGGCTGGCAGTGCCAGGAGGACAGGGAGGTGGGTTTGTGCTGCCTTCCATGAAACTCGCCTAAGTATTTTGGTTTTAGGATGTATACATTTTGTACACAAAATCCAACCCAATCACCCATGTCTACCTGGATCTAGCCTTCATTTGTATTCACGTACAAAATTTATACCAAAACCAATATTCTTAGCAGAAGGCTCCCGGTTGATTGAGGGGGTTTGGGGCAGCATTCCCATAGGAATCCATTGAAAACCAATTAATCCATTCCTCACCAGATTGGTTTTCAATGCATTCCTATGGGAAACTGTGCCTCTTAAGATAGATTTTTCATAAAACAAATGGACCCCTGGAACCAATTAAATTCATCTTAGGAGGCACCACTGTACCCCCTCCCCTGCAAAATGGGTGTCTTCTGGTTTTCAGAAAGATTGGTTGGTGTGAAGGACTGGCCTCTGGTGAACCAGCGTACCTCAACCGCATTAACAGACATATTGTATAGTCTGGTGGACATAAGTGCATCCTTATCCCCATTTTTTGGTTTCATTTTTAAATGTCCCTCATTTTTGCCTTCCCCATCTCTAAATTTTATTTTGGCCCCTTTAAGGTCTTAGTTCCAAACTGCCAGTGACGTGTTTGAATCATACCAGACAAGTCCTAAAGAAGGAATTGAGCCACTGATTATGCTTTTAGTCAGGCCTGTAATTGTGCCTCCTACTTCAGGCCTACAATTTTTAAAATCCTGAGGGTTTGTGGCAGCCGGGGTAGGTGAGTGGGGAGGTATTAGTTAGTTGGGCATGAACCTCTGGCATCTTAAGGCAGTGGGTATTGGCTCTCTGTGTATGTGGAATTTTCCCTCCCCTAATATAGTGACAGAGAGTTGAACATGACTGAACAGAAAGAAGAAGATGATGCTATAGTACAGGGCTGTCCAACTTTGAACAGGCAGAGGTCTACTTTTTCCAGACGAAAGTACCTGAGGGCTACTACACTAAAACTCTACTTATGAATTTTATCTGTTCTGAGCATATGCTCATAAGTAAAAAAATTTGTAAGTAGAGCAGCGATTTCCCATAGGAACGCATTGGAAATCAATTAATCCTTTCTGGAGGGAACATATTTCAATGCATTCCTATGATAAGGCTGACCATACACATGCTTCCCTTACACCCGCTTGAGCTGGTGTGGACAGGTGCAAATGAGGCGCGTGCATGCTTGCACAGATAGCCCCTTCCGCTTGCCCGGGCTGCTGGAAGATTTTTTTTTAAAAGGTGCACTTTCCCTCCCAACCCACCTGAGGCCTGACTTGACTCTACTTCTCCTGTTTTCCCCCCCATCTCCCTTCCAGCCCCCTCGCTGCCACTGCTGCTGACGCCCATAGCTCTCACTCATTTCTGCCATGTTATATGTGCAGCTGGGATGGGCCAAGCCAGCAGCATAGCAATCACATCGCCATGGCAGTGCAAGGAGGGGGGAATGGCTCAGAAGGGCAGGAGGAGGAGCGGCAGGTCACAGTCTCTGTGAGGCAGCTGTGGGGGTGGGAGGAGGAGGAGGAGGATGTAAGGGTGGGAGGAAGGAATTCTTCAGGGGGGAGAAGAGGGGGACATCACCACGCAAAAGAGGTGGACATGCCTATGACCCTGCCCCTCACCGTCCCCTCCACTCCCCTTCCTCTGCTTTGCACCAACAACTCAATTAGTCATGAGACAGTGGCACACCGATCATCTGGCTGGTAGAGAGAGTAGGGGGCTGCACTATTGGCCCTTGAACTGCCCCATTTATGTCAGTGGGCTGGCAGACCCAGAGCTTTGCTGGGGCAGTAGTGGTCCTTTGGGTGGTGGAGGTAGAGGTGGAAAACTTATCCCCTCACATTTTTATTGATGGATGGCGGGCTACTTTTGAACCCTTCACAGGCTACTGGTAGCCCCCAGTCTACCTGTTGGACAGGCCTGATATAGTAGATTAATAGGTAGAAAAGCCCAACATTTTCTTTTCTTTAAAAAAAATCAATTTGTTGGCGAATTAGCTCTTAATTAGTTCTTCAGAGCAAGCAGAGTGTAGGAAGTTTTGAGGAATATAACGACTGAATACAAGAAAATATAAGTAAACTTAAATATATTGTAGCAGAGAGATTAGGCATTCATGGCAAAAATTAAAAACATAGCATACAGAGAGGGCATAAATTTAACCTGACTTAACAGCAGGCTGACCTAACTTACAGCAGAGTGACCTGATCTACATCAGCTGAAGCTTCACTCTCAACTTCTCCTTAATATGCAGACTTTTAGCCAATCATGTAACATTGCACCATTACTTCATTATTCTCTCCCACCTGTGTTACATACTCATTACTACACTGAAACTCTTCACAGACTGACCTAATCAGTTTACAGAGTTTACAATATTAAATTTTAACTTATACATACAAATTGTATTAGGAAAAAAAGTTGATAGCATCTTATTAATTTGTTGCATTTTTGTGTCACCTTTCTTTTGGTGAAGGGACTCAGAATGGCTCACTGGGCATGTGTTTCCTCTGATTTTTTTTAAATTTATTTTTTTTTAATTTGGCATTGGGTTGTCTCCCATGGATTAGGTGGTGCACTGCTTCTATGCATATTGGCAGAGTTTCTGCACCCGGAAGAATTTTGCCTGGAAAGAAGAGTATGACACCCGGCAAGCTTCCAACCGCTGGGAAAAACGTGCCATGGAAAAAGAGAACAAGAAAACCCGGGACAAAGCACGAAAGGAGCGGAATGAGTTGGTCCGGGAGCTGGTGGCCTTTATCCGGAAAAGGGACAAGCGGGTGCAGGCCCACCGGAAGCTGCTGGAAGAACAGAATGCCGAGAAGCTAAAGAAGGTGGAAGAATTCCGGCGGCAGCAGAAACTGAAACAAGCCAAGTATGAAAAACTGGGAAATGGCAAAACTAAATCGAGCGAGTTTCTGCTCCTTGCAAGTTAGCATAATTATTGAAAGGAGCTTTCCTTTCTGCTAATTAGTACAGTAGTACCTTGGTTTAATTTGTTCCAAAAGCATGCTCCTAAACCAAAATATTCGTAAATTTAAAAAAACTCCCATAAGAAATATGTAACATTTACGTGATTCATTCTGGGGCCTCTGCCAGAGTTGCATCCAGGGCCAAAGGCACACCAGCACAAAGACCTCGCTGTTGTTTGGGGCTCTGGGGCTCGTTTTGCAAGCCTCTGATTATTTTTTTACAATTATTATTTTTGGAAATGTTGATATTTTTGGAGGTCCATATCCATCTCCATAAGTCATGTAAGATCATAGAGTCATAGAATTAATAGAGTTGGAAGAGACCTCAAGGGCCATCTAGTCCAACCCCCTGCCATGCAGGAACCCCCATCACACTGCTTCTGACAGATGGCCATCCAGCCTCTGCTTAAAAAACCTCCAAAGAAGGAGACTCCACCACCCTTTGTTGCAGCATATTCCAGTGCTGAACAGCTCTAACTGTCATGAAGTTCTCCCTAATGTTTAAACGGAATCTCTTTTCCTGTAGTTTGAGACCATTGCCCCACATCCCAGTCTCTGAAGCCATGGAAAGACTAGACTGATGAGCTCTCCCATTAAGCAGATGCAAGAGACAGAGGGACACACACACTTGCTCAGTCACTCACTGGTCTTTGTAGGAAAACACCTGTTACGGGACTAACATAAGAGTCCACTGCAGTTTCTTTCCACAAGTCGTGCCATTTGCATCCCTGCCAACAGCATTTGCGTCAGTACTCACAAATGCCTCTCCGTGTTACAGGTCATAACGATACTTGCAAACTTAAATAAAAATATGGATAGGCACTATGGGAAACCAAACTCTTCCTGGGTGTGTGTCTTCAATAGAGACCATAGTGAAAAAGACACCGATACTTCCACATTAGCCCAAACTAATGCAAAAGCAAAGTGGTCTGCTTATATACCACCCCATACCACTTCAAGTAGTCTCTGGGTGGTTTACAGCTTTAATTTAAAAGGTTTTGGCCGTGGTAAGGCCTTTGGGTGAAGCAAGGCAGGTGGAAGGAGCCATGCCGTCATAGCTGCAGGCACGGCTCATTCTTGCCTCTCACTTTGAGACGGAAAGGAGGAATGAATGAAAGACTGCACCGTTGTGTGATCCTGCCCACCTCTGTCCTCGTGGGTATCTGTCCAGCAAGTGGCCGCTTGGATAGCAAAGCAGGCAGTGACCACCCGAGCTTTCTGCTTGTTCTTCCTTCCAAAGACTCGCCGAGGAGTATAAGGAGCAGACGTGGATGGCCATGTCGAACCTGGAGCGGGAGCTGCAGCAGATGGAAGCTCAGTACGAGAAGGAGTTTGGAGATGGGTCGGAAGAGGAGGAGGAGGAGCAAGAGTCTAAAGAAAAGCAAGAAGGTGAAGGTGAAGGTGAAGGTGAAGGTGAAGGTGAAGGTAGTTCCTTATGTTACCCCCACCCCCACCCCTGAGAACTTGCTGCAGATTTAAAGCTTCCCTTGGCTATCTTTTCCATCAAGTATGTGGATGGTGCCATTCTAGATCTTAATTAATTTTATTTATTGTGCTTATATGTCCCCCTTCTCCCTGAATGGGAGAAATTTGTGAAACAAAATGGAAAGTTAAAATATAGTCGATTTACACATGTTAAAATTAGAGATGGGTGTTTCATTTCGGAAGGGGTCCGGTTCCAAAATGAAACACAGCAGCACAGCTGCCAGCTGGCACACCCCTTCTACAACTGGCACACCCCTTCTACAACTACATAGCGAAGCAAAGTGTTCTGCTTATATACCGCCCCATACCACTTCAAGTAGTCTCTGGGTGGTTTACTGTTTAATTACATTATGCAGGCTACGCATTCCCCCCCCCGCCACCCAGCAAGCTGGGTACTCATTTTACCGACCTCAAAAGGATGGAAGGCTGAGTCAACCATGAGCCTGCTACCTGGGCTTGAACCCCAGGTTGCGAGCACAGTTTTACCTGCAGTACAGGCATCTAACCACTGCGCCACGGGGCTCTTAATAGCATAACATGATAGCATAACATGAACCTTTAGCATTTTAAACATCTTTTTCAGATAAATTAAGTGAAGACGGTGATTATATGGAGTTCTATGATGACCTGTATTGCCCTGCTTGTGATAAATCCTTTAAGACTGACAAAGCGTGAGTGTTTATTTCCCCCCCCCCCTCCCCCTTAAATAAAAAAAAATGAGCTTTTGGGGTGGTCGTTTTCACTGCCTTCTTGCCTGTCCTAGTTTGGAAATCAGTCCCACTGATTTGAGAAGGGCTTATTTTCTAGTGGAACAGTTGCGGAGTTTCCAGCGACAGTTCGGGTTGGTGGGGGGGAATGAACCTTTCAGTCGACTGCTTTGAGTTCAGGAGCTCCTGATAACGCCTGTGTGGCAACTCTCTGCAGTATGAAGAACCACGAAAAATCCAAGAAGCACCGGGAGATGGTGGCCTTGTTACGGCAGCAGCTGGAGGAGGAAGAGGAAGAGTTTTCCCTCAAGGCCGTTGGAGAGAACGGGTTAAATAGTAATGAGGAAGAGGAGACGGAACACGTGGCCAAACCAAAGTACGTACGAGAATGTTCGCTTTGCACAAATGGCTGTGAATTGTAATCGT
Organism: Phrynocephalus versicolor; assembly: GCA_023846285.1. Taxonomy (NCBI): domain Eukaryota; kingdom Metazoa; phylum Chordata; class Lepidosauria; order Squamata; family Agamidae; genus Phrynocephalus; species Phrynocephalus versicolor. The sequence continues at coordinate 11,337,763 of JAHTLZ010000195.1, forward strand.
TCCAAAGGAAGCAGCAAAAATGATGATGATGATGATGATGATGATGATGATGATGATGATTGCAGCATGAAGTACAGTGGTACCTCAACTTACTAATTTAATCAATTCCAAGAGTAGTCGAACTACTCTTAAGTCAGGGTACCTATCTAAATTTTTTAAAAAATAAGTTAAAAAATTAAAAAAAATTGTAAGTCGAGCAGACCATATCTAAAATTTGTAAGGCGGCAGTTAAAATGCCAAGTTTTCCGCTCTTAAGTCGAATTGCTGTTATGTCGAGCTGTTCTTAAGTCAGGGTACCACTGTACTTCATTTCAAGTTGCCAGCCAGGCCGAGAGGTCCACTTCCAAGTTATTCTACTAGATTCCCTCATCCCAACCGTGAGTCAGCATTCTCTGGACACTGAGCGCACGCCATCTTATGTGCATTGCATTTGTAGGTTTGCGTGTGTTTTTAGGGAGGTACATGTCTTGGTTCCGGCAAGCCTTCAGGTTTCTATGTGCTTGCTGATACTTCCCTGTTTTGTCTACGCAGGGATCCCCACTTAGTGGGTTGGACGTTGTATGGTTGTAGGAAAGACAGCTGTGGGTCATATTTCAGGACAGCAAGGTATAACACTGGACATTTTGATTGCAAATCTGGTTCCTTCACCCACCCACCCACCCCACCCCCCGTTTATCAGGTGTCTGGCACGAGGTTGGCGTGCTGAAGGGGAATTAGAAATCAATACATTCTTCAGTCTTTTGGAAATCAGTTTTTTTTAAATTGATTGGCTCCAGACTTGTTGCTTAGCACAGTAAATTGCAACCAGGGTAGGCGCATTGAATTAGCAAGGATTTGGTGAGTTGACTCATCTGTAGGCTTCATTGATGTAATTGACTTACGTGTATGGCGGTTTACTGGGCTACGTAGAGATGAGGATGAATTGATTCAGCCTGCTTTGGCAACATTTGTGGTGCCATGGTGATGAATTATGCCGAACCAGGCCGAATCAATTCGTGCCCATCTGTAGTGCTAAGCAATAGGGGATCAGTCCCTGTGTAAGGGCTGCTTACATGGAGTGTGGATGGGGGCATGGTTGCACTCCCCAACCCTTTGAGGGGCTGCAAACTTGTTCCCCTGCCAACTTCTCTCTCCCCCCCCCACTTGCTTTCTTTTTTACAAATGGACATGAGGTTGCCGAACACAGTGAAGGTCTCTGTGTCTTTATCCCCCTCCCCCCCCCCATAAAAATGTGACGCATCCCTGATGTTGCCGTTCCAGGAGGCACTTGCTGGGTGATCAGCAGAAACATGCTCTTTGTTCAACAGAAAACAATCGAAGGGCGCTTTGGGGACCTTTGCAAGAACAGCTGCAGCTAGTTGCAGCTGCCCAGCACATGTCACAAGTCAGAGTTAGGGGTGTCACTTTTAAGGAGAAAGAATAGACTGGTCTGCTAGTCTGCTGGAGCCGCCCATAACTGGAATCCTCTGGTAGATTATTTCCACTTCCATGTACAGTATCTCCGCGTGCTTGGTTTGACCATCAGGAGATACAGAAGCAGAACATGGCCAGTTCATCACTCCTCAGCTAGGTTTAATTTGCTCTTAATTAGCAACTGGAATAATACTATGCAGGGAGAGAGAGAGAGAGAGAATGGGCAATATTGACATTTCAACCTCTTTTTTTGTCATTACAGGCTCTCGAAGAAACAGAGAAAGAAACAAAGAGCCACCGTGGTATGTTTTTATGGCAAATTCCTCATTACGTATGAGTAGCGTTCTGATGGGAGGGGAAAAGCCAGTGGCTTCCTCCATGTATGGGACTGGGCTTCTCTTTGGACTTCACGCTGGGTGTCGCTGGTATTACCAGCTCCGTGTGACATCTGCATTTCAGATTGGGTAATAGCTATGCGGAGAATTGCTTTCCATTTCAGGAGGAAATCCAGAAGGTACCTGAAGAATTGGCATGATCTCCCTAGCTGGAGAAAAATTGATGTCTTGCTTTAGATTTGTTTCGGTCTCAATACCACTGTCACTTTGAGCCAGGTTAGGGCAGGAGGAGTTTTTTCTAAACTTCACTGTACACTTGTCCCCATGTTAGCTCCCTCACCCCAAATGCCTGGGCTAAAGCTGGAACACGAAGGTCCCAGGAATGACCTATCTCTGATGTCTGGTTTTATTTTGATCCTTTCCCCATCTCCCTTGAGTTTATTGCTGGGGCTCTGGAGGCCTTCCAAAGGGGATTGGACAGATTCCTGGAGGAAAAGTCCATCACAGGTTACAAACCATGATGGAGATGTGTCATCTCCAGGCTTAGAACCAGGGCACTTCAAGGGCCAGATGCAGGGGAGTGGTATGAAGAGACAGATATCTAGTCTCATGTGCTCCCATAGGCATTTGGTGGGGCCACTGTGAGATACAGGAAGCTGGACTAGATGGGCCTTTGGCTTGATCCAGCATGGCTCTTCTTAAGTTCTTATGTTCTTATGTACAGGAGCAGGCTTGTAATGGATTTATTAGGCTCAACGGGGCTTTACTGAGAAGGAAGGCTTGAGTATTATTCGTATCAATGGGTTTGTGCTGCTAATTCCTAGTGGATTCTATCAATGCCTTCTTTTCTTCAAAAAAGGTCCAGGAAGATAGTTTCAGTGATAGAAACACAGAAGCTCCATTGGATGAAGTACGGCAAGCTGGCAGCGACCCAGAGGGTGGTGTCCATGAAGAATCAGAAAGTGTCTGCAAAGCCACCAACCCAGAAGAAGCCGGTGCAGGAGAAGCTATGAAATCTCAAGGGGAAGCCAGAATCGAGAGCAAGAGGTAAATTCCTAACCAGTGGTGGTGCCAAAATGAGTAGTGGTTGGAACTGTTTAAATTCCTCACTGGATATCCACTGATTCAGTTATCCACGGTTGGCAAAGGAAAAAATTAAATCAGTAATTCAGCATCTGCAAAGCAAGTACTGTCACAAACAGTAGCCATAAAGCAAGCTACGGTCACAAACAGCAGCTGTAAAGCAAACTACTCTCACAAAACAGCAGCCGTAAAGCTAGCTACTGTCACAGAACAGTAGTTTGGGGGATTTGGGGGTGTTCTCTATTATCCACAGTTTTCATTATCCACGGGAAGACCTGTAACCAATCCCCAGCAGATACCAGGGTCCTACTGTAGTGGATTCCCCCATTGTGCCCATTGTGTTGATTTGCCCTGTGGTTTATACAGTGGTACCTTGTAAGACGAAATTCCTGGGTCCTTTCGTCTTACAAACAAATTGTTTTGCAAAACACGGTTTCCCATGGGAATGTATTGAAAACCAGTTACAGTGGAACCTTGACTTACATCATTAATCCGTTCCGGAGGTCTAGACATAAGTCAAACATGACTTAAGTCAAACAAACTTTTCCCATAGAAAGTAATGGGAAAGTGGATTAGTCCATTCCAGATGATGAAAAAGACCCCCGAAAACAGCAATTTAAAACAAATTTGACTGGGATAGGAGATTCCTTCTGGGAATGTAAATGAAATGTCTCTTCAAAGAGAGGAGGAGGCAGTGGAATTATAGTCCACAAGTTATATGCCTCCACTTTTTAATGATCATAGCAACAATGTCTAATATTTAAGTTTTACTGATTTTTAACCTGACGTTCCAAGTTCTGAACAACTCTATGCTTACCATTAGAGTCCCACAACTGTACAGCTCCCCAACTAAAATGCTTCCATTGTGGACCAGACTTCTGCAGCCAGGTTTTTTACAAGACGGAGCCGACTGTCTAACCAGCGAGGCCAGCCCCGAGCTCCCGGCCCTTCTTTTCCTCCGGCGGCAGCGGCGGCTTCGGTGAGGCCGAGGACCAGCTCCAGGTACTCGGAGCTGGCCTCGCCGAAGCCGCCGCTGCCGGAGGAGGAGAAGAAGGCAGTAACAGTTTGGAGTCGGCAGCCGCGATGCTGGGTCGTGGATGCCGCCCGATTCCGGTGCCTTGCGCCGGGGCTCCGAGATGTAAATCAAAGCCTGCGACTCAAGTCAAACAGGCCCCTTCTTGCTGCAAGTCAAATATGATGCAAGTCAAGCAGCATGTAAGTCAAGGTTCCACTGTAATCCGTTCCGGAAGGAACAGATCAATTGGTTTTCAATGCATTCCTATGGGAAGGCTGTCCCGAACCTCCTTAATCAATGGACAGCCGAAGACAGCTGATGTTGACAGCTCCAAGCTGTCTGTGGCAGCTGTGTGGTGCAGCCTTCGGCTGCCAGTAACTGAAGGGGTTTATCCCCAACCAAGCAAAAGGGGGGAACTTTTTGCCTTCTTTGCTTCCCTCACAAACAGCCCAGGCAATGGAAGCAAGCCGAATCTCAGAAGCGGCTGCCTGCCTGCCTGCCTTTCCTGATCATGTAGCATGGATCTGCGGGCGCCACACCATCAGGCAAAGCAGGATCGAAGCGCCACTACCTCCTCTCCTCCTGAGGCTTGGCACCGAGACCTGGGTGAAGAGGAGGTGGTGGAGGCTTCTGTCCTGCCTTCCCTTCCCTGTAGCGCCCACGGATCGGATGCTACAGGGAAGGAAAGGCGGGCAGGCTTTTGAATTTCATGTGCCTGGAACCTCCTTGGATTGTGGGCACGCAAAATTCAAATGCCTGCCCTATAAGACAATACAGTATTTTCTTAAGACATTGGGTTGGCATAGGGTGAAAAATACCTGTCCCCGGAAATTTCATTCGTCTTATGAATAATTTGCCTTACAGGGCATTCATCTTGCAAGGTACCATTGTATTGGGGCTCCCTTTTCTCTGGATTCTTTTTCCCCTTTTATTCCTTGTTCTTTTCTTCTGCCTGCTGTATGTGTGTGTGTGTGTGTGTGTGTGTGTGTGTGTGTGTGTGTGTTTTCATGGCTGATCCCTCTTCATCTGAGAAAGGGAGGATGCAGGAAGAAAACCTGTACTACTCTTTTTGATCAGTGATTGGAGATCATGGGATTCTTCCAGAATATTGCCAGCAATGGAGTTTCAAGGATGAGTTAAGGGTTACTCAGAGGCTCCATGAGCTGGGTGGGAAATCTGTGTAAGGCAAACGAAGCCTCAGGATTCAGAGATCGCCCTTACCTGGTGCAGCAGATACTATTCTCCAACACCGGACTTGTAAGGCTTGCGTCCTTTTGAATTTCCACCAGTGTGTCTGTCTGTCTGTCTGTCTGTCATATATTGTGACCTTGTGCCAGCGACGGCATGATCCTTCGAAAAGAACTGACAACGTGTGCCCTTGTGCTCGAGTTTGGAAAAGTTGCTTTCTTTGATTTAGAAGAAACATTCCTCCAAAGTAAATTTCCATCCTCTGACAATATACTCACAAATACTGTTTGGAAGGGGATAGGGATTTTTTTAGGTGGGGTCCTTTTTATTTATTTGTTTTTATTTTTGAGTAGTCCATCATTCAGGGGAAAATTGCTTGAAGAGAAAGGTCTTTGCTTGTTTCCAGAAGAACAGCAGAGATGGGGGAGTTGTGGCCTCCATTGGGAGGAAGTTCCAGAGTCTGGGCGCAGCAGCCGAGAAGACCCTTTCATGTGTTCCCACGAGACAAACTTGTGAGAGTGGCAGGATGGAGAGAAAGGCCTCTGCTGATGACCTTAGCACCTGAGTCGGTTCATACTGTGAGAGTCGCTCTTTGAGGTAGCTTGGACACAGGTCATACAATGCTTTGTAGGTTAAGGTCAGCGCTTTGAATTGTGCCCGCTAGCTGTTTGGCAGCCATCCTTGGCAAAGTTAGGAGCTGATACTACATTTCTCCCCTGCCTGAATGAAACCGCTTGGTGTTCCGACAGTGGCCATTGGATTGCTTTTGGATTTCCTGACTAGGCAACCGGGGGCTGCCTCCAGCACGCTGTGAATCACCTCTGCAGGATTCCTACTGCTTAGGTCTGAAAAAAAAATGTTCAGCTGTTCAGGGCAAGAAGGCCAGCCAAATAAGATGCTTTCTCTTTCTTTCTAGCGCTCATAAAGCTAAAGGAAAGAAAACAAAAGAGGCAAAGAAAACACCTGCGCGAAGCTCATCGGAAAATCAAGCTATGGTAGGTGGGAAGGATTTATCCAGAGTCACAGTTCCTGCATTTAGCACCCATGCCTCATTCTGCTCACAGTCTTGGTTCTGGAGTTCCTAACAAGCCTCAGATTCTTCAGGGGATTCCTCCTTTGTAAAAAACAGATGAACTGGGCTGTGGGAGTTTGCTGGGAAAGTGCCAGGCAAACTGATTTTAGGAGAGCAAAGAAAGCACACACACACAGAGAGAGAAGAGATGCCATTTCTTAGACCCAGCTGAGATTCAGACACAGAACAAAGAAAGTCTGACCTGTCTGCCTCAGCAGCCCCCTTTTATTGAGTGATCTAATGTTGATGAATACACAATGGATGACTCATGAAAACATCACCTCTAATAGGGAGCAAATGCCCTTTAGTGTTTGTCCTGCCTCAAAGCAAAGGTGAAGAGGACATAGAAGGTCACTTTCCCCCAGGGATGCTACATGGCAAAGTCAGGATAGTGTGCTTTCAACTGTAACCCCCCAGGAAGCATACCCCACAGAGAAAGGTTCCCCACACTGGTCAAATCATTTTTAAAAATATATATTTTTGTCTCATTTTTAGGCTACTTTTCTCCCAGTGAGATAGTCCAAGGCAGCTCGAAACATTAAAACAAGTACGAATAAATCCACAAACAATTACAGATTAAAAAATAATTAAACTATAATAATGATTAAAAATCCATTAACTAATTAAAAACATGAAAAATGTTTTAAAAAAACAAACTTAGAAAGCAAAAACAAAATCAACAATCACAAAACCTTCACAGAATCCAGGGATTCAGGCCTTGATTTGATGTGGAAATTAATTGTGGGTTATGCAAGGCTCTTATGGCAGAAGCTGACTGTTTCCCCATATAAATTGATTGTGCTCCTTAGACTATCATATCATTGACTGCAGCCTAGAAATGCTTTCCAGCTGGCAGACATCCACTCAAACTGAGGGTTGGGAGAGTGAGAACAGACAAAAGAAAATATTTTTTTACCCAGCCACAGGATGGCATCTGGCCTGGATGCCTTCAGAAGGCGATTGGACAGATTCCTGGAGGAAAAGTCCATCACAGGTTACAAACCATGACGGAGATGTGTAATCTCCAGGCTTAGAACCAGGGTACTTCAAGGGCCAGATGCAGGGGAGTGGTATCAGGAGACAGAGATCTAGTCTCGCGCGCTCCCAGACGCATCTGGTGGGGCCACTGTAAGATACGGGAAGCTGGACTAGATGGGCCTTTGGCCTGATCCAGCATGGCTCTTCTTATGTGGGGAAGCCAGTTGATTCTAGATTTAGCCATAAGCCCCAAACGTAATTAAAGTTCCTTGATCTTGGATAAAGGACCTCCAATCCTCCCTTTAAAAATAATATACAGAGTTGGCCTACCCTGGGACTAGTTTTTTGGGGGTTTTTTTTGTCCCATTCAACTAACATTTTCTGTTCTGAGGAGCCATTGGTGGCTCCAAACTTGTAGACCAAGCAGGGGTTTTCCCGTTGTGTAGTTGCTGGAAGTGGTCCACCTGGGAGCATTTTTGTAAAAATTCAGAAAATAACGTATTTTTCCATGTATGACTAGATTTTTGTTTAAAATTCTTAGGACTAAAAAATGAGGGTCGTCTTATGTTCAGAAGTAAACCAAGGAGAGAACCACGTGGTTGTAATTTGGGGTTGGGAAAGTAGGGGGTCGTCTTATAGATGGGGGCTTCTTATAGATGGGAAATGTGGTAGCAGCCTTTTCTGACAGTGGCTATCTATAACGAAGTGCTCTGGAGGCTCCCTCCCTGGAGGGCCAGAAGGTGACTAAATGGGTGTCATGCCAGCTTTTCTGAGTGTCCATGTCTCTGCCTGGTCACTCTTTGAAACCAGAGCATTTGAAAGATATTGTTTGGCCTGCAGTGCTGACTGGAGGATTCTAGGCAGTTAACAGGAATTAATGTTTTGACGCTGTTTGAAGCAGACATGGAATTTTAAAAAGACTTGGTTTACTCCAAGGGAATTTGTTGTGTTCCGAAATTCATTTTTATTAGATACAGGCATACCTCAGTTTCATAATTTAATGCATTCTCCAGGACATTTTATATTGAGAAACATTCATAAACCGGAAATGCGGGGGGGGGGGGGGAACACAATGCATCCTGGGGAAACTTGCTTCAATTTGTGTGTGTTTTTTTTTTTTTTTTTGGTAAAAGCCGAGGTATTGTAGGAGGGGGGATTTGTAAACCAAGCCATTATTTTGAATGGATTTCCTTTTGTAAACAGAAAATTATGTTAACAGAGGCGTTCGTAAACCGAGGTACGCCTGTACTCATATCAAGTTCAGTAAAAGTGAAGGGAAAATTTTGCACTTGCTAACAAAATACTTACATATTTCCCCCCCCCCTTTTATTCTTCTGACCTTTTGCTTCCAGCATGAAACATCGCTCCAGTGTGTTACCTGTAGCTGCGAATTCCAGTCACGTAATAAACTCTTTGAACACTTAAAAGCGACTGGCCACGCCAAGGCAGTGCAGGCGCCGGCTGTTAATGGAGCGGCCAACAGCACCAGAAGCAAAAAAGAAAAACGGAGGAACAGATAGGACTCAGGAAGTAAAGAGGGTGGCTGTTCAGTGGACACATGTGACTCCAAAAGGCGGCGCTGTGAGTCCAGATCGCCACCAGGACTTGTGTCATCAATTGAACTGAAGTGGAAACGCCATAAGTCCAGCAGCAACAGGTGTTACGGCAACATATTTGAAGTTCTACAGTGCCTGATCCTCATTTGTGTTGCTATTGTTATTTTCCCCCCACTGGACTCATACTTGCATAATACCTGGTCGTTTCACTGACACGATATTTTTAGTTTCCTTTCCTCAATAAAGCACAAATTACTCCTACAAAGAATCTTCTTGCTAAGACTTGTAAAGACTTAACTTGTACAGGTTGAAGAAATAAATTATTTTACTGTATGTAGCACTTTTATTCTTGGGCCTTGCTGCCCATCATGTCAAGATGATGAGCCTTAGAGGCATGAGCTGAAAGGATCTCTCTTCTTTGCTGCTCGCCCACCTGTATTTATTCAGCTCAGGGATGGACTCTCTTTAAGAAACCTTTTAAGGTGGTGGTTCCCAACCTTGTGGCCCCGGATGTTCTTGGACTACAACTCCCATAAATCCTGCCCAACGCAGCTAGTGGTGAAGGGCTTCCTATTGGAAGGGTTTTGGGTGCTCTCCACCTCCTCAAGAACTTAGCAGGGCCCCATATGTGTGCAGGATCAGCTCCAAGACCCCTGCAGATACTGGAAAATAGACATGGGCGCTTTGTTTCAGAAGGGGTCCGGTCCTGAAACGAAACATGGCAGCAGAGCTACCATTTGCAACTGGGACCCAACCCTCTGGAACAAAATCAGCCACTGACTTACCATCCTTTGGGTTGCGCCGCGCAAAACTCCAACAAGCCTCTGACATTTCATCTTTGCATCTCCCTGGTGCTGGCCAATCAGGAGCTGGGCAAGGACATGCACCATCCCGCCTCCCTGTCTGATTGGCCAGCGCCAGGGAGAAGGAAAGACAATGCACCGGAAGCTGCTTCCTCGTTGGAGTTTTGACCCGCACAAGTCAAGGGAAGGTAAGTCAGGGGTTGATTTCTTTCCGGAAGGTGGGTCCAGTTTCTGAACAGCAGCTGTGCTGCAATGTTTCATTTCGGAACTGGACCCCCTTCCAAAACGAGACGCCCATCTCTACTGGAAAATGCAGATTATGTTGAACACTAACTATCACGGCATGGCCTCTGGCTCACTCTAGGTTTCCCCCACACACGATGATACCTCATTCTTGTACACTCTCTGTGTTTTGGGTACCCAGTGACACGATTTTGAACAACAGAAATAAAGAGCACAATCCTTTTTCAGCTGTAAGTACATATTTATTGTTTCTGCTGCTTCCCCACTGGCACAACAGGGGCGCAGTAGCCAGGGATGTGTGTTCATAGCTACCCCTTCCTCAAAGCCAAAATCTTTCTTGGCCCCAAACCAGAACACCTGCTAGGTTTTTTTTAAGACAAATGTCTGTTTTGTACAGATGTCATTAAGGAGTTAAGAAGCCACAGAAGGCACCAGAGGACAGGCCCGACTCCAGCTAGGAACACGTACAGTACTCAACACCCAATGAAGAGCTAGGCTGGATCAAAATAAAGGCTGTTTTTTTTTGTTTTTTTTTTTTTGTTTTTTGTTTTTTTTTGCTTTGCTTTGGTTTAGTTTGGTCCCAACGTTCTGTCCACATAGCAGTTAACCAGATCCTTATGGGAAACCTGCCTGCAGGATGTGAATGTAACTACAAATTGCTTTTCCCACCTTAGTGTGTCATTTGCTGGACGCGAAGCCAGAAGACTGGCTCTCCCCTCCTCTTCCCTATTTCTTTAGAGAGAGAGAGAGAGAAAACCATCGATCATCTTAGAGCCTTTTCACACGACCCCTAAGATCCGCTGGCCCTTTAAATTCGGACCAGAGATCTTGGGGGTTCGTTGCTCTTCCTGCCTCCCCACCCCTCTGCGCTTCCTTGTTCCTGTCTGAGTGAGGGGAGGGAGAAAAAAAGGGACAAAAGCATAAAGGCTCACCTCCCGGTTGCTCCAAGCCCCCGTTACTTCCTTATTCCTTCTCTTAAGAGCCGGGAGGCAAAAAAACAACAACAAAAAGAAGCAAGGAGAGCCCCGCACATCCGGATCAGCGATTTTTCAACATCAAAGAGCAGGTACTTGAAAGGTGCGCTGGGTCGTGCTTATGGGTGCGGGGTCGCACTTAATTTTCTGTAAGCTCCGGAGCTGGTGGGGAAACTTTTTTAAGCTCCGGAGCTGGGAGCCATTTGTGGCGGAGTTTAGGGGTCGTGTATAAACGCCCTTAGCTGCGGTCGCTGCAGCCCCGCAAGTGTTCCTCCCAGCAGATCTGCCCATTTGCCAGCTGTAGAGTTTTTTATCTGTGCCACGTACATCCTCCGGTGTGAAATGAGCCAAGACATTGCACACCATTCCAAGCACCAGGCATGGAAAAGGCTAGTTTGCCGCCGCTCTCCTTTCCATATGTCTCGTAAAAGCCGCGTGGAAAACGGCCACTGCAAAGTCGACATCTTTCTTTGTGATGCACATGGGGGGTTTAACTCTAAATGTCTAAGGAGAGAAAGGAAGAAAGATCAGAAGCGGGGTGGTGGCGGGGAAATGGCAGTCATCGTACTCCCTGGTCCTCCAGGTTTGCTTGATGCCATGCCCTCCAACTATGTTGAGTTGATGAAATGTTAATAAGGGCTTCCATGACCAAAAATACTAGCCATTGCTTTTGATCCTAGTTTCACTGAAAACCTAAATGGTTTTATAATGATGATGGTGGTGGTGGTGGTGGTGGTGATGATGATGGACCACAACTCCCAGAATTCTGAGCCTAGAGTGCCAATGACAAAGGACTGTGGGAGTTGTGGTCCAAAACATCTGGAGTGCTGAACGTTCACTATCACTGTTCTAGACGGTAATTCACCAAACCTTCAGGGTGATGGATAGTTGGAGACACCGTCCAAAGCCCCTTGAAGACTCCAAGTTGGGATAGGCTGGCTTAAAGGAAACAAGCTGAAAGCGATGGACATGTCCGCTTTGCCTAAAGACCTGTTGCTACTTCCAAGGGACCATATTGGGCTAAATCAGGCAGGGACAACTTGCCATGAGCCAGATGTTGGGGCAGCAGCCAGGGTTGGATGATGACCTAAACATGAATGCGCATCCATCTCTTTAATTGTCCTTTTTGCCATCTGTTCTGACTGGAGTTAATGGAAGCTGCAGCAGCTTTAGAGGCCACAAGATACTCAGCACAGGTCAAGATGGCAAAACAGTCTGATCTAGTGGAAGAAGCTTCTCCCAGTCCTAAGGGTGGCTTCAGATTTATGAGGTCCTAGCTTTAGACACAAGGGGGCAGGTACTATGGAAAGTCATGGTTTAAAGCCAAACATCCCCAGTTAAAAGGGTGGGAAACACATTAGCCTTAGACTGCCAGATAAAGTGGAGCACACAATATGGAGCTAGAACTTGTATAAAGTACAAGTTGGTCACCAATAGTCTACTATTTGTATGTATTGTTCTAAAATTTTGGGATGTTGCCAAGCGCAAAATTTGCTATACAAGCATCCACTCCCTCTTCTACAGGTTTCAGCTTTGTTTCTTTGCAGTTCAATTGCAGAATTTTATGCCACCCAGTTTGATGTGAAGGCCTCTGCGCTCCCTTGCTGTGAGTGGCATTAAATAATTTTTAACAAATGCTTACTGTACCTGGAAAAACATTCCTCCACGGCCAACTATCACTCCCATATCTTTACAGTCTTCCATGATCTCAGCCACCTCTTCATGAGGAAGGGGCTCCCGAGTTTCCTAAGAAAACATACATTTGCCTTTATTTCTGTGCCTCTCCCCCCCCCCACAAAAAAGTTCCATTTTTAAAGTGTTCTGCTTATACTTAAAGCACTCTGCTCAGTTTACAACTGCTTACTGCTTAAAGCACTCTCTGCTCAATTTACAATTTTATTCAGGCTACACATTGCCGGCCCCCACCCTCCACCCCCGCAGAGAGATGGGTATTCATTTTGCTGACCATGAAAGGAAATATGTCTGAGTCAACCTTGAGCCGGCCACCTGGGATTGAACCTCAAGTCATGATCACAGTTTTAACTGAAGTACAGCCATTTAGCCACTGCGTCACGAGGCTCCAGGTTTAACACAGGAAAGGTAATGAGAAAGAAATCCAACAAAACCAGTTCTTCAGTATTAAAATGGGCAGCTTGCCTAGGGACCTGTATTTATTGCATGTTCATAAATTCAGTCAAGGGTTGCCTAAAATATTTCTGTTGCCCAAGTTAGAGCAGCAAAAGTGGGTGCTTCTCGCCCATAAGGCAAAGTGCAGGGAATCTAAAACTTGTTAAGATAATTTGGCATATGACAAGGAAAATCCTTCGGGTGCCCCTCTCCCTCCCTTGCATGCAGGGTTACCTCATGCATAGGGAAAGAAGGGTTCCGCACCTATCCCAAATTTCAGAGGGAATTATTTTTCCATCCCCGGCCCACAAACTCAGTCCTAAGCTGCCCTCATTTTCATGATACCCTCTTCCATTAGGCCACCTCACCTTGCCTGATGGTAGAGCCAGCGCTAAGACAAATCCAACATGACTGTCCAGAAAATCACAGCACCAGGTGTCATAGGCCTGCCTTCAACAAGCAACCAGGAAGCAGAGGACTAATTCAGTGCTCTTGAGCCATCAAGTACTAAGGGCTATAACTGTTCTTTCATGCTGCTGCTCAAGAACTGAATGGCGGATAGTTCTATAATGGCAAAACTCATCATATCCCTGGTTCCCTTGACAGCAGCTGCTCGCCAGGCACAGACTGCCAATAGGCAGGTGGTGCTTTGGGTGGTTTTTCAAATACTGTATTGCATCCTCCATTTGGAGGGTTCCAAAAATTGTGTCCCATAAAGGTTTCCCATACACCAATGCTTAAATGTTGCAATTTGGCCTTATTGTATGATGAACGTCCATGCCAGAACCAGGCCAACGATAGAAAAAACAAGCCAGCCTCCCTATTTAGGCAAAGCAAGGCAGCAAATTCTGGACGGACGAGTAGAAGGCCAGAGTAATGCAAATGGATAGGGCTTGATTGATTGATTGATTGATTGATTGATTGATTGGATTTTTATACTGCCCATCTGGCAGCAAGGCCACTCTGGGGGGGGGGGGTTAACAACAATCAATACAATACAATGCAAAAACAAACAAGCATATAACTCATACAATAATGTAAAATCAACATAATAAAACAGTAAATATAATACAAATTAAATTAAACAACATATAAGCTGCCATTCTGAGCAGCTTCTGTAAATGAACTTTGGGGCAAGGCGAACTGCACTTTGGCCATGAGCTCAGGTAGCAGAATACATTTCCAGACCAGTGAAATGCAGCTTTAGCACCGAGCCCTGCCGCCCTGCCACAGATTTGCCTCTGCTGGCCCCCGTAACAGGTCTGTAATGTCGGAAACAAAGCCTCATTTGCAACCAGACCAGAGGTGCATAAAGGAATCTCTCAGCTGGGACCTTTCTGTGCCTTGATACATTTCTAGCTGGCTCACACAAAGCATATTCCTGACCTTATCTGTGACCATCTCAATCCCGATCATAAGCCCTTTGCCACGAACATCTCCGACGATTTCAAACTGATCCCGTAGCTTGGCAAACTCCAGGAGCATGTATGTCCCCACCTCCTTGCAGTTCTTCAGCAATCCATCTTCTTCTATAGCCTGAGCATATTAAAAAAAAAAGGTAGCAAGGCATCAAACGGCTGTAAACAAGAATATACTCTAATATGTAGATGCAAATTTTAACCCCACTAGTATCATCATCATCATCATCATCATCATCATCATCATCATCATCATCATCATCATCATCATCATCATCATCATCATCATCCTCGTCTTGGCACTGCGGAGCAGGAAAGGACCTTATAGATCAGGGGTATCTAAACGTTGGCCCTCCTGATGTTTTGGACCACAACTCTCAGAATTCTAAGCTTAGATTGCCAACGGCAAAGGACTGTGGGAGTTGTGGTCCAAAACGTCTGGAGGGCCGAAGTTTGGACACCACTGTTATAGATGATGGAGTCCAGATCCTGTCAAGAGGGCACAAAAGGCAATTGAATTATCAGCTTCTGGCTCTGCAGACAGGTGCTCAACCCCCTGAAGCTATCCAGCAGTATGCAGTGCTCATTTTAGTCCTAATGATGGAAACAATTTCAACAGGAAAACTGAAAAGAATCATAGAACCACAGAGTTGGAAGAGACCACAAGGGCCATCCAGTCCAACACCCTGCCATGCAGGAACCCCGATCAAAGTACTCCCGATAGATGGCCATCCAACCTCTAAATAATGATTTAAATACCGTATTCCACAATAAGCGATATCATAAAAGACACCTAGAAAAAATATTCTTTTTTTTAAAGCAACATGGTAGGATTGTTATTTAAAAAAAAAGCATGTTGAAATCTCTGTTGAGAAACAAGATGATTTTTTTATTTATTTTAGAATCTTCTTTTAAAGTGGAATATAAAGAGACAGGCTTGTGGTCTTTTCCTTACATCAAGAACAGCAGATCCAACTGTACAGGCCAGGGGGTTTCCTCCAAATGTGTTGAAGTGCAGGTTTCGAGCCAAGGCGCTTGCAATCTCTAGAGGGGGAAAAATGCTCCTGTGGTATTCGAAACATACGGGCTGAAATGAGATTCCTGGCACAATGTCAACAGAGTAACCTTTGGTGGAGAATAGAGATACACTCCATTCCAGCAGAATATTTTTCTGCCCTCTGAATTCTGATGCCCAGAATCAAAAGCTCCATCATCCCACCTCAGTACCAACCAACCACCTGTCAACCAACACCATCACTGCATCCATACCTGCACTAGTGACAACTGCTCCCATTGGAAAGCCGTTACCAATTTGTTTCGCCATGGTAACAATATCAGGAACCACGTCATGTCCTTGGAATCCCCAGAAATGGCTGCCTGTTCGACAAAATCCTGTCTGAACCTTTATAGAACAAAGGGGCCGGGGGTGCAGAGAGAGACACAGAGATATTTTAAGTCTTTAGAGCCAAAATATCTCTTTTTTAAGAAGTATTTTACATCTTTAGAGCTATGTTACACTAGAGAGGTCTCCTCTGCAGATATAATTTAAATGCACCCAGTGTTTACTCTGTCATACATGATGAACAAACCCATGAAACTTCCTTGCAGCTATACATCTGCAGGGATATTTTTTACCAGCTACAGGATTGTGCTGTGTGTGCATATAAGTTAGTGGGACTTGGACTCAAATACTCACTTCATCTGAAATGCACACTCCTCCTCTCTCACGCACCAGCTGATAGGCTTCTTTAAGGAATCCCTTGGGATACTGAACTGCTCCAGCGACGCCCTGCATTCACAGAAACACAGAGAAACAGACGGCTTTCTCCAACAGTATAGACTATAAAACAAACATAAGATGCTGCAACCAAGGTTATGGTTGGAATATGTTGTTGGAGCATTTAACCCTATGGTTACTGATGTTAGTGACTGCCTGGGGGAGGCGTGAAAGTCCCACCGAAGCAACCCTTCCCAGCACCCATTAAGGATGGGTCGTTAGCTGTGGCCTTGCCGGTGGAGGTGTGAAGTGCTTCTGATTTGTGTACCTCCGTTTGAAGGACAAAGGGCACTCATTCAAAGATGAGGATGTACACATTTTAGGCAGAGAAGATAGGTGGTTCGAGAGAGGAGTCAGGGAAGCCATTCGTGTGTGTATTGAAAACCGCTCTCCCAACAGCGGGGGGCTCAGGCACAATCTATCTGCTACTTATCAAGCTGCTCTTTCAACCATCCCCAAACAAATTGTACATCTAACAAGCCTATCCAGGCCATTGTCCACTTTAAGAGCTTATTCAGGCCACTGTCCGCCTAATGAGCCTATTCAATCCGGGGTGATATGAAATCAACATGTTTCAGTATATCAAGAAAAGAAGTCCAGTTGCCATGACTCAACTTCCAGAAATTCCTTCTAAACTTAGTGGAGCTTCCTCTGAGAAAGGGGACATGGTGTGGAAGGATTCCATTGAAATTGTTACCAGCGTATCATCTCGCATTATAAAAAATCTAGAAAACCAACTTTTTCAATGGCAGACAAACAATGATCTAGTCAACACTACTAAGGAGTGCTGAACAACTGTAGCTCTATGGGCCCTGCAGAAAAAACACTGACCTGAATTGGCTCAGCAATAAATCCAGCAATTGCTTCTGGAACACATGTTCTGAAAGTGTCTTTCAGCTGCTCAACATACTGGTCCTTTGCGTGACAAGAATCTGTATAGGAGAAGTGTTGATGGGGGAAAATATCAGCTTAAGATGTGCAATAGACTAAGTATCTGCCATCTTGTGTCTTGCTCCCATCTATCATTTGATTCCCACACTCTGCCACAGAAATTCACTGCAGTTGGGATTAATAAAACCACTCTTTCTATACCTCGTTTACCTTGAAAACTCTATTAGGGTCACTACGAGATTTGACTTGACAGCACATAACAACAGCATAAGTTCATGCATGCTGAGTACTTCCTTTTGAGGGGAAAAAGCCATAACTACAACTTGATACCATTCGCGATTGAAAGATCAACTTGTTTTCTACTGAACAAACCTGGAGAACAGGTGCATTTCCGAATTGTTTGCACAGGAGAATCCCGGCAATGGCTACCTCCCCAGGGGCCACGAAAGACATCCGGTGACATTGTCTGAAAAGTAACAGCAGAGATAAAGGTGTTGGTCTTAGAAGTGGCTTTATTGTGAATTATTTCTAAGTGGATGTGCAATATATTTAGTTTATGTTCACAGGGATGGCTCTTTCAAGAGGGGCTCTTTCAAGAGGGGGCCCTCTTGAAAGAGCCATCCCTCAAGGAGGTGAGAGGGATGGCTTATAGGAACAGGGCCTTTTTTGGCAGTTGCCCCCAGATTATGGAATGCCCTCCCAAATGAGATCCGCCTGGTGCCAACATTGATGACATTTCGGCGCCAGGTACAAACCTTCCTGTTCCAGAAGTTTTTTAATTGATACAACATAGACTGTGGGTCCTCTGATGGCAATTTTAGGGTAATGATTTTAGTGTAAGGTTTTTATTATTGTTTTAATTATTTATCGATATTTGATGTTTTAACTGTCTTAATTCTTTATTGTAAGCCGCCCAGAGACCTTTGGGTAGTGGGCGGCATATAAGTTGTAAAAATAAATAAAATAAATAAATAAAATAAAATGGATCGACATAGCCCTGGCAGGGGATAAAGTGAACGCTATGCTGCAAGTGGAAGAATTTGATCTCAGCATTGATGCAAAAATAGTTCTTATTAAAGAAAAAAGTTACATCATATATTAATTATTACAAACAAAGGCATCAGAAACAACATTTGGTGATCTTTACAAGGCTTTTGCAGTCCCTGTCATGCGCATGATTGAAAAACAAGGGTCAGGCTGTGTATTATTTAGGTGTGAGAATGGGTACATTTCACAATAAGGTATGCATCAAACTGTTCCCAAAAGTTTGTTTTTAATTCTTCCCCTTATTAAAAACACTTGTTTTTTTTCCCAATCTGTGAGACAGAATGAATGACAGAAATAAAGAAATGGGTGCCAATTTTAGTACTGCCTTATTGTAAGCAAATGAAGATTCTGCTGAAAATATTCTCATTTTAATATCCCAATTTTACTATCCCAATTTGATTTCCTGAAATAGCAAGTCACCAAAAATGTTGGGTATGGCCTTCCATCAAAGACAAAGGATTTATGCCAGGTTGACAGCAAAAAGTGAAAGTTTTGCAAAAAGGCCTCTGTTTAGTGATGAGAATGACATATTTATGAGCACCTTAATCACATTTCTTCAGCTAAAATTTGTTATACATTTCCTTCTTACTGTTCTATGAGTTAGTGGTTCCATGAGTCTGAAAGAACTCAAAACTTTCCCCTTTCCTATATTTACAGACTACTACTGTCCTGGTTTCTTAAAATCACATTGCTACACTAAAACGTCCTGTGTTACTATAAAAAGGTCAGGCAAATAAATGTCCTTTGGGAAAGTGATACAGTATATCCCAAAAAGAAAGCAACAAGAAACATACTGTTTGACAACCGAAACTACTGCCGGCAGCCTGCTTGTAATGTCCTATGGCTGTTGGCCCCATTGTGTAAAGACTGCCCCCATGATAGCATCCTCTGTGAAAAAAGAATGGCATAATCAGTCTTTCTAATTATCTTCCTACTAAAGTTTCTACAAGCCATAATCTCAAATGTTTTGTTCCACAGAATAAAGTGTTCTGCTGATATACCACCCCATACTACTTCAAGTAGTCTCTGGGTAGTTTAATTACAGCATGCAGGCTACACATTGCCACCCCCCCCCGCAAGCTGGGTACTCATTTTACCGATCTTGGAAGGATGGAAGGCTGAGTGAACCTTGAGGACCCTGCTACCTGGGATTGAACCCCAGGTCATGAGCAGTTTTACCTGCAGTACAGGCATTTAACCACTGCGCCACGGGGCACTGCGCCACGGAAGGAAAGGTTAGGTTTTAACCATATGGATGACTTCCTCACCTACTGACAGAAGATCTAAATAATGGAATACAGTTTTTTTGTGGTTGCATGTTCTCTGTAAGCCCTTTCCCCCCAAACAAATGCCTCTCATCTTGGTATTTATGTTGATTCCCACTCCCGACCTGTGAACTTCAGCATACGAAGAGATCTTAGCAACTCAAAAGCACAAACTTAGTGTTTGGAACATTAATTCATGTGATAAAAATCATGTTTTGTGTTCTACACATGGAAACTATCATTTCAGAACATTGGGCATCTTTGATGGGACACAAATTAATCCCTGGTAATTCCAGAGTTTGGACAAATGGCTGTAACATGCATGTACATGATTGGAAAAGTTACCTTTTGGACTACAACCCTCAGAATCTCCCAGACAGCAAATTCTGATTGCCCCACAACAAAAAATATTAAGAGAAAGCATTAATGTTTAATACAGTAGGAACCCTGTATCCACTGATTCAGTTATCCACAGCTGGCAGAGGAAAAATTTAAATAAATAATTCAGCAGCGACAAAGCAAGCTACTGTCACAAACAGCAGCTATAAAGCTACTGTCATAAAACAGCAGCTGTAAAGCAAACTACTGTCACAAAACAGCAGTTTTTTGGGGTGGTGGTAGTGTTCTCTCTTATCCACAGTTTTCATTATCCACGGGAAGGCCTGGAACCAATCTCCAGAGGATACCGGGGCTCTGCTGTAGATATCTCATAAGAAATCTTGGCATTCTCTAGCGTCTAGCCTATTTACCAACTACCTGCCAAGCTAAGAAACAGTCAGCTGGTCAGAGGCCAACATACAATACAGTCTGAAGATCGATGGGAAGGAATCATAGCATCATACAACAATACTCAGTTCTAGTAGAAATGAAAATAAAAATACTGGCAGAAGATGATGGAGCAGACAGAATCTCCGAGAGGCAGACCATGAAATCTGTTCATCCCCAAGAGAAAAGGAAATCACAAAACACTTATCTTAATTACCTCAAAGAAATGATATCAAAGTTGCGGGTAAAAACTCTTGCCATAAGCATGGCCAGATCGTTGGCTTCTGAACCGCTGTTGGTTAGGTAAACCACCTGCAACAAAGGACCTGAATCAGGATGCAGTATTACAGCAAGTCACCAAGTATTTACTGTTGATTCCTAGTTACCAAACGGAGGAAATACGACAACTCAAGTCTTTTTGCTTTTTTAATTTTTGAATTGAATGGCCTATCTTTCAAGCTCTCAGAGTGCTACAACTGACTCTCCATTTTCAAATGGATAATTTATAATACAGAAATTAGCATACCTTTAAAGGCTCAGGAAGCAGTGAGGTCAGCTTCTCGGCGTACTCGTGGATGGGCGGATGCATATAGATATTGCTTGTGTGCCACAAACGGCCGAGCTGTTTCCGGGCAGCTGCAGTTACCTTCCTGGGTGTATTAGAAAAGGTAGAAACAATTGTTTTAAGCCCAGTGGTACCCTGACTTAAGAGCAGCTCGACTTAAGAGCAATTTGATTTAAGAGCGGAAAACTGTTGGCATTTTAACTGCTGTCTTACAAATTTTAGATATGGTCTGCTCAACTTGCAAATATTTTTTCATTTTTTTGATTTTTTTAACTTATTTTTTTCAATTTTTAGATAGGTACCCCAACTTAAGAGTAGTTCGACTTAAGAGCATGCATTTGGAACGGATTAAATTTGTAAATTGAGGTACCACTGTACTTGCTGTGTCAGTGAACAAAGTGCGCAGATTCTCCTCTCACACAGCTTTGTTCCTCCCTATATTTCCCCATGGCCCAGTGGTTAAACTGCTGTACCTAAGCTATAACTCTGCTCACGATCTAGGGATCAATTCCAGGTAGTGGCTTCAAGGTTCACTCAGCCTCCCATCTTCTGAGGTCAGTAAAATGAGTGACCAGCTCATTAAGAGGGGCCATGGTAGCTTGCAAAATTACTTATAAACCACCAGAGAGTGCTTTAAGCATTATGGAGCAGTATGTAAGTAGGGGTATTTGTACACGACCCCTAAACTCCGCCGCAAATGGCTGCCAGCTCCGAAGCTTACAATTGTTTCCCCACCAGCTCCGGAGTTTGCAGGAAATTAAGTGCGACCACGCCCACCTAAGCGCGTCCCAG
>JAHTLZ010000195.1:11366839-11390227 GCA_023846285.1 Phrynocephalus versicolor
ATAAAGCAAGCTACTGTCAGGAAACAGCAGTCATAAAGCAAGCTACTGTCAGGAAACAGCAGTCATAAAGCAAGCTACTGTCAGGAAACAGCAGTTTGTGGGTGGGTGTGCAGGCGTTCTCTCTTATCCACCGTTTCATTATCCACGGGAAGGCCTGGAACCAATCCCCAGCGGATACCAATCCCCAGCGAGCTCCCGCTGTTAACCCCAGCTCCTACCAATTTAGCAGTTCGAAAGCATGTAAATGCAAGTAGATAAATAGGTACCGCTGTAAAAAATGGGAAGGTAAAACAGTGTTTCCGTGCAGCCATGCCGGCCACATGGCCACGGACTTGCAGAACACTGGCTCTTTCGGCTTGAATACGGAGATGAGCACCGCCCCTAGAGTCGGACACGACTAGCACACATGTGCAGGGGGAACCTTTACCTTTTTATGAGGCCCAAAATAGAAGGCACACTTGATTTCTGCCAATATATATGTAGAGAGAAATCACATGCAACCATTTATCATAAGCCAGTTGTGAAATGATCATAGATGTTCTCTTCATCTGTTCTCAATAAACACAGCTGCATATCACTCCAAGATCCCAAGGATCTTTTCAGGAGGAAAACAATTATCCCTTTGAATGTTGGATATTTTACTCTTGAAGTTGCCACAGGGCTCATTGATGGTTTTGCTGTTGAAAAGGAGCACTAGCTTTCTGGAATAAGCACTCCTCCATAATTGCATTAATTGGTTTGAAAGGAGATGGCAAAAGTAGGCTCAAACACCAGCTCTTTGCAACCTTTGCGTTTATACACGACCCCTAAGCTCCGCTGCAAATGGCTCCCAGCTCCGGAGCTTAAAAATGTTTCCCCACCAGCTCCGGAGCTAACAGAAAATTAAGTGCGACCCCGCCCACCTAAGCGCGACCCAGCGCACCTTTCAAGTACCTGCTCTGGGAGAGTGAAAAATTTTGATATGGAGAGTGCCGGTCTCTCCTCACTTCTTTTTGTTGTTGTTGTTTTGCCTCCCGCCCCTTTAAGATGAATCAGGAAGTGATGGGGGGTCAGAGCAACTTCCACCGGCACTCCGGAAGTAAGAGTGCATTCTTTTCTCCCTTTTTTTCTCCCTCACCTCACGCAGACAGGACAAGGAAGTGCGGAGGGGGTGGGAACGCAGGGAGAGCGACAAACCCTCAAGATCTCTGGTCCGAATTTAAGGGACCAGTGGATCTTAGGGGTCGTGTAAAAAGGCCCTATTAGATATTTCTGATTTAGCAGGGAAATAACAAAACGTACTTTCAGATGTTGCTCAAGAAATAGTTTATTACATTTTGCTGGATCAGACAGCAAAAAGGCTTCTCCTCCAAACATAAAAGGAAGTGGCAGTGAACGCAATAGACACATTTCTGAGAGGAAATTAATGACACAGTAGCAATGTTGAACATAACAGTGTAATCAGTGGTAGACATTATTTAGGTAACAATAACATATTCAAAAGAACCTGTTCCCTACATGCTTTCCATTCAAGTTGTCCTTCAAACATTTAACAAACAATAAACAATTCCTGAGCATTGAACTATATACCAGTGCTGCCCAATATATATATAAAATCAAGACGATTTCAAAATTCTCTCCTATATGCTTTAGCAGCTTAACCCATAAAACTGGGGGTCTAACATAGCCACAAAAATAAAATGAATTTGTGTGATCAAGAATATGTCTCAATTTGTGAAACTGAAAGGAAATAATGGACCACTGATGTGGGATCCTGCATGGCAGGGGGGTGGACTGGATGGCCCTTGAGGTCTCTTCCAACTCTACGATTCTATGATTCTATGACCAAATCTGGTTGCTGTCGCATAGTGAGTCACAGTTAGAGTAGACCCATTCGAATCAATGGTAAATATGGAGGAATTGATTCACCAAAGCCCCATTGAGGTGTACTCTAGTTTGATTTACTATGCTAAGTAGCAGGATGTTGGCTGCTACATGCATTCATAAAAGGAAAAAAAAGTCTCAATTAAACTAGCCATTATAAAATTGAGAAGGCTTGTGATCCACAAGGCTTACTGAACAGATATCCAGAATTCTGCCTCTTTATTTAAATGAGAAAGCATGTCCAAAGTGTGTATGATCCAAAATATATACACCAGTTAACCGCCCACTCTTTGTAAAGAATTAATCTGGCAAGAAAACATCTCAAGATTTGTATGCATTACTCAATACTTTGGAAAACATAAATTTTCAACTTTCAATCATACCTTCTCTACTTCCATTTGGTCAAAAAGAAGAATATTATGTAATAATAAAGCTCTTATTTGAATTCAAAAGTATGAAAAATCAGGGCCAGACCCAATCATTGTCCAAGCTCCTTTCCCTAAGAACACTGACCCGGGCCACCTGATCTCCTGATCTACATAGGCTACGCTAGTACAGGTTGCCACTCTGAGAGAGGCCAGAAACACATATACAGTGGACCCTTGTATAACAAACAGCTTGTATAACATAAAATTTGTACAACATAAAATATTCTGGAGATAGGGGAAATTTGCTTAACAGAATCGCCTATGGGGCAAATCCATACAACATAAAAATGAGATTACTCTATTTTCAATGCATTCCTATGGGAAATTTGTATAAAGGAAAATTTGCTAAACATAATTTTATTTGGAACGAATTAATTCCTTTAAACAAGGTACCACTGTACAGGAAACGGGGTCTTCTCGGTTGTGGCACCATCCCTATGGAATGCGATCCTGGTGGAGCTGCACCTGGCTTCCTCTTTCTCCGCCTTTAAGATGATACTGAGAAATAAGCTGTTTGAAGAAGTCTTCAGGGGCATCCTTGGTTAAATTTTATCTTACATTTTGCCACTGCTTTGCCATTGTTTAGGTCTATTCAATGTTATGCACAGTTCTATTCCTTCTTGTTTTCACAATTATTCTGCTGTAACTGATTTCTTTGCTGGCTATTTATCAAGTTTTGATGTAAACCCCTGAGAGTAGTGCACAGCACTAATTCAGACGGTGCACACGTTTTTGAAACCAATCAACTAATAAATCATTTGGTTGCCTGTGTCAGAGTAGTAAATGTCTCTCCACTTTCATAATCTGTGTCAAGGTGTGTAACAACCAAGGTGTGTTATTCGGCATAGGAGTCAGAAAAACCTATAAGTACCATTCCTGACTGTACTTTAATCATTTCCTGCCGTTTTACAATACACACATTTGCAGCTTGTGACAATTATCTCATTCTGCTTTATTGCACTAGTGGTTCTGCTGCATTTTGTAAGCTCACCCATGCGCATCCTCAACAGGGGATTTCTTAACAATACTGCATATCTAATCTGACAATTTAAAAATCATATCACACCTTCTCCAATGCTGGAGAAAGAGAGGGAGGGAGAGAGGGGGGAGGGAGGGGGAGAGAAAGGGGGAAGGGAGGGAGGAGAGAGGGAGAGAGAGGGAGGGAGAGTAATAGTAAAGTGTCAATGTTGCAAATACCAGTTAGAAATGTATAACAGAACTCGTAGCTTTTAACTCCCAGTTAAATGAAAAAAGGCAGAACTGAAAGCCAAACAGGGTCACCTGCAATAAGAGAGAAGTACAGACTGGCCAACACACAGTCAAATGCAGCTCAGAGTGTTGCTACCTGTTGCACAATGAAAAGTCCAGGAAATTGCCAATAACCTAGATTCAACATACCTTCAATTTGATAGGCTACCTTTTTTAAAAAAAGCCTGGAGTAATAGTTGACTACTTATAGAGTACATGGTGTACAAAAAGAATGATAACCCGGAATGACCCTTAGGTCTGTCTCATTCCTGGACTATTGAGTGTGCATGACACTAAAGGTATGGATAATAGTTTCAAGAGGATATGTCTGAGGAGACAGAAAGAAAAAAAGGTATATAATGTAAAAAGATAGGGTAACTTAGGGCGTTTATACACGACCCCTAAACTCCGCGGCAAATGGCTGCAAGCTCCGGAGCTTAAAAATATTTCCCCACCAGCTCCGGAGTTTACAGGCAATTAAGTGCGACTCCGCCCACTTTAGCGCGACCCAGCACACTTTTCTTGTACCTTCTCTCTGGAGGTGAAAATTCTTTGATGCGGTGCAACGATAGTGAGTGTGGGGCTCTCCTCGCTTCTGTTTGCTGTTTTTTGGCTCCCGCCCCTTTAAGAGCTACTTAAGAGCTACTGGAATGTTGCCCTGGCAAGAGCCGGCAAAAACGGAGGCAGAACCGAGGTGAGCCACGATCTTTTCTTCCTTTTTTTTCTTCCCCCCCCCTCACGCAGCCAGCAGCCAGGGTGGGGACACAGGAAGAGCGACAAGCCCCTAAGATCTCTGGTCCGAATTTAAGGGACCAGCGGATCTTAGGGGTTGTGTAAAAGCGCCCTTAGGGTCTTCCAGACTCCCAGCATTCCTTATTACTAGCCCTGCTGACAATGCCTAATAATGGAAATTGCAGTTAGATAGTATCTGTGTGTTGTGTCATTACAGTCGTGATTGACTCTTCGTGACCCCATGTCTATGGAGTTCTCTCAGCAGGAATACTGGAGTGGCTTGCCAGTTCCTACTCCAGGAGACTACACTACAGCACCTGGCAATCCCTGGTGGTCTTCCATCTAAGTATTAACCAGGGCCAACCCTGCTTAGCTTCGAGTGGCTTGCCAGTTCCTACTCCAGGCGCCTACACTACAGCACCTGGCAATCCCTGGTGGTCTCCCATCTAAGTACTAACCAGGGTTGACCTTGCTTAGCTTCTGAAATCAGGCAAGATGAGGTGTGCTTGGTGCATATAGCCAGCTCAGATAGTATCTAGAAGCCAACAAATTGCCCATCTCTAGTACACAATAGGCTAGTTGGATGGCTCGGTGGTTCAGAGGTTGGGATTTCCCCCTGTGCCTCCTGTGTGTAAGCCAGTCTGTGTTGCCTTGGGCAAGCTGCATAGCCCCAGGACACCCCCAGAAGAAGCGAATGACAAACTACTACTGAGTATTCTCTACCTGAAAAGGGGTTGCCATGAGTCCTGAATGACTTGTCAACACATTATTATTAGTAGTGGTTTACAATAATTTATCACAACCAAACAAAGCAGTAAAACAGATTCAGAAAATTTTACTCCCAGATAGAACTATCAATATATTAGATTTTATATACAACTTCTTGTAAAATCTTAAAAATGATAAAACTAGGATTCTTTTTAAAATAGAAAAAACCCACAAAAATATAATAGCAAAAATGTTATGAACCTTTAAAATCTATTAGAAACATATTGTAGAATGTGAAATGAATCTTCAGTTTTTCACTAGTGACGTCTCAAAGTAACAGTAGGAATAACAGTGATGAGGCTGGTACCTTTTTTTCTATTTTGCGTTGATTCTGTCATATTTGGCTAGTTTTACCAAAGCAACAGCCTATGACCTTCACTGACCAGGTGATGACACAGAGAAGATCCGACATCAGTTGGTGGCACTCCTGAACAGTTGCCCCAAGGCCCCCATTTCAGTAGCTCAATGAAAGCCAGAAACAGGCATTACAATAATCCATAATGCCCCAGGGCAACACTGTTGGTCTGAGGCATTGTGGGTAATTACAAGGATACCTGATAGGAGCTCCTGGAAGGAACTCCCACTATGTTCCAACAGGCCAGGTCCTGTCTACCTTCTGCCTCAGGAGCCGAAACCATGTGGCACAACGTTCCACCATGCAACAAGCACGATGTTATCATAGAACTTTTCAAGGCAATAAAAAGCTTCCTACAGTCTTTTCAGGGTGTGGGGGATCCCCTGGGATATTTTTTTGTCCTGGATAAACCTTTGGGAGCTGAGGGATAATTTAAAACTGGAAAATTGCTCCCATCTTTAAATCTCTTCCACTGTCCCCAGAGGTTGCCCCAAGGTGAAAGAGGATCTGGAGCAGTGGTTCTCAACCTGCAGGTCCCCAGATGTTCCTGGACGGCAACTCCCAGAAGTCTTCATCACTAGCTGAGCTGGCCAGTATTTCTGAGAGTTGCCGTCTAGGAACAGGTTGAGAACCACCGGTCTAGAGGGCTCTAGGAGGCCCTTTGCTGCCCTGAAACAGCCACATATCAGCTGCAAGGCACAACTCTGTGAACAGGCTTCAGTCTCCATGTTTAAAGCAGAAGAATTCAGAAACAACCAGGGATGGGACTGGAGTCCCATGACTTGCTGTCAAGTTGGACTTAAGTCATTGTGGTGTCTCAACTTGGTTCCCCACCCCCATCCAATGGCTCAGACTCAACCCATGACTCTGAACCCACCCACCCTTCCCCTTTTTCTTGGTGGGGGAGGGGGAAGCTTGCTTTTAATTGGGACTCAGACTTGGGGCTTAAGACTGAGGACTTGGAACCAGTGAGTCAGACTTGGATCTTGAGACTCAGACCCAAAGGCTTGCTAACATCCCTGGAAACAATCCATCTGCTACATGGAGAGGAGGGAGGGAGGGAAAGAAACCAGCATAAAAGGAGACCACCCCAGGGCTCCATGTGGAGGACCCACATAAATCTGGCAATAGCCTTGGCAAGGATACCGCTAAGACTGCCAGGTCTCAGGAAGCTGATTGACATTTTGGTGAACTGCCAGGTCTTCAGGTTGGGAGACTTTGACTGTGAGGAGGCACTCATCCCACCCATTCCAGTTGGCGCTGAGACTCCCTGTGCTTACTACAATGTTCAACATATCTATGTTGGACCTGCGCTGTGTCAGCACCAGCATCATGACTCATGAGCCTTTTAGACACACATATCCTGGCAAGGCTTAACATTGCAAGGACCTGCACCTGTAATGTCACGAGGACTCACACTTCAGTCGCAGGTTTTAGCTGTGATATCTCAAAGAATGGGATGCTGTTCAGCTGACCACCCTCGATGTCACAGTCGGGCACTCCGGACAGGAGTGTCCCTATACATAGCTCAGCGCAGAGTGAGGTCTGAACTATATCTCCTGCACTGCATAGCTCTTTTTCAAAAGCACGACAATTTCACACATGCTATAGCTCTTAAACTGGAGTGGCCTCTAAGTGGTTCTGCACTTGTATTGTGGCATATGTGCCAAAAACAAATCTAATACTATTGGTGTCTCTATTAAAAAAATCTGGTTGCCAGATTATTTTTCACAGTATTTCTGAACGGTACCCTGCACTCCTTAACTAGGACCATTACATAATCACCAGAGGTTTACCTTCTTCATACATTGCACAAATCCATTCCTAAAAACCAATGTCAGAAACAGGTTGGCTGTGTTTAAAAAAATAAAACAAAACTCTGCCATAGGCTTTTTAAAAATTCCCGCAAGTCACTCTCCACAAAAATAGCTCTAAAAAAATCTACCCTAGGAATAAAATAATCTTGAATCATCTATTGGCATATTTTAAAGTGATTTAATACAAAGCGTACAAAGGTGTGATATACAACGGAGCTAAGTAAGATAAGTGGCTTTGCGCTGACAGTGTTTATTTACCTGTAGAAGGATAAGTCAACCTTTCAATTGATTAAGGCTAGGCATAAAATTGTTTGGATCCATGTAATCCAATCCGCCACTCTGGACTTTGCTTGAGCATGGGGTGGTGAGACAATAGCTCCAATATTTTTCTGGGTGGTTCTGCTGAGAGTTCTGGGTGGGCTCCTTTGGTGGCTCCTGAAAAGAAGGCAGCGCCTCCATTTTGGAATCTGGAAATAACACCAGAATCTGATTGGCAACCACTGTTGAAACCTTGGTATATTCGTTCGTCTCTCCAGGAACCAGGCGCCTTTTGGTGATGTCCTCTTTTTCTTTCTGTTTTGGTGACACAGCTAGTGCTCCATCCGGGTTGACTTTGTGAACTTCGACATAATCCATCAGTTTTGTGGATGAGGGAAGTGCCCTGTCGAGAGGGAGTGACCACGGCATCCCTTGGCCATTCCCAAGACTTAAGGGAAACTTTGCCACATCTTCCAATTGGGTCGGTACTTCTTTAGAAGCAGCTTCGGTGCGTTTAGGAAATTGTAAATGAAGACTTTCTTCCTCTCTCCCCATCAAAGGAAGCGACGTCTTTATATTTGTGGAACTAAGTGCTGTTTTACGTACTCCAGTGTTGTCACAAGAGAAACACTTAGGAGTTGAACAGAGAGGAGGCAGAACTCCAGGCCACGTCAATGTCCGTGGTCCACCACTGCTAAGCCAGGACAGGGGCCCTTCGAGGTCTGTATCCGGGGCTTCCTGCATGCTTTTTGTACCGCTGTTCTTTTGCCCTTCCTTGATGTCTGGCATTTTCAATTCTGGCAGGTTTCCGGTGTCCTTCCGTTTCTCTGACAAGAGGGAAGGACTCTCACAGCTGCCTCTGCCGGAGTCGCTGTCTGTTTCATGGCGGGCCTTTTTATTGGGGTGGCACTTTGGACAACTTGGCATTAGCTGTTGATCTTCACTCTCGTCTATCTCCAGAAATTCCACCAGAAGGTCACTGTAGTCGGAAGTTGGGAGGAAACCCTGGGAATCCAGAGCACTCAGTAGCTCTTCGGTTTTTCCTGCCTAAAGTGATACACACACACACACAACGGTGTTATCCTGGGGATGGCTGTAGTATTTGGATTACATATACCATATTTTCTCATCTATAAGATGCCCCCATGTATAAGATGACCCCCACACACACACTTTTCCAACTCTAAATTACAGTTCGGCAACCGTACGGTTCTCTCCTCGGTTTACTTTCATGTATAACACAACCCTAAACTTTTAGTCTAACAATTTTAGACAACAATATAGTCTTATGCATGGGAAAACACTGTATTTAGCATCTGAACATGCAGAGGACGTAAATGTAAAATTTCATTTAATGACAGCAAAGGCAACAATAACACAATTAATGTTAAGCATTATTATAATAATTGTCATTATTATTGTCATTTCTAGCAGCAGTGTTAGTAACAGCAGAGGTAGGACCCTCAGTTTTCAAAGAGTGGCTCCAGTCTGGTGGGCTGGCCTGAGTCATTGGATACATAAAAGGCCAAGGGGACAACACTCAAACGCGGGCTGAATGGTCTTCTTCTTCATTTTGGGGACCCAGAACCCAGCGCTGGAGTCTTCTAGGAAAGCCTTTCCCCCAAAGTAAACATGCCCCCCCCTGATTTGGATGGTAATAGTCATGGAGAGCAAAGGGTTACAGCCACCTTACCTCCATGCACTATGCCAGTGATAGCAAACCTATGTCACAGGTGCCAAAGGTGGCACTCGAAGCCCTTTCTGTGGGCAGCCGACATCGCCCCTTCACAGCCACCTGTATACAGGTTAAATTACTGTATTGGCACTTTGGAAAAAAATTAGTGGGTTTTGAATTGCAGTCTGGGCACTCGGTCTCTAAAAGGTTCGCCATCACTGCACTATGCTGATTCAGGCTATTCCCTCACCGCCTTTCTGACTCTCTGGGGCAAGGGAAAAAAGCTCCTCAAGGACAAACCATTGGGACTAATGTCAAATGTAGTTTGGCACTAGACATGGGCATTTCGTTTTGGAAGGGGTCTGCTTCTGAAATGAAACACGACAGAACAGCTGCCGTTTGGAACAAGGATCCAGCCTCCAGAATGAAATCAGCCACTGACTTACCTTCGTTTGGGTCAGGTGGGCAAAACTCCAATCAGGAAGAAGCTCCTGACACATCATCTTCCCTTATCCCTGGTGCTGGCCAATCAGACAAGGAGGAGGGATGATGCATGCTTTTGCACAGCTCCTGATTGGTCAGTGCCACAGAGAAGGAAAGATGACGCATCAAAGGCTGCTTCCTGACTAAATTTTTGCCTGCGTGACCCAAACAATGATAAATCATTGGCTGATTTCGTTCTGGAGGCTGGATCTGATTTCTGAATGGCAGCTGTTCTGCCATGTTTTGGAACGGTACCCCTTCTGAAACAAAATGCCCACGTGTGCTTGGCACTCATGCCGTGGCAGCTTGAGAAAAAGCAGAAGCGTCCCTCTAGTTAGAAGTGGTTAATGTTTCTAACACAGTGTTCCAAATCTATACTTTCTTTAGGAAGCATAGAGGACACTCACCTCTAATTGCTGTGCATCAAAGCCTTTTATTTTTGGCCCTGGGACAGGTGGTAGAATGCGAGCCACCACGCTGAGGAAAGAAGGATAGAAAAAGAAGAGGAGGTGAGTTACTCAACATGGACATTCTTGTTTGCCATGGTCAACAACAGGCCATTCTCAGCAAAGATAACATTTTATTAGCATGAACTCTGGCCAAAGAATGGGGTTCCTGCACGGCAGGGGATTGGACTGGATGGCCCTTGAGAGAGAAAATGTGACGAGAGTATGGGAAGAAAGAAAGAATTATGCTTTTCAGTCGTTTTAAACAGCTAGTCCATAATTTGAACATGCAGTTTATTTGGTTTTTAAAAAATACTGCTACGTCATTTATTTTCAGCTATCATAATCTTTATTTTTAGAATATATGCTTTTTCTGTCCTTTGTGTCCCTTTATTAGTGGGAAACTGAGGAGACGAAACCATGAATGATAACTGCACCCATTGGAACACCTTTGAGCCATGTTCCCCTGCATTTAGCCTATAGTTCTCCTTTGGCAATGAGATTTAACATGAGGCATTGGAGAGGGAACACACAGGATCACATGTAGAAAGCCTGTCATACTGTTTTGGCTTTGGGAAGCAGAAGTTTTATATTCCTGCCTTGAGCAGGGGGTGGGGAGGTAGGTTGGACTGTAGACTGGTAGGCCCTTTCCAACTTCATGAGTCTATGATTTGGCTGGCCTAAAGTTTATCCACTTATAATGTTGACCCAAATTTTCAAGACAAGTATATTAAAACACAACAACACTGAATGGCCTTGGTGCCCTCTATTCTTAGTGCAGCAACTCAAAAGAAAACATTGGTGACTAGACAGTTCTGGGAGAAGAAGCCAAGAAGATACGAGAGGCCCCAGTATTTGGCTGGTCTGGAAGAACAGCCCACAACTCACCTGAAGCAAAACAAACAAACAAACAAACCTCAAAACAAAACAAAAACAAACAAAAAATCCTAATCAGGCTAGATTTGGGTTGTTTTTTTTGTAGAGGTAGTGGTTTTTTGTTTGCTTTCTTTTGCTTTAGGTGTTTGGCAAACCTCGGAAGGACTAGTGCCATAACCAGACACAGCTTTTCACCTTCTGGAATTCCTGTTTCTTCAGAGAGAGCTGTTTTCTAATCTAGAAAAGCATGCAAACACCTGCTTGTGTTGACACCGCATCAAAAGTGGCAAAACTTACTTTGTTCGTTTCAGGGCCAGTGTCCAGATCAAGATCAAACATACTGCAAATGACAAACAGGCCACAAAAACCCAAACAAGAATGTCCTTCAGTCGGGCTTCTAGTGGAGGGAAACAAGAAGAGTCCAGACATTACACAATTGCAATTGTTTTACACTTTTAAAAACTACTGAGCAGTAAAAGTGACAACTCATTGTCATCTTATCTCCATAACAACAGTGCGAGTGTGGATTAGGCTGAGGTGTTGTCCAAGTTCATCCAGTAAGACTGAAAGCCAGTACTGATCTCAAGGTTCCTCAGCTATTCACTGCAGCCCCACAGGTTCATTGCTGGGAACAAAAATAGTTGCTTTATAGATTCATGCTACAGATGGGCACGAACCACTGGTTCAGTGGTAGATGTCAGTTTGTTTATCAGCCAAACAGATGTTCAGCACTTCAAAGCCCTGCTTTCTCTGGCAGTTGCCCGCTCAGAGTTGGTTTCCCTGCCTTGCCTCCTACTAATTGAGTACCCACTGGAAGAGGCAGAGCTTTCAGGCACCAAATACCGTATATACTTGAGTATACAGTAAGTCGACCTGAGTATAAGTTGAGGCCCCTAATTTAACCCCTCAAAACTGGGGAAACGTATTGACTCGAGTATAAGTCTAGGGTGGGAAATGCAGCAGGGCCGGGCAGCTCTTCCTTTGTGAGCTGGGGGAGTGGTGTGTGCCACTGATGCAAGTGCTTGGGTCAGTGGCTAAAAGTCATTTTAAACATTGTGTGCCACTCCCCTGTGATGCAGAGGGGGGTCATGAGAAGCGGCATACAATGTTTAAAATGACTTTTAGCCACAGTTGACTTGCCTCAGTGGCTACAAGTATTAACCCGAATATAAGCCGAGGGCCCCTTTTTTCAGCCCAAAATTAGGGCTGAAAAACTAGGCTTGTGTTTGAGTATATACAGTACTTGTTTGACTGATAACGAACCAGTACGAACCACCAAAAGCGCAGTTTATGCCCATCACTCATTCAGACCAAAAGTCCACCATGTCCAATATTGACAACTCTGACTGGCAGCAATCATTTTTGTGCAGAGTTTATACCAAATACTCAAGTCTTTTAATGTCTTATAACAGTTTTAATTGGTTTGTTAATTTTATTGGTCAATACTATGTTACCCTTAAGTTTGTCTTTATCTACCTTTATTCCTATTTTATGGTATTAATTGAACGATTCTTTGTAGGTATTAATTGTATTTAATGATGTCTTATATTTTGATTAATTGTTGTCAACTGTCCAGAGTGGCCTGGCTGCCAGACAGCTGGCTTAAACATCCAATACGTACATAAATAAATATCTGCCTGTAGATCATGGATATCACCTGGTAATAACCCATCCGAATACTAATGAGCCAAGACTCTGCTTAGCTTTCAAAATCAGATGGCATGAACTATAGTACAGCAGAACTCATTTTAGGCTTTATCTTTGATTTTTTTTAAAAAAACAAGCGAAATATTCTTATCTTTCTAAAGACAGATGAGTTGTCAATGTTTTGTACTCTACTGCAAATTCAAAGCATGCATGTACAATTGCCAGAACAAAAATTATTTTTCAACAACATTTGTTAAACAAATCATTATAAAGCCCACAGCTTGTTATGGTCAAGGCTGCTAGAAATTTTAGTAACTCATTTTATTGCTTGCTATGCAGTTCACGGTTGCTTCCCCCCCCCCAACGTTTCAACTGAACCTTTGATATTAAAAGAAAAAACAAAAGTTTCAAGTTTGCTTTCTATTATTTGAAAATAAATAATACCTAAAATAGTTACTTCTAGTTACTTTGAAGGCTGGCTGGAGAGCTCAGTGGTTTAGGCGTCTGGTTGAGAAGCTAGAGGCTTGGGGTCCAGTCCCCCCCACTCTGCCTCCCATGGAAAAGAGCCAACCTGTGTGGCCTTGGGAAAGCACAGTCCCAGGACGTCCACAGAAGAAGGGAAGAGTAAACCACTTCTGACTCTTTTCTGCCTAGAAAATCCTGAACAGGGGTTGCCATGAGTCAAAAATGACTTGATGGCACATGATGGTGGTGGCGGTGATAGTTACTTTTAACAAATTAGGACTCTACAGGTGGTTGGCCTTTTCTTAAAAATGCATCTGCTTGGTGAAATCACACATTCTTTTACTTACTTACTTACTTATTTATATACCACCCATCTTCCAAAGGAACTCTGGGCGGTGAACAAACACCGAATTGAAAATTAAAATGATAATTGTAATAATAACCATAATAATAAGAAAAACATATATACGTACAAATAGCCAGCAACATGGTGAGGGGGGAAAATGAATTGAATTGAATTGAATTGAATCGAATTGAATTACATTACATTACATACCGAAGTAATCAAAACACAGATACACAGCAAAAAGGGGGCCTTATCCTTCATTAATACAGCTTTGTTAGGTTGACACTATTGCTGGGGGGGGGCAATTACCAGCATCCTCTTGTAGAACGCTGCTGATGAAGTAGGAAGGACTACCAACAGTGGCAGACTGCCACTAATTAAAGAGTTTCTTTTTTGGGGGGTTGGGGTACATGTGACATCATCTCATTGTATTCTAGTCAATCTTGTTCTGTCAGTAGAGGATACTGGCCAGTAACAAATAGCTCCTAATTTCTACTTTGCTATCCCCAAGCTTTTAGTAAACGAAACTGGATGAAACGTGTTAGTGACTCCATATGGCAGGCATTCATTAACTATTTTGACCCTCACCTTTTCGGAGCTTGATAAAACTCTGAGGACTCCATTCGCTCCAAGAGCCATGGTCTGACCTGCACCGAACTTGTGCAACGTACCTCTCTCCTGGATTTACACTAAACATCTTATACGTTGTTCTTTGTCCAACAAATATGTTCTGGAAATACATACAGAACACAGATATTAATGGGAAAAGGGTGCATGTTAGAAATGCCACTAAGTCAAAAGAATGGTCCAAAAAGTTAAGAGAAGAGATCATCGCCCTCAGGGCCGTCTTAAGGATATGTGGAGCCGTGGTTCGAAGATCCCTCTGGCGCCCCCCCAGAGGGATCTGAAGGGCGGGCGGGAGCAGGAGCAGCAGCCCTAGCAGCTGGCCGCGGCCACTCTGAGGGGGAACCGCTTGGCAGGCTCCCTCTTCCTTCTCTCTCTCTCTCTCTCTCTTCGCTCCCCCCCAAGCTTCCTGCCTTCCTCCTCCTCCTCCTCCTCCTCCTCGTCGGGTCAGGAGGAGCGCGTCAGTTGTGGTTTCAATACGACCTCCCTCGGCTTCCGCGATGCAAAAGCAAGCTGTTTTTGTCTTTACCAGATCGGTTCTTGCCGAGGCCGAAGGGAAAGGAATTAAAGATAAATAAACGAGGGGCAGAAGGCGGTGGGGAGCCAGTGGGGAAGAAAAGGATGGTTGTAACTGGAGAAAGAGCGTCCGAGGCATTCCTCAACGAGGGAGGCATTCTGCTAAAGATTTTCGGCACCTTGGGTGACAGGGTGATTGTGACTGCCCACCCCACCACCCCCACCACCCCGAACTACTCGGCTTTCCGTAGTACCAGGCCTTTACTCCGGAGTAATAAGCTCCCTTGCTAACTCTCCCGGGGTCTTTGCTGCCCAGTAAAGAGGTTCAGAAAACCGTCTCCCAAAATGTTGGCGACCCTCCACTGGCACCCGCGTGCTCTGCCAGTCTTGCCCGGCGAGTAAGATGAGCTCCAGAGAGGCGAATGGCAGGCGATCATTTGTGTTTATTATTAGTTGCCCCCCCATCCCGCCCAGGCCGCGCCGATTCACCTTGAGTCCTCCCCAAAAGAATCCGGGAGGGGGGGCGCGCGCTGGTTTGTGGGGAAGGCGCGTCGAGGTGTGATCCCCACGGGGCGTCTCTTTGCACACACACACACACACACACACACACACACACACCACTAGACCCCGCTTGGAGGACGAGATGCCTCGTCCCGCCCGCCTGCCTGCGCCGCTTCTTCCCTTCGGTGCCGCGTTTTACGCGAGGCGCTCCTGCTGGCTCGGGCGCTCCCCCGGGCGCCGTTGGCGGTGGCGTTCTAGAATTTTGAAACTTTCCGGGGCTGCCGAGGCGCTCGTGATTGGCCGAGACGGAGGTGCCTTCCATGCAAATGAAGCCCCGCCAGCCTCCCCCCGCCGCCGCCGGGAGATCAATAGAGATCTGAGAGAGAGAAAGGAGCATGCATTCTTGCGCGGCTGGCTCAGGGACAAGCTACCCAGGCGCGCCCCAAAGACCCCCCAAAGCGGTGGCGCCCCTCGAGCCGGGCGAGGGGGACGAGCCCCCCTGCCAGACACCGCCGCCGCCGCCGCCTCCCCCGCCCCCTCCGCCGCCCTCGCTTTAGAGAGACCCGGGGGACGGGGGTCGCGGCGGCGGCAGCGAGGATCCCATGGCAGTTTGGGGGTTCAGGCACCCTTGGGGTTCAGGCGCCCTGGTTCATTGAACCACAAAGGCCTATGGGAAAGTCGCCCCTGATCGCCCTTCACAAACAAGGAACGGGATACAAAATGATAGTAAAGGCACTGAATGTTCCTAGAGATACTGATCAAAGGTTAGTTCACAACTAGCCACTGTCAGTGTGGACGTTTGCCTCTAAACTCCCAAGAGTATATTGTTTTACAACATGCTGCACACTGCTTTTTACAGACTCTGGGGAACTAAAAGTAACAGATAAAATGTTACAGATGAACATGGCCATATTTTGAATGAAATCCTAAAGGTACATGGATATGACATGGCGTACAACTAAATCTTTCAGAAAGCACAACGGGATATTGCCTGGGAAGGGTTGTTGTATTGCTTTTCTTATAGCGTTCTGTAATATGATTTCTAAGCAGAATAGAGACTGTTTGGTTACCAAAAGCTAATATTTGTCTTACTTCCCACTCTTGTCCTTCTTCGGGTTTTATGCGTAACTCGTATTCAAAGGTGAGCCAGCCAGATTTAACGTCACCCAGTGAAGGTCGTGCCCAGTTCAACAGCAGGTATTCTCCATAGACTTTTTTCTCAAATTCCAGAGACAGGTTTTCTGGAGGCTCTGGCTGAACTGAAAAATAAATCATCCAAAAGTTATGCCTTTCAACTGCAAACAGAGGACACAGAGATAAGAACAGAGAGACTCTTCAAACATAAAATACAAAAGCGTCAGGGATTTTAGACTGTTCTGCCAGAAATCTGCAAGTCAGCACTCTTTGCAATGCCTACCTATGTTAGCCACGTCCACATAATAAGGGTCAGATACCGTACTTCCCATCGCATTAATTGCCTTGACAGTTAAATTATAAGTTGTCCAAAGCGAAGTGTGTCTTTTATTAAAATAACAAGAGTTGGGTCCTGCAGTTGTGTAGTCTGGGCATTCATGGTATATTTTCTCTCTGGAAAACAGAAACACAGAGAAACAAGGTGTACAGATAAAAAAATATATTATCATCATTTCTTTCATTTGAAATTATTTTTAAAGGGCTAGCTATGTTAACTAGTTGTTTTAAAAATGAAAGCAATGAAACATTTCACTCCCTAGCAAACTTATCACAATAGGAGCTTTTCCCTACCAGAACTGACTAATAACGCTAAAATATCAACAGGGCTAGAATGGAATCCAGGATAAACCGCTGGTTATCATCTCCCGTTCTGTTCAAATAAGAAAGTGAACTTCAGCCCATCCTGCATGATAACCCTTCCCTGTCGGAATCCAGGATAAAATCAATGAATAATGAATAAACTCAACAAGAGATTCAAAATCTATATTTTGTGGGCTAAACAAAGGTGATGTTTTATAAGGCACTGCACATGTTAATTCACTCTGTCATGTAACATAAGAACATAAGAACATAAGAAGAGCCATGCTGGATCAGGCCAACGGCCCATCTAGTACAGCTTCCTGTATCTCACAGTGGCCCCACCAGATGCGTCTGGGAGCGCACAAAACTAGATATCTGTCTCCTGATACCACTCCCCTGCATTTGGCCCTTGAAATACCCCGGTTTTAGGCCTGGAGATTACACATCTCCATCATGGTTTGTAACCTGTGATGGACTTTTCCTCCAGGAATCTGTCCAATCCCCTTTTGAAGGCATCCAGGCCAGATGCCATCACCACATCTTGTGGCAGGGAGTTCTACAGACTAACAGAAAAATATTTTCTTTTGTCTGTTCTTACTCTCCCAGCCCTCAATTTGAGTGGATGTCCCCTAGTTCTGGTATTTTGTGAGAGGGAGAAGAGCTTCCCTCTATCCACTTTATCCCCTGCATTATTTTGTACGTCTCAATCATATCCCCCCTCAGGCGCCTTTTTTCCAGACTAAAGAGCCCCAAATGTTTTAGCCTTTCCTCATAAAGGAGGTGCCCCAGCCCAGTAATCATTTTAGTCGCTCTCTTCTGCACCTTTTGCAGTTCCACTATGTCTTTCTTGAGATGCGGTGACCTGAATTGTACACAATACTCCAGGTGCGAGCTTACTATTGTTTTGTATAATGGCATTATAATGTTGGCTGTTTTATTTTCAATCCCCTTTTTTATAATCCCTAGCATGGAACTGGCCTTCTTCACTGCTGCTATACATTGGGTAGACACCTTCACACCAACACACCAACACACCAATTTCTTTATTTTATAAACGGTAACTATTAAGATAACTATTAGCCCATAATTCTTGCATTTCAATGCCTTCTGGCCTCCCTCTTTCCATGCCAATAGACATCATCATCATCTCACCCAAGTCTCTGGATAAAAACCTGATAAATATAGTGAGGTAGGACATGGCCCACGAAAGCTCATGTAATAAGCAGAGCTGGCTTTTAGACTGAGTGAATTGATTACCTCAGACACAATGACACATTAGGCAGCACAACACAGACACAATCCATCACAACAGTCCTTGGCTACTGCTCCAGAGACCATAACTACTTATATTTACCCCACTGCAACAAGTACTATCCATATTGCTCGCTGCAGCAAGTACTTATTGGGTTGGTTCTCTGGCGCCGGCAAGCGCAGAGAGCTGTAACAGCTTTTTTCCTCTTCTGGTAAGTAGCAGGAGAGAATGGCTCTTTAAGCCAGGCCTCAAAGGCATTACTCTCATGTATCACTAGAGCAGTGGCTCCAACTTTTGGTAACTCAAGTGTTCTTGGACTGCAGTTCCCAGAAGTCTTTGCTACCACCTATGCTGGCCTGGGTTTCTGGGAGTTGCTGTCCAAGAACACCTGATTTACCTGAGGTTGGGAAATACTTCCCTAGAGCAAAGCATTGTGGATATGATGGCCTGGGAGATGCCCTATGACATACAGTGGACCCTTGTATAACAAGCAGCTTGTATAACATAAAATCTGTACAACATAAAAAAATTCCGGAGATAGGGAAATTTGCTTAACATAATTGCCTATGGGGAAAATCGGTACAACATAAAAATGGGATTACTCAATTTTCAATGCATTCCTATGGGAATTTGTATAAAGGAAAATTTGCTTAACATAATTTCATTTGGAACGAATCATTTCCTTTATACAAAGTGCCACTGTATTTGCACAAACCATCTCTTGGGTCACTCACCCACAGTGTCTCAGAACCAGACATATAAATAACATTTTAATTGGATTTTAATTATAACTGTATCTTTTTAATATTGTAATTTATGACTGACCATTTTGTAAACTGTCCTGGCTAATGAGGTTTGCACTAAGGGGGCAGTATAGAAATAAAAATAAACAAACATGTAGGCTTCACTAACCCTGGGGAACAGAGTCCTCCTTGCAAGATGGTCTTGCAACAACAATGGTTCACAGCATTGCTCCCCTAGCCAGGCCCTGGGAAAATTTTGCCCATAGCTGATGGTGATGAGCTTGTTAATCCTTAGGGTGCCAAAAGATTCTCTATTGTTTTTACTTAGAGGTTACGCTGTGGGAGAAGCTAAGATCACTCTTCTGCTGTTTGTTTCTCCTTACCCTTCCTTGTTGTAGAGCAGAGTGTAGTTGCTAGGAAGACCTCCATCAGGACCAGGCTTCCACCAACAAGTAAAGGTCTCTTTTTCAGGAGATCGACATCTTGTTATTTCTGGCTTCCCAGGAGATTTGTCTAAAACCAAGGGAGGAAGTAAATTAAGTCAGCATGAGTCAGTGGTTGCACACCAGAGACTGTCGGGTTAGGAATGACAATTTCCTTGATGATGTCAAACCAGGTATCTCAAGGTGTGCAAGGGTAAGATGACAAAGCATCCTTTTGACATCATTCTTTCCACACTTTGTACAAAATGTAGCATAACTACAATGCAACATAACTGAAGCTTTCTCCCTTTATGGAGCAAATTCCAAACGTTGGAAGCCAAAAAAGCACACACATGTGTGTGTGTGATTTTGTTTATTTATTTATTTATTTATTTATTTATTTATTTATTTATTTATTTATTTATTTATTTATTTATTATTTTTGATTGGATTTTTATACAGTACCGCCCACCTGGCTGCGAGGTCACTCTGGGTGATCATTCCCTAGACAAAATCATTTAGTTTTTAGAGGAAAAAAGGTGTTTTGTTTCATTTTCATAATGAGGGCCTACCGTTTCATTGTGTAATGAAAAAATTCGTTATGTAATAAAACAATAAAACAGCACTATTGTTTTTCATTTCATGACCATCTCTAGATCTAAGGTTAGGAACCAGTGCTCCAAAATGCTAAGTCTGGGGTCTCTTCCCTACTTACTTGACTCAAACACCAGTTCCTCTTGACCTTCATGAAAAGGAAATGTGTTTTTACAATACGAGTAATCGACTCACCGCTGTGTAGCTGGATGTATCTTTCTGGACTCCATTCACTCTTTTTCCCCTGGCTCTTTATGCAGCGCACCTGAGCTACATATTTTAGTCCTGGGTCCAGCTGGGATGTTTTATAAGTTGTTTGCTTGCCAACAAAATGAGTCTGGGGAAAAAAAAAACAAAGGCAAGAGAAACTATTGGAGGGTCCCCCTCTACATTGTAAAAAGATGACATCCAAGAACAATCTTTGCAATTGTAAGACGTCTATGAAGATTCTCAGTCATCCAGGTGAGTTTATCTGGAAGTTGAGTCATGGCAACTGGTCTTCTTTTCTTGAGAGACTGAAACATTTCGCTGCTCATCCAAACAGCTTTGTC
Organism: Phrynocephalus versicolor; assembly: GCA_023846285.1. Taxonomy (NCBI): domain Eukaryota; kingdom Metazoa; phylum Chordata; class Lepidosauria; order Squamata; family Agamidae; genus Phrynocephalus; species Phrynocephalus versicolor. The sequence continues at coordinate 11,387,223 of JAHTLZ010000195.1, forward strand.
AGTCTGAGGAAAGCTAGTTGTGAATCCCCCATTTTATCGTTCACTTTGACCTCTTGTCAGTCTGGTCTGAAATAATTTCATATAATGAACAATGGGCTCATTAGGTAGACGATAGTCTCAATAGGCCTTTAGGTGAACAATGGCCTAAGGTGCTGAAACACATAAAGTATGGGTTGTTAGCTATGGCCTTGATGGTGGAGGTGTGAAGTATTTTTGATTTGTCTGGGTATTGTTGAAATCACAGCCTGATAAGTGGCAGATAGACTGTGCCTGAGTCCCCCAACCTCCGTTGAGAGAGGAGTTTTCAATACTCACATGAATGGCTTCCCTGACCCCCTCTCATACCACCTATTTTCTCTGTCTAATATGTGTACATCCTCTTCTTTGAATGAGTGCCCTTTGTCCTTCAAATGGAGGTGTACTGCTGATTCTGGTCCTGAACTGTTGCCCCTCCTATGCTGGGCCACCGTCCTCTTAAATGGCTGTTTAGTTTCTCCAATGTAGAGGTCTGCACGCTCCTCACTGCATTGGACCACATATACTACTGTATATTGCTCCTTTTCTGTTTTGGTATTGGGTCCTTTGGGTGGACAAGTCTCTGCTTTAGTGGGTTTGTGGGTTTGAAATGAACAGGGATGTGGTGTTTGCCAAAAATCCTTTTAAGCTTCTCAGACACTCCAGCCATGTAGGGAATCACCAGGTTCTTCCATTGGCTCTGGGTCTCAGGTTGATCCATTGTTCTTCTGGGTCGGGACAATGCTTTGTTGAAGGCCCATTTTGGATAGCCACGGGTCTTAAGTGCTGTCTTCAGGTGCCTGTCTTCCTTCTTCTTGCCTTCTGTGGAGGTGGGAATACTCTCTGCTCTGTGATTTAGAGTCCTGATGACTCCTAATTTGTGCTGTAATGGATGGTGGGACTCAAACAGTAAGTACTGATCTGTGTAAACCTTTACTCCCAGGCAACGGTTGGGTCTGATGATGACTGCACAATCCAGGAAAGCCAGCCTGTTGTCTTGGGTGTCTTCCCTAGTGAACTTAATATTAGGGTCCGCCACATTTATGTGGTCTGTAAAGGCCTGCACTTCCTGAGTCTTGATTTCCACCCAGGTATCATCTACATACCTGAACCAGTGGGATGGTGTTGTTCCTGGGAAGGTGTTGAGTGCCTTCTTCTCCACTTCCTCCATGTATGGGTTAGCAACAATGGGTGACACTGGGGAACCCATGGCACAACCATGCTTCTGTCTGTAGAAGTCCCCTCTGTACATGAAATACGTCGTGTTCAAACACGGGTCCAGGAGCAGTTTGGCTTGAGGCTGCTTCTAGAGGTGAGGGTGCTGTTTTCTCTTAGTCTTCTCTTTACAGTTGTTAGGGCATCTGTGGTGGGAATGCTGGCAAAGAGAGCTGTAACATCAAAGGATACCATGGTTTCATCTGTATCCAGTTTCAGCCCCCTGGCTTTAGAAATAAACTCCTCTGACTTGCGTACATGGTGGTCTGTGAGTCCAACCAGTGGGGCTAGGATAGTCGTTTCAATCTTTCAAGAAAAGAAGTCCAGTTGCCATGACTTCTGGATTACAATTGTAAGATTATCTAGAGCATTTGGCATGGTTTTATTTATTACGTATCTCTCCTGGGCATCCTAGTGCTTTTAAGACTGAAGATCAAGGTATTCAATTGTGTAATAAATAAATAATGGCATTTGTAATAAATGAGTAAAACAAACACAAGTCAAAGCAAGTGCACCTAACATCTGATCCAACAGCTATGCCTTGCAGTCTATTGTGTCTTGTCATCTACCTTATGGCCATGACTTGTAGATACTTTTCATATTTGCAGGAAAACATTCCCTCTCCTTACCATGGCTGCTAGAATTTTCTTGGTTGAGCCTGCAAGTCGCACAGGCTCATTTTAAAGAACCAAGACCTAACCAGCCAGTGAATAAGTATTGGTAGATATCAATCCTGCAGATAGGGAGTCCTACTATATTGCTTTTATTTACCATTTTGAATATGTTTGTTTAATTCTTTTCAAATATTGATACTTGTTGTTTTAAATATTGTCTTTTAAATGATGCAAGCTGCCCTGGGTACATTTCAGGGAGCAAAGCAAGATACAAATATTTTAAATAAGTAAATGTAATTCTCATCGTTTGAATAAGTTGAATAGGCCAAGGGTGCTGACCTTCTGCCTTTCTTTTTGTCTTTCCTGTAACTGCCTTGTAGCATCAACCACTCTGCTCATTCACACAATATTTCTGCAAAAGTATCTTTCATTTTAATAAGTCTCATAATTCATTTGACACTGTGCTTTACCTCCTTGTTCCATAAGGTACTATCATGGCCATCCGTGTCTCCCCAAAAATTTCAGGGCCACATTCCCCAAGTACTGAACATCACACTCCAACTGTGTACCCTGCAGAAACACCACGTACAAACACCCACCCTTGTCTTGGCAATGGCATAGCACAACTAACCACATGAGGAGGGGAACCCTTTGAATAATTTTAGCTTGAAAAAGTAGATCCCCTCCAGTGGCAGATTTAAAAAAAATCTCCTTTGGGAGAAACAAGGGCCAGACTAATTTGAGTCATATGCGTCAGTAAAAGTACAGTACAGTACTATGAATTCAATTGTTTTGTAAGCATAGCAAATCCCACTGTTTTTCACCATGTGGGCACAGCCGTACTCTTGTATCCTTTGTGACCACTGTCTGGAAATTTTTTTTCCCCACTCCGATTCCTGCCTTCCTGCTCCTACGGGCCCTTTAATTTCTTCCTGTGCCACTTACATACACTTCCTCCTCTAGGGATCTTACACAAATAGTATTCTTCTCTGTCATACATGAGTTAATTGAACGTCTGTGAAGATTCTCAGTCATCCAGGTGCGTTTAACTGGGAGTTGAGTCATGGCTACTGGACTTCTTTTTTTGAGAGATAGAAACGTTTCGCTGTTCATCCAAACAGCTTCAGCTGTTTGGATGAACAGCGAAACATTTCTGTCTCT
>JAHTLZ010000195.1:11390237-11415361 GCA_023846285.1 Phrynocephalus versicolor
TCTCTCAAAAAAAGAAGTCCAGTAGCCATGACTCAACTCCCAGTTGAGTTAATTAAACTTTCTTGAAACCCTCCATTCTCCTTCCAACAAGGCTCAACAACCACTCATCACCCCCCCCAAAGCTGTCTAATGACTAGATCGTCACCATGCTGGACCGTTTGTTTCTTCCATTACATTTCTCAATCCCTGCCTCCTTGTGTGTGTATAATTGTAGCCTCTTCTAAGGCTGAAGAAGTGGGCTGCAGGCTGCAAAATTTTTGGTGTCAAATAAGACCAGATAATCCTTAAGATGGTTGTCCTGAGGGTGTGCAAGCAAGCACGGAGTTGCCACAATGTTCCAATGCCTATTACGGACATAAAGGAATGATCAACAGGTCTGGCATTTCCATCCATCCTATTTTAAAAGCACTTCTAGAGGGACTGCACACTTTGACAATAGCACACCCCTTGGTTACCTGCCATTCTTCCCCTTGGGCAGGTTTCAGCCTCACTTCATAACTGCATGCCCGCCAGCTTGCTGCATCAACAACCTGTCGAGGTGGTGACCATTTTGCCTCCACGTACGTTATGCCTTTTAATTGTTTGACTTCCAGGGACAGATCCAAGGGAGGGTCTGGCTTTACTGCACAAAGGAAAGGTTCAGGAGTCAGGATCTTTATTTCTTACAAAACTCTATGTGAACTAGTCAAAACAGATCAAGAGACAAACAGAAGAATTAAAATAGTTTCTGCATAATAAGCTCAAGGCGTCGTTCATTTCAGGTAGTGTTATCTACATCGATGTCTGCTGATCCAGTAACCCTAAGACAGTGGCGGCGAACCTTTGGCACTCCAGATGTTCTGGACCACAACTCCCAGAATTCCAAGCCTGTATTGCCAATGACAAAGGACTGTGGGAGTTGTGGTCCAAAACATCTGGAGTGCCAAAGGTTCACCACCACTGCCCTGAATGTTGCGTCACACCCTCCTTTGGCTATGCCCAGAGCAGGAGATGGAAGTTATGTTAAAGAAATATGGAGAGGGTTAAGTTATTGAAGACTGGTCTGTCTGGCACATGGGCTAAGCAGGGTAAAATGCATCCCCAAATCAACTTTGTAGTTCATGATAAGAAGATGCCACGAGAAAGAATTACAGCACTCAGTGCCTTGCCAGCATCTACCCTCCTCCAAAGGGGGACCTGCAGCATTGTCACAGCTACAAAAACACATCAAAATGTTATATGTATAGCTCTTGGGTAGCATGGAGTGCACATTGTGTGTATGTGTGTGTGTGTGTGTGTGATTGCAAGTCACAACCAACTGTTAGTGATCCTAATAGTTTATCCGAGTTTAAATGAGGTACTTGAGGTGTGGTTTTACCAGTTCCATGCCCCAGTGAGTTTCCATGGTGAAATAGGGATTCAAAACCATGTCTTCTGAGACCTAATTCATCACTCTATCTGCTATACCAGTAAGTTTCAATCTTGAGTAACCCAGACAGTCTTGGACTGTAACTCTCAGAAACCAAAGGCAGCACAGCTGGTGGGAAAGGCTTCTGGGAAATGCAGTCCAAGAACACCTGGATTACCTAAGGTTGGAAACCACAACACCGCACTGGCTTACATATTCTATACTGTCCAAACCAAAGGCCATGTCTGCTGAGTCCCAGCCAGGCCTGCTCTCTGATAGGGGAAGCCTATGATCCAAGTAGTCAGATCAGCCCTCCTTCTGTAAGGAAAAATGCAAGTGGAGAGAATTCCGATGGGGTGAATGGGAATTAAAAAAAAAACAAGCTTGAGAGCTGTATGCTGTTTTACACAGTCATTCGCCTGTCCTTTGCATTTTGATTTGATATTTTTGGCTCCTACCTGATGTTCTTACATCCACATAATGGAGATTGGAGATATTAATGCCTGCATCGTTAGTGGCTTTTACTGTGATGTTGTATGTTTTTGAAAGACTGGTGAAACGCTGATCAAAATAACAAGAATTGGGACCTGCTGATATGTAGTCGGGACATTCCCGGACTTGTTCTTCCCTTCAATAAAACAGAAAAAAGAAAGATTAATAGAGGTTTCTTCACAATTCCTGGAAATAAAAACAGCCATACATTAGCACGCTCATTCTTCTTCTTCTTCTTCAAGTGCCATGTCCTTGTAGTACGTTGGCAATCAGTAGCCTGACCTGGTTAAACTTGGTAGCCTAATCACTGTCAATGCAAAACACAGATGCATGTTTATCAGAAATCACTGGCAACACATTTGTTAAGAAACTGAGACTTCACGGCTCTTGGTGTATGACTGCTCCAAGCAAAGCTGCATTGTAACATGTACTACAACATGTGTAAGTCTTCAGTCAGTTGACAGTTATATGAGAAGTTGTCAAAGAACACAATATGAAATAGGCTTCATCTGCAGCTATGGCCAAAGGAGGCAAATTCTGGAGCTTCAGCTAAAACCTTCTTGGGAGAAAATAGTCATTACTACCTGTTTTACGTTGTCATGGTGAAGGTCTCTGAGGAACTGAATATACGTGAGGAAAAACAAAATGTATGTTCTCTCCCCTACATTTTCTTACCCTTCCAAATTGAACAATAGAGAGTAATTTGTAGGAAGTCCCCCATCTGGATCAGGTTTCCACCAGCAAGTAAATGTTTCATTTCCTGAAGACTGGCAGCTTATTGTGGGCTTTCCAGGAGGAGAGAGACCTGAGGAATTGAAATAACCAATTCAGCGACTGTCACACTGAGTCTTTAACAGAACTGATGAAGGCTTGCCTTTGATGCTTGAATCTGTCTTTGACAGCAATAATGGACCTTTCTCATATGCCACTTTCCCCTCTGAAAGGAAAATCAAAGCAGCTGAAAACACTATAAAAACTGAATACAGTACATGGGTGTCAAAAGGTAGCCAAACTATAGGGAGAGGTAAAAATATTCTACCCTACTTGTTTCTTCACTAATGAGATCATCACCTACACCATCCTTTGCTAATAATGCCCTTCTACATTTTACGTAGGAGAAATGTGACCATCTATGTGTAAATAAATAAATAAGTAAATAAATAAATGGATGGATGGATGGATGGATGGATGGGTGGATGGATGGATGGGTGGGTGGGTGGGTGGGTGGATGGATGGACATAATTCTGACATCAGGAATGGCGAGGCATAAAAACCTGATTCAGAACATTTCAGTCTACCTGAGCATTCTTTGAATGACTTGAAAGTCACTGTTCTGAGGGGAAAACACTGCAAAACAAAACTTGAAAGAGAAGCAAGTATAAGGCATATGCTACATTGATTCACGCAGTGTGTCACTTGTGTCAACCATGGGACTTATCCCACAACTGCTAAAAGGTGCTTCTAAATGCAGGAAAAAACGTCTCCAAAAATTGTGTCCCCACGAGCAGTCGGCTTTTAGGGGGGGAAACCAGCCATGTCCCCTTAAGCGCATCCCAGAAGGTCTTCCAACTACCAACTCTGGGGGTAGTCAGTTTTTGGAGTCACTTCCGATGCATCTTTTTAGCCAACACAAACTTAAGTAGGGACTCCGAAATACCATTTTTTTTCTCGACTCCCATTGTCCTTACTTCCTGTGGTTTTTTTTAATGATGGTTTTTGAATATCGATATGCCGACAAGCCTACGTCATTGCGCTGGCCTTTACTTGGTTTGTTTCCTTAGTTACTTTAAAAAAATTTTTTTTGTTGATACCTGGTAACAATTCTGGCATTACTCAAGCCTGGTAGGCTATTCCTTTAATAATGAGCCATTCATTGTCTCTTTGTCCATTCTCTGAATCCCCACAAGGACAGGGGGTCATATAAATATGACAGTCACATTGTCTCACATGATGAAGTGGACTTCAAAGCTTGCATCACGAAAAGTTTTCTTGTTTTTATTGGTAGTGGGGTTGGTCTGATAAAACGAAAGAGTTTTAGATCCCTTGGATAAGAAAATGTAGACCCCTATTCAACCCAAAATTCACAATTTTTATGATTTGTTCAATGATGTAATAATAATAATAATAATAATAATAATTAATAATAATAATAAATAAATAAATAAATAAGCAAACAAACAAACTTTATTTTTATGCCACCTTTCTCCCGAAAGGGACCCAAGGTGGCTTACAACAAATTCAAAAAAGTACAATAAAAGCAATACAATGTAAAAACAACACCATATCAATAAAATACTATAAAAATACTATACAATATAATACAATAAAAAACAAGATTAAAAACAATAGCTGCAGCAGAGTTTAGAAAGCTCCCCAGCCAATAAGATTAAAAAACTAAGATGTTGTAAAAATTTGTAAAGGCTGGAGGCTCAGAAGACTTGCCTAAATAAGTAAGTCTTAAGGCCTCACTTGAATATTTCAAGGGAAGAGGCAGTTCTTAACTCAAAGGGGAGGGAATTCCATAGTATTGGTGCCACTACTGAGAAGGCCCTATTTCTTGCTTCTTTGATGTATTGTTAGAAACTGTTGTTTAATTTGTGGTTTTATTTTATGTATTACAGCGGACCCTCGTGTAACAAGTGTTTTGTTTAACAGAAAAGCCGCTTAAAGGAAAACATTTCCGGAGATAGGGGGAATCGCTTAACAGAATGGCCTGTGGGGCAAATCTGTACAACAGAAAAACGGTTGCAAGTAGGGATCAATCCGTTTTAAATGCATTCCTATGAGAAATTTGTACAAAGGAAAAATTGCTTAATAGAATTTCATTTGGAATGAATTAATTCCGTTATACAAGGTAACACTGTATTTCTATTCTGTGTAAGTTGTCTTTGTAATTATTGTATCATGGGTTATATAGTATTACTGTTGTAAACCCCCTAGAGTGGCCTTGTTGCCAGATGAGCAGTCTAAAAATCTAATAACTAAATACATAAATAAATAGGACAATAACATCTGGATATGAGGCTCCAGTCAAACTTTAACTAATACAAGTGAATCATTACCTCACAACACTTCCAGGTGCCTTGCTTTTGTGTGGTTGGAAGCACAAGAACACCCACTAGTTAAGAATGAGGCTATCCATGATAGGAACTTCCAATGTAATGTAATTGATATTTTACATTTTTAAAAATCCCACCAGGCAAACTGAGAATGTCTTCCATTAGAAAACTTTCTTTTTCTTACTTCTAGCATCTGGGCTTCTGAGGGGTAATCTGCTTGGCCACAATGAGAAGCAGAATGCTCTGCTAGGTGGACATCTTGTCTCATCTAAAGGGGTTCTTCTGTCCTTAGATTATATCCCACAGGAATTAGAAGCAGATTATTTGGGATAAGGATCTCTATAGACAAAGGAAACAATCAGCTTTTTTAAAGGTTTTTGTAAGACCTGTGGGGCCATATCGAAGTATAGATGCTACCTTAGTATTTGCAACTTGACAAGATTAAAAATGTGCTCTGATTTCATCAGGCAGATTTTTAAAGCAGCATTTTAGCACAATTGTTTTTATTGAGACTGCATGAGAAATTCTTTGGGTCTTACTCCATAGGATGTTGAACAGATTCTAGAAAGTCATCCAAGATTTACACAGAATACTTTTATGAGTTACATTTTCAAAGCTGGATAAAGATATTACTCACCATTCACAAGCCAAATGTATAGAGAGAGCAGTGAAATAATTATGTCTTTTGCTTGTGGCATTTTTAAGTTCATGTTGGTCCAGTTTTCGTCCTCCTCCTTAAGGAAGGAATGAGATCTCACTGGGAAAAATGAAAGATGCCACATTTACTAAAGGTGTTTTATACAATGTCATTTATGTCATTATTCCATGTCTCATGCTTTCAAAGCTGTTGGTTAAATAATTTTGCTCTCATATGATTGATAATCTTGCATGTTAAACAGAAGGCCTAACTAGTCTGAGATGAATAATAGGAGGCAAAATAAGTGCAATTCTGAAAACATACTAAAGGGCAAGTAATGTGGCACTAAGATTACCCCCAGAATTATCACTGCACAAGATCACAGTAATGTTCTTGTGCAGGAGAACAAATCAACATTCTACAAGGTAATTCTAAAAATGGGGCAGACCAAATAAAAAACACACATAACTTTAAAACCGGACTTTAGATCAGCACCAAATTTGGTACAGATGTACCAGGCTACAGGGGTTGAAATACTGATCCTTAACAAGGCATTTCAAAGGGGCAAAACAGTGATTCACCCAGCTCTTTCATCCATACCTTCTCTACAAGGATGAGGGGATGAGCAACAGGCAGGCTATTGATTTCCTGAAGTCCATGCAACTCCTATATTGGGGAATGTCACCCTATAGGAACATCTGTGGATGGACTTTTACAGCAAGGGGTCTATATCATGTGCCAGGAGCAATACTGACAGTACCACTCATGGTGCTTTTTGCAGTAGATTAGGCTGCAGTGTTTTTGTTTTTGTTTTACATGTAGACATCTAATAGCTTCAGCTCAGCAACGTAATTTCATTTTAAGATTCATTAACTAAAAAGGGGTCTGAAAGCCTAGGAATCATACTTTCCCATTTCTGCAGGGAAGCCTCACTTCGTGATTCTCTGTTTTTTAATTTGAATCAGGTCAAAGGGAGAACACAGACAGCACAGTGTGATTGTCAAATAAATGGACTGTGGACAGTATCTGAATCATGTATATATTAGGTTTCAACTACTAATAGTGTCCCTGTGCAATTATTGTTCTTTTAAATGGCACTTGCCTACATTATTTTTCTTTTATTGGAGCACTTAGTGTTGTGTGCTTTCATTTGCTAATTGTCTTATTTTAAAAAATGATTCTATGCTTCTGAACATTTTATAGGTCACTTTCCAAATCCCTTTGTCTCCTGTTTTCCGGGACTGATGATGGTGATGATTGCAATCTACCATTGCTATTACTGTTATTGTTATCAATTATAATCAGAATTATATCCATTCTTTTATTCTTTTATTACGGTTCTCTTCCCAACCTTATGCTTACCACAACCTTATGTGGTAGCTCAGGCTGAGTGTCTGGCCCAATGCTGCCGGGTGTCTTTCATGGCTCAGAGGCTATTAGAATCTGGACCCCACAAACATCACTTCACCATTGTAACCATTATGCCCCGATTCCCTCTCATCCAGGGGTGTGCAAACTTTGCCCCCCCCAGATGTTTTGGATCACCACTCCCAGAAATCCAAGCCTAGATTGCCAATGACAAAGGACTGTGGGAGTTGTGGTCCAAAACATCTGGAGGGCTGAAGTTTGGACCCCACTGCCACGGAGCCACACATCCCCTGGTGGCTGCCATGCAGGGGTCATCCATTCCCATGCACCTGCCAGGACAGTTTTATTCTGGTTGTAACAGAATCTGAGGGTGGGGTGGGGAGTTGCTTCTGTGCTTGCACTTATGGAGAATGCATGTGCACAGGAGAGCAACCCACCTCAGTGGGTTCAAAAATCAGAGGGCATGTTGATTACATCGCATTGACCTCTTTTAACTGGGAGGCATATTCAGACAAATGATCCAATCATAAAAAGTAATGGGACAATAAACAAGTGCTTAGTAAGGGTGTGACTGACTGCACAGCAGGGAAAATCCACTTTGATCTAAATTTTGTTCAAACTGGAATCCTGCTGGTTCCTACAGGTGAACTTAATTAGCCGTCTAGAAGGAAAAAACATATTGTGTTGCATACGTCAGCAGGGGCAGACAGGGGATGTGAATGTGCTTGCATGCAACTCCAACAGAAGAAACTGCCTCTGATTTGAGGAGATGTTGACTGGCGCCAGATTCCTGGAGGAAAAGCCCATCACAGGTTACAAACCATGATGGAGATGTGTAATCTCCAGGCTTAAAACTGGGGTACTTCAAGGGCCAGATGCAGGGGAGTGGTATCAGGAGACAGATATCTAGTCTCGTGCGCTCCCAGATGCATCTGGTGGGGCCACTGTGAGATACAGGAAGCTGAACTAGATGGGCCGTTGGCCTGATCCAGCATGGCTCTTCTTATGTTCTTATGTTCTTATTTTTCACACAGACTGCCCTTGCTTTCTCCCTCTTTTTTGTTTGTTTTGGCCTCTCCCATCCAGTGATTTTTTTGCCACTCTATTGCAGCACTGACTCTGGAAATCCTTTAAAAACACAAATGTATGGAGAAAGCATGTCCTGAAGCAGTAAAACACACAGAACATGGAGAAAAGCAATGCTAGAAAACTGAATCAATATTAATCCGCTTCTGCCTCCTCCCTATTGAAATTTGATTATTCCCCACACTGCACTGACGTGTGTAGCTGTGGCCTTTCAATTCATATTCACACCATGCCTAATCTAAAGCAAACGATGTGGTAAATTGTTAATGTAGAGTCCCCCTAAGCTTCCAGAATTTCCCACACTATATTTCAAGCCCCCTTTCTTTGCCCCCCTCAAAAATCTGTCCTCTAAATCTACTTCTCTAAAAATGTTATCTTCATAGTCATTCTAGCTTTTTATTTACTACTCCTGAACTAGCACCTGACTCTGATATTAGTTGTTGTTATTGCCTTATTATCATGCTTATCTTTCCAGTGTGGATCACATGGTGTCTTATGTTTTCTTTTATTTATTGTTTTGTTTTGTTTTGTTTTTATGTTGCCTTTCTGCATTGCTCAATGATACAAATGCCATCAACACCTGGAGTCTGTTTCTTTGTGACTTTACACTGTGCCACACAGTGACATAACTAGATACTAGATTCAAGTGAATGGAATGAGGGGTGCAAATACAACCTGGACAATTCTTAACTACTCCATTCAGTTCTATGGGAGGACATAGCTCATCTGCCATCACTAGTAGTATTTGGACAAAGGCAAAAAGACATCTCTCCAAGAGGTGTCAATACAGATTGGTCTACCAATGAAATGTTTGGTGTTACGTTGATCTATCAGCACATAGAAATTGAAATATCAGAACAATCTGAAGCAAGAACAAAAAACATGCTGAGAGCAAGGCCCGATGCCCTCAAGATGTTCAGCAAACTAGTTTACTGCAATAAAGTGCCAAGCTAAACCCGGAGTGGATTCCCAGCAGCCCCCAAGATTGGAACTGCCTCTGTTTGTGAAGCTAGTGATGGAGTTTGGAAAAAAATGAAATAAAATGAACATGAAACCATGGATAACTTAAAAAAAATTAAATAGCTAGAGGTGTATCACAGAATTGTAAGCACAGCTGTGCTTTGGTCAATGGAAAATATATATTGCATATAATAATAAAATGTGAACATTAAAAAGTAAAAAGTAGATACTGTGTTAGAAAAATGTATATAAAATGATATGAATGTACATGTGGGAATAAAAAACAAATCTTGCAATACACAAAAGAAAGAAAGAAAGAAAGAAAGAAAGAAAGAAAGAAAGAAAGGCATCTGAACAGTGGCTGGATTTGGAAAAATCCTGTGAACTTGGGACAAAGGAAGCTGTTGGCAGGTATGGACCTGTACTCCTTTTTTGTTCAGAGGGGCCAAACTACACTTTACATTAATTGTTGAAAGCATGAGAATGCCACAGCAGCTTTTCTCGCCTCCTTTGATCGCTATATAAGTTAAATAAACAAATAGATAAATGATGGTGATTTCAGCTGTATGGATAGAATGTCTCACTTTAAATGAGTTTTTGCTATTGATTTTGTTTACTGTTTTAGTGTGACATCGGTGGAGATTCTTTAAATGTTGGGCTGCCTTTAGCTTCTAAATATTGTCTTTTACTGATGTAAATCGCCCCCGGTTCTTTTTAAGGCAAAATATGTCGAAGGGATGCAGAGCACTTTGGAGAGAATTCAGCAGGGGGTGCTATATCCTTCTGTAAAAGGCAGAAACAGATGTGTCTTTCCTGAACCAGGTCTGCAACAGCAATCACTAGAATGCAACAGAAGACTATCCTATTATATACTCTACCAGTGAGCCACTCTTCTTTAATTCTGTATTTCTCAGGGAGGTTCCTCCCCAACAATTTTGCTTTGAAGCAAAATTGCTTTCAGTATCTTTTTGCTATTCAATGTACCACCTGATGGAACCGGCATTGTTTCGCTGCTTTCATTTCGTTCCAGTAACTGCTGTTTGCAAAGTGATTATGCGGTCCGTAATACGAAGGAGATTGCAAATGTCACCGTGGTGGATGCTTATGTTGCTGTGACAATAAGCATCAGAGAGCAAGATCAGCTGGGAAGGCTTCTTGCCTGAGTGTTGTTGAACCGAACAGGCATTGCGCAAGAGAACAGCTGTCCCTACTATTGCTCAAGGCTCGTCTAGGTCAAAAGGGATCAACGCACAACCGATCCCAGAAGAAAGGGGAGCAGAGGGCTACGGTCTCATGCAAGATGAACAATCTTTAGTTTTCAGAATCTCATCAGATGACAGTCTTCCTTACAATCCTATGCTGGAAGATCCTGAAGGTTAAAAGGCTACTTGGGAGGGGGTCTAATCCTCCCAACCAAAAGAGGCTGGGTTGACTTTTTCCCTCTTGGCTTTCCACCAGCATTTAATGGCGGGGACTGGGAACTGTGGGACTCACGGTCAAGTCAGTCTTAAGTCACACCAGTGACTTGACTCAGACTCGACTCGGGCTCCCCACCCCACCCCAATGACTTGGATTCGACTCACAACTCAGAACCCACCCCTCTACCTTTTTTTCCTAGGAGCAAAAACTTAATTTTAATAGGATATGATCTCAGGACTTAGTACCAAAGACTCAGATTCAGACATAAGACTCGCACCCAAAGGCTTGCCAACATTGCCTGCCCAAAGGCCTTTCATTCTGGCAAGCTTTTGGTCATTGAGCTTACATTTTTCTTTGACTACAAAGGTGTTGTGTGTTCTTTATTTGTTCATTTTAATATTGTGCTTTTAAAAAGTGTCCCTTCCTTCATGTTTTAATTCCGTTTGTTTTATTTAATCATTAGCTGTCTTGAGTCCTATCCCTGGGAGGACAAGCTATAAAACTGATTTTTTTAAACACGTGAGATATAAACCAACAAACGTCATAGATACATTTCCTCTGTGACAGGCAGGTAGCACATAATACTGTTCACCATAGGTGTAGACCTAGGAGGGGTCTTAAAGGTCACCTAATTTCTAGTCCAATTTCCTGTATATGCAGGAAATCATCAGTTATAGCATTCCTGAGAAATGGCTATTCACCCTCTTCTTCAGACTCTCCAGCGAATCTAATTAATCTCTTTGTTAAGCAGCCCTTGCTGTCAAAATGAGTTGCAGTCTGTTTCTGAGACGAGCCACCGAAATTGTTCAGTTTACATACATGGAATGGAAAGAATTTGGGATTTTAAAAATTCAAATGCAGAAACCAGATCGGGCTACTGATCACCAACATTCTACGAGGACATGGCACCTGAAGAAGAAGAAATGCAGAGGAGAGTGAATTGGACCCCCTCATCCCTAGTAGGTAGACGATGGATTAAACTGTACTAGTAGATCTCCAGGTGATTTGTGATCGATCAGGAAGGGGCCCTATCAGATTCCCAATGTGTTCAAGATGCAAAGGAAAAAATAGCAACAGGTGCAATTCCAACAGCTGCTGTACTGAGAATGAAAATAAAAGCTGTTTGCCAAGCCAGGTTCCCTCAGAAACAAGTTTTCTTAACTTCCATTAACAATGTTACACAATAATTGACTGACCAATTATGGCAACAGATTCCCCCATTAGTCATTGATATTATAGAGAAAGACTGTTTGAGAGGGGGAAAGGAACATATATTTTTTTAAAAAAACGTGTCTAACATCTCGTTCTGGTGCTAAAAACAAATTATTGAAAAGTGCACTTACAGGATGAACACAAATTATCATGGTTTTGTCCTTCATGGAGTAGTGGCCAATTGGCTGAATACCTAGGGGAGAAAAAAAAAGGCAAAATTATTTCAATATCTATATCAAATAGATATTCAAATAGATATTGTGGTTGTTGTTGAATGAGAGAGGGAAAAGCTCTTATAGCCTCTTCTGATACTATCATATACTATAGTGGCCTGAATTTGTGGACTTTCCTATTACTTCATATACCAAACAGAAGTCTCATAGTTTGTAAATTACATTATTCATAGTTCCTGAACATTCTGAGTGGTTTCAGCAGAACAGTCCTTGTATTCTGTGATTTCACTTAAAGCAGTGTTTCCAACTTTTTTTTTGAGTCGCAACCCCCTTCAATAATGGCCAAGACACTTGCGCCCCCTGCCATGTCTGCATTAAAGGCATCTTAATGGGGTAAAAACAATACACTAAAATAGATATTTAGAACTTAATACTACCCTAACATACAGTATTTATATTAATGTCATAGAATTATAGACTCATAGAGTTGGAAGAGACCTCAAGGGCCATCTAGTCCAACCCCTTGCCATGCAGGAACCCCATCACAATATTTCCGACAGATGTCCATCCAGGATCTGCTTAAAAACCTCCACAGAAGGAGACTCCACCACCCTTTATGGCAGCATATTCCACTGCTGAACAGCTCTAACTGTCTTGAAGTCCTTCCTAATGTTCAAATGGAATCTCTTTTCCTGTAGTTTGAAACCATTGCCCCGAGTTCTAGTCTCTGAAGCCATGGAAAACAAACCTGTTCCCTCTTCAATATGACATCCTTTCAAATATTTAAACATAGCTATCATATCCCCCCTCAGCCTTCTTTTAGAGAGGCTAAACATTCCCAGTTCCCTAAGCTGTTCCTCATAAGACATTTATGCATAATGCATAATGCATAACGGGGTGGGGTGGGGTGTAAATCTGCCCCTACCAGATAAAATTTGGAAGGGAAAAAGTGTCAATATATGTGCTTAATTTACTTTTTGGAGTGTGGAAAGAACCATCCTTTCCTTTCTCCCACTCCAAAAATCCTCTCAGTGAAGAGCCCTTCCCTATGAAGTCCAAATCAATACTTTCCCCTTGGCCCATCTCCTCACTGGTTCTTCTCTGTCCCCTTTGTGCCCCTCTTGGCTTCCTCCTCCATGACTCAAGTGGGGTGGGGGTCAAAGGCATCTCTCTGCCCTGGTCCCCTCCCCCTTTACTTTGCTGCCACCAATTCACCCAGAAGAGTCAGAGACTCATGTGGAGGGAATGATACCCCTGCTGTGGTGACAACACCTTTTTTTAATCTGGCTGCCATCTTGGGTGTCAGTGTTCCTGGAGTGGACCACACGCTTGCCTCATTCAGACCAGCTTTGCAATGGACTAATGTTTTGGTCCAAAGAGCTGCTGTCAATCCCCCAAAGACGGATGTGGAGGATCACAAAGAAACAAGCAAGATCAGCTCTTTCAGAGGGGTCAGGAGTGATATGCATGCATAAAAGGAACATCCGCCCAAAGGGATATGGAAATAACTAAGGTGGTTACTTCATGTCCCGTTCGTCCCTCCTTGCTGTCCCACTTGGGACCAGTACAAAAAAACCTCACTTCACGTCCATAGCATAACAGCAAAAAGTTGTCTCGACCACGCCCCTGGAACCGGGAACAGAGCGTGATAAGCAGTACCTGCCCCTGGGCTGGAGAATTCTCTTGTCATGATCGGTTCCTGGTTCCTGTTCCGAGACAAGGGACTATGTGGTAATAACTCATGCAACAACCAGTGTCCACCTAGTGGTCATTGGCTGAAGCGGCATTCAATATTAGTTTTCCTATGGGAAACACCATGCAGTGCAAATGTTTATTAAAGAAAGTACTGAAAATTCTGTAGCCCTGACGTGTAAATCCCTGAAGACCTTTATATCAAAATATCAAAAAAGTTTTATTTACAATATTAAAAAAGGGTTAAGAAAGCAAGACAAATTCAGAATTTGTCATGGAACAAGACCGTGAAGTAACAGTTGTCACGAGACAAGTAATTACGCCCGTGAGTAAACGGAAACAGGGACTGAACAGGGACAAAACCACATGACCACGAACAACGCTGTCACGGTACAATCATGGAACAAGGTAGGATGTGAAGTAACTGCCTAAGAACTCTATGCTACCAGTAATTCCAGTTCCGATCAAACCTACCATATTTTTCCTCTATAAGACGCCCCCATGTATAAGACACCCCACCACCACTTTTCCAACCCAAAATTATACTTTTGCAATGGTGCAGTTCTCTCCTTGGCTTACTTCCATGTATAAGACAAAAATCAAAAGAAAAAAGAAAAGAAGCATGCAGCACCTTTAAGACTAACTATTATATTTTAATATAAGCTTTCCTGGACACATCTAGAGATGTAAAATTTCCAGAAATTTTGAAGCTCAGAAAAAAACCTATTTTTTCTTTTTTTCCCAGGGAAAAATTTGGCATTTTCAGAAAAATTGAAAAAATGCTACATTAGCACTCCCCCGTTTTACAGCTTGAAAGTCATTCTGTTTCTTTACGAACATAAAATATGACTATGGACAATCTGACTTGGCAAATTTATTGCTCTGTATTTTCTTCCAGTACTCTGAGCCCCAGTAAAAAGGACAGAACAGAAACAAATATACCCACCCAAATGCAAAAACAAAAGTGAAACATTTTTCTTTTTCTTGTGACAATAGCAGCACCTAAAGGAAGAAATGCATCTTCTCCTTGCCCTACATAATTCAGTTTGTAACCTAGGACTTGCTTGTCCTCAGTGCACAAAAATTAGAATAAAATGATACTATGCATATTTTTTAGAAATGATTTAGAAAATATTTGAACACCCTGTCTTAAAATATTTTATTCATCATGTTAAAATAAAACATTCCATAATAATTTTTATTTTCCTTTTTTCAAATTTTCCATTTTCCCAAAAAAAAAAAACCAAAAAGGCTTCAGGAAAAAAAAATAGGGGAAAGTTTTTTTCTGATTTTTTCAGGGGGTTTTCTGGGTCTTCACATCTCTAGGCACATCCACTTCTTCAGACATATAGTAGCAGAAGATGTATGCATATATTCAGCATATACTGTATGTCTGAAGAAGTGGACATGTCTACGAAAGCTTACATTAAAATATAATAGTCTTTAAGGTGCCACATGTTTTTGTCTTTTTTATTTTGTTTTGATTTTCTTCCTGGAATTCTTACACAGTAACATAGCTACCTCTCACAAAACTACTTCCATGTATAAGATGACCCTCGATTTTTAATTTAACAATTTTAGACAAAAATATAGTCTTAAACATGGGGAATACTGTATCTATCTTTGGGCCAAGATGATCAAAATAAAACAAGATTATTTGTGCCATATTTAATATAATAAAAAATGCAACTAAAAATAACCATGGCAACCCCCCAAAAAACACTTTGCCAAACTCCTTTGGGGTCCCAACCCCTAGGTTGGAAATCCATGACTTACATCACACATGTTCTTTTTAGTTCCCCCTGCTTTTAATTTTACAAAATCTCATTCAAATAAGGAGCAAATAAGGACATAAGACTAGCAAGCAACATTTCACCTTAGAAATACATGCTGAAATTCTTGTGGTTTTCTCTTATAAACAGTCCCTTGTTACAGAGTGTGCCAGATGCAAAAGAAACAGCAGATACAGATACAGATCTGCTAAATGCCTGCTAGCAGATTTTTTTAAAAAAAAAACATAGTAAAGGGGTTGTTCTAATTCTGAATTTGTGCAGGGTTCCCCCCCCCTTTAGGAATTTGAAACTGTCATTTAAAACACATACCGATGACTAGAGGTGGGCATGAAACAGAAAACCCATGGTTCGGTTTCATCTGTTTCGGCCCCATCCTTGGTTTAAAAAAAAAAATTGTATGAACCTGAGCCGAACCAGGCAGCGGTGGTGGCGGGCAATCCTGGCCCCTGTGGCAGGGGCTTTTTGAGGCACTGGCTTGGGGCCAGCGCCTTTTTTTGTTTTTTTTTCAAGTGCCGACCATGCGGCCCCAGGGGCCAGGTCGGCGCTTCTTTTATTTCTTTATTTTTTCTTGAGTTTGGAGTGCTGACCTGGCCACCCCTGGGGCCGGGTCAGTGCTCCTTTTTATTTATTTATTTATTTATTTATTTATTTGTTTGTTTGTTTATTTATTTATTTATTTATTTATTGTGTGTGTTTTGTTTTTTGTTTTTAAAGCGCCGACCGCGCGGCTCCTGGGGCCGGGTCGGCGCTCCTTTTTAAAAATTTTATTTTATTTTATTTTATTTTATTTTATTTTATTTGTTTTAAAAGTCGCCAGGCAGTCCTCTACTGGACTTCCCTGAGCTCCTTGTCCTCTGAAGATGGCAGCCACAGAGTCTGGAGAAACATCAGGAAGAAAAACTTCCAGAACACGGCCAAACAGCCCAAAAAACTCTCAACAGCTATCAATATCAACCAATATTGAATACAAGACCCATAACGGCAGTGAAAAAACAACAATTGGGGAATAAGGATGCTTCTGTGGGTACTCCAATACCTGTTATACCTAGCAATAGGAATGCTCGTATAAGACCTGGGAGGAAGAGAATAAGCGGGAGAAATGTAATACATAAGATCACTGCCTCCCAATTTAGGAGGAGGTTCAAAAATTCTTATGAGGCATATGGCCCCCCTTAGTCCCACTGGGGGAGCCATCCATGGGACAGGTATCCACAAGGGCACAAGGGCTGCTTATACTATATACAGATGTCGAAAAACTGATTGTGAGTGATTATGAATGACCACCTATGACTGCTATGGAAACTTATGATCCTAGTTTACAAATGCTGTCACTTTGTCATGGAATGTTATGGGATCGTCTGGTACAGTGAAAAATGATTGTACTCATGGGTACTTGAGTAAGCACAATGTTATATTAATTCAAGATACCTGGTGTACAGAAGCCATAGCAGTGATGGATATAAAGCCTTTGATCTAGCAGCGGAGCCCTCTAAACATGGTCGGGCCAAGGGAGGCTTAGGCATTTTAGTCTCTACACACCATTAAAAGTTAAAAATGATAGGTTACCCACCCATCCTACAATAGCAATTGCAATAGTTTTCTATTATCAACAAGTCTCATGTGTTATAATAAATGTCTACTTTACACTGGCAAAAACAAAAACACAAATAGAGAGAGAGTGGAGGATCTAGGAAGCTTTCCTTCGGAATATAATACTAAACAACCCAAAGGCTTATGTCATTTTAGGTGAAGACTTTAATGCTAGAATTGGGCAGGACGATGACAGGTTGTATTCAAGTTTGAAGGTATGCTCACCTGAATCAGGGAAATACTTACTGCCTCTACACAGGATGTCCAAAGATAGTACAGTAAAGTGAATTATGTTAGACATAAGCGAACACGATCAAATGAACCTCTATATTCTAAATAGGTCCTACCCAAATGACCATACTGCAAAATTTACATACTGGTCTGGAGAGAGGGTGAGCATATTAGACTATATTATAGTTTTTGAGTCTGCAGTCCAACACATTGAATCTTTTAAGGTTGGTGATTATCATGATAGTACTCACCTACCTCTCATTATGTTGTTTGATACACCATGCTTTAATCCTTGCATCGAATATCATAATAAAGAGGTTTTAGTTCAAGATAATGCTGTAAAAGTGGCTCGATGGAATGCTAGAATAGAAAACAGGATACCTAAATTAACTGGCTAAACTGATCAGAGGCTAAATTACTGGCCTCTGATCAATTGGATCGGTTTTTACAGGAAATTTCCATGGTTGAGAATTTGGAAGGCTGTATTGTGGGTTATTAGAACAAGCTATCTAGAAAACCATAAATGAAGTTAATAAGTACTCCAGTAGATTAACAAATGGTACTCTGCACCCTGGTTTGACCGAGAATGCAAAGAAGCAAAAAGAGAGCTAAGAAATAGTTACAGTAGGTACAGAAACAATCTGGAGGGGACCCAATACTGGTAGTAAAACAACAAAGAGCACAATGCAAATCACTTCTTCGATGTTAAAAAAAAAAGAAGCAGAAAGAAGAAAGTGGAGTTAATTAAGTTCAGTGGATAATTTAGGAACATCTCTCTCTCTTTTTTTGGCAACTTGTAGCTAACTGTGCAATTAGCTGCCCATTAGCCATGAATAATTATATTCTACCCGAAGTTTGGGAACAGCATTTTAGAGAAATCTATATAGCAGCTCTGAGCTTACAGAATGCGGAACTGATGAAATTGGAAATCTGCCTCAATGGCCACCAGTGAATTAGACAGAAGTGAAGAACCTTATTCAAACCTTGAAACCTGACAAAACACCAGGCTCTGATCTAATCATTTCGGAATTAATTAAGGAAAACTCTGATTGGTGGGTACCAATTAAAACATCCTTATTTATAGCAATTAATAATACCAGGAGGATTCCCAAGGATTGGGAGGTGACGATAATAGTCCCCATATACTGTACAAGATGAGTAATAAAGACCTACCATTAAATTAAAGACCTGTTCGTTTACTTAATAATATATTAAGTAAACTATACACTAGACATTTGCAGTGGAAATTATGAGATTGGATTGATCAAGACAACTGTTGGGTGGAAGAACAGGCAGGGTTTAGAGAGGGATTCTCAACCTTGGATCAGTGTTTGATTCTGGAACATCTAATTGCAAATATGCTTCTAAGAACTTTGTGTCTCTATATGCAGCTTTCATTGATTTCAGAACTGCCTTCTATTCAATCTCTAGAAACATTTTAGGGGCCAAATTAAGAGACTCTAATAAGAGCTTTACATAAAAATACCACAATATAAGTTAGAACTAATCCGCAAGGCCTATAAAGACAGAGAAAGGTGTAAAACCAGGATGTATACTTCCCTCTTTGTTATTCGACCATTATATAAATGACTTAGTAACTCAATTAAATAAATTGGAATATCACCCCCCACCAAACTGGCAACTAAACTTATTTCTATATTACTATATGCAGATGTGCTTCTATATAGGACACCAATAGGACTTAAAAGAATGATGCTGATGCTTTTCAAATATTGTCAACAAAATGGATTGGAGGTAAACTATGACAAAGCAAAGGTTACATCATTTGGCAATAGACCAAAGAGGCATACCTGGCATTTAAACAAGGCTTGCATTCAGCAGGTAGAACAATACAAATATTTAGGTGTTATTGTTCAGACAAATGGGAAGAAAAACTCTCATATAAAATATGTGGCATCCAATGCACAAAAAAGTGCCAGTGCTATACATAAATTCTTCTGGACCAAAGAGGGGCAAAATGTGATAGCAGCTATTTAACTATATATGTCAAAATTGTTGGCACACCTGACTTATGGAGCCCCTTTTAGTATCTTAGCAAACAGGTCCACAATGGAAAAACTCAAACTAAATTCCTATAAGCTATATTATCACTGCCAACCATTCCACCAAATGCAAACAGGACTAGTAACCATAGAGCCTAGAGACGATGGCTATCTGTCTTGTCATATTGGTTGAAACTGAATCACTCTACTATTGGGCCTGGCCACTTGATATTAAAAGATAATTTTGTCTCCCGTTGGCTGAAACTGTTAAAGAATAAACTGGGGTATTATGGCCTTTCACATCAGTACCTAATGTCTATGAATATATATCAAGCCAGAAGTCTGCTCAAACAAAGGCCCTTAGACATAGAAAGGCAGCATGATTTGAACAGTGTTAAAGCACATATAATAGAAATAATTGTACTAATAGAATTACATCAATGCCTTATATATGTGAACTTGAAAACCCTGATTGCAGAAAGGCATTTAGGAGGTATGTTAATCCATATGGACATGTTGTCTTCCACAGTTATTGGAGGGCATATTCAGGAAAGCTCCCTACTTGAATGTGTATGGTGAGGGAAGACTTTGGGCCATGCACTTTTCAATTGTAAAATTTACAAACAGATCTGGGAAAGCTATATCGACCCTATAATTTCGGACTTGGATGAAGGCGACAAGAAGGGTTGCCTCCAGCTCTTGCTAGTAGACAGGGATAAGGAAGGAACATACAGTGTGGCCAAATATGGCCGGTAACTAGACATGGGCACGACCAGAAAAAATGACGTTTCGAGTTGTCGTTTGTCGGAACGGGTCCATTTCGGGTCGTGAAATTTTTCAAAAATTTGTCATTTCTGTTTGTCGTTTCCACCGCGATTTAGCGCGATTTGACTTCCCAAAGCATAGGGCCGTCCCGCAATCAGAGCCAGCGCTAGGTGTTTTTGCGCCCTGGGCGGTGGGCAGGGCGGGGGGGAGGTGTGGGCGGGTGGCGGGGGCGGGGGCCATGGGTGGGCGGCGACAGTGGCAGGGGAGAGGCGTGGGTGGGTGAGCGGTGGCCACAGGTGGGCGAGTTGGCGGGCAGTGGCGCGGGCCGCAGGCGGGTGGCAGCGCGGGCGGACGGGCGAGTGGGCAGTTAGGATATCATTTAGGATAGAGGTTCTGTTCTTGGCTTGCACCCCAAATGTGTGTGTGTGCAAGCAAATTGAAGTTGGGAAAATAGAAAATAAATGGTAGTATATAATATATTTTTAAAATAAATCCACACCTCCCACTCCCAGTCGAACCACCCCCTTTATCCAATATCAGAAAAAAATCCTCACAAACTGCCAGAGAAGAAATAAGAATAAACTGCTATTCCCTTCAGCAGACAAAGCTGCAGGGAATCAAAGAAATTATTTTCTAAATTCAATTCCCTCCCTGCCTGCCTAACTTAAATCCTAAAGCCTCTAGCCTCCCTCCTCAATCTCGATCGGATCACACCAGCCCTCCTCCCTCAACCACATCCATACACCCGACTGCGATTTCTGGAAGGTGCCTCGGCTTTTTATGCCCTCCGAGACATCCAGAAGTGTCAGTCAAAAACCTGGCGATGCCATTGGTGGAATGGTTCAAAAAATTTGCATGGTCCCATCCCATGCCCAGCCCAAATGGGCAGGTCTAAAAAAATAAAAAATAAAATAAAATAAAATAAAATCAATACAATGTTTTATTGCTATAAAAAAACCCACTGCTGCTACTATTAAAATTCACACATTTAAAAATTCACCTTTGCTGCTGTGGTATTATTTTAAAATTTGTTGTATTTTAGATAGAAAAACAATGAAACAGACACACATATGGACACACTCTCTCCCCTATCCATGCAACACTGATCAGTCCTATTGGAATCCTGTGGGGACTCCATTTCTTGCAAGCTGTCCACAGATGGATATTCCTGTTGAGTCAAGGTAGGGTGGAGGGGAAATTTCTGGGATAGTATAGCTATTAAGGGTTGATATGACAGCAGACTTGTGTTTTTTAAATATTTCAAATATACCACAGTACTGCATAGGCATGTATATGAAACACCACTTGCTCTAAATGTAAAGATTATCTGGAAGATATTTATGCCCACCCATTACCCTACAGCCTGAAAACACTAACCCTGGTATCAAAGACTATATCCACAGATATAGTTTAGCAGAGACATTCCCACGTACCAAAACCATTCAAAAATAAATCAAGAACCCCTTGCAGCTGATTAAAAAGTCAGTTTACAATCAAAATACACAATAAATAAATAAATCTATGCTTCCCTGTCTATCATGCAGCCAGCCTATTTTAAATTAAAATTGAAACACACTAAACCTGATACAGAAATATCCCCACCCCCACCCCGACACACACACACATGATTAAACTCACAGAAAGGCTCTGTCAGTCATCTCCCTGAGTCATTAAATGAGACTGTTATAATTACTAGGTTGTTGTGATACCATGTGCATGGAGTTTTCTTGGCAGGAGTACTGGAGTGATTTGCCAGTTCCTACTCCAGGCACCTGCAGCACCTGGTATTCCCTGGTGGTCGCCCATCCAAGTACTAGCCAGGCCCGACCCTGCTTAGCTTCCGAGATCGTATCGGATGTGCTTAGGCCAGGCATCCAGGTGCTCTTGCTATAATGTTTATTTCCAGTCTATTATGTTCAAGACATTTAATCAGCAGAAGCAGCACTCCCTCTTGGAGAAGGATAACAATGCAAAACTGTTGTATGTGGATATTTAAAGAGACATAGAAAAGCAAATATACTTTCATACAGAGTTGCCTAGAAAACAACTGAAGAGGACTTAAATCAGCTCTGGCGTGTGCCTATGCAGACTACAGAGCAAGTCTCTACTTGTGTAGGGCTCGCAATCTTTTGCAGCCTTCTTGTTCCTTTCATTCCCGCTCCAGTCCTCCTAATCCATAGTTTATGAGACGGGACATGGCAAAGGGCCATTGTGTAAAAATTACTTTTTAAATCTCTGTTAGCAGTAAATGGCCATCTAAGGAACTGTTTACTGCATGTCAGATTCATGCAGCTAAATTTTGCAAAATATCTTCCAAGTAGAACAGTATACACACACATTGCCAAGAGGGCCTTAGTCACCATGCTCTACATGTTGGGGCCTTTATCCATTTTATTAGTCCAGTCTTGCCTTAGCTTGGTGGCTAAGTTACCAGTAGACATGGGCACGACTAGGCGAAATTGTCGTTTCCGTTTTTGGTTATCGTTTCCGTTACATAACTGAAACGGTAACGATAATTAAGCCATCAGAACTCGAACTCGAACCGAAAAAAGAAAAATTTGGTCAGGTTTTTCGTTGTCGTTTGTGGCATCGCGGCGATCGCGCAATGTGAAGCACAGAAAAATTTTTTAAAAGTTTTTTTAAAAAAACCCGACTCCCGGCCAAAAAAGCAGGCGAAAATATGCCTGCCTGAGGCTTTGCCACCTACCAGAGGGGTGGTTTCTGGGGGGTCCCCGGCCTTTCCCTCCCCTCTTCTCCTGTCCTGGGCTGCTTGTACCAGGCTGTGGGGGGTCATCCTCGTCGTCTCGCCAGTCGCCATGCGGTGGGGGGGGATCCAAAATGGCGACCACAATTTTTCTTTAGAAATTGTGGTCAAAAAACATACCAAATCACCACAGAAACATGTGAAATTTATTTATTTTAAATGCCTGAATTTTAATAGTAGCAGCAGTGGGTTTTTTTATAGCAATAAAACATTGTATTGATTTTATTTTATTTTATTATATTTTTTATTTTTTTAGACCTGCCCATTTGGGCTGGGCATGGGATGGGACCATGCAAAATTTTTGAACCATTCCACCAATGGCATCGCCAGGTTTTTGACTGACACTTCTGGATCTCTCGGAGGGCATAAAAAGCCGAGGCACCTTCCAGAAATCGCAGTCGGGTGTATGGATGTGGTTGAGGGAGGAGGGCTGGTGTGATCCGATTGAGATTGAGGAGGGAGGCTAGAGGCTTTAGCAACTTGGAAAGATGATTGTGGTGACCCAACATGTCTAAGAAAAGAAACACTGATTGATACCAGACACAAGAAAGCTAATCACCTGACTCTGCAATTCAAATAGAACTAGTTCCTTATTTTCTTTTCAATAACTTTAAGAATAATAACAAGTTATAATCGCAAATCAACAATGCATTGCTTTCCGTGTGATACTAAGCCTTCTTGACATGCTCCATTTACCGCCTATGTCTAATTAGTAAGACATTTGCTCTCTCAACTTAAATCCCAACCCAGTTAATATTCTAAGTGAACTTTGGTCATGACAATGTTTATTGAAGTTTTATAAACTTTGCCATAGAGACAAGGGAGGCCAGAGTTGAAGGAAAACATTGCTAGAGGGAAATGTTCTCCTTGCAAGTTATGAGTTCAAATAAAACTCAAGTAGCTGAAAGCCACAGAGAGCAAGCAGCTTAAACTGGATGAGTTTAACTGAGCAACCGAAGACGGAATCAGGTTCTACAAAATTAGCTTGTCTTCTGAAGGTCACATGTGATGCTCAGTCACATGGCTTTGTCCTAGACTTTTCCAAAGACAAAAATATAGCAGTAGTGGTTGTGATCTACAAGTAGAAGAGAGAAATATTTCAATTATTCCCTCTAACGCACTTTTCAATTGAGAAAGTATTGCTTCCCAAGCTTTTAGCAACTATGAAGTGTCTTCAGAAATCACCAGCAACAGGTACTTCTCAAGTTGCACAGACTGCTGTTTCAGACTGTGACTTCCACAATTACAGTTTGCAAATGTATATGGTGTGGTATGGTATGGCTGGCAGGGAGGGGCAGTGAGAAACAAGCTATCTCTGAACATCATTGGACACAGCATTTGGAAAAATCTATTATCTGTATCTGTGCAATTCCGTTTCTAAACTTTGCCGTGGCGGACCTTTGCACGAACACAATATCTCAAGTGGGTCCACCATTTCGAGCAATATCTTCTTGCCTTCGTGGTTTCTTATAGCAGCACACAGAGGCCTTTCCAGAGATGCTTCAACCAAGATATTTTTCTTTCAACTAAAGCCTGGCCAGCACGGATCTGGACAGGTGCTAGTACATAGGTCCATAAAAAGCAAATTGACTAAACAGCGAGACTAAAACTCGGCAGCCTGCAGCCAGGCAAACAAACTGGGGGTGTGGATTTGATTTTTTTTACGGTAAAAATAACTTTTATAGAGAGAGTTATCTGTTCAAGTAAAACCTGGTTTACACAACTGGAATTCTTTTCTCAGTGGCTGGTTTTCTTTGCCCCACTCCTCAGAACATCTTTATTATTTAGTGAAATAGTAACTGTTTTGAGATTGGCTGCCTGAAGTTTTTATTTCATGCTGTGATAGCATGCTTCTCTGGATGAAACACAGTGGCTAAGGTTTAGCTGTAACAATAAACTATGAAAGATCAATGGAACTATCAGAAATAAACTGAGTCAGCCACATGAGTGAGCTCCTTTGGCAATTGGAGAGTAGCTCAGTTTAAAGATTATTTTGGCTTAACCTGAGCATGAACTGCTATAAGTACGTTGGAACTTAAATTTATGTCCCACTTATTCCTCTCAAGCAAGCACGGAGAAGCAGCGTTGATGACTGCGAAAGTTTCCCTGCTACTGTCTTCACTGGCTCTCCACTGCACCACCCCTGATGCTACCTCAACGCTTTGCTAAAGGCAACAAAGTATGAGGAGCAAAGGTTACAGGCAGAGTTCCCTTTCCCTCTTAAGTGGTTCATACCCCAAAGAAAGAAGGAGACAGAGGAATCCCTATGCGATCTCTTATTTTTTCTTAACCATGTAGTAAGATGTTTGCCTGAAAAAGCTCCTGTGCCACCTTGGGTCCTATTAAAGAAAAAGGTGGAGTAAAAATATTGTAAGAAATAAGCAAACAAACAATATTGTATTAGGAGTCGTGATAGAGCATGGCATAACAGACTCAGTTATCAGATCCTCCTTTAATGTTAGGTTCTTGCAGCCATACAAGAACCTAAATAAC
>JAHTLZ010000195.1:11415371-11431233 GCA_023846285.1 Phrynocephalus versicolor
TCCCGCTATATTGCGGGACCATAGTATATGAAAAAAGCCCTTCTGGGGTAAGGGGCAAAGGCTGTTTCTGGCCTCCCATACTTACCTCAGGACTGGCGCTGCCCCGAACGGGCCTGCGAGGGCCTTCCCAGGGGCCTCCAGAAGGTCTGGGAAGGCCCTTGGAGACCCATTCGGGGCAGCATCAAGCTGGGGTTAAGTACAAGAGCCCCCAGTTAGGGTCCCCACGCCCAACCTGACCTATATCCGCGTATCGCGGATTTTCAGTTATTGTGGGTTGGGTCAGGTCCCTAACCCCAGCGATAGGCAGGGGGTCACAGTACTACTACTACTACTACTACTACTACTACTACTACTACTACTACTACTACTACTACTACTACTACCACCACCACCACCACCACCACCACCACCACCACCACCAGGACTTATGGTGACTCTTTCAGCAGTTATCGAGATACCCGGTAATCAACGTAGTGTATCGTTCCTTACTTTTGCTGGCAGTGTCAGATTGTGCAGCTCACCCCAGGCAATAGAGGCTGGCTCTTCTCTCAATGCTGGCTCCATAACTATGTACCCAAACCACGGAGTTATCTAGCCTCTTGCACCTCTAAGGCCCCTATACCACAGCCAGAAAAACCGGTGCATAATAAAAGCCGGCTTCCATCTGCTAATGGTCACATGGTTGAAGAGGCACTTCCTGTGTCCCCATGACTGCAGTTTCAAGAACTGCCTCTTTTGTGTCCTCACAACACAAATCTGGATTTTAGCAGTCTTGTCTTCCCTGGTGGTGGCGGAGGCAGTGACAAGGCTGGTTCTCCCTCGCCCGGGCGTTTATTTGGGCATCACACACAAGCACACAAAAGACTGAAATTAGATTTAAAGAACCAGGAGCTGGAGATCTAAAGTCTGCTGTTCCTCCCCTCTTCTACATCACCCTCCCTGGACTATAAAGATCCTTGATATGGAAATGCAGGGACATGAATCAATTGCACTGTTGTTCTGCATTAAATACTTGCTGTTGGCAACCTGAATAAGTCCGCTTCTCTTGACAGCTTAGCTGCAGTGCACGCGCGTGTGTGTTCACGCATCCAGGAGTTAACTTTTCTGTTGCCTGGGAGTATTGAACTGCAGATTCATCGTCAAGCAGTTAAAGGTGAAGATTAGCAGAGAGGTTCAGAAAATATTACACGGTAGCGACCGGAGGGAGGGGGAAATAGATACCTGTGGGGGCTGGGAGGGTGGGGAGAGAAAGAGAAAGAGCAATATACAGTGGACCCTCGTATAACAAAGGGTTTGTATAACATAAAATCTGTACAACATAAAAAATTCAGGAGATAGGGGAAATTCGCTTAACAGAATCGCCTATGGGGCGAATCTGTACAACATAAAAATGGTTGCAATTAGTAATTACTCCGTTTTCAATGCATTCCTATGGGAAATTTGTATAAAGGAAAATTTGCTTAACAGAATTTCATTTGGAATTAATTAATTCCTTTATACAAGGTACCACTGCATCTCCCGCCACTGTTTACGGGAGAGAGCGCCCTTTGAGACAAAGCCCATTGTTAAAGAGAAAGGCTGCAGTGACTGGGTTGTTTCTCTGGGTCTCTGACCTCAGGTCCTCTCTCCTTCTCTCTCTTGTCTGCGCACCCACAAGCGTGCACGCACACACACTCACATGCTGCATGTAAAGCGAGGCAAAAAATACCCACTCTCTGGCTTTTAAAGTTTACTGAAAGATAATTCTTTGTTTGGGTTTCATGAGCTGCATGAAACATCTTTTTCCAATTACATCTGTAATACTGGCATGCGAAATGAGGCAAAAAATACCCACCCTCTCTGGCTTGGGTATTGGAAAGCTCACTGGGACCTGCTTAAGTGGGCGTTGCCGTTTTTTTAAAAGCCCGCTGCTCATGAGGGCACGATTTT
This sequence comes from Phrynocephalus versicolor, assembly GCA_023846285.1. Taxonomy (NCBI): domain Eukaryota; kingdom Metazoa; phylum Chordata; class Lepidosauria; order Squamata; family Agamidae; genus Phrynocephalus; species Phrynocephalus versicolor. Next base: position 11,417,301 of record JAHTLZ010000195.1, read on the forward strand.
TGGAGGCGGTTTTTCTGCAAGCTAGATCTGGATTTTAGCAGTCGTGGGATAGCGCCCTAAACTACCAAAAAGTGGTTACACTTTCAAACATATACTTGTGAAAGGTGAGCAGTGTTCAACAATGAACTTTTCTCTCTCTGAGCTGACTTTTCTTCCTGTTTTACTTCTTCACAAGCAGGGTAACAAACAACTCAATTGTAGATCCTATCTTGTACAGCATTTAGCCATACAAAGAAAATGTTATTATGAGATGGGAACAGTTCACAATAACATAACTACAGGCAAACTTTGTACTTGGCCCAGCTCTTGATTAAATAACATGTATGCTTGCGTAGGATGACTAAATCTGATTTTGGATCTAATGCAACTCTCTGAAGCAGCATAAACATTACCTGATCTTGATTCTAACATCTCATATAGAAGCCTTGGGAATTTCCCTGTGAAATCATTCTTGTTTTCCAGTATTAAATGATTTCAGCATATATGCTGAGTCTTTGCAAAGTACACACAAGTGTGTGTCTCTGTATCTGAGAGAGAGAGAGAGAGAGAGAGAGAGCAGGCAATAAAATCCCCACAGTTCAATATTGTAACGATATGCCACTAAGGCCGTTACTTCACGTCCCTCTCGTCCCTCTTTGCTGTCCCGCTTGGGACTGATACAAAAAAGGTTACTTCACATCCATAGCGTGACAGCAGAATCTCGTCCCGACCATGCCCCCTGAACCGGGAACAGAGTGTGATGAGCCGTACCTGCCTCTGGGCTGGGGAATTCTGTTGTCATGCTTTGTTCCTGGTTCCTGTTCCGAGACAAGGGACATGAAGTAACGGCAATGGCTGTTTCCCTCTTTCACTCTAGGAATACTCCAACAACCGAGAAAGCTGACTAGAACTCCTGCATCAGGCCAGGCTCGGATGCCTGCCTGTCCCTGCAGGAGAAGGCGGCTCTTGAAGGGACACGCAGAGAGCCACTGTCAGGCGTAGGTCCATCCTCCTCGGGTCCCTGAGGCAGGGCTGAGCTCTCCTTGCCTGCTTGCCTGCCAGCCCGCAGATGGCTGAGTTCAGGGTGAAGATGTCTCGCCCACCGCCCACGGCGAGTGGTGAGGGCTCGCCCGGCTCCTCCTGCCAGGCTTCCCGAGACAGACCGTGCACCCGCAGTGGGGATTCAAAATATCAAAAAATGAAGCCTAATAATAAAAGAAGGGCTAAACGAAGCCATGGAAATCCAGTAGTTGTCATGAAACAAGGACGCGAAGTAACAGTTGTCACAAGACAAGTAATCACGCCTGTGGGTAAACGAAAACAGGCATTGAAAAGGGACAAAACCACGTGATCGCAAACAACGCTGTCACGGAACGAACATAATGGCGGAACAAAGTAGGACGTGAAGTAACCGCCTAAATGTCTGTGAAAATTCTCAGTCATCCAAGTGAGGTTACCAGTTCCCCTGTGATTTCCATGCTACTAGATGCTAGATGCATGGGGCCATTATGTTTGAGCAATATTTTACAGTTTTTGGTGAGTAAACTAAAAGCAAACAAAGTATTCTGCTTATATACTGCCCCATAGCGCTTAAAGCACTCTCTGGGAAGTTTACAATTTATTTATGCAAGATACACATTGCTTCCTCTCCCAGTGAGCTGGGTACTCATTTTACTGACCTCGGAAGGATGGAAGGCTGAGTGAACCTTGAGTTGGCTACCTGGAATTGGACCCCAGATTGTAAGCACAGTTATAGCTGCAGTACAGCAGTTTAGCCACGGTGCAACAAGGCTATCCCCATATATACCATGATATTGTAGTTTAGGTTTCAAGGCCTTGCATACTCTTCTATGGCCTACCTAGTCAGTGCAAAAAATCCATATAAATCAGCTAAGAATAAAACCAGATGGTGAAATCCTCCTTATTTTCAGATATATTATTAGAGGCCCGCAAGACAACAAGAAATCAAGCCTTCTCGGTGACAGCATCTAAATCAGTGCTGGCGAATCTTCGGCACTACAGATGTTTTTGGTCCACAACTCCCACAGTCCTTTGTCACTGGCAGTACAGGCTTGGAATTCTGGGAGTTGTGGTCCAAAATATCTGGAGTGTCGAAGGTTCGCCACCACTAATCTAGACTGTGGAACCAATTTCCCTCAGAGATCTGCCAGGACCCCACGCTGCTGACCTTCAAAATACGACTGAATACTTAGTTATTTAAATCTGTTTTCCCTGGTTACTAACTGCTCCACTGCTTCACTGACTTGGTGATTTCCTCTCGTCTGCCCTTAGCCTATTCTATTTGTCTTTGATTTGTAGGAGTGACATTTACTTAATTATGCTCTTATTTGTATTACAGTGGTGTTTCTTAAAACAAATGTAATTCGTTCTACGGGTCAATTTGTTTTAAGCAAATTTTGTCTCATGAAACACAGTTTCCCATAGGAATGCACTGAAAATGGATTAATCCATTCCAGAGGTTTTGGGTTGCTTCATTTTATGAATATTTTGTCTTATGAAATGCGGTTTCCCATAGGAATGCATTGAGAATGGATTAAACCATTCCGGCGGCTAGGATAAAAACAAAAATAACCAGTTTTTTCCTTGGTGCATGGGTGCATGCGGAATGGTTTTTTGTCTTGTGAAGCATCCCACAGGGAATTTTTTTGCCATGTGAAGCTATTCCTATTCCTGGAATTTTGTTTTCTTCCCACAAGTTTTTTTTTGTCTTATGAGGCACTTGTCTTAAGAGGTACCACTATATTTGCTATTTTTACTATTGTATTTGTATCATTATATATTATATATTGCTTATTTTATGCTGTAAACTGCCCAGAGTGGCCTTGTGTCAGATGGGCAGTATATAAATTGAATGAATGAATGAATAATTATAGAGACCCCTGTGACATCAAATTTTGACATCATATAAGGTCTTCAATGTCTTCAATGTTAGTTTGGAGGTGTGTTGTGAGTTTGCGACTTTATTATTTGTTCTTTTCTTTCTTATTCTTTTTAAAAATATATTTTTATATTTTTGGGTATGTTCTTGGCCTGGTTCACTGAGTAACTGCTATTGATCAGTTTCATGGGAAGTCTTCTCTGCCCAACATCAACAGGTCACTTTTGAAGGTCTGCATGGAGATATTGGAACCACCCTTGGAATAAATCATCCAGCTCTTGTTCAGATTTAAGTTTGCAGGCCTTGGTACCTTTAGAGTCACAAGTCATGTTGTTGCAGTTGAAAGGCTCATATCATGCCAGGAGATCAGTTACATCTTTAGGATGAAAATAGGCAATATGGGGCTTTTCAAGCATACCACTGAAAGGTAATTTCATTCCTTAAGAGCTTTAGGCATATAAAATGAAAATGAGATTTGTTTAATCTGCTTTTTTATCTTGATGATTCAGTGGACTAAGAGAGGAGTGATGGGATTAAGCTACTATCTCCTTCAGCAATGAACTATAACTCCCTAGATGTAGTGTGTTGTATGATAACTGGTTCAGCATGCCATCACTTAACTGCTTTATCATGTCAGCTGTCAAATTTGTTTTGAGACTCTGCAAGGGAAAAGCTGAATGTTAGAGCATGCTAGCTTTCAGATACTGTGTACAACTTTTAATAAAAAAGATAACTCAGTAAATATCTAATTCAACCATTCACAGATGGGAATTTGTGACTGGGTGATGGTGCATATTTATCATGAGAAACTGGGATTTTAATCCTAGAGGACTACTATTCCATCAACTGTTATGTATCCGTACTCAATTTGTTTTCTACTGATGCATCTTTTACATTAGAATACATCAGAAATTAATTTCCAGCTTTGCTAGTTTAAAGCAAGGAAGATGTGGGGTATGTATTTCACCCCATGCAGTCTGTTTCATCTAAATTTGGAGGCAAAATTGAGTAGCATCTGGATTCCTGTTTCAAAAACATGGATGGATAGTAATTATACTTTTCTTATCCCAATAGTCCTAAATTTCACTTGAAATCTGCATGGCACTTAACGAATTCTCACCCAGAACTAGGAAAAGTTATGTTAGTTAAGAATTCCTGTGCTAGGTCAGCCAAAGCCATGATAACTTGGAAATTCTGGAATTATAATGCAAGTAAAGGCACAGTTACATGATTGGCTTCAGGATGTTTCAAATTGATTTCTAAAGTTCCCACTACATAACATACAGGGAAGCAACAATTTTGTTTTGCCCAGAGAGCAAAACCAAATACAAGAACTCCAATCTAGCTCCTAATTCATTTTCATAGCATAACCATATCCGTAATTAACTTTCCTGATTTCTGCTTCCAGTTCCAGAGAAGAAAGTCTTACAATAAATAATCAGATATCTTCCTTAGTAAGGTGTTTAGAATTTCAAGCCTAGCCTGATGGATTCTAATTGGATGCTGTTGACTCACTCAACAGTGATTTCTTGTACGCAAGCCAGCTACACCCTGGAGACCTTCTTAAACAACAAAGCAAATCACAGCAGAATACAACAGAGCAAGAGATGTGTTGATTAATGGATTTTTAGAATCTGTAATACTGTACATGCAAAGATCTGATCCCCCAAGAGATGAGATGTTTTGTCAAGAAAAGAAGCCAATTATTACCATCTTTTAGGAAACTGTAAACACCTTTGTGGGTAGAAAACATTCAGGAAGTGGGGATAATGGTGATAGTTGTTCCCATGGAAGCTGCAACATGGAGAGAAAAAAAATCTTTCTTTCAGCTGCTATATGGAACTGTATGCTCTATATGGGACTATATTCTGCTGCTCTCAGGAGACAAAATTTAGTACTATATGTATACATTATGACAGGGAGTGAAAATGAATGAAAGAAAGGATATGTTTGTGCCATATACTGTACTGTGGAAGAGAAAGGAGAGAGCAGGGATACAAACTCACAAATATGCACATAATCCACCTTGCAAAAGACCAGATCATTTTTAAATCAGGAGACGCACTAGCAAAATGCTGAGCAGCAGAAATATCTGAATTTTGTATTTAATTTTTCACATTCCAGTGCAGTGGGAGAACAACTTGTTAAATCATTTAGTGGTCACCTGCAAAAGCAAACAATTAAAAAAGATCTATCTCCTGACTTGCTGCTGCTATCTTCCACGCTGGCTTCTCCAGCATACATGCAAATACATTTAAAGTTACTTTGTGAAAACTCATTATTTACAAAAGCACAAAGCCTGCTGCTTATACACTGTCTCTTAATGGTTAAAGATCTCTCTGGCTGATTTACAAGTTACAGTGGTACCTTGTATAAAGGAATCGATTTGTTCCAACTGAAATTATGTTAAGCAAATTTTCCTTTATACAAATTTCCTATAGGAATGCATTGAAAACAGAATAATCCCTAATCACAACCATTTTTATGTTGCACAGATTCGCCCCATAGACGATTATGTTAAGCAAATTTCCCCTATCTCCGGAATTTTTTATGTTGTACAAATTTTATGTTATACAAACCGTTTGATATATGAGGGTCTACTGTAATTATGAAGGCTACACATTGCTCCCCCGCACCAAGCTTGGTACTTATTTTACTGACCTCAGAAGGATGGAAGGCTTCTTGGCACTGGAACTTGGGTAAAGGCATATTCTTATTTATTTATTTATTTATTTATTTATTTATTTATTGGATTTTCACACCGCCCATCTAGCAGCAAGGCCACTCTGGGCGGTTTTAGCTGCAGTACAGCAGTTTAACCACAATGGACAAAGCATCTGGAAGTTGAGTCATAGCAACTGGACTTCTTTTTTGTGAGAGTGAAATGTTTTGCTACTCATCCAAGCAGCTTTGTCAGACTGACGAAGCTGTTTGGATGAGCAGAAAAGTGTTTTGATCTCACAAGAGAAGAAGTCCAGTTGCCACAACTCAGCTTCCCGATAACCTCACCTGGATGACTGAGAATCTTCAGAGACAATCAGTAAAACAGTTTCCAAAGGATGATGTCAGGTCGAAATAGATCATGTTTTTTGTTTTGCTTTCCGGAAGGGGGTGGCAGGGGCTCCTTCGCACTGAAGACTTGTCATATGTAATTTGGCAAACCAGGTAGGATAAATCTGCTTTTCTCTAAATGACCTGTGTTTCACTTAAAGGTTCACCCACTTGTGAGAACAAGCCCTGCTGACAGAAAGCACTGCCAAAAGCGCAAACTAAATAAACTGCTGGGGAAAAGGAGAAGAAAAAAGAAAATATTTCATTCTAATCTCTCTTGATTATGTGAGAAGGATTAAAGGTCTGCTGTAAAAATATTTGGCAAGGCAAGTTCAGGCCAAAGTCAGATTTCGCCTCACCCACACCTCGTTTCTACTTATCTGCTAATAACATTTCAAAATCTAAAGTAGGAAGGCAGTCCCATGTAAACATTCTTGATTTAATGGTTGAAAACTGAAAATACTGTACAACCAACACAACAAGATCCGATCTCTGCACATGTGTAACCTTTCAGACTGTTCTCCTAAAGGTTGTGAAAAAGCAAACATTAAGCCTGTAATGGTACACACAACACACTCATTCTGAAATGACTGAACTCAACAGTGATTACTTTTCTCTAATTCTATACAGCCAAAGAGCCAGTCTGTGTACCCATAAGCACAACCCCAGGGCACCTAAAAGAAGGGAATGGTCAATCACGCCTATGTATTCTCTACCTAGAAAACCACGGAATGGGTTGCCACAAACCAGAATTTCAGATGAAGACATGCAATTGCGTATTGTTATTAAGAATCAGAACTGGGATGAGAATTTTGCTTGATGAACAATGGGTGTTTTCCCCCTGAACTGAGTCTCAGTTCCATCTCTTATTCTAAGCATTCCATCTATATATCTTCCTAACCAGCAAACAAACAGTTCCTAGTATTTGTCTTCCATAGTTTTAAAACAAGGCTTCTCTCTGTTGAAGTTAATGGGGTGGACAGCAAAAGCTGTTTCTTATGGCATGGGGTGGATCCGCAGATTACACGAGTATGTATTTTTAAAAATCCCTCCTCAGAGCCTATTCAGGCCATTGTTAATCTTATGAGCCTAATTCAGACCAGGGTGACAAGAGGTTAAAGCTGACTGACTATAAGATGGAGGACTTGTACTAGCTGTATTCAGACTGATGAAGCTGTTTGGATGAGCAGCGAAACGTTTCTATCTCTCAAAAAAGAAGTCCAGTAGCCATGACTCAACTTCCAGATAAACTCACCTGGATGACTGAGAATCTTCACAGACATATTTTCCCTCCTCAGATGTTTTTCCCTCCCTTTTTCTGGCCTCTGCCTGGAGAGGAAGAGAATCCAGCAGCAGACCATCTTTTCCTGAGCCGTTACCGATCTTAATCCTACAGCCTGAAGATACAGCTACAGTGTGCAATATTTTCCCCCAGAGATATGCAGTTGTTAAACATGCCAAGTTTCACTTTTTTCCTTCCTCTTTCAAGAACAAATGAAGGACAGCTGTAATTTAATTACATAATTATTCTAAAGCGTAATACCATTATACTCTTTTAGTGATTTTAACTTAACCCATACATGTTTGATTGTTATTTTCACAATATTTTTGTCAGCTGCCTCAAAAAAATCCACATTGAAAAGTAAGATAGAATTTATTTTTCTAAATTAAAATGGCCAAACCCATAAGGAAAGCAGCAATTGCTAGATTTGTTCACCTAGCATTCTGCTTCTCTTCTTTTCATCAACCCTTCACTTCACCAACTAGCTTCCTTAGTCAAGTTTTTAAAGCCAAATTATGGCCGTGGTTACACTGCTGAGTTATATCAGTTTCAGCTCTGATGCATTTTAAATCCATTTATCGTTACATGGTTTTTGTATCCCTGTATGTGTTTACTTTGAAGATGATACAGTGGTACCTTGTATAAAGGAATTAATTCGTTCCAAATGAAATTATGTTAAGCAAATTTTCCTTTATACAAATTATCATAGGAATGCATTGAAAACAGAGTGATCCCATTTTTATGTTGTACAGATTTGCCCCATAGGCGATTAGGTTAAGCAAATTTCCCCTATCTCCGGACTTTTTTATGTTGTACAAATTTTATGTTATACAAACTGTTTGTTATACAAGGGTCCACTGTACTGCAATATAAAGTATGGACTTTATAGTTCAGTAAATTACATGTGTGTAGACAGGGGCATGAAACCCTTTGTCCTCCATTGTATAAAGGGGACCATGCAGCTCCATCTCCCACCCACCCTGGCTGGCCAGCCCACTCACTGGTCTTGGTGCAATGCCAGGGTCCTCCTTCTCCTGCGGCACTCCAATCCAGGCAAGAGGCTGGCTGGCCCTTCCCTGCCTCCTCAGGCGGTCAGCCACTCTGATGAGGAGGTGGGATGGGGATGCTCCCCATACAGCCAATGAGTGGCCAGTTGCCGCTGGAGGCAGGGGCGGGCCAGCTGAGCTCCTGCCCAGATTGGAGTATTACAGGAGAAGAAGGACCCCAGCACTGTGCCAAGACCAGTGAGTGGGCCAGCTGACTATATGGGGATGGGAGATGGACCTGACAGGGACCCTTCATATGAAGGTTGACAAAAAGCTTCATGCTCATCTCTACACATAAGGTTTAAATGATTTCATTAACCAGCCAGCATGTTTGCAGACCATGTTTTCAATGTTGTGTAGGATTTTTTTTGTTCTTTTTGTTTGTTTGGTTGTTTTTCAGGCATCCTTTGGAATTTCTGTATCTCTCTCTTTTTTAAAAAAATTGAGTGGCTTATCACTACAGTGTTGCAATGCTAAAGCTAAAACCTATTTTTTAAATTCATTTATTACAATATTTTTTTAGCTGCCCCACTACCAGGTGGTGTCTGGGTGGCATACAATAATATGTTAAAACTATAAAATAGTAAAACAATATGACTGTAAAATACAATATAGATTAAAACAATTGACATACAATATAAACATATATTTTCAGACTAAGGCAGGCATGTCCAAACTTCGGCCCTCCAGATGTTTTGGACAACATCTCCCACAGTCCTTTGTCATTGGCAATCTAAGCTTAGAATTCTGGGAGTTGTTCAGGAGGGCCGAAGTTTGGACATACCTGGACTAAGGGCAGTATCCCTGATGTCCAAAACCCACAGCCATCACAAAGGCAGCATTTCGTATGACAGGTCGGTGACATTTCCTAAAACAATTCAAAAGAATCTGTTTCAGAAGCATGTTAAATGTAAAAGTCCCTGCCAGCCTCTTAAAAAATAAAAAAATAAAATTAAAAATCAGTTTGTAGTCAAAGAGAAGCAGGATTCACTGTGTCTTGTGTAGCCAGGATTTTTAATTACACAAAACGTGATTCAACAGCAGTTCTTATTGTCAGTGTAACCACACCATATGGCTCAAAACTCCAACAAGAGATTTCCCCTTTGTCACTTATTAGTAGAGATGGGCACAACTTAGCGAAATTTTCGTTAACGGACCCCTAGACGAAAACGAAAATGAAAACGAACAATTTTTCTGAGTCGTGCCCATCTCTACTTATTAGTCACTTGTTACCCAGAAATAGAAGGGGGCAGAATACCTTTCCAGTTCCGTATATGGGTAGCATCAGCTGTACTAGCTAATAATATCAGATTGTACAATTGGAAGTATATGTGCTTCTGCATATCATCACTGAGTAAAGATTTTCATGAAAATTGGATGTCTAGAAATACAACTGCTCCCTAAGAAGGCACAAATGTTTCCCCTAAAATCAGCTGGAATGGAGCTTAAAGGTCACTGAATCCAGTCTCTGTTAATGAGGCCCTGTGTAAGCCGCTTTTTTGTTTTACTTCAACAAATGCTGATCCTTAAGGGGAAAATAAAGGCAAAGACTGAACAAATTAGAGCTTCTGACCAAACAGACTGAAAGCAAGACTGAAGTTGTTCAACGCCAGATAATCCTTCTGGGCTCTATTACAGGTAGTTTGGAATTGTTCCACCTCATAAAAGTTTTGTTACAACAAGTTATCAAAAGATACGTGTGCTCTTTGCCCCTTACCACTTCGGTAATATCACATCAGGGCGCTTCTCCATGGCTACCTGGATATTCTTGTAGATTAGAGCAACAAATTGTTGTTCACCCTCAGAAAATCCAAGGGAGATGATAAAAGAATGTATGAAGAAGGCAAGATCAACTACAAGTCCAAGCATGGCTCTGCCAATCTTAATTAGTGGCTGTCTCAGTATGGTTTCCAATGAATGGCTGCATCTTACTGTTTTTAATGAGTTTGGGGTGTTGCTTGGTGGCTCCTCATTTGATTGATCCTTTTAAGTACAGTCATCCCCCTGCCATTTTGAGGTTCATATACTGCAGTCCTGGTATATTGCAGGAATGCAGTATATGAATGGCAAGGCCCCCTGGAGTAAGCTGCTTGGGCCCGTTTGAGACCTCTTGCACTTACCCTAGGCCTGTCACTGCCCTGAACGGGCCTACAGAAGTGGTTTCCAGCGAACTGGAAGTGACTTCCAGATCACTGGAAACCACTTCTGGGGGCTCTGACAGGCCTGGAACCCACTGGAGGCCCGTTTGAGGCAGCACCAGACCTCAGGTAAGTGTGGGAGGCCCCAGATAGGGTCTCCAGTTCTGACCCAACCCAGGATCCATATTGTGGATTTTCATTACGTGGGTCAGGTCGGGTCCCTAACCCCCGCGATAGGCTGGGGATTACTGTACTATATTTGTATGCTTATTATTTTTAGCTTTAAATATCTTTTAATGACATAAGGCAACATGGATCCTTTTTAAGAAGGTGGGGTAAAATTATTTTAAATAAAATTTTAAAAAATAAACATGTCTGCTTCATGGAATGTCATTCCATAGGCAAGCATTTACTGCAATCATATAAACGAGGGCATTTGTTTTGCTTGTTTCCAAAATAATGGATTTATTGGTTGTCCAAAATAATGGCTGCAGTTTATTCTTTAGCTATAACAAAGAGTCTTGTAGGACCTTACAGTCTTGACCAGCTTTATTCATCATAAGCTTTCATGGACTGCAGCCCGCTTCATTGGAGGCATCCCACAAAATGGCTGAGTTAACTCCAGCTGATTGGAATGGAAGCAACAATGCTGCATTTTGCATTCAGAAGAGACTCAGGCGCAAGTCAGAAATCAAAATCCTGCGCACAACAAAGACAGTGAATATGTCCACTGAACCCAGCAGAGTGTCCTGCTGAGCATACATGCACAGATAGGATGACACTGCTTGAACTGCTCTTTGCCCAAATGGAATTGGTGACTAAATCCTAGAGCCAGAACTGTGTAGATTATGTGCATTAGAAAGGCTAAAATCATCTTGCATAGCTGTACAAATGGTGTAACCTTTGGAAGTAAATTGCCCCAAATGAAGAAACCATCATAGACATTATCAGTTGCATATTGAGTCACACAAGTCATTGTTCAATTGATGTCCCCGGCAATTCCTTAACTTGGGGACAATTTGCCTCCAAAACATAGCCCAGAAGATCTGGGCCAATATTTGTCTACCCCATGTGGAACTGGAATATATGCATGCCATGGGCTGTAGATCAGCACTGTCATTCAGGTTCTCTTAATTCTATACAGTACTTGGTGTGAAGTATGAACTGGATCAGCGTCCACAGGAACCCAGCTGGAAGCCGTGTAGCTTTTGTGCCCATCTCTCATGCCATGAATTAGAAAAGTCTTAGGCAATACTGTTACGATGCAAAGCAACATCTGCAGAGGCTTGGATTACTGTATGTTTTCCACTTTGTCAGCCAAATGAGAGCGGTCGGAACACACGTTATGTGGGCACAAAATGACAAAGCTACTGATTATGAAAATCAGAAGCTTGGTTTGAGCCTTGTTTGCTAAAGCTCATTCAGGAGAGGATTACTTTTGGGGATGTGTTGAGTAAAGAATTGTCACTGATTTGGAAGCTTTTGCCGTACTTTTGAGCTTTCTCTCATTATTTTGTTCTAGAGCAGATCGAAATCCTCAGTTAGGTGGTATATTTCCTATTTCTGCAGTTTGTCCATGCACAGTGTTCTTATCCTAGGCAGGATAAGCATATTCACCCTGTGGTCTTCCACTCTTTCTTTCTCTTGCGCTCTGTCTGTCTTTCCTAACTAAGGTGCATGGACAAAACTAGCTATAAATATCTACATTTTTTTCATAGTCATAACTTAATTGAAGCAGCCCGGGATAACTGGCAATTATCAATGGTGTTTGGCAACAAACTTTCTGCACTTCTTTCAACTTAAGGATTATTCCCTCTTCCTGGAAGTGTTACGTTCCTTCAAGAAAGAGATCAAAACCTGCTAGCTAGGTAGCATAGACCTGGTGTTATCCTTCTGGCTGCTGCACACACTTCCAGAATGCATGTTTGGTAGCTTACCATAGGATTCCTTACAAATGGTTTTTTGTGGCTCTCACAGTGGTGGTTCCATGTTCGTCTCAGAAAATTAAGTAGGTCAGCATGGCTGTGTTCCTGTATACTAGATGGTCCTGTAGTTTTGTGGGAGAAGGGGGAGTAATTTTTAAAATTAGATATTGAAATGCTGAGAGCTGTTGTAGGGGAACTGGGAGTGATTCTTGATTCTCTAGTCTCCCTCATCCCAGTTTCTGTTTTTAATAGGTAGACATTCTATCCTATGAATATATACTATATACATACCCAATGGTGTACAGAAAAGCATTTGTGAGAAACTCTTTTCGAGGCAATACAATATTGATTATAAAGTGGTTTTTAAAACCAAAACAAAAAAAGAACTGCAGAAATAGTCTGGCCAGCCTGTTACTTAGAATCATAGAATCATAGAGTTGGAAGAGACCTCAAGGGCCATCCAGTCCAACCCCCTGCCATGCAGGAAGCCCCATCACAGTATTTCCGACAGGTGGCCACCCAGCCTCTGCGTAAAAACCTCTTACAGTAGATCTGATGGTTAGCCAACAAGATCTACCATAGCCATCATTCATAGAAATTATTCCTTGTTTCCCTTCTGGATGCTCAGTAACAAGCTGAAAAAAATACAGAAGCTATGGACAAAAAGGCCACTCTGTGGAGCAGAACAAACATGTAGAACTGGGTTAAGCTGCTTTTCGGGAATGTACTTCTACATATCCCTCTGGCCAAAGGGGAGCTGTAGTCTACAGTAAATAAACAACTTTTCTGAGCATGGACATATAGAATGCAGAAACTGATAGTACTTATGTACTGCTCCTGACATGCTTCAGCCTTTTTTCTTCACGTAAATCAGAAAGAAAAGTGAAATGGAAAATGAGTATGTCAACACCCAGCATGGAGGTCAAAAGCTGTCAATGGCTACAATTTCATCCATTAGTTTTTATATTTCCCTTCCCCTTCCCTCCCTCTTTTTCTCTTTTTCTTTATAATCAAAATTTGAATAAGCATTCTTCCACACACACTGCTTTACTTAAACAGTAGGTTGTATGTGTGTGTGTGTGTGGGGGATTTCCAGGCTTGGTTTTCATTTTAAAAGACCTGAGGGGGCAGCAACATTCATCTTCTTGATAACCCCATAAAACCAACTAGAGATATTCTGGCCTAGATATTCTGGACTGCATAATCAACAGTGTCTTATGACACTGTTTCATTCTGAGGTACCCAAAGAATCAAATGACACCATAATGTACTGTATCCTAGCTGGGCACCAATAATAGTGGTGATGTCCACCATACCAAAGTAAAACAGCAGAAGTCATGAAGAAGATCACCAGCAGCGCCCTATAGGATGTGTATCAAAAAAAATATTCTTGGTTAGTTGGTTGGTTGGTTAGATTTTTATACTGCTCACAAGGCAGCAATGGCCACTTTGGGTGATTTACATAAGTTAACTTAACTTGCTAAAAATGGCAACTATGCTAGTGCTCTGGCCCTTGGGATTGTCTTTGGTACACTGAAGCACCAGAGATTGAAGCTAGAGTTCCTGCACACACACACACACACACACACACACACACACACACACACACACAC
>JAHTLZ010000195.1:11437886-11453297 GCA_023846285.1 Phrynocephalus versicolor
TAATAATAATAATAATAATAATAATAATAATAATAATAATAATAATAATAATAAACGGTGTGTTGCAAAGTCAATTTTGATTTATGGTTATCCTTTCCAGAGTTTTCTAGCGAGAGAGTACTCAGAAGTGATTTATCATTCCCTTTTTCTGGCGCACCCTAGGACTGAACAGCTTGTTCAAGGCCACACAGGCTGGCTCTTCTGGAATGCAGGATAGGGGGCTAAATTTTCAACCACCTAATTCACTGAACAATCCAATCTGATTTCTTTAGTGTATAGAAAATAATACAGTAGTACTGACTTAAATTTGTAGGGCTGTTGTAATGATTGCAACTAAGTAATACCTTAAGTGATATTTTAAACACTTGAAAAGTGCAATAAAAATATTACATATTTTAAGCACATTATGATAGCATCCGAATAACGAATCTCAAACATCTAGGACTGTTGAACTGAAGTTGATGAGAGTTTTAGTCCAACATATCCTGTCTGGGGAGCTTGTTTAGGGAATTTTGCTGAGCCAAAAAATAATGCAATATCATTAGTGTACATTGGTGTGCATGTGTCTCCAGGTGCATTGTCACCTTTGAGAGACCTGCACGCATTCTTCAGAAGAACCTTACTTTGCTTCCAAACACCCACACACTAAGCAACAATATTCATTATGGGCCTGTAAGAACAGAGTCGATGGATGGAGGTTGTTTGTTTTTATTTTAACAGATTGTGTGAAAAAATGACAATGGAGCAAACTCTTCCAGTGCTTGCCAAATCAAAACTCTGAATTATGGGTTGGGGTTACCAATAGCTTAAGTCAGTACAAAAATCTGTACGAGTCTTCTGTAATGTGCTCTATCATGTTAAAAACACATGGACTCCACCACAACCCTACAATATAAGCAAAGGTGGCAGTAGACTTTCCTAAAGGCTATGTTGGTTCCGATGGCTGAACTGTTTGTGTTAGGATTGCAAATGTCACTGAGAAATTATGGTTTTAACATTACCAAAGCTGTGCTAGTAGCAGCTCTCTGCAGAGTTTGCTATCAAAATTAGCAGCAACAGAAAATGTTGAATAAGCACAGAATACCTCAAAGCACATTCTGAGATATTTGAAAGGAAACACAAATTCTCTGCCTCCTTTCCCCCCCAAAAAAATATTTATTTTATTCATTTGTTCTATTAATATACTGCCCATCCAACTGGAGATCATTCTGGGTATTCTACAGCATAGCATAAAACAACAACAAGCTGTTAAAAATCATAAAAATGCGACTCTGTATATTAAAAATATACTACAGAAATAATCAGACAATTTAAATACATTCTACAGTTTAAATTCTAGAGCATTTAAATTTGGCTATAACAACAAATGAGGTGAGCTCTGTAGCTGGCATATTTTGAAATGCTTGCAAAAAGTGCCAGGTCTTACAGTGGTACCTTGTATAAAGGAATTAATTCGTTCCAAATGAAATTATGTTAAGCAAATTTTCCTTTATACAAATTCCCATAGGAATGCATTGAAAATGGAGTGATCCCATTTTTATGTTGTACAGATTCTCCCCATAGGCAATTATGTTAAGCAAATTTCCCCTATCTCCGGATTTTTTTATGTTGTACAAATTTTATGTTATACAAGCTGTTTGTTATAGAAGGATCCACTGTAGTTTCTGAAAGATACCTAATGTGGACAGCAGACAGTAGCTTGTTGCATAGCTGAGGAGCAACAGCTGGGAAGGCCCAATTTCTTATTTTTTTCTTTTTCTTTCTGGGCCTATCTCAGATTCAACATCCTCAGCAGACCTCCCTGAGAGGAGTGAGTAGCATTCTGCTAGATCCCAAGGTCCCAAGCCATTTAGGGGTTTATAAGTTACTAGCACCTACAATAAACAGATTGTCCTAACTAAAAGCCAGGTAGTCCAACATCTTTGATTACGTCCTCTCACAGGAGTTGTTCCAAACTGAATCGATCCCTGTAGATGCCTGTGGATCTGGGAGTCATGCCATCAGAATATTCTTGCAGCTGCTACCAGAAAAGGCCATAAACTGCTTCTTTTGAGAGAACTAAAAAAGGTGATTTTAACTAATTCTGGAATAATGTAATATTATCAGACCTCGTTGGAAGTGCTCTGTCCATTTCCCATACAAACCAAGCTAAATGGCAAATCAGAGAAGTCTCCATGTTTATAGCCAACGTTCATCATTGAGTATGCAGATGAGCCACCAAAATGGTGGTTCTTCATGGTTCATGGCTTGTCAAGGTTGACGAACCATGATTCCAATACCCGGGAGACAAACCAGCAAATCAGTTTATAAGTTCGTGGTTGTTATTTTTTTAGGCAGCCCATGGTTATCTTTTTTTAAAAAAATGAAGCAAAACCCACTATCCCCCTCCCTCTCCATGTCCCCGTCACCCTACCTTTATCGTCCCCACCTCCAGTGCCTGAGCTTCCATTGCCACCACCATATTTGCAAGGATGGCCACCTGGTTCCCCTTAGGGTCTGACTGGGCTTCAGAAAGGGAATTCCCTCTGCTGGTTTGGACCCCCATACCTGTCTATCACCTGGGTAGCAGGCACTTGTGCAGAAACAATGGCCAGCTCCAGGAATCCAGGCCTGCTACCTCTGTGCCTGCTGATAGGGTGGGCATATGTGCAGAGGCAAGGCCCCCGGCTTCCATGCCAAGAGCCTACTGCTGCCTCTGAAAGTGGCACTGGTGGTAGGAGCAGGTAACCCTCCCTAGCAAAAACCTGAAGGGGAAACCACAAACTGGTTTGTTTTGCAGGGAGGTTTGTAATTGTTTGTGTTTTGTGGCTCAAGGGTAGCAATGAACCACGAACCACCGTGAGCCACAATGTTGTTTTTTTTAGTTTGTCCCCCTCTCTGTTCAGGGGTATACGATCATGTAGAGTGCCGTAGCATTTATTTTCATAATTGGCTTCCCATCCTACACTGTGTTGCCGCTGCAAATTTAGCTTTGCTTGGATGATGGAAATCACGTAGAGGAAATTCTCCTCAAATTGATCAGCTGCATTTTTAATTTCACCTCTTTTATATACCATGTTTTGCATCACTGTTAAATTATATGGCGTTTAAAACATGATGAACTTTGCATTCAGTGGATCTGCTATGCTGTGATTATTTTGCTTTCTTCACTTGGGCAATTATCCAGGGTGAAGTTGTCAGGAAGGAATAATTGCTTCCTCTTTTCTATTTTGACTGAGCCAAAAGGGAGTACAGTATTATATAGAAGCAGGCAGAATTCAACCCATGTTCTTATAGGCAAATGCTGAAATCCATTGGGGTTGCCCAAAGTTAATGGTGACAAATTCCAGTCCTCAGTCGAAGAAATGAAATTCATTAATCTCAACATATTCAATGTTCTGTGAAAGGAACAGTGTAAAGAAAACAAGTTGGCCTTCCATAAAAATGCAAACGAGATGGAAAACATGAAGAAAAGAGGTGTGGATTTTGATGAATCAGAGAAGATGAAAGATTCAGTTACCCGAGTCTGCCATTTTGTGAAGGCAAAATAGTTCTGACCTGCTCAATTGCAATCGATTAGACACTACATCTTAATGCTTGCTTCAGTGGATCCAAAACTGTGGCAGTTCCTCCCATAGAGGTTCCTCCTCTATGTACAAGTGTATCTATAATTAATTATACAGGTAGTCCCCCGCCACAATGGGGTTCATCTATTATGGTCCCAGTATGTCATGTATGTCATGGTTTTTTTCTTGAGAGAAGCAGGCTTCCAAAGAGAGGTTTTTAAACTCCCTCGTGGCACCTCAGCAGACAGACCTTGAGCTCCTAGCAACAAAGTCTGCTGAGGTGTCAGGAGGGGGTTAAAACCTTCACTTTGCAAGCGCAGGCAGGAGCAGCCCTTACTGAGGCGAGAGCTTTTTAACCCCCTCCTGACACCTCAGCAGACAGACCTTGAGCTCCTGGAAGCAAGGTTTGATGAGGTGGCAGGAGGGGGTTAAAAACCTCGCTTTGGAAACACAGCCGGCAGGAGCAGCCCAAGATCATTTTACTCAAGTGTCTGCATTTTGCGGATTTGCCTTTATCGTTGGTGCATCAGGCATCAAACTCCCGCAATAAACATAGGAAACTATGTTGTATGAGAAGAGCACTGTATGATTCTTGAATGAATATGAATGAGCAGAATGCTGGTGTGATTGTACCAAAGAACTGGATTCTAATTGTTTAGTGTGGTTGAAATGTTGTAGGAGTGCAGTTTGTGTGTCAATTAAGAGATGTCAGTTAAATTAGAATCAGAGAATGAATAGAAAAAGATTTTTTAAACTAGAGATGAAAGATAGATTTGAGAATTTGATAAAGAAGGATGACTGTTTTAAAGTTTGTCAAGAAAACTCATCTGTGCTAGAGTTTATTTGCAGAAGTCTGTCTATAAAATTTAGGATGTGTGTGTCATATTGATGGTCAGTCTTTAAAAAAATTATGTTGATCTTTAAATACAGAGGAAATATGTACAGGTATTTGTAGTAATATGTTTACATATTACTGTTGTTTAACCATTATTCGTCACATCATAGAACCTTTCACTTCATTCTTATTATTTGTGTGGCCTCAATAAAAATTCTGTTTCCTTTAAACCAAACTCCTATTATTTATTTTCAGACTAACTAGGAATGAGCAACCAAGACAAAGTTACACTCACATCACATTAACCTATGTTGAATATAAAGGCAAAGTTTAATTGAGACTGAGAAACTCACTAAACACATGAATTGTCCAATTGACTATATGGCAGTGGTGGTGAACCTTCAGATGTTTTTGGTCCAAAACATCTCGAGTGCCGAAGGTTCACCACTATATGGCTATATGGCAACTGTCCTTCTGCTTGGTCTCCTCTAGAGCTAAGCAGGTTCTCTTCTGTTTCCAGCAACAGCACAACCCAAGTGCCAGTGCAAACCATCCCATCCCAAGAACATTTCCATACCTGCATCCTTCTGGCTCCTTGTCAGGGGATACTCTTTTATATAAGTATGGGTAGGAGGCTTTGTTTTGGCTTGTTTCCAGCATATGTGGTTGCAAATTTGATCAAACCAAAGTGAAGCTTGTTGCATTCAATTTCCCATCTGGCTCCAATTTCTCATTATTATTAAGCTTTGTCACTTAATAATATTGGGAAATTAACAATTTCTTCTGCTCCTCCATGGAGGGGCAGAAGGAAGAAGTAAGCTTTTTAAATAGAGCCTATTAGGGTAGCATTGATGTGCTGAAGGTAAATAAATAAATAAATACATAAATTTTCTTTGCTAGGAAGGGGCAAAAAGAGAGGTTTTTGTTCATTACTTGTCTTTCTTTTCTAAAGGGAGGTGGACCAAAAAGGGTGGTTGGTTTTTTAGGCCCATACACCAATCAGATACAAGGATCACACCAAATGGCGGACCAGACCTCTATGCAACGTGATACACCCCACTCCAGTTGGGCCATCTACCCAAGTCCTCAGAGACAAACAAACAAAGGAGGCTCCAGCTTGAACAGTACAGAAAGGCCATCCCCAAATTACTCACGGGGGTTTGAGGCAGGCACTGTTTCAGATTAATGTCTTCCCTAGTGGCACTGAGTGATGGGTAAGACTGTACAGTAGATGTTTACAGTGTTAAACAGATGACAGAGTGGTTCCTGCAACGTCCTGAGTGTGTGACCCAGCTAGTGTGAAAAATAGCAGGAAAGCCATCGTAACTTCAGTCAAGAACATTGCAAGGATCGACCTGCTTGCGTAAATAGTGCATGCCTACACATAAACTCCTATCATTTTCGGCCTATTCAAGATTACTGGATGCCAGAGGCTGTTTATTTGACCTAAATATATAGCACAGGTTGCTCATTGTCTTGCAAACTATATCTTTATGAATGGATTTCTGGATGTTCTGATAGTTTTAAATTGAAAACACAAGGAAAATCAGTCTGTAGAAGAATATACAGAATATAACTCACTTGATCCCCCCCCTACAAATTTGTGAGCTGAAAAACCACATTTCAATGCTCCATGAACAAATGTCAAAAGGCCTTTTAAAAATTCTTCCAGCCTGGCCACTTCCATGCATCAAAACTAGTAGTTTAGAGACAAAATAAGTTGGGAGTAAGAAGTTAAGGATATGGACAAAGGAATGGACCCGCTCAGAGAGGACACCACTCTTGTGTCAAGAAACAAGATGTTCAGATCTGGTGGCAGTGCTAAAAGTATGGCTTTACAGGCACAAGTGGAACTTTATTGGTCCAAGTGACTCCTGTTAGCCTGACAGCTTCTGGGTTACAGCACTGGCAGCACCCAAATATAGCACAGAACAGGTTGAGAAATGCCCTGTTGACATCAGGGGAGTCATAGTGCCACACAATCTGCATGGCAACCGGTTAGCTGTTGTGAAACGATGCTTGCCCAGGTGAAATGACTCGGATGCAAAAATAAACATTTTATTATCACCCACTCTTTTGCTGTATTGTTTCTTCCCTGCTCCCTCTTTTTTACTGTATTGTTCTTGATGAAGTTGGGACAAACGCTCAGATCTAAAGACACCAAGAGTTATCTTCATCAGATTCTTCTTCTTTGTTCACCTGTGAAGGATTCCACAGAAAGCTTTTCCAATGAATTCCCTTCCTTGTAAGAGAAGAAGCTAATCTTTCATTGACAGAACTAAATCACTTTCTTATATTTCTTGGTTGATCCATATGAGCTGAACGTTAAGAAGACAGAAATCATGACTGCTGAAGAGCTACTCAACTTGAACATTGACCATGAAGAAACGTAAATAGTGAGACCTTGATTCAATCATCATTCCAAATGAAGACAGCAAACAAGAAATTAGAAGACTGAGAATAAGAAGGGCAGCAATGAAGAGATCATCAAATGTAAGGATGTGTCACTGAAGACCAAGACCATTCACACTCTTATATTTCCAGTCACCATGTATGAGTATGAATGCTGGACAGTGAAATAGAGAAGACCGGGTGGGGTGGGGAATGATTCATTTTAAATGTGATGCAAGAGCCAAGACTGTGAAAGACAAACAAGTGGGTCTTGGGTCAAATCAAGCTTGAACTATCTCTATATTGAAACTAAGTCTGTCCAACTTTGGGCACATCATGAGATGGTAGGATTCTCTGGAAAAGACAATCATTCTAGGAAAGGTGGAAGGCAGCAGGAAAAGACCAAGAGCAAAAAATGAAATGGACAGATGTGCTAAAGGAACCACAATCTTGAGTTTACAAGAGCTGAGCAGGACCATTGACATATTGAAGACAGTTTGTTCATAAGGTTGCCATAACTCAAAGGTGATGGCACATAGCAACACCAAAACCTATCTTTGAGCCACAGTCTAGTATTGAATCTTCTAGACAAAATCTAGTTAGTATTCCCAATGAGAGAACCTAACTGATTTATCAGGGCTTACAAACATTTTAACACTTGCAATTCCTTCAGTGGTTTACTCTGTCTGAGAGTAACAATTTCCAAGCTTTAGATATTTGGGTTGTAAATAAACCCAACACGTTCTGTGGGAAGATTCTGACTTCAAAGACGCTTCTGCTGTTCAATATTCCTCTTTGAGTACAGATAAATGAAGGCAGGTTCTCTGCATGCTTAACTACAAGTCAATTTCTTCATAGTGCCTGATTTCATTATTAAAAAAGAAAAGAAATTCAGTAGCACTTTTGCCTTTAAATGATTGTTCTAAAATAAACATTGGTCAGAATCCTCATCAATATTTTTGTGTACTGCATTCCAACTGTGGAAACTATCACTGCAATCTGAGAAGATTCTGGCTGTGTGCCTGATCACACATGACCTGTGAGTGCCTCATCTTATTGTGCATCCTAAACAGTGAACAGAATAGTGGCCATTAGGCATGGGCCTTTCATTTCAGAATGAATCTGATTCCGAAATGAAGCACGGCAGCACAGGTGCTATTCGGAACTTGGATCCACCCTCCAAAAACAAAATCACCCATTGACTTGCCTTGTCTTACCTTGTGTGGGACTGAACTCCAACCAGGAAGAAGCCTCCAACATATCACATTTTCTTCTCCCTGGTGCTGGTCAATCAGGAGCTGGCAAAGACATGCACCATCCTGCCTCCCGGTATGATTGGCCAGCACCAGGGAGAGAGAACAATCATGTGTCAGAGACTTCTTCCTGGTTGGAGGTGCACCCCAGGTGAGGTAAGGCAAGGTAAGTCAATGGGTGGTTTCATTTCAGAGGGTGGGTCCAAGTTCCAAACAGCACCTGTGCTGCTGTGCTTAGTTTCGGAACCAGACCCATTCTGAAACAAAACGCCCATGCCTACTGGCCATTTTATTTCAATCATGCCCGTTTCACATGAAATATACACTCAAAATATTCTCTATCTTAATACATTGTTGGACCAAGAACTGTGCTGCCAAGAACTGTACTGCAATATTTAAAGAGGGCAAAAGCAAATACATTTAGGGAGGGTAAATCAGTCAGATTTTCAATAATCCCTGTTCCTGCCCTCCTTGAAAATGGCGTAAAGGAATCAAACTAGGGGTAAATGAAACACAGGATACAGATTCAGAAGAATCAGTGAAAAACTAGGGTTCAGCAGCTCCAGCCTGCAATTTAGTAAACCTAAAATACTTTTAATTTGATCTTGTCCCATTGGAGCCAATTAGATGCTATCAGCTAGAGCAGTAACACATGTAACCAAACTGCCAGCATACTTGATCTATAAAGGAGTTAATCCGGAAGGTCAAGCTAGACAATATGTGGGTAGTGCACAAACCATCTAACCTTGATTTTAAACACAAATTAGCTTGACAGGTAGTGGCTGGCAACAGAGAACAGTGGGTAGAGATACACTTACACCCCTCCCCTGGCGAACCCCTCCAACGCCTGCATTGGAGCAAGTTTCTTCCCCCAAAACATCTGGGATTAAACTCACAGGCTGCCATATTTGTTTTGGGGTTGTTTTTTTTCAACTTGAAAATGAACCCCCTCCAAAGCTGTACATTAGAGATGGGCAAGAAGCGATTTGGCCCGTTCATGAAAACGTGTACTGTACGTGTAAACTAGGCCAGACCCGTTTGTGCCCATCTGCAGCTATGACCAATGCAGCCCACCATGTGGGCTAAAGGATATTAGGACCCAGGCTTGCCAAAGTTTGTTGTCATTGTTTGGTTACATCTGACTTAAACAAGCAATCAGTTTTTCAAAGTACATATGACATTAAATCAGTGGTTTACCACGGCCAAGAGAGGATTTGAACCCCTGTCAGACACTACATCCACAGTTGCTCTCAAAACTGCTTCCTATGTTAAGGATACATCTTCCACGTATGATCAAGTTTTGTGCAGAATGTTTGGATTTAATATGATTTGATGTGGTTTGCAGGCTGATTTGTAGGCTGCCTGCAACCATGTCAGCAAGTCATTTGACTTTAAGGCCAAATACTTTCAATGAACTGGTTGATGAACTAGATTGAAAGTCTCTTTTATTACCAGCATTGATATTTACAGGATTTACCGTATTTAAAACAAAAGACTGCTTTATGCAGCTGCAAATGGGAAGGGGACACCCTCGGGCAGAAATTTCTAGCACAAGCAGAAATCTGTTGGGTTTTGTCCTTAAAAAAATTAGGTATACTGAAGGTGAAGGAGATGAATCAGCCCCACTGTTCAGACAGAAATAAAGCTGTAAATTAATTTCTGTCAACCCTCTCAGCGATTAGACAAAATGGTTCTCATGATGCTTTTAAAATCATGTTTGGCGTGATTTTAAAAGCATTTCTTGATGCTAAGAGCTTAAGGTCACAGCTCGATCATCAGCGTGCTTCATGCGTTCGTTCTGTCTAAACTGCAACCATTTTCAATTTGAGGAATTTTACCTTCTAGAAAAAAAGGCAGACTTTGCTGTACCTCCTAAAATCTTTCTGATCTTCTTTCATTTCCTCTGCAGGTAATGCCACACTCTGCTTAAAGAACTGAAAGGACTGAAACTTGACTGGACCAAAATGTTTTCTGAAGCAAAAAGTTTGTGTGAGATGTCTGAGCACAATGAAAATGGCAGGAACAATTCATTCCAAGTAACCTCTCCAGTAGGTTGGAGCTAAATGCTTTTTAAAACTGGGGTACTTCAAGGGCCAGATGCAGGGGAGTGGTAGCAGGAGACAGATATCTAGTCTCGTGCGCTCCCAGAGGCATTTGGTGGGGCTACTGTGAGATACAGGAAGATGGATTAGATGGGCCTTTGGCCTGATCCAGCATGGCTCTTCTTATGTTCTTATGTTCACACTAGTCCCCTGTTTTTTTAAGAAATGGGCAGTGACAAGTGATGCAAGTGTCACTGGTAGAAAACTTTTAGCAAAATAGTCCAAATATGGTCTAGACCGGGGCTGTTCAACTTTGAACAGGCTGAGGTCTACTTTTCCTGGCCCAAAGTTCCTGAGGGCTACTACACTAAAACCTCTACTTATGAATTCATCCATTCTGAGCACATGTTCATAAGTAAAAACTTTTGTAAGTAGAGCAGTGGTTTCCCATAAGAATGCATTGAAAACCAATTAATCTGTTCTGGAGGGAACAGATTTCAATGCGCCATCACTCTTGAACTGTCCCGCTTGGCTGAGACAGTGGGCTGGAAGACCCAGAACTTGGGATGGGGGGGAGGGGTGGAGAACTTAATCCTTCACTTTTTAAATTGATGGCTGGAGGGCTACTTTTGAACCCTTTGCGGGCTACTGGTAGCCTGCGAGCTACCTGTTGTGCAGGCCTGGTCTAGACCAGTGGTTCTCAACCTGTGGGTCCCCAGATGTTCTTCGACTGCAACTCCCAGAAATCCTAGCCAACTCAGCTAGTGATGAAGACTTCTGGGAGTTGCAATCCAGGAACATCCTGGGACCCACAGGTTGAGAACCATTGGGCTAGACTCTGCCATTGGGTGGTCTACTCTATGGCGGTGGCAGCAGAGGAGATTGATTGTTACATCTGTTCAAAATTGATGAGCGGTACTTAAATAGTTGCAGGCCTCTTACACTCTGCCACATGAGAAGAAATTGGAGTCTACTCATGGGCCGGTTGATAACAACATGCAAGACACCTTGCAGAGAAATATAAGTTGGACCTTCTTTGAGTTGCACATTGCATTTGATACAGCCCCGAAAGAGGCAGTTTTGGCCCTTGTGCCCCACTTCTAATAACCTTTTTCCCATTTCAATTGATGTGTTCCATTTCCAGACACAATTCCAAGTCCTGGTTATGAAGCCCTATACTGTAGATCTTCAGTATCTGAAAGAATCTCATCTACTTATATGAGCTTGCACAGGTGTTCAGATATTCAGGTGAAGTCTTTCTTTTGATCCCACTGCTCTCACTAGCACATCTGGTGATAATACACAACAGAGGACCTCCTTGGTAGCTTTGCCCGGGTGATGGAACCAAGGCAGCCTGGCCTGGCCTCCTTGACAAATTCCTACCAAAATATGAAGACATTTTTATTTAGACAAATCCTTGGTCACGGACTATCGGATGAATACGGGCCTTTTAATTAGTCGTCTTCTTGCTTTAAATCATGTTAATTCAATGCTTATTGTAAGGAGACAATTTATCCATTAGTGTTTCATTTATTTATTTTTTAAAATTACATTTGTTTTGATAATGCACATTATATCCTAAGCTCCCTTGGATCTTGCAAGGGAGTAAAGTTGGGTATAAACTGATTAAATAAATAATCTTATTGCAAAATGCTGTTTGTGTGTTTTTATGATGTATTTTTAAATTGTTCTTAATTAGTTTTTAAAATATCATATATTTAATTATTTCTCAGTATGGTAGTTTATTGCATCTTTTAAATCACTGGAGAGTCCTTCTTGTCAAATTCGATCCCGTCTCCATATCTCTGTAGGGAAGGATTCTACAACTCTCTTTAAGGGTTTCAGTTCATCATCAGCTGCCTGTGCCTCTGTTCCATCTGATCCTCATCTAAAGGGAATTCCTCCAATGTAGGCATGACATAATACCTGAAATGCTGTTGCTTAGTAGAGTAAGATCCAATTGAAGCTGGCCAATTTGAAAAGTATGGAGCATTTGACTCTCTTTGATTAAATGGGCCTGTTCAGCTACAATTTGCTAAGATGGTCAGTAAGGAACAGGATTTTGGGCAACAAATGTCTACAGGGAGTAAAAGACTTGTAAGTGGTTTTGTGTAAACTGTGTTTCTGTTGTGACTATTCACTGCCTGTTATCTGTTTTAGAGTCCTCTCACCTGGCCTTTGAATTATCTGACCTTGCCTGTACTTAGAACAGACTGAGCCAACTTGCTGTCTAGCAAAAGGAGATATTTGACCTTGGTTTAAATGCTAAACCCACTAAATAGATCACCTCTGTCTGGGTTGCTTGTCTGTGTTTCACTCCTCTGGTATTGACTTTTGGATTTATTAATTCTGGTAAAGAAACTAGCATAATCTGAAGTATGACAGCTATGGTTAATAACAAGCCAGCCTCATAATCCATACCACGAACTTGGATGATTTCTGTCACAAAACAGTAAAGACTAATCTGTCTGAAGTTAACAAACATCACGCTAAGAGCCTCCAAACTCTTTCACAGGGTCATGCCAAAGAAGGAGAGGGGAGAGGGAGGGATTGAACGCAAAGCTCACTGTGGCTCATCTTCATAACACTAAACCAGAGCTTTGGAGCATTAACATTTTTGGACTACAATTCAAAGAATCCACTCACTAGCACACAACATTCTTGGAATTGTTGTCCAGAAAGCAGTATTTCCAAGCTGAGCATTTGGTGTTCCATATAAATACAGCCAGTGTGTGTTTGTGGGAAAACCCCCCATGGCATCTAGCTTGATTATAAAGCTTACTGCCTGTAAATCGTTCTCAATTCTGCTCATAGACTCCAACATTATAATTCAAATCCCTAGGGTTCTGCTTCCTGGAGGGAGATCATTCAGCTTCCCTACCTGTTACATAACTCTGAAGGCTTTCACTCTGTTCACCTTCTTTCTTCAACAAGCAGCATGTCTCTGTGCCAAAATAACAGAAAGAAATCCAGATGGCCTGAATAGTTGTTCCTGAAGCCTCAACAACACAAATGCCTGACCTTTATTTAATGGGGCGAAACTGTGCAACACAGATAGTGCCACGTTAAAAAGGTTTCTGCTGGAACCTCAGGTAGAGCAATATTATATATATATATATATATATGCATGTTAGGGTGGATTCGGGTTTCTTCCCGTGTAGAAATCTGGTTGTTTTGGCGACGTTTCGACGAGGTCTCACTCGTCATCTTCAGGCTGGTGTTCTGGCTTCTTTCTTCTTGAAGCAAAGCGTGATCTCAGTTGAAGTCCTTCTATAAATACTGCTGGGGGTGTGTGGTTTGCTTGCTCTGTTGCTGATTGTAGGTTCGTTTGTTCTTTTGTGATCTGCTGTGTGGCTGAGGCGATCGTTAAGGGATTAACTGCTGGTGGGTTAGATGGCTGTTTAGAGGCATCCTGTTTCTTAACGACCTGGGTGATGGGCATTCTGGCAGCATCCTGGGCTTTGGTGGAGTGGGGTCCTGTGTCTTGTGAATTCATTTTAGTCTGGCTACGTGTCTGTGGTCTCCCAATGTTTTTTTGGCGTGTGTAAGTGTGCTCCATGTGGTGACTGGAGTGGGGTGCAGCAGTAGATGGTGCAGTCGTGGTCTTGTTATTGGATGGTGGTTTCGTTTCATCTGTGGGAAGGGTCTGGGTTTGTGTTTGGTGTGGATGGAAGGTGGTGGCATCTTGTGTCCTCTTGGACCTGGTGTCGGTCTTTGTGACAGAGGCTCGTCTGTTGACCAGGGCTAGTTTCCAGATGTCAGGCAAGCGGGAGGTGTCATCACGTTTATTCATGTTGTTTGGGTGTTTCTCTATTTCAATGGCTTCCATGATTATACGACTGTTGAAGTGTTCAGTTTTGGAGATGAGTTTGGTTCTTTCAAAATCAATTTCATGACCTGTTGTTTTTATGTGCTGGAAGAGAGAGGAAGATCTTTCTTCTTTTTTGACTGCGTTCTTGTGTTCTGCGATGCGTGCGCTTATTCTCCTGTTTGTCTGTCCGATGTATGTGGCTGGGCAGACTTTGCATGGTATTTCGTAGACTCCTTGGTTTTCTAGCTCAATCTTGTCTTTGGGGTTTCTTAAAATGTTGGCTATTTTTTGGTCGGTGCAAAAGGCTGTCTTGATATTGTGTTTGTGGAGAATTTTGCTGATTTTGTCTGTGGTGCCTTTGATGTAAGGGAGGAGGGCAGTGCCGTTGTTCTCTTCTGTTTCTTGGTTCTTGGGGGGTGTTTCCTTTTGGATTAGTTTGGTGATGGTGTTTTTTTGGAATCCGTTCGCAATTAAAACATTCGAGAGAGTGTGTAATTCAGTTTTTAGGTGGTCTTTGTCAGCGAGGCGTTTGGTTCTGGAGATGAGGGTTTTTGCTACGGAGTTGATCTGTGCAGGGTGGTGGTGTGATTGTGCATTTAAGTAGCGGTTTGTATGTGTTTTTTTCTGGTAGATGGTATGTCCTAAGGAGCCGTCGGGTTTTTTGTAGATTAGGACGTCCAGGAAGGGAAGTTGGTTGTTGGCTTCTATTTCCATAGTGAATTGTATTTTGGGGTGTAGGCTGTTGAGATGTGTGAGGAAGTTGTTCAGTTTATCTTTCCCGTGTGGCCAAATAACAAAGGTGTCGTCAACATATCTGAGCCAGAGTTTGGGTTTATGTTCGGACTTCTGTAACGCGTTGGTTTCAAAGTGTTCCATATATAGGTTTGCGATGACCGGTGAGAGGGGTGATCCCATGGGTGCTCCTTCTATCTGTTTGTATCTTTGTCCATTGTGGATGAAGTATGTGTTGGTTAGGCAGTGGTTGGTCAGATCTAGGATGTGCTTGGGGGGGTTGTATTTGTTGTGGATAGCTGTCAAGGCTTCTTGAATGGGCACTTGTGTGAAGAGCGAAACAACATCGAAGCTCACGAGTAGGTCATTGGGTTGTAGGTCTTGTTTCTTTATAATTTCTATGAAGTGGAACGAGTTTTGTACGTATGAAGTGATGGATTCTGCATAGGGCTGGAGTTGTTTGGCAAGAAATTTGGCGAGGTTTTGTAGAGGTGAGCCTATGGAGCTGACTATGGGTCTGAGAGGTGTTCCTTCTTTGTGAATCTTGGGGAGGCCGTAGAGCTTGGGGCATCTGGATGATTTCTCTCTGGGGATGATGCTTGGCTTGATTTCTTCACTTAAGGGAGAGGCTTTTATTTTGGCTTTGGTGGTTTTTTCCAGGTAGGTGGTGGGGTCTGTGTTCAAAGGTATGTAAGCAGGGTCTTGTAGTAGGTTGGATAGTTTGGCTTGGTAGTCAGATGTGTTCATCACCACTGTGGCATTGCCTTTGTCTGCTGGGAGAATGATTATGTTGTTGTCTTTC
>JAHTLZ010000195.1:11453337-11491302 GCA_023846285.1 Phrynocephalus versicolor
ACACAATGCTCTCAGCATTGTGGCAGAGTGGTTAAATCGCTGTACTGTGGCCACAACCCACGCTTCAGTGCCAGGTAGCCAGCTCATGGTTGACTCAGCCTTTTATCCTTCCAAAGTTGGTAAAATGAGTGCCCAACTTGCTGGGGGCACAGTGTGTAACCTGCATAATTAAATTGTAAACTGCCCAGAGAGTGCTTTAAAAATACACTGAAGCAGAATGGGAAAATATGCCTAGCAGTGGAGACATACACTGAAGAAGAAAAATTAGTGTTCTGCTCATTTAAACAAAAGTGTTGTAGGTCAAATCGAGTAACAGCACTGACTTGCAGACCACTGCCAATGATCTAGACCAGTGGTTCCAATCTCGGGTCTCCAGATGTTCCTGGACTATAGTTTCCCAGAAATCCTACCAGCACAACCAGCAGTGAAGGCTTCTGGGAGTTTTAGTCCAAGAATAGAGATGGGCACAAACTACCAATTTGGCCATTCGTCCTTGTTCATTTACTGCCGCAGCAGGTGTTTGGTGATTCAGCACCTTGTCTCTTCTGGTGGGCGTTCATCCAAAGGTACCCCATGGAGGAGGAGGGGCAGAGAAGATGGGACGCTGCCTCTGAGGGGGTGCATGCTGGAGTGAGCAAGTCCACAAATACCTATTGCAGCAGTAAACAAACCATGCCCACCTCTCTCTGAGAACATCTGGTGACCCAAGATTGGGAACCACTGATCTAGACTAAACCTTAAGCTATGTCTTCATATTTATAGTCAGTAATACCAATAGAGATTCAAATTTTGTCATAGTCTGAGAACCCACTTCTAAAATATAACACATACAGCTAACAGCATTCCGTGTCCTGGGCTTTCTAGAGCAGAACCGAAGAAGAAACGGCCACAACCTAGAGACACGTCCTTGAGATGTCCTCATGCGATGTTATGGGGACAAACAATTCCCTCTATTGCAACAATCACAAATGTTGTGTGGTAATAATGAGAGGTAGATGATATGGAGACACGGGGCTTAGCAGGCCATGAAGTAATGCTACCCCTCTTTGCTTCCGAGGAATCTCATGGTGAAGCAAATCAGCCCATCTTCAAAATGCTATTATACTTTGCCTCTCATGTTTCTTTTTCCCCTTTACTCTTTCTCCTGCAGAAGCAGACAAACACAGTTGTACCTTTGGAATTTTCCACAGGTAGACCTGTACTCTGCTTCATCATTTGATTTTTCAGGGGATGAATACACTAATTAATTTCGTTGTTGTTTGCTCTGCTAAACCTATGATTAGACTGCTACCCTTAGGTGCATCTCTTCCTTTTATTCCTCCTCTTCTCTGTAAGGTAGCTTCTCTCTGCTCCTTCTCTTCTTCCTTCCTGCTCCATTATCCTCCTGGGCTGATACTTCATGTCCATCTCATTGCTGTTCGCGGCCCTGCTGGGGACCGGTACGAAGAAATCTAACGGCACATCCATTGCGGGACGAGGGGAGTTCGTCCCCACCACGCCCCCTGAACTGCGATCTATGCGGGATGAGAGATTCCCTTTCCTGGCCTCGGGAATCTCCTTCTCATTCTGATACGAGTGCCCATGAGGTAAGGCTCGTCACGCAACGTGCCATTCTCCATCTAGTGGCAGGAGTGCGAAGTGCCATTCGCCAGTATATTCCCTATGGAATCAGCAACGCAGTGCAGAGAGATTAAAAGACAAATGCCTCAAACTTAGCTCAGTAACACATTGAAGGCAAGGCTCTGGAGAATCAAAACATCGAAAAACAGAAGGTTGGGCCGAAAAAAAATGGAGAACAAAGGCATGTTCACATCTCATCAAGGAACGAGGGCATGTGAAAACAGTCATGCCGGTATCATCAATCACACCTGTGCGTACACAGGAACAGGGACAGAACCGCAAGAAGACCACGTGACCGCGACTGACATCAACACACAATGAACTTCCTCCTGGGATGAGAGTGGACGTGAAGTAACCATCCCAGTGAGATACAGGTAGGCTTACATGACTTCATCATCATGAAGGTACACTAAGAGACCAAGGTTCAGAGCTTCGGTAATCAATTTAGTTCTTTTTGAATTAATCTACAACAAGAAGCATAAGGTGTTTTCTAATTTTATTTAATTATTTAATTACAAGCTTCCAGAGCAGTTAACCCGGTTCAGCAGCCATAAAGCTCAGCACTAGCCTCCTGTGCTCTGCTTGTATGTATCTGGTATGTATGGAGGGGTTATTACTTGCAGTATCTAGTATTACAGATCCTCATAATATGCAACTCCTTTTTGGAGGGTGTGTTTAACCAGAGATAAGATTCCTATGGCAGAATTAGGTGTCAGTTTGATCACCATCAGTGCCAACATTAAATACATATTAGTTAATTGTACTCCTATTATTTGCATGCCACATACTGCTCACTGCTTAGACTTGTTGGTGCAGTGGAGGCAGTCCACTCATTTGCCCCGAGGTATGGGAGTGTCTAAATGTTGTTCAGAATGAGGAGAGCCATCTCTCCAAACAAGGTCGAGAAAGTCTTATGATCCTGTGATTAGGAAGATCACGTGCGAAGAATGGCTGGATGAGGAAAGCAAGATACGTAATCAGTAAAGCCTGTTTCACACATTCATATGTGTCACCTTGTAGTACAGGATTGCTCAGTAGTTCACAGAGTGTAATGGCTGTTCTGGGAACCCAAACGTCCTCAGTTTTTGTGCTGCCTCTCTAATGAACTTGTGACCTGTCCTTCGCCAATGACGCCCTCTCAGCCTCAGTGTTTCTACTGCCAATCTCTAATATGGAGACATAGTTGTTTTTATTAAAATGCAGTAATACCTTGGCTTAAAAGTAAGTTAGTTTAAGAGCATTTTGCAAGACAAGCAAACATTCTAAATTTTGCCTTGATCAACAAGCAATGCCTTGATATACAAGCACTGGAGCAGGTCACATGATCACAAGTGAGCCAGTTGTAGCCCTCTCTCTCTCGCTCCCTCCCCCTGCTGGATTGTGTGTGATTAGAGCATTCCATCTCAGGCAGCCTCCAAAGCAGAGGGAGGAGAGGGGAATAGAGGTCTCCCTTGCACCAGCCAAGAACGGTCTCAAAGGGGAGTGCAGGGTAGGGTTTTATTTTTCTTTATATTTATATTTATATTTTTATTTAATTTGTTTTCAACATTCTTTCTTATTTTTTCAAACCATTTGTAGTCAGGGAGCAGCTGGTCCAGTGGACATAGGGATACAAATTGTACTTTATTATCGTCGCATTAAAAACATAGAGTAAAATCCAGTTAATCTGAAGCAGAGTAGATTCTGCAGTCAGGTACCTAAACCATGGTGTGGACATGGACTCCTAGCCAAGTTCTTTTGTCAGTTTGGGCATTTTGTGTCTATAGTATGTGATTTATGGGACCCCAGAATGAATCATCTGAGTTTCCATTATTACTCATGAGGAAATTTGCTTTGATATAAAAGTGTTTTGGTTTACAAGCATGTTTCTGGAACAAGTTATACTCATAAACGAAGATATTACTGCAATGGGTGTAAAGTGATAAGACTAAAAGCAGCCTTCTGCAATGTGGTGTCCTCCATCATGTATACTTTCCTCACCAATGGGGGATATAAAGATGTCCCCATATTTGGAAGTCACCAGATTGGTAGAAACTGGGGTGTGTGTGTTGGCATTCTCTCTTATCCACAGTTTTCATTATCCACGGGAAGGCCTGGAACTGATCCCCAGCGGATACCAGGGTCCTACTGTAAAGTGTTCTGCTTATATATCCCACCTCATACCACTTCAAGTTTAATTACAGTATGCAGGCTACACATTGCCCCCCCCCCACAAGCTGGGTATTCATTTTACCAGCCTTGGAAAGATGGAAGGCTGAGTCAACCATGAGCCTGCTACCTGCGATTGAACCCCAGGCCGTGAGCACAGTTTTAGCTGCCGCACAGGCATTTAACCACTGCACCACGGGGCTCCTATATGTACATTTGTTTTCCCTTCATATCTAATCAGGGCCATGGTGAAATGGTATTAATATCTAAACCTTGCTTTGCTAGTTAAATAAGTAAATAAATTGCAGACATAGGCAATTTACAAACTTACTACCGATGGCTTGTTTTCACAGCTGATCCCACAATTATGACACATCCATCCTTTGTTTTCCCATCTGCACCCCACTCCTAAACAAAAAAATCCTAACCCTAACCCAACCCCCAGAAAAGGGGAGAGGAAAAACTAGAAAGGGAAAACAGAAGTCACAATTTCTCTCTATGTTTGGTATACACTTTGTGGCTGAAGAATTTATTGGAGAAAAATTAACAGTCTTGCTTGCCACCTAACACTGGGTTTCAGTGGGAAAGGGGTTTCACAGCCTAACATAACTATCCATTGCCATTAACGAACTAGCCAAGTTCTTTTTCCCACCTCTAGTTTTCCTATCCTTTCCTCCTGTGAATTTGCTTCACTTTTGTCCTTTGTTTGCTCTCTTCATGTGATTCACTCACATGGTTGAAACTGAATTGTCTCCCCTTTCCCCTTTCTTTTATACTTCTGACTGTGACTGAAGCCAAAACTGTAAGTACAGTAAATATATTTTATATGGTTTCAGAGTGATTTTTATTATGCAAAGTGCTAACGTGACTGGGGTGGATCTGAGACTTCAGCTATTCTCTTTTGCTTTTTCAGTGCAGCAGTTGTTATATGTGTACAGTATTTAAAATGTTTTTATCCCACCTTCTCCTTAAAAGGATTCATAGAATCATAGAATCATAGAGTTGGAAGAGACCTCAAGGGCCATCTAGTCCAACCCCCTGCCATGCAGGAACCCCCATCACAGGACTCCCGACAGATGGCCATCCAGCCTCTGCTTAAAAACCTCCAAAGAAGGAGACTCCACCACCCTCCGTGGCAGCATATTCCATTGCCAAACAGCTCTAACTGTTATGAAATTGTTCCTAATGTTTAAATTGAATCTCTTTTCCTGCAGTTTGAAACCATTTCCCCGTGTCCTAGTCTCTGAAGCCATGGGAAACAAACCAGTCCTTTCTTCAATGTGACATCCTTTCAAATACAGTGGACCCTCGTATAACAAACGGTTTGTATAACATAAAATCTGTACAACATAAACAATTCTGGAGATAGGGGAAATTTGCTTAAGAGAATCGCCAATGGGGCAAATCTGTACAACAAAAATATGGTCGCAATTAGGGAATACTCTGTTTTCAATGCATTCCTATGGGAAATTTGTATAAAGGAAAAATTGCTTAACATAAATTCATTTCGAACGAATTAATTCCTTTATACAAGGTACTACTGTATTTAAACATAGCTATCATTTCCCCTCTCCGTCTTCTTTTTGTAAGGCTAAACATTCCCAGCTCCCTAAGCCGCTCCTCGTAAGACATTCTTGGCTGCCACATCACACCGCTGACTCATGTTCAATTTGTGGTCCACCAAGACACCCAGATTCCTTTCACAGGTACTATTTTCCAGCCAGGTGTCTCCCATCCTATATCTGTGCAATTCATTCAAAGTGGCTTACATCATTCAAAGACGATATTAAAATTAACGACAGTGAATATATTTTAAACTTGGCTAATTATAAACAAATTACTAATTTCCGCAAGAGAACTCACCATGACTAAGTCAAACCATATTTTTCATGACATTTGAGTAAGCCCATGTCACTCTAAAAGATGTGCAGTAACTAGATAATATATCTCCAGTATTGTCTACATTGTCTCACACAGTAACACTCATGTCTGATATCAAATAGCATGCAACAGCCTAAGATAAACTGTTAAGAATTCTTTGTAAAAATTATCTTATAAATCCATGTTATTAATAAATTCCCATATTGCAATCAGAATATTTATTTATTTATTTATTTATTTATTTATTTATTTATTTATTTATTTATTATTTAATTAATTTTTTCATTTTTCATCACATCATCCAGTGGACTTGCTACTACTCTGGGCATTTTCCAGCAGTACAATAAACAACACAACCAAATCCCATCCAAACCAGAAATACAAAAACATAAAATATGAAACACACAGTATGGTGGCAATGGATAAAATACAGACTACAACTACAATGGTCAAAAATAGGGATGGGCAATTTGTTTCCGAACTGGTAGGTTCTGAAATGACCCACGCAAGCCCAGGTGGTGTTCTGAAGCCTCTGACACACTCGCAGCCAATGTCTTACCTTTTTCTGGGCTCACACGGGGTTAAACTCCAACCTGGAATCAGACTGCAACATCATCTTTGCTGCTCCATGGTGCTAGCCAATCAGGAGCTGTGCAGTGACAGGCATCATCCCGCCTCCCTGTCTGATTGGCCAGCACCATGGAGCAGCAAAGATGATGTTGCAACCTGATTCCTCATTGGAGCTCAGCTCCATGCTGGTGCAGAGAAAGGTAAGACATTGGCTGCGTATGTGTCAGAGGCTTCAGAACACCACCTGGGCTTGCGTGGGTCATTTTGGAACCAGTAGGTTCCAAAATGAATTGCCCATCCCTAGTCAAAAATAAGAGTAACTAAATGACAGTTGCGAAGGGAGAATATCCTGAAACGCCTCAGTGAGAAGCAGTTTCCATGTGCTTTCTGAATACCAGGAGGGAAGGGACCTGGTGCAACTCCACAGGTGGCCACTACAGAGAAGGCTCAGCTCCTGGTCATAGACTTCCTAACTTCGCTTGGAGTAGCCACCCCAAAGCCTAGGAGATCTGAGTGGCATGGGAGAGGTGTTCCTAAACTTGAAGGTTTAGGACCCTTGATCCTAAACTGTTCACAGCTTTATAGGATAGCATTAGTATCTTCAATGTGGCATGGAAGCAAACTGCCAGCCAACATAGGCAAACCAAACCCAAGGAAATACGATCTTGGCTATTGCATTTTGTACTTGCTGCAGCTTCCATCCACCTTCAAAGGCAGACCCACAAAGAGAGCAGTCAGCTGCAATATCGGCAGCTCACGGGTTCGGATCCCGAGTGCCGTGCAGTGGAGTGAGCCCCTGCTGTTAACCCCAGCTCCTGCCAACCTAGCAGTTTGAAAGCATGTAAATGCAAGTAGATAAACAGGTACTGCTATAAAAAGCAGGAAGGTAAAACGGTGTTTTCGTGCAGCCATGCCAGCCACGTGGCCACGGACTTGCACAACACTGGCTCTTCAGCTTGAATACGGAGATGAGCACCACCTCTAGAGTCGGACACAACTAGCACGCATGTGCGGGGGGAACCGTTACCTTAAACTAGTATTATCAGAGTCTTCCTGTCTAGATAAAGCCGTAGGTTTGCAATTTACCTAAGATGGAAAAAGGGAGACCTGGCCGTAGCTGAAATCTGTTTTTCCAGTGAGGGGCCTGGGGCCAGAACCACATCCAAGTTATGAATCTGCCCTTTCAGAGGGAGTGCAACCCTGCTTAGAGGAGGCTGAAGTAGTCTCTCCCCCCCACCCCAGACAATCAGGGTCCCCACCTAACAACAAGATATTTCTTGTCAGGATTCAACCTCAGCTTATTTGCCCTCGTCCAGTCCATAACCAAGGACAGGCAGTAATCCAGGGTCTGTACAGCTTCCCGGGCTCAAGAGGAGTGGAAGAGAAAAAGTTGCATGTCATCAGCCTATTGATGACAACAAATCTGCAGATGGCCTCTTATACCTGTTGAGTAGCAAATGAGCAGGTATTGCAATGTTTCCCAACTTTGGGTCATCAGATGTTCCTGGACTACAATTCCCAGAAATCTTGGCCACCGCAGCTAGTGGTGAGGCTTTGAGGAGTTTTAGCCCAAGAACACCTGGAGACCCAAAGCTGGGAACCACTGAGGTATGGTTTTTCTGCCTCAATAAATGAGGGCAGGCATGGATGGGGAATAGTGACTGTGTCACTAGACCAGTGATTCTCAACCTGTGGGTCCCCAGATGTTCCTGGACTGCAACTCCCAGAAGCCTCCACCACTTGCTGTGCTGGAAGGGGTTTCTGGGAGTTGCAGTCCAGGAACATCTGGGGACCCACAGGTTGGGAACCATGGCACTAGACAATGCACTCAATGTATAATTAATCACACATTCTGCTTGTTTTTCATTTGTTTTTATTATTTATAGCAAAACACATTTGTTTTTATTATTTACTGCAAGCTGCTAGAAATCAAACAACAACCCCATCTCAGATCTCATTTTAAGCTAACTTAATTATTTACAACCTTTCCACCTGGCTGTCCAGACACAACCGTTCTCAAAACAGTTGGAAGCAGGCTAATCAATTAACCCACTCTCCAGACACAGAACGTCTATCCAATTGCATGAATATGAAGGAGAAACATCAAAGGAAAAGCATTCACCATAAAAACATTAGGAAAAGAAGGATTCTGCATTTAATTTAACAGCATTCATTGTTTTCTTTTTAAAATCGTAACAAAAAAGTCAGCAAAGAGTCATTTCATACATGCACACATCAAATTCAGCAGAACACACCCCTTATTTAAACTGGGTGGGTTGCCTTTAACTGCAATTATGTGCCGAAAACATCATATGAAAGAAAACTGATGGGGAGTGTAAATTAAATGTGAGGCTATCCTTTTAAGTGGTGCAGAGTAAAGGTTGGTATATGCCTGCTGTGGCTCTTTACACAGATAAGAATAAAACACAGACTTTTACTTTCTCACACCAGTATATCCCTATGTAGGGGTGTGGTGGCTCAGTGGACTAAGACACTGAAACTGTAGACTGCAAAGTTGGCAGCTCGGTGGTTCAAATCCCGGGTGCCACGCAGCGGAGCGAGCTCCCGCTGATAACCCCAGCTCCTGCCAACCTAGCAGTTCGAAAACATGTAAATGCAAGTAGATAAATAGGTACCGCCGTAAAAAGCGGGAAGGTAAAACAGTGTTTCCTTGCAGCCATGCCGGCCACATGGCCATGGACTTGCACAGCACTGGCTCTTCCGGCTTGAATACAGAGATGAGCACCGCCCCTCGAGTCGGACACGACTAGCATGCATATGCAGAGGGAACCTTTACCTTTACCTTTTTATATCCCTGTGTAGGCAAAAATATGTGAAGCAACATGAAGAATGAAAAGAACTGAATGGTCTGAGAGTTTTCTTCAGAGCTGCCAAGAACGTATAACTTAAAAACATTTGAAATGCATTTGAGGGCTCTTCCTTCTGTGAAAGAGCTTCAAATTTTCAGGGGAGCCAAACAGCTCGGGAAAGTTTTATACATTTGCAGTTCCTGACATCTGCCTCCTAGCAGAGTCAACCTTTCATTTCTGGCACAGAAATGTGTTTGCTTCTTTGCTTACAGCATTTATATCCCAGTGCCACTTACAATATAAAGTTTGCTCAGTGCCTTACACTTACACTATAGGGATGATACAATGCAGAACATTAAAACATAGAATAATAGAATCATAGAGTTGGAAGAGATCTCAAGGGCCATCCAGTCCAACCCCCTGCCATGCAGGAACCCCCATCACAATATTTTTGACAGATGGCCATCCAGCCTCGCTTAAAAACCTCCAAAGAAGGAGACTCCACCACCCTCCATGGTAGCATATTCTACTGTCGAACAGCTCTAACTGTCAAGAAGTTCTTCCTAATGTTCAAATGGAATCTCTTTTTATAAAGTCTAAAACCAGAGTGGGAAACTCTACCCCTCCAGATGTTGTTAGGCTTTAAATCCCAGCAGCTGCCATTACAAAGCCAATGATAAGGGGCTTGAACGTTGTGGACCAACAACATCTGGAGATGTTCGATCTAAAGCAGGAGTAAAACATGTGCAGCCAAAACCTCTGCAGGTTGCCCCCCACTACAATCTCAAGTAACAAAAGACCCAAGAAACCAACTTCACAACGATCCCAGAATTAATATGACAGAGCAGTGACAGAAACATATTCCCCTGATGGCCGACAAAACTATCTGAAAGACGGTTCTAGAAACAGCATGCCCTGATTGAAAAGGATCGCTAAATGGTCACTTTATGCCATTTCAATCAATGGAAACCACAGAAACTCTGAGAAAGACCTTAAAGTCCAGAATACGAAAGGTTTGCTGGATCACTGTACCCCCTAAATCAATCATGGCCACGCCCACCAATCCAATTAGCATTGTGCCCTCACATTGTTTTCTGCTTTTATGTACAGTATATGCAAACAAAGGAGTAACTCCAAATACTGTATTTTCTACCTGATCTATAAATAGGCATCTGCTGATAGATACCTGCCTGCATTTGGGATGCCAAGCTGACACAATCTTAAAAAACTGGACTATTACGCGATAAAAAGCAGCATTAAAATAAATCTATACAAATCCAGTGAGCGCAACAAAAACATGATAATGTCTACTTTACATTCCAGGCAGGAATGCTCAGCACTGCATATTAAAAAGGCAAAGTGGATGGCAGGTGTGCTTCCTGGGTAGAGCATTTGTGAGAGGACGCACAATCAAAATAGGATTCCTTCTCAACACTATGCACCTAACTTCATATGTACAAGAATGATGTAGGGTCCCAAATACTGGGCAGTCCCATGTAGGCAAAGGTGATCCGAGGTCAGTGATGGCAAACTTTTTAGAGACCGAGTGCCCAAACTGCGATTCAAAACTCACTAATTTTTTTGCGAAGTGCCGATACAGCAATTTAACCTGAATACAGGTGGCTGTGTGAAGGGCTGATGTTGGGTGCCCACAGAAAGGGCTCCGAGTGCCACCTTTGGCACCCGTGCCAGAGATTTGCCAACAATGTCCTAGGTGATCAACCTGGTCAGAATGGATATCAGGGACATCTGATACCTGGAAGGCAGTTTTAGCCAGTTTAGCTAATGCGCACCAGGCATGTGATACCAAGTGATGCCAAATCTATTGGTTAAAAAGCCATGGCAGAACACCTTTGGGAAGTTCATGCAGCCTTATAAATGACTATGTGAGTAGGAACTGGCAAGCCACTCCAGTACTCCTGCCAAGAAAACTCCATGGACATGGAGTCACGAAGAGTCGGTCACGACTGTAACGACACAACACACACACACACAACATATAAGCAACAGGTTTTTGCTTTGGGATATTTTTAGCGCCTCAGCAGAGGACTGGGAACAATCATATGCCGTGCTGTTTTGTGATGCTTCAGCATTTATTTTATGAATGTACAAACAGCTTTCCTTGTTTTGCTGCCAGCAAAATGAAAGTCCATGCAGGGCTGCGTTAGACCTATATACCTGTACAGTCAAGGCAATCTCTTCTCCCTAGGCAAGGAAGGAGCGCTGTAAGAACAGGTTAAACCACAGTACTGTACTCACGCTTAAGGAGTAATGAGGTCGGGACAGATCCATGTCAGGCTAGGGTGACGTCCTGAGCGAGGAAATGAAAAGCCATGGCACTTAAGAGACATTCAAATCACTTCAGGTAATCCAGGGAGAAAACAAGACTCAGGGGAAGCGCAGAGGGACGAGTACAAATCCCTGGGCAGAAGGGGTGGGGTGGGGGGAAATCCCTGCAGTTGGAGAGCTGAGAGACAGAGACGCACTGGCAGTCAACTCTGTGGGAACCGGAGCTCCTGTATGCTCATATGCAATCTCTCCTGGAGGAGGAGCCAAGATTACAACATTCATGTTCCTTGCTGCAGGCGAAACAAGCTTTCTCTCCCCCTCCACCCCCCGCCATCCCCTTCACGGTGCAAAATGTCCCGAGACTGACAGCTTAACAAGGTTAAGCAAGGTACTGATTACAAAGACGTACAAACACATATTTCTAAGCCTCCCGTTTACATTCTGGAGGCCCACATGTTTACATTCAAGCATCGAAGAGAAACTCGTGTGTGCATTTCTAGTCAGGTCAATGTAGTTGTCACGCAAATGACTTAAATATCTCCCCAGCTTGCAAAAAGCCAAGTGCATTTTTATTTTTTGACAGTGAATTGGGTGTCCTGCTTTTATACTGATACAAACGTGGGAGGCAGCACTCAATTTCCTTTTTATAGGCTTGAGAAAAAAGTCTTCAAGGGAGGCAAAGGCCACGACTGCCAATGCAGAAGCAGACTTTGATTCGCGCTCATCTGCTCATGCACACTGTTTGTTTGTGACACGCACACACGATTCTCTCCTTGTCTTCATGGGAAGACAAGACAAGGTGAGAATGACTGGCTCAATTGTCCAGTGGGTTCCATGCCTCAGTAAGAACTTCAGCTTGGATTTCCAAATTCCGTTTAGGATGTAGAAGACGTCATTCCCATCTTTCTGGAGACCTGCTTCAATGACATATTCTAAATGCTAAATGGAATCTGGAAACCCATGTGCCTGTTGTTCACCCACATGTTCATAAACCGGGAGATGCTGGTTTATTTATTTATTTATTTATTTACAGAATTTTTTTAGTCACCCCACTACCAAATAGTCTCTGGGCGGCAATATAGTTGGTCCCATATAGAAGTTCTCTTTCTATTGTTTAGGAATAAAAACAATTTTTGGATGACAGTTCCAAAATCACCTAGCTGCAGAGACAGGGGTCACATGAGCAGTGTATGATGACGAGTGTTATAGTCCATACAAGTAACAATGAAGCCACTTCAAAGGTTCCTGCTTGGACTATAGTTCCAAGAATCCCCATGCCGCATGGAAGCTGTAATTTGAAAAAGAATTATTCTCATATCTGCTTAGGCTATGCAGAAGAATCAGGTGGCTTGGAAGTTCACCTGGGAGAATATCTGCTAAAGCTTCAGATGGCAGATGGGTATACAGTACATAGATAATGCACTTGCTAAAGGATATGAAGAAAAAACTCTACAAAAAATAAACCAAGCAAATAAAAGAGCTGGTTGGGAACTGCTCCCTAAGCGTTACTTCTCTCTTTGCAGAGATCCACCATCCTCTGTGAGCATTCAGTTTCTCAATTCTGTTTCCATCCCCCTTGCATGCTAGCACTAACATTCCATATCCAGCATATTTGGCTTTATGCATTGACCAAATCACTGTTTAACATACCGTACAGAAATGTTGCGAAGCAGAGCTTGATGAAAAGGAAGGACACAAACATGAACATAAATCTGGACTTTTAGGCTGCCAGCCACTGATAGCATTCACAGGGCTAAGCCTGACCAACAGTGTGTTGCCAGGAAACCTCTGGAATTTTCGAAAGAGGTTTTCGCTTGTCTGAACCAAGACATTTTAATGACACGTCTCTACTTCCACAGTGCCATGGTTGTCATCCCCAGTTCTCTTTGTGTGTGTGTGTGTGTGTGTGTGTGTGTGTGTGTTTGTGTGTGTGTGTGTGTGTGTGTGTGTGTGTGTGCTCGCACACTTTGGATGTACTGAATTTGGCACATGAAAAATAAATAATTTCATTTGAGTTTCATTTCAATGAATATTTTCAGCATCTACCAAGAATCTGCATTTTCACTTGTCCATTTCAGATTCAGTAATTTCAAAACAACATGCAATTGAAAGCCAATCTAAAAGC
This sequence comes from Phrynocephalus versicolor, assembly GCA_023846285.1. Taxonomy (NCBI): domain Eukaryota; kingdom Metazoa; phylum Chordata; class Lepidosauria; order Squamata; family Agamidae; genus Phrynocephalus; species Phrynocephalus versicolor. The sequence continues at coordinate 11,466,781 of JAHTLZ010000195.1, forward strand.
TCTTTTAATTCCTTTTCTGCATCTCCACTGGCTCACTGTAGTAACAGCAAACAGTGGTTCTAATGTTCATAAGGTTCTCAGACCAAATTCTATGAATCTGCTTTTTTGGGATAAATTGGTTATTATTCTTGACTGACAATCTTCTGTCCCATTGAATTCAGTCTTTCTGAGTAGTGGTACCTCTACTTAAGAGTGACTCGAGTTAAGAGCAATTTGACTTAAGAGCAGAAAACAGTTGGCATTTTAACTGCTTCGTTACAAATTTTAGATGCTGTTTGCTCTACTTACAATTTTTTAAAATTTTTAATTTTTTTTAATTTTTAATTTTTTTCATTTAATTTTTATTTTTTAGATAGGGCTCCTCTACTTAAGAGTTGTTCGACTTAAGAGCATGCATTCAGAACGGATTAAATTCATAAGTAAAAGTGCCACTGTATTCTCTGGTGCCCTCTAGGTGTGAAACTGTCTCGTTCAACCAAACACCTGGAATGACACCTTGACATTTCTCTTCAAACTCCATTTTTCTTTCATGGCATTTGCTATAGCTTCTGTAACATGTCTGTGAAGATTCCCAGTCATCCAGATGAGTTTATCTGGAATCTGAGTCGTGGCAACTAGACTTCTTTTCTTGAGAGACTGAAATGTTTCGCTGCTCATCCAAACAGCTCAGACTGACAAAGCTCTTTGGATGAGTAGCGAAACTCTCAAGAAAGGAAGTCTAGTTGCCATGACTCAACTTCCAGACCTACTGTAACCTAATTTCCAGCAGTAACACATCTGTAAAGGTCTACTCTACACTCACAATTCATGTGCATTGGTCCTTCTCTTACTTAGTCTGTTGTTCCCCCCTCTTACATTATATACTCCTGGTAACAGGTAATTGTTTACATTTGCTCTGACATTCCATATACAAGTGGTACCTTGTATAAAGGAACTAATTTGTTCCAAATGAAATTCTGTTAAGCAAATTTTCCTTTATACAAATTTCCCATAGGAATGCACTGAAAACAGAGTAATCCCTTCTCTAATCGCAACCATTTTATGTTGTATGGATTCTCCCCATAGGCGATTCTGTTAAGCAAATTTCCTTTATCTCCTGAATTTTTTATGTTGTACAGATTTTATGTCATACAAACCATTTGTTATACAAGGGTCCACTGTATTTGCTATGCAATTCTGCAGTTTATTTTCTACAGCTACCTTTTTCTATCATGGGACTCTCTAACTTGACAGGAGGGTTTCATGTCTGGAAAGGCTGCTGCTGTATATCAATATAGATCTATATACATTTATGCACAAATAAGCATGAATATATGTATGTATATGCAAATGAATGAAGGAACTGATGTCACAAATGTGATAAATCCCTGGCCAGGTTCTCTGAGTCAAGATACAAACTGAGAAAAGCTCATTTTCTCTGGATAATGTATGTACAACATGTCCAGACGCAACACAGTTCACATTAAAAGGTCACATAAAGCTGTGAAGAGAAGGAAACCTTCTCTCTGCCCATTTTCCCACCTGCCACCAATAACCCACCAAATGTCTGATTATACTCCTGGCTCACTACTTTATGCCTTTTACCAGAATAATTTTCATTTGGCAGCCTCATCATGGCTGATTTTTGCTTTGCCCCTGACTCATTTCTTAATCCATTATCCAGTATACCGTATCGCAGAAGTGAGTACACCCCCTCACATTTCGTTAATACTGTATTTTAGTATAACTTTTCATGTGGCAACACTGAAGAAATGACACTTGGCTGCAATGTAAAGCAGTGAGTATACAGCTTGTGTATAAACAGTATAAATGTGCTGTCCCCTCAAAATAACGCAACACAGCCATTAATGTCTAAACTGCTGGCATGGGGGGTGGTGCTATAGCAAACACCAACAAATTTTCACCCTAACTAGCAGGCAATGATTTAAAACGCCAGTTTCTTTACAGTCTTGAGCAAACAGAAACAGACATGTTTTAGTATCTCTTCACAAAGAGAACCACAATCTTTTTCACACTGCCTAACTCTGACCTCCCTTTTTCTATTCTGATGGAAAACGGTTGTTATTATGGCAATCTCAACTTCAAATGTAGTAGCTCTAAACAACTTTGTCCCACATCCAAATCATTTCCCAAGAGTTTCTTCCCCTTTCTGAATGCCTTTTCCCATTAATAACCACCATGGCTATGATCCTTCTGTTCACTTATTTATCTATTTTATTTATTATTTATTTATTAAATTTATATACTGCTCCATCTAGCTACACGGCTACTCTGGTCAGTTTACAAACTGAACAGAAATCAAAACCATAAACAGTAAAATACAACATAATAGATAAGCACAAATAAATAAATAAAACATAATAACTAGTAAACAATATATATCAAAAACATAGAACAGGAGCAAGATGGGCTACAGATAAAAACAACATCAATACATAATAGCAATCATTATCAGAACAGATTAATATCCAGGGAAAGCCTTTTTAAATAGCCACGTCTTTAGATGCTTCTTAAAGGGAAGGTGCCAGGCAGATCTCAGGAGGAAGTTGGTTCCAGAGCCAAGGGGCCGCCACTGAGAATGCCTGATTTCTTGTCAAAGATTTACGGGCCTCCTTCAGCAACGGCACCCTCAAATGTCCTACCTGAGATGATCGCGTGTTATGGGCAGTATTTTGAGGCAGGAGCCATTTTGCCAGATAGCAAGGTCCTAAACCATTTAGGGCTTTGTATGTCATCATTAAGACCTTGAAATCAATGCGGAAGCAAATCAGCCAGTGCAGCCCAGCCAGCATGGGGGTTATATGCTGATGTTTTCTTAACCCTGTAACTAATCTAGCTGCAGAATTCTGCACTAGCTGAAGCCTCTGCACTAATCTACAAGGCAGCTCCACATACAACCCGATATCCAAGTAATTTTATTTATCAAAGCATTCCACATTTCATTCTGGAGCTTGAGCAGCATTTCTTAGTCCACCTGCTTCTTAGAAATTGTTATGTATCTGTTTTTTTTCTAAATATCCATTTTTATACTATGCTCATTATTTACTTTATAGACTTTACTGAGCAACCTTTGTTGACCATCTAAATGCCAACTAACAACACTGTATATTCTCATACTGAATGTTGCTGATAAGGTCTCCATTGACACTGACTCTGTAATTGGAACTGGTAAGCGCTTCCTCATTACACATTGAAAACCAGTCATACTCCTTTTCATATCCCTATATGTCGTCCATTTGTCAGTTTTTCTCGCAGGTTTTGTTGCCAGTATACTAACATGCTAATATCCTTTCAAATCAAGACGAGAGATGGGCACAAACTGATAGTTTGGTGGTTTGACAGGATTTGTTTCACAGCTGAACAGCTGATCCATGGTTTGGTACCCCGTCCCTCCTTTGGGTGCCTCCTTGGCAATACAGCCCCACCCGGCCTCCTCCAGGTACTGCCTCTGAGTGGGTTCCTGTTAGAAGGGCAGGGTGCCAAACTGCAGATAGCTGTTTGGCCAGGAAATAAACTATGCCAAACTGCTGAAGTGGCAGTTCATGTCCGTCTCTCATCCAGATGTTCATTAGGAAGCCCATCACCTTTCTGTTGGATATTGCCTAAGGCTTTGCTGAAACAAGCATATTCTTACTAGTGCTTGAATCTAATTCCTTGAATCTTAGCATTCATCACATTGGTTCAGAGTGCTTGTTCTTGTGCAGCAGAAATCAACCCTTCAGTTTCTTTCTTAATGAGCCCCAGTTTTGGCTATGCCCATGTGGAATTATTTCCATGTTTTCCATCAATATTTCTCAGGTGTCGTCCATATAGTGATTTATTTTTCCAACTGTTTAATTTATTTTCAAATTGTTGTTTCCTATATTGGGTCTTTGTTATTCTTGTTTCCAAAATATTTTCCATTTTCACCACCTTAAGTAATTTTTCTTTACTTGTACAAGTACGAATGTAATCATTTAGGATTTTTTTTCCTACTCTACTACCTTCCAGTAATCCATGGCCTCAAATTTTTCATGTAAATGTAAACTGTTCATATCATTTTGGGAATGAAGTACAGGATGTATGTTCACTAGTTTTGGTGTTTTTTATTCAATTCTTCTAATTCCTTTTAGCTCCAATATATTATTCTGCCCAGGTTTCTAATTACTGGAACTGGCCATATGTTTATGTTTATGATTGTATTTGCACTATTCAATTTTGATTTTAAGTTTTTTTCTGAAGTCTTTTAATGCATTCCTTTTCTGTCAGTTCTTTAACTTTTGGCTGCAGGATGTTATCTGCTTCTGGTATTCCAAGGTATTTAGAATTCTCATCACTTGATAGTGATTTTATAATATTGTCATTTTAAACTCTATTCCATCTAGTTTTTGCCATTTGAATATATTTACTATATTTTGCACTGTGTTTAGCTCTGATTCTATCTCAGTGGAACTTTTTGCATATAGGTTTAGGTCATCATGTATAAGATGATTGATTTTTCCTGCTTGTTCTGGAATATGATAGCTCAATCCAGTTTTATTTAAAGGGAGATGTTAAAAACAAAGAATCCTGGGGAATATTCATCTTTTGATGCTAAGTCCCATCCACCCACCCCCAGTTTCTTCAGCACATGCCATTAAGGCTATCTTCCATTTTCCCATGTTTTCCATGAGGAACTTCAGAATATTTTTACTGATCCCCATTTTTAAAGGGAGGTTTAAACTCTATGGGGTGGCATATAAGCAGAACACTTTGCTTTTTAAGAAGATGGGACTATCAACCACCAATAACAATACATATATACTATTTTATGTCACTTTAATGTTAATTTTATTTTTATTATATTACTGTATTTTTTGTTTATTGTATTGTATGAATTACAGTGATACCTTGGATAAAGGAATTAATATGTTCCAAATGAAATTATGTTGAGCAAATTTTCCTTTATACAGATTTCCCATAGGAATGCATTGAAAAACAGAGTAATCCCTAATCGCGACCATTTTTATGTTGTACGGATTTGCCCCATAGACAATTCTGTTAAGCTAATTTCTGCTATCTCTGGAATTTTTTATGTCGTACAGATTTATGTTATACAAGCCGTTTGTTATACGAGGGTCCACTGTATTTGAGTTTATTTGCACTGTACAGTGGTACCTTGTATAACAGACAGCTTGTATAACAGAAAATTTGTACAACATAAAAAATTCCGGAGATAGGGGAAATTTGCTTAACATAATTGCCTATGGGGAAAATCCGTACAACATAAAAATGGGATTACTCTGCTTTCAATGCATTCCTATGGGAATTTGTATAAAGGAAAATTTGCTTAACATAATTTCATTTGGAACGAATTAATTCCTTTATACAAGGTACCACTGTATTGTATTCATCAATTGTTGTTAACCACCCCGAGTGACCTCACTGCCAGATGGGCAGTATAAAAATCCAATAAATAAATAAATAAATAGAGCCAATGGAACAAGAAACATTCATCCTGTGCCACAGTCTTGGTGAGTCTCAGTGCTCCACAAATAACAGTTAACAACAATGGTCAAGGGAATTGTCAAGGGAACATCTCCTGAGGGATGTTTTTTTGAAATGGGGAGGAGAGTACCAAAATCATAGATGGGGGTGTGGTTTAAATTCCCTTCCTTGTGTGGTTCAGTTCTGCATTTCCCCCTTCGATGCTTGGGACTTAATTAAAAAGCAAACAAATAAACATTGATCTACTTCTAAAAATGCCACTAATGTAGTTCTAATTAAGGCCCTCTGTTTTTTTACTGCTAAACGTAGGCACATAAATCAACAGTTACCATGATCCTATTTTACTTTGGTTTGCAGGCTTGTAACTGCTCAGTGTAGTGGTTTAAGAACATAAGGACATAAGAAGAGCCATGCTGGATCAGGCCAACGACCCATCTAGTCCAGCTTCCTGTATCTCACAGTGGCCCCACCAGATGCCCCTGGGAGCGCACAAGACTAGATATCTATCTCCTGATACCACTCCCCTGCATCTGGCCCTTGAAGTACCCTGGTTTTAAGCCTGGCGATGACACATCTCCATCATGGTTTGTAACCTGTGATGGACTTTTCCTCCAGGAATCTGTCCAGTCTAGCGAGCTAGAGCACTGAAACTGTTGGCTGAAAAGTTGACAGCTCAGTTTTTCGAATCCTGGGTGCCACACGGCAGAGTGAGCTCCCGTTGTTAAACCCAGCTCCTGCCAACCTAGCAGTTTGAAAGCATGCAAATGCAAGCAGATAAATAGACACTGCCATAAAAAGGTAAAAAGTGTTCTATGCACAGAAATGTGTTTAGCCACACAGCCACGGACTTGCACAACACTGGCACTTTGGCTTGGAAACAGACATGAGTGCCGCCCCTAAAGTCGGACACAACTAGCATGCATGTGCAGGGGGACCTTTTACCTTTTTAACTGCTTAGCAAATCCTTTAGCAAAACATTATCTGGTCTGTTGTGGTGATGAAGCAAACAAGTTGCAATATAACCTTGGTATTTAGTCTACACTCCGGAACACAATCCTTTGTTTTCATTTATTATCTATGTAACACAAAAGACAATCTCTTTTCCCAGAACTAAAAAAAGCATTTTCTCCATCAGAATGAATAAGTTTTCCAAAAAAACCCCAAAGCAATTTGTTCCCAGTACTAGTCTAGGAACAGACTTATAACCCAGACTGTAATGACAACAGCAATGGCAGATAATCATTGGTAAATAAGACTATGAGCTAAGGTCACACAATGCACCACCTCCAGCCCTGATCAGAGGAGAGACCTCCTGGGAACCCCCGTGAGAATCACATGATGCAACTTGAAGTGGAAGAGCGAAAGCTTCTCATGTAAAAGTTGCTCTGTTCAGCCTCGAGGGCCAGCAATAATTACCTAGAACAGTGGTTCCCAACCTTCCTAATGCCACAACCCTTTAATACATTTCCTCATGTTGTGGTGACTCCCTTGCCCTGCTTAGAAGAGGCCACAAGCCCTCTTTGGCAGGCCACTGCCACAGGTGCAATAGAGAACTCCCCTCTACAGGCACCCTCAGCCAATCGCAGCCTCCGGTGCCATTGACTGACATCCCCTCCAACCTATCAAGCTGTAACTCACTCTTTCCCGCCTTCCTCCCCCTCCCCCTCCAGACCCAAGCCATTTGTGCCTTTTTCTTCACTGGCTCATGGAGACCCCTGTGAAATGGTCATTCGACCAAAAGGGGTCCCGACCCCCAGGTTGGGAACCACTGTACTACTACAAGGTTTCCTCAACAAAAAAGTAGGTACATGTTTCCATAAAATTTGCACATATTACTGTGCAAACTTCATTACTACAATCAAAACAGGAAAATAATCCGTCTCACTCTTTCAGTTAAAACTGCATATGAAACATGGCCTGTCTAGTGCAGGTTAAGCCAGAGCAGTGTCCAAGGCTAGGTTGGAGGATGCTACTCCACTGCCAGACATGTAAAAATCAACTGTTTTTCTACATGGAGTGGAGTAGGGCAATACAGTATCTTCATTTCCAGAAGCAAAATGCCCTGGCCCAAACCTCTGCAGGGATGTAAATCTTTGCTTCCCTTGTTCTTACACTCAAGGGCAATGCATGGCCAAACTAAGGCCCTTATTTCACGTCCTACCTCGTTCTGCGATTATTTTTGTACCGTGACAGCGTTGTTCATGGTCACGTGGTTATGTCCCTGTTCAGTTCCTGTTTCTGTTTACCCATGGGCGTGATTACTTGTATCGAGACAACTTACCTCACATCCTTGTTTCGCGGCAATTACTGGGTTTCCCTGCCTTCGTTTAGCCTTTTATTTTTATTTTTGGGCTTCCAATTTCTGATATTTTGAAACCCCGCTGTGTCAGTTTTCATGCGTTAAACAGCCAAGCTTCATGACTCATGTCATCTTAAATATCTGCACTGTATGTCTTCCGCCATAGGGAATGCAACGGCAAATGCCACTTCAGCTGCTGACCACTAGGTGAACGCTGGTTGTTGTGTGACAGTTGTTACCCCATAGTCCCTTGTCTCGGAACAGGAACTGGGAACCAACTGTGACAAGAGAATTCCCCAGCCCAGGGGCAGGTATGGCTTGTCACGCTCTGTTCCCATTTCTGGGGATGTGGTCAAGACTTTTTTCTGTCACACTATGGATGTGGAGTAAGATGCAACCGATTGGATGGTGATTTTGTTCAGCTACAGTATGGCCCTAGTCAGTTTAAGACTGACCAGATGACGTATGCATGATTGTGAACTAGCCCAACACTACTCCATGTCCAGTCCAGATTTTGGGGGGACGGGTTTTGTGGGGTTGGGTGTTGGGGAGGTGTGACGGAAGTGGATTGGAGCAACTGGGTTGCTTTAAATCAGTGGTTTTCAATCTGTGGATCCCCAGATGTTCTTGAATTATATAAACTATAGTTTAATGATGATTTTAAAGTTATTTTCAGATATTTTGTCCACCAAAGCTCCCTTTTTCATGCATACAGGGCATAGTTGCATTTGCCGTGTGTGGTGTACCTGAGACGATATGCAATCTGAAGAAAAAGATTGAGATTTTTTTTTTTTAAGGAGGGAAAGAACAGCAATAATAAGTGTCAAAACTCAGAGACTATCTGATACGTCAGACCTTATTTCTGTCCACTTTGAAAAAACAAAAAACAAAAAAAAACAATGTTTCAGTTCTATGAGTCATTGGATATTATTTTCACTTCTAGTGACAAAGTGTCCCTGATGTGGTTCTGAAGTTCCTGATGAGATAATCTTCAGAAATGATAATTGCCTTTGATATATGGAGTAAAGAAAAGAAAGTAGATATAGAACAGATTTAAAATGCCTGCCTTGTTGTGAGGCTTGCAACATACTCACACACTAACAGTAGCTTGCTTTACGGCTGCTGTTTGTGAGACAGTAGCTTGCTGTGCAGCTGCTCAATTATTTATTCAACTTTTTCCTCAGTGGTTAATGAATCAGTGGATTCTACTGTACCTTTGACACCTGATGAAATCTGGCCCTTTGTCTACACTTAACTGCCCTGCATTATTTCCTGCAATTTACAGACAATAAAGACTTCACATCTAGCATTCCTCTTTCATCCTGCTTACTTTTTACATCTGCCTGAGGAAGAAAGTGTTCTCTGGACGTTCCACACGGCTGCCTGTGCTTCTGCGAGAGGTGTATGGTTTGACAGCGTCAGTTACAGCTTGATAGGTTGGAGGGGATGTCAGTCAATGGCGCTAGAGGCTGTGATTGGCTAAGGGTGCCTATAGAGGGGAGTTCTCTATGGCACCTGTGGCAGTGGCCTGCCAAAGGGGGCTTGTGGCCTCTTCCAAGCAGGGCAAGGGGTCACCACACCATGAGGAACTGCATTAAAGGGTCATTAGGAAGGTTGAGAACCACTGAATTAGAGGTTTATATTTGCAGTACTTTATGGAGCCACAGGATTCGACCAAACTATATGTGTAGAAGAACTGGGAAACAGCCGAGGGAGCAGCAGCAAACTGCTGCAGGTAATAAATTTGGCCCACATCCTCACTACACCTCATTTATTTTTATTGCTGCCGGCAGTAATTACTGGAGCTCGGGCACCCCAGCATTGCCTTTCAAACTTTTATATTCTTTTCTCACACCTGTCTGTAACCAGTAAAAAAAGAATCAGGCTGATGTTCCTAATGATTTGTATTATTCTATTAAACTGGGATATTTTGGTGCTTCTCTTCTGCCTTCTTACTGTCTGGGTCTTCTTATTCCTTTCCCAACTCTCCTGTTTTAACACCCTGGGATGCTGCCGGGAGGTTGCTTTTTTAAATTACGCTTTGATAAGATTAATGGTGAGAATCTATGTTAGCAGAACATGTTCTAGTTTTTTGTTTTTTTAGCTTTTCTATCTTCTATTATCATTCATCCCTCTCTAATGGAACCGTATGACTGTTGAACAGCGGTATCTTGTGAAGAAAAAAAGACAAAAAGCGAGAGAAAGAACAGCTGTTGCGCCGCCATAAAAGCATTACAACGGAATATTTTCTGTTATTACCTTTCCATCTAGATCTTTTTAAAGCAAGCTCAGAATTTACTAGGTGGTACTATGGTGCAACATATGTCGTGTGAGTTTAAGTACTTATTTTAGCAGATGCTCAAAAAGCTGCTCACATTATTACTGCCATATCCATCTGTACCTCAGAGTAAGGCATAAGGTTGTGCTTTATAAGTACAATGGTTGCAAATGCAATCTAATTTTTGAATTTCTCAGCTGCAAAGAGTGGGCTTTGATGTCACAGTCGTCTGAGGAGAAATGCGGAACTCAAACAATTCTTAAATATATTTCACTAGTCATCTAAATTGTGCCAGTGTTCATCACTAGAAACACAGATTGATCTGGTTTAGAGGTTTGAGCAGTTTTTTTGTTCCAAACCAGTTCACTTCGAGTTTAACATATTGTTGCTTTGTTGTATTTTCTTAGCAACATGGAACTGGAAATAAATTTCCCAAATCTGTCTCTCATTTTACAAGAGTTTTTAAAATTTTATTAATTATGTTTGTCCCTCAACATGATTAGGAGAAAATCATTGAGACATATTGTTATAAAATAAAGTACCGATATAAATAACCACAAAAGTGTATTAGCAAAAACAAACAGGTCAAAATCCCATCAGGTTGTTATGTCAGCATAAAGGAATTGGCCTAAATATCATTGGCCGAGTGAGCAAGTCATGAAGTTAGCACTGATAACTGTGCTTGAATGCTGGAAGAGTAAATACCTGTGCTAATTTCTTTAACCTGTGCAAGTCATAAATTAGTTTCGTGCCAATTGTGTCATGCTTATTGTGTCATGCTTACAGGTGTAACACAGGATTTTGGTTGAAGTAAGTGGTGATATTTTTTTAAATCCTTACTTTAAAAAATAATTATTTGAAAAAAATAAGCCAGTAACCATGTCTGGGAGAGAAAACCTCTCTATTCCCCAGTAATGTCATCTTTCAAAACACAATTTTGAACTACTTTAGTACAATGGATTTAGGGGAAATGTGAACATTAGACCACCCTATGCACAACAACTGGATATTTAAAAATGCCAGGTGATTCATGCTGAAATAATATTTATTTATTTATTTAAATTACTACTGACCACTGACAGAACGATGACTTTCGCTATCCCACAACCTCCAAAATGTGCTTTTGGCTGTGAGAATAAGCCACCTCTAAAAATCGTGCCCTAACAGACAGGTGCCTTTTCTTTCAAAAACCCTCCGCCATGGGGCCCCTGAAGCACATCTTCCTGGAACCACCGCTGGGGGCTCTACCTTTTTGCTACGCTTAGGAACCGCCTTTTAAAATGACTTTGACACTAATAACTTTACTTCTGGGTTTTCCAGTGATGTCTTTTGGTACATCGATAAAGCACCATGCATCAGTAAAATCCTGCAAAGCGCAGGATCGCTGATTGGAATGCAGGAATCAATTAGCCGTGATACGGTACAAAAGCAGGAAATTGGTACCTGGACGGGCAGGCAGCAATTAATTGGAGCTGCTACGGAGAGGGATGCGGGCAGGCTGTAAATCACTGCCTGTGCTCATTCACCGTCGTTCCAGTGAGGGAGAAGCCCTTGTGCGTTTGTGTTTGTGTATGTGCATGATGGTGGGGCTGGGAAGGAGGGAAGGAGGAATGGGAAGCCCTTTGTAAGCCATCCACTGCTCACGGCACTTCCCCAAGAGCCAGTTAGTTTGTTCCCCTCCTTGCTGGCTGGGGCCAACTTTGAATTTTGAAGTAAAAAAGCCGAGGACATGAGGATAATGGAAGCGCTGTTTAAACCACGTGATTGCGGCAGGGGGGAAAAAACCAGCTCTCCCGGGACGTGGGATAGGGGACATATAGTTCTAGTTCTCCAATCCTCTTACAGTGCCACCTAGGTTAATGCCCCATCTTCATCTTGTGTTGTGTGAAGCAGTACCTTCGGTTCTTCATTTGACCTGTGGTTAACACACACCTAATTCACTGTACAACTCCAACTACAGGTACATGGTGCTTCCAGGAGATTCTGGGAACTATTAGTCTAGAAACACAAACCTCCAAATATCTAATTCCAACTCAACATTTAAGAACACATTGGTCCATAGTTACTTTGCTAGATTATTATTGTTGTTGTGTCATTACAGTTGTAACCAACTCTTTGTGACCCCATGTCCATAGTGTTTTCTTGGCAGGAATACTGGAGTGGCTTGCCAGTTCCTACTCCGGGCTCCTACAGCACCTGGTATTCCCTAGTGGTCTCCCATCCAAGTACTAGGCAGGCCTGACCCTGCTTAGCTTCCTAGATCAGGCGAGATTGGGTGTGCTCAGGGCATCTAGGCAGCTTTGCTAGATTAAACCTCTCAGAATTTCCAAGCCACTGTGGTCACTGATTTGATTCTGGAATTTATAATCTGAAAATGTAAATTTTCCAAACTCTTTACTATATGTATAAGACAGATTTACTCTCCAAAATTTTTCTTTTTCTATCAGCCACTTACATAAGTCTTTTTTACTGTTAAATAACAGAGCGGGCATTTTGATAGAAAAATAACAGATCAGGCATTTTGATACAAATGGGCTGTATGTAGTAAAAGACTATGGAAGTCCTATATTCTTAAGGTTTTTTGAAGTCTAGTTTTTTTGAAGTTCTTGGTATTTTAAGTATCGAAACAGAAAAATGTTCATTTAGAAAATGATCAAAGAAACTAATTACCATGCTCAGTATGCTATTTTTTAAAGTTTTATTTTAGACTGCACAATTTGGCAGATTAGACAAAGTCTTGTATCAAACAGCTGAAGCTGAAGCATCTTCATTCTTCCCGCCAGTGTTCTGTATTGGTGCTGAAGAACAGCAATTACTCATGTCCAGAAGACAGAAACAATTATCAAAGAAAGTGCCTTCAGTAATTTTATGCACCCACATGCAATTTATGTACTGTCTGAGTGAGGTGACATCTTTAGTTATCCTATTCAAAAGGTGTGCGGAAAACTTGAACTCATTTTAAAAATACTTTCTAAAAGCAAGACAGAGAGAAAGCAAGCAAAACTTATTAAACATCAAGTTCTAAAACTTCACTGAAATACATGACAGGTGGGCAACTAAAGCCCCTCAGTTGTTTTTGTCCTAAAACTCCCACTAATCTTAACCATCATAATGAATCATGAAGAATTAAGGGGGTTGGAGCCTAAGAATGCCTGGGGGAATGTGTTCATCCACCCCAATAAACACTAAAATAAATAACAAATGATCTCCCATTTCTTTCAATAAGATCATCAATGCAATTTCCAGATTTCACCTGCCTGGAGGTAGATTTAGTGAAGTTTAGTTCACTCTTAATCTCCATCACATTATGTTACAAATTCAAATTTATTTTTAACGTAGATTATAACCAGCATCTGTAAACTGAATCCTTTAATTTGTATCTCAGCATCACTTTCATACATATTAAGATGATGGTAAAGAAAAACAGAGAAAAGTTCCCTTGTCAACTCAAAACAACACACAATACCCACAGATTAAGTTGCTGCAATCCTAAAAATCCTTAGAAGGAAATAAACCCCCAATGATTATGATAAATAAGAATAGGATTGTACTATAAATGTATATTTTCTGTAGTTTTTATGGATGGATTGTTTTGATCTCCTTGCAGTCCAGGGGACCCTCAAGAGTCTCCTCCAGCACCACAGCTCAGAAGTGTCAATTCTGCAGCGATCAGCCTTCTTTGTGGTCCGGCTCTCACTTCTTTACATCACTATGGGAAAAACCACAGCTTTGACTATCCGGATCTTTGTTAGCAAAGTGATGTCTCTGCTTTTTAAGATGTTTGCCATCACACCTTTTAATTTTGTTGCTGCAGTCACCATCTGCAGTGATCAAGGAGCCAAAGGAAATGAACTCTTATCAATACCTCTATTTCTTCCCCTTCTATTTGCCAGGAAGTGATGGGACCAGTGGCCATGATCTTAGTTTTTTTTGATGTTGAGCTTCAGACCATTTTTTTCGCTCTCCTCTTTCACCCTCATTCAGAGGCTATTTAATTCCTCTTCATTTTTCTGCTATCAGAGTAGTATCATCTGCATATCTGAGGTTGTAGATATGTTTTCCAGCAATCTTAATTCTGGTTTGTGATTCATCCAGTCCTGCCTTTCGCATGATGTACTTTGCATACAAGTTAAACAGGCAATTTTAAACCAGTTTCTCATACATTTTAGCAAAGCAGGCATATTTTTACAGTAACCCCCCATCTATCGCGGGGGTTAGGGACCCGACCCGACCATGATCATTGAAAATCCACAATATGCGGATGTAGGTTGGGTCGGGCCTGGGAGGGGGAGCGATGTTTAAAATGTCTTTAAGCAACGGAGCCAGCTTAAAGTCATGTTAAACATTGCTCACCATTTTAAACATTGCTTACCACTCCCCCGAACCCCGGGGTGGGGTGGGGAGAAGCAGCGCACAATGGCAATGCCCGTGCTCCAGCTGATTGGTGCTGGGGTGGGGGAGAAATACCTTTTGTTTTTCCATCCCAGCGCCAATCAGCTTGGGCCCAGGGCTTGGGGAAGGGGGGAAGTTTTAAAAAGCCCAGGCTTTTAAAACCTTTTCTCTCTCTCCCTCAAGCCCTTTTGGGGTACCACTGTACTGCAATCCTGTGATATAGCAAGAGGGGGATCACTCTACCAAATATTATACACAAAAGAAAACAACACCTTTCTTCTGATACTTGATTCTTATCTTTTGAGTCTACATGGTTGTTAAATTTTCCATAAGGATTTGCAAATAATGGATAAGCCAACCTGCCACACAACTTACAAATGAGAGAGGGGGAAGAGAGGGCAGGAGGGAGGCAAAGGATTAAAAGCAGAAATTGACATCTATTTCAGGCTATGTAGGAGTGATAGTATAACATACTCATAGCAGATACAATTATCCAGGATTTTCATGCTGTGTTGGTAACTATAGGGTAAATTTACTCACCAGGACAAGTATTTAAATATATCATAGAATGACACATTAAGAAAAAGGCTCAGACAACATATACACCCTTTCTAACAAAACAAAACAAAACAAAACAAAAACCCACCAGGAATCAGAGCTCTGTCAGTTTCCTGCAGAACTGAATTTTCCCTGAAAAAGTTCCACCTTATCTCCATATTAGTTACCATGACAAAAAGGTCTCTCTTACACACTTCTCAGAATGCTTTGGGAGCAATTCTGCCTCATATAACGTCATGTCTGTTCCAAGGCATTCCAAGAAGTGAAGCCAGAAAGAGACTGGAAGGGGAGTTTCATGCTATATCCTGCCGGCTGCAATGTCAGCGGTATCCCAGGAAGGCTGAAGAGCAACGGAAAAGGACAGGATGCAATGTCTTTACCTTGTCTGCTGGGGAAAGCTCTTTCAAGATACACGGAGCCACAGATACCAGAAACAGAGGTTTAGATCACAACAATGTAGGATTTATAGGTTTATCTGCTTCCACTGATGGGGTCCCTGTTTGTCGTACTTAGGAAGACAAGGTCAGACCCCACCTGGAGTACTGTGTCCAGTTCTGTGCACCTCAATTTAAAAAGGATGTTGACAACCTCGAGCGGGTCCAGAGGAGGGCGACCAGGATGGTTGCAGGTCTGGAAGAAATGTCTTATGAGGAACGGCTTAGGGAACTGGGAACGTTTAGCCTTTCAAAAAGAAGGCTGAGGGGGGATATGATAGCTATGTTTAAATATTTGAAAGGATGTCATGGAAGAGAGAACAGGTTTGTTTTCCATGGCTTCAGAGACTAGGACTCGGGGCAATAGGAAAAGAAATTCCATTTGAACATTAAGAAGAATGTCATGACAATTAGAGCTGTTCGGCAGTGGGATATGCTGCCACGGAGGGTGGTGAAGTCTGCTTCTTTGGATGTTTTTATGCAGAGGCTGGATGACCATCTGTTAGAAATACTGTGATGGAGGTTCCTGCATGGCAGGGGGTTGGACTGGATGGCCCTTGAGGTCTCGTCCAACTCTATAATTCCATGATTCTAGGTTTAGGCAAGACAGTGGCTTATGGACTTTGGAAATACTGAAACTGTGGGGTGTTTTCCCAGTCAGGTTCTTGCAATGGTGCTTTCCAGTACAGAGAACTTAAGGGACAAGTGTACATGATAAATCTGCTTTGAGATATGTTTGAACTCTTGTGAATTGGTTATCTTTTCAATGCAGACTTGGAACACTGAAAATTGTTCTTGCAATGCTCATTTAAAATTTGTTCAGAGGTTACTTCCCACAGAACCCTGGAGATTGGTATAACATCACTCCTAAGTCCTAAGAGATTCCAGAAGGTGTGGAACAGCTAAAAAAATGGAAGGGGCTTGATGAGAGGCTTAAAAAAATGAAAGGAAGACCAGAAGGTGAGTCATAGGAACTGAACTTCTTTTCTTGTGAGATCGAAAAATCCAAGTAACTTCTTCACTCTTCTCCCACTGAAAGGGAGAAAATTCTTGGGTCCTTTTCCAAGGGGAAAGGTGGGGTTAAATATTCTAAATAAATAAATAAATAAATAAATCTTACATTACACACTTGCTTGTACAACAGAATTACTTTCCCTTTCTGTCTCTCTACCCAACAATTTGCTGGATTCTCTAAAATTGGCTCCAGATGTTTCCCCATGTTTAGGGATAGGATTTAAATGTTTTCAGCATACTTGCCTTATGAACCTATTTTTATTTGCAGCCGATGTGCTCTTCTTTTCTTCCTTTTGAATAATTTCTGAAGCAGGCCACAAAAGAATCAGCTGACCAAAGCCCATTAAGCCCTTTTAATAAATGAACTTCTTTCCCTCAATCTCTGAAGACTTCCTATTATCTTTTACATTGGAGGACAGGTTCAGTGTTGTTGCCTTATGGATCAGTATGAAAATAATCTTTGATTCTAGAAGGCTAGATTTCCATTATTGCTCTTGCCAGGAACAGACAAATAGCTCTGCTGACAAACAGCACTTTTCTACTCACCAGAAATCATAGCCTCGGTGGCTGTTAGGAAATTTTTGTTTTCCATCAGTAGTCACATTGTCAAATGTTAATGGTCCATTAGGCACTCACTGGGAATTAGAAATATTTTTCACCAAACCAAGCTACTTCAACATATCAGGAATCCTTTTAAGTTTTCTATGCTTCCTGTAGTGCACAGGTTTCTACAACCCCTAAGTGGTTGGGTGATGGGTGACCTTTTGTTAAATTATTATTCCATTTCTGTAAGGCCCGTGGTCTCTGCCTGCTCTCCCACTGCTAACACAATGTGATATCTGCCACCTATAAAAGCAAACAAATAAATCCATGACCATTGGCCCTGTTATCTGAGTTTGATGAGAGTTAAGAGTTTCTGCAGCCACTAGAGAGCCTACACAGGCCAGAACTAAGGGTAATAATACTGTACTTGTAATCAGCATAATAATGGTATTACAGCTGCATCAGAGGACATCATCCCCCCCCCTCTTAATGTCCTGGAAAATCTGGGTCATTATGAAATAATAATGTGGGAGCTGATGTCTAGTGTCCATAGAACAAGTAGTAAAAAGAAAAAAGAACACACAGTGAAATGTTAATAACAAAGAATGGACAGACGCTGAAGCACTGAATAAGAAATAAACGTGATTTTAAAGAATGAATAAACACACTAAGTGACTTTTTGGAGCAAAAACAAATGACATGACCGAACAAACATTTTTCACCTTCCTCGCTTCCTTCTTTCAAAGCACAGGGGTGCAAATAATGCTCTCTATCTTGAGATATTTCTCCAGTCTTATCAGAATGCATTCCTAACCAGAGACAATCATTGTCCTCCACAAACAGTTGGGCTTTGCTGTGTACTATATACTCCTTTCTCCTTAGACCTTGTCTTCTATTGGCTTGGCTGCTATCACACGGCAAAATTGAAGCTCTCCTGACAGATAAGGTGTGTGTTTTTCTAAGGTGATAACACAAGAAAAAACAAAAGAACCAAGAATCAAAGGAGTGCAGTAGTTAGAGAACGGAAATATCTGCAATTTGAATAAATGCATGGCACAAATATTAAAAAAGGAGAAAATAGGCAATGTTTAGGCTATTCACATATAGTTTTTTTAAAAACCATCTTATGGCTCCTGAGGAGTGAGTGGTTTGTAAGATGGAAAAGTTTAAAAGCTTTTGGGATCACATATGTATTTGTTACTTTTAATAATTGTGGATGTTCTCAAGGTTCCCATTCAAATGTCCCACTATCAGCACAATACATTAATACGGTGAACACTACTTGGTATTTCTTTCTTAAAAGCCCTTAGAAGGCTTACAAACTACTTCATGAGAGTTCATCTGAGTCAAAGACACACAAGTGGGAATGTGGAAAAACATCATCATTAACTCAATGTTAGTTGAGACCATGTTCACATGACGTCTCATCTTCAGGATGTGACTAAGATATCAAGCATAACTGTTTCTTGTTTTCCATAATTTGCACACAAAAGCCTTCAAAAAGAATTTGAGTCTTTTTCTCTTCCTGAAGCAAGGTACCCAGAATAAGCCTAAGCAAAGGAAGGGAGGAACGAAGGATTCATAGAATCATAAAATTAAAGAGTTGGAGGAGACCTCAGGGGCCATCCAGTCCAACCCCCTGCCATGCAGGAACCTCCAGCAAAGTACCCCCAACAGATGGCCACCCAGCCTCTGCTTAAAAACCTCCAAAGAAAGAGACCCCCACCACCCTCCATGGCAGCATATTCCACAGTTGAACAGCTGTAACTGCCAGGAAGTTCTTCCAAATGTTCAAATGGGATATATTTTCTGGTAATTTGAAACCGTTGCTCCGAGTCATAGTCTCTGAAGCCATGGAAAACAAACCAGTCCCTTCTTCAATGTGACATCCTTTCAAATATTTAAACATGACTATCATATCCCCTCTCAATCTTCTTTTTGTAAGACTAAACATTCCCAGATCACTAAGCCGATTCCTCAGGAAGTGGAAGGAAGGAAGGACGGAAGGAAAGAAGGAAGGAAGGAAGGAGGACAAGTTGATTGATCATAACATGCAAGCAACACAACTACTGCTATTATTTTTACCAGCAGTGGTTGTGTTATTTAAAAATAGCAGCTATACCATTGTTAAAGAATGCAAAAGTTATTGCAGTTTTAAATTTCAGACATTTGAGGAAATGTACAAAATCTCTATAAGACTGGCGGGGGGAGTCTCGCCTTCTTTTAGAAAAAAGAAAATTTATTGCTCATTTATCACATGTCAATGAACCAAGTTGCATGCCTTCTCAGGAGACCACAGTATGTAGAGGGATAATTCAAGAGAGGCAGGATCCATAAGAAAGACCACATAACACTTGTAGGAAGTCATGGGGATTGAAGGATAATCAATCATTCTTATGAAAATTCTATGTCCTACTTCTGTGCCCTGCCATGTACCCTGTAAGTTGAGAACCACGGGCCTAATGAACTTCAGCTACTGCTTGGTTTAAAAACAGAGTGTGTAAGCGCATAAATATTTGTATTGCCTCTTCCTGCTTCTCTACGTCATCCTGCTTTGTTTTTCACAAGTCTTCTGTCTGGTCCTCTGACACCCTGAAGACAACAATTACCAGCCACTGCTGAAAACTCAATGCTAAGGATGCTTAATGAATTACCAAGGTGAGGGTATACAGGTACAGATAAATAATTTGAGAAGCTTGAAATACTATACTCTTCTATACATAGTAAATCAATTTTATCATGATTTTAATTATTTCAAACTACTTTCACTTACCATAAAGAAATGTACAAGAGGCAGATTTTTTAAAAAATGTATTATTTCCATTGAGTGTTGTATATATAATTTACTTTGAAAGGTGCATAAATTGAAACGTTTTGCAGGCCAGCTTAATTATGGACCCACTTGAAATGTGGAAAAGAAATGATGGGTTCTTCATTATGATAACAACCAGACATTATTTAACCAGTATATGCAATTACATATTTTGTAGCTCTTTGGATCAGACAAGAGCTGTTTGGATGTAATTCTTAATGAAAAACCATGTCAAAGGTTTTGCTATGCATACTTTTCAGGGGGATTATCTCCATCAATCTGAAGTTCCTTTTTCTAGGCTTTCTAAATTTCCCTGTCTGGGTCAGAAGTATTCAAAAACCAAAGATTTTAGCCCAGAAGAAGAAAAAATGACACCACAATCCACCTGTTGTTCCATCTGTGTGTGCAGAACAGATTAACAGAAAGTGCCAGAGGTTTGGCAAGGGCCAGAGTGGAGGAAAGAGGTAGATCCAGAGATCTGCCCTCAACTTGCATAGACACATCTTCCCCAACCTGAGTCCTTATAGGATCAGGTTCCAGAGCATTCTGAGGCACAACTGCAACCATTACTTATCATTGCCTATGCTAACTGGGACTGATGGTGTAGGGTCATTAAGAAAAAATAAAATAAAATATTTTCCGAGATGCTTTTGGGGTCCCCAACACCCCAAACTGCTCCCCACACCGTGCACAAGCACTACACGAAAACCCCAAACAAATCAGAACTTTCCCATAGAAAATAACAGGCAAGCCGCTCTGCAGTCTTTTCCCAGCTTGAGCGGCGCTGTTGCTGAACCAGGAGGCTTTGATTAATCAAAATACAACCACATCATTCACCATAGACCCTGAGGAGCCTAAGCCACTGACAAAACTCCATACATACCAGGAACACCTGGCTTTTCCTTTTCCCACCTCCACTAGATTTCTCTCCCCCTCTCTCTTGCCTTCCCCTCCCTGCCAACTTCAGCTTCTAGAAGGGCAACCCACTCTGCTCTCCTCTTAACCTCTCACCCCACCATGCTTCCCCTGGGTATGCTTTTACTCGACCCCCCCTCTGTTCTCTATGCTTGGGACCACCATCTTGGGCAAGGGTCAGGGGGAAAGAAGGAGGAAAATGGCAACCTCCTGGATGGAATGGCTGCACCTTCCAGAACCAACTCCATCAGTAGAGAAGATTCCAGGACGAGAACTTCCACATGGACAATAGGATTATCTTCAGCCAGGAGGCATCCCATTGTCTCCTTTCCACATCCACCGGGGAACATGTCTGTCAGTTTGGGACCCTTCTGCTCCCACTATTGACTTGATAATGATTTGGACTCTCGGACAATGCCACCCTCCCACCTCCCATTATATCACCCCTGATAGTCCATTAAAAGTCTCTGATGGCCCAGCCCCACCTGGATGGACAAGCTAAGCCAGTATCTGGTTTCAGTGTGAGCACCTTGAGACCTCCCCTGGGAGGTCCCCTGAACTGTCCCCATTGGAGGCTCCCCAAAGACCACTCCCCCACCTGATCCAGAGGTTGTGTGTGCCTTGTGGGAGGGGGAAGGGGGTATAAAACATGTGTACACCTTGTCTTCGGGGCCAAACACCTCACACTGCCTTGTTGTGGGCTGTTCGCCTTACTGTCTTTTACTGGGCTCAATAAACCGGTAACTATCTTGGATCTCTCTCGTGTTGGACTTCCTTTATTGGATATTTGGGAATCCAGCAATATTCAGCCAGGATTAGCCTAGATGAAAAACCCAACAATGGGATATGTAGTCTGCAGTCAGGCAGGGTTTAAGCAGACAGAATGTTGGTCCCAGACCCACACTGATCCCTGAAACTGTACTAAGCAAGAAGCCTGCATGACAGCAGAGAACTCCAGTATGGATGAACCTGAGAGGTGGAAGATCTGTTTGACCATGGAGATCTTGGATGCTCAGGGAATCAGAAACCTGATCCCACTAATCCAAGACCTTGGGAAACCAACAGCCTGGTCCTAGAGGTGACAGGAGCTCAGCAGCTGATTCTGAGGATGAGGTGGGACAACATCCCAGTACACAGGAGCAAAGAAGGCTGAAGGCATGAGCTCAATCGGAAGCCCCAAGACATGGTGCTTGGCTGCGAGAGAGGTCTTCTTGTTAGTGGGTGATCGCCTCCTGCATGTGCTCTTTCTCCCAGGGAGACCCAGGTGCCAAACCTTCTACTTCTCCTCCTGGATACTTCATCCAATCCCTAGAAGGAGCAGAGGCTTCCCTGCTCTACCACCTTGGCTGATCTCCCATTCAGACAAGGGGGCAAGACAGGCAAGATGATGCTCCTGACAGCCAAAGAGGAGGAGAAGAGGAGTATGTTCTGAATGGTGAGCGGGTCATAGACTGGGGAGGCAAAGGAAGGGAATGCATGGCATGCATTGTGCTGTGTGTACAAACTGAACTGAGGTTTGCGCCTACCTCTAATGCAGAGTACTCCAAGCAGGTTTAATAGTCCTGTTTTCTGGGAGCATTCAAGGACAGAGTAATTTGTTCAAGGCCACAGAGGCTGGATCTGCTCCTACAAGGCACAGGAGGGAATTGATTTCCTAGTACTATAAACATATTACAAGCCTCATTTCATTGCATGTCTCCAAATCTCACCAGCATTTGCATCCTCTCCTAGTTCTGTACTGAATCATGTCATTCTTGCCTTCTTCCACACCATATGTGGATACAGCAGGACCCCCATATCCACAGATTTAGCATCATTTATCTGCGGTCTAAAAATATACATAATGTGATATCTGTTGCTCTCTATTGCCCTGATCTGGTAATGCATGTTTAAAAAAACCTGGATCCCTCCCCTTTATCATTACTTATCATTAAGTATCATTAAGTATTTATCATTATTAAGTATTTATCAATATTCATCATTAAGTATTATTCACTGATTTCAGCATCCACGGGGCATCCAGAACCAATCTCCCGCAAATACTGGGGTCCTTCTGTATTTTGCTATATGCATGCACGGTTTTTTTTAAAATATATTCACTTATCAACATATCAGATAAGTGCATTTTCACATTTCCTATTATCTTCTACAGTTCCCCCCCCCCCGAATATACTAGGCTTTATTACCCCCAAAATGGAGGATCTGGGCTGCTATCCCAAACTGGTTCCCCCACTCCCTGATAGAATATACCTTGTAGGCTGAATACAGAATAAAACTTCTGGCTATAGTCTTTGTGAAAACAAAAAAACAAAAACAAATGCTGTTAATAGAAACAATCATGACTTGTGAAGCCTCACTTCGGTTATGAGTTCATAAATGTTTTGATTTTTTTTTAATACTTAATTTCAGAAGTGGCACGAAAGAAGTGCTGAAAAACATTTCCTGCCAAGCAGCCAGCTGCTGCTGTCATCTCATGGCAATTAAAAAAGGAAGACAGAAAGGAAATGGCTCTTGCCAAAACAACTCAGGGAACACTCATAAAAGGAAGATGAGCAGGCAGTAGGTTGTCTGTGTGGCAAAAACTAATAATGCCGGAAAGGTCAGACACATGATGGAGAACCAGGGTAACCTGAATTGTTATGAAGCCAAGTGGGTTGCTTAACATGATTGATGAGCTGTAACCAGATGCCCTGTACTGTATGTTCTTCCATGATATCTTTTAAGGCAGGGGTGTCAAAACCTTTTGCAAGGAGGGCCAGATTTGGTGAGGTGAAAATGTGCGGGGGCCGACCATTCAGCCGCATTTGGCCCCTGGAGTGGACTTTGGGCCAGCCTCTGGAACATGCAAGGAGGTGGGGAGGATGCTGCAGCAACAGAGCCGGGGGCGGGTGGGCTGGGCGGGTGGCTGGGGGGACGATCAGAGGCAGGGAAGACAGGCAAACTGTAAAACTGCAAGGTGACGCCTCCATCCAGTATGGGGAGAGGCCAGGTGGTGTGGATGTGTGAGAGGTTGAGCAAGTGGGGAGAAGAGGCTGCGGGCCACTCCAAATTTGAAAACAGGCCGCATTTGGCCCCCGGGCCTGACTTTGGACATGGCTGTTTTAAGGACTTAATTGTCTCAATAAAGTTTATTTCTTTAGGATAAGGTAGAAGAGCCAACACCCCGTCATATGTCTGGATAACATCTGTCAATATACTTGTGCAGCTAAAGCAGTCACTGTGTCTTAACCCCCAGGTGCCATTTCTTGGAAATGCCCAGTTGTGCTCTGTTGAGTATATATATGGTACATGGCACTGCCATGAAATGTATAGTGTGGCCTCAAGACTGTGTGCATGAATGGCCTGCAAAGTGGTTACCCAGGAAACTATCCCATACCTTGCTTTGACAACAGTGGAAGCCTCATGGCACCGTGGTTAGATGGCTGTACTGTAGCTAAAACTGTGCTCAAGACCTGGGGTTCAATCCCAGATAGCAAGTGTATGTGTGTGTGTGTGTGTGTGGCAATTTGTAGCCTGCATAACTGAATTGTAAACCTCCCAGAGAATGCTTTAAGCACTGTGGGGCAATATACTGTATAAGCAGAACACTTTGCTTTTGCTTTTTGCTTATCATTGAAATAGAGGGGAAATAGTATTGAAAGCAAGCAAGAGGCTTAGGAGATGGGAGATCAGTGCCTCATCTTCAACAATGCAACAGCAATGGAAAAAAATATATATACCACCTTGGATCTTTTTCCAAGGAGAAAGGTGGAGTAAAAATTTTCAAAATAAAATAAAATAAAATAAAATAAAATAAAATAAAATAAAATAA
>JAHTLZ010000195.1:11491312-11535538 GCA_023846285.1 Phrynocephalus versicolor
AAAATAAAATAAAATAAAATAAAATAAAATAAAATAAAATAAAATAAATAAGTGATGTGAAGTCAGGCCTTTTAAATCAAAGGACTGATAGTCCATGAGATCTTATAATGTGTTGCTTTCTCAATTTGCCAAAAATAATATAATCCACACCAACTTTCATTTGTTTTTTCGTTTTACAAAATTGGAAGGCTTGGTTGTCATCACCTTGGTCTTATTGTTAATTTGCTGAATACAAGGCTGAAGCCACCAGTACAGCGAAAGAGGACAAACACACACACATACACACACACATACACACACACAACACTGGAAGAAATTTCAAAAGCATTAAAAGCTGATTGACACAACAGTAGCAGATCTGTCTGTGTGTGTTTGTGACCTATGTGAAGGTCTATGTGCATCACTTTGTTTGGACAAGCCAATGATGGACTGTTATGCCCAGAACCCTGAAGAGTTACATGTTTGCCCTGTAAATCAAAGAATTCCTCCAGAGAACATCATAGTAATAACGGCACCAGCAATTTAATTCTGATGTACGGCTACCCTTCTCATGTTTTTCATAGGTATCAAGTAGCCACTGACAAACCAGGTTACATTCTAGGCCAGGCCTGCACAATCTGTCAACCACGAGTGACTGGTAGCCTGCGGGGCTGTCAGAAGGCACCCGCCTCCCGACCCACGTGAGCACACGCTTCAGAAAGGAGCCTGAGGGGACGTGCAACACTTCAGAAAGGTGCCCGTGGGGACGTGTGGCGAGCAAAAGGAGCCCACAAGCTGTTCAAAGTTGGACAGCCCTGTTCTAGGCCAGTGATGGCGAACCTTTTAGAGACCGAGTGCACAAACTGCAATTCAAAACCCACTATTTTTTTTTTATTTTTTGCAAGGTGCCAATACAGTAATTTAACCTGTATACGGGTAGCTATGAAGGGACAATGTCGGGTGCCCACAGAAAGGGCTCCAAGTGCCACCTTTGGCACCCGTGCCATAGGTTCGCCATCACTGTTCTAGGCCATCAGGAAATTCTCCTGCATATATCCCATTGATGTATGCAAAGTACCAGCAGGAGCATAATGGGGAGTTCCATTTTATACAGTAACCCCCCACATATCACGGAGGTTAGGGACCTGACCCAACCCACAATCATTGAAAATTCGTGATATGCCGATGCAGGGTTGGGTTGGGCCTGGGGGCCTAGCTGGGGCCTCTCCAGCTTACCGCAGGCCTTGCGCTGCCCCAAACAGGCCCCTAACGGTGCGCCCCTAGAAAGGCCCTTGGAAGTGAACCGGAAGTGACCAGTACTGTAAGTTACTTCTGGTTCACCAGAAAGCAGTTTGAGGCCTTCGACGTGCCTAGAAAGGCCCTCAAAGGCCCCCAAAGTGCTTTCTAGTAATCCTGATGTCACTTCCAGTTTTCCGGAAGTCACTTCCAGTTTGGTGAGAAGCACTTTGGGGCCTCTGACAGTCCCAGGAAGGCCGTCGGAGGCCCATTCAGGGCAGTGCCGGGCCTGGGGTAAGTACAGGAGGCCTGATACAGGCCTTTCCAGCTTACCCCAGGGGACTTTTTTTCATATGCTGTGGTCCCGCAATATACCAGGACCGCAGTATATGAACCACGAAAGGGCAGGGGGTTACTGTATGTTAACATACTTCAAGGGTATAGAATACAGCACTACAAAAATGTGCCGATCTCTATACATCAAAACAATGAATGACGGACTCAGTGGTGTTCCAACTCCATTGTTCTATGATTCTATGGATAAATGCAGAATTGCAGGAAGGGGAGCGTGTTCCCCCAGACTTTCATGTTATTTTGATTTTATTATGGCTTTATAATGCTTACATTCATTACCTTAATTAGATTTAGGATACTTACCTGTTCCATTTACAGCCTGCCATCTGCAGATTATCAAAGATAAATCCTGTATTAGATGGTATCTGATACATCCCACCATTGTTTGAAGGGAACCTGGTGTAGAGTCTTCTCAGCAGCTCTACCCTGGCTATGGAATTCCCACTAAAGAAAGGTTAGATTGAATCCAACCAGTGTTGGGCTTAGGCAAACCTTTCTTTGTTTTATACCTTTCAGTGGTTTGCTAAGTTCTAGTTGATTCTGGTCTGTGGCATGCTTTACCATGTGCTGCTTTTTGCTAAAGATAAATTTACATAAATATACCATTATATATGCTACTTTGGAGGTATCTGTATGCTTAAAGATGGCGTTACCCGCTAGCTGAGAAAATACAGTTTTTCAGTTTTTGTGGGAATTTTAAATGCACAAGAATTGTATTTCAGAAAGAGGAAAAAAACAGTTACAGGAAGTAGCTGAGGCTTTTCACTATTTAAGAATTTTGGCACTTTGTGCCCATTGAGATCAAGTGCTAAAAACACTGGAAATTTTCTACCCAAAATAGACAGTGCCGTCTTGCTGGTTTTTGTGCAGTCAGCAAATCAAGGCAGCCATCGTGCTGGTTCAGTTATGATCAAACCTGTCACTGCCACCATTGAAACAAAATTTTCATCATCTGAAAACAACACTTTATCTGAAATACAAACGGAAAACCTGTGCCATCACTTGTGGGAAAAGCTTACTATGCCAACCACAGACAAGATAGACCTATTCTACCGCACTTCTGTGAGCAGCCACTATTTTGGGTCACCTTTTCTCCTCCACGGGTCACGTGGTTGTAATAGTGATTCTGCCGTTCGCATTTAAACAGGTACCTAGCAATCGACTTCCCACTTCCCACTTGATTAAACCCCTGTTTTATGAAAGGAAAATGGTTAAGAATTGGGGACAATGAGGGAAAAACCACTGTTTTATGAAAGGAAAATGGTTAAGAATCGGGGACAACGAGGGGCATTTACTATGTCCACAAATAACACCAAATTGCTTCAAAGGGAGGCGCAGGAAGTGAAGTAAAAAAAATGGGCGTGGCTGAGGGGGTTCTTCAGATAAATCGTTTTGAGAACCGGACAGTGATTTTTAAGGCACCTTGTTCTAAAGGAAAAGGTGTTTTAAATCAGAAGTGCAGTAGTGTCTTAAGCTGAATCTAACCTCAGCCTGTGAGATGGGGATGAATGCACCAGCATGCCCGTACACTCACAGTTGAGATGGCTGAAGTTCTCCCGCCTCCTCATCGCCAAAAGGACAAAGAAGAGAAGGAACAATGGCCATGTCAAGAACGGTTGGGGGACACAGCCCACCCATTTGTTGTACTAACTGTTCCTGGTCTGTCCCCAAGGACAAGGCTACTGAGACGTTTGTCATCCACAACATCACAGAGGCCACTCCAGTGCAAGATATCTCTGAAGCGAGTGCCTTGGACTCTGGTTGGTTTATAGTGAGCACGTTCATATTATAATGACGAGTAACTGTGAACTGCTTTTCAAGGTTCTGCATTGCGCTGCTACCCGCTCAATGTTAAACACATTGTATCAAATTACGAGAGAATCCTATCGGCACCAGCTTAAGCTGTATTTTCAAATAGTAGCTGCCATCTCCAGTTAGAAAAAGGAGAGCAAGTAAGAGAGATAGTCTCTCCACTATGAAACAGCCTGTTGTTATACTATACATGTGGCACTCAAACCACTGCAGTTCACCTCCCTACCCTCCCTACAGTACATAGCAAAGCTTCAAAAGAAGTCTCTCACACACTTTTTAAAATAAACTTTTGACACATCCCATCATCCCAAGGGAGCAGGTTTGTTTCAACTGGGGAAACAAGAACGAAAAGAAAGCAACTAGAGAAAAGTTAGTGTAGTACTTCAGTATCAAACACACTTCTTGCTGCTGCAGCCTCTGGATGTACAGAATGTACAGGCTATTTACTCCCCCAAAGAGCAAGTTATGCACACTAGCTTTAAGAAAGAATGCATTTAACTAGGGCTAGAATGCCTTTGAGGTGACCCATGACCCCCAGAAAACACTTGGCGACTCCTCAGGTTGGGAAACACAGTACTAGAATGTAATGGTTCAGCATTGCACTTCATGGTCTTTTCTTATTTTAAGATTAAATAAAGTTATGTTCAAATTGGGCACAAACTTACCCTAGCCTTACATATGTGCCTTGCAGGAAATGACATGGAATATTCTCAAGTTTCTTGAAGGAAAAGTGTGACTAGTTTACTTGGTTGTATTCCCATGTTCTTCTTTTACGCTTTTTTCTTACTGCAATTAGATTCAGTACCTAAATCATGTTGGAGGAGGCAGCGACTCCTTTTCCAGACTTTGTATGACTGATTTTACTTCAGTTTTTGAAGTTCTTAATCGTATTTTTTTTCAAACTCTAGCCGTATTGTTTAAAAATCAGTTACAGTAATACTTTTCAAAATGGCTTTTCCGTTAATAGCATTCACCCATTAAATAAAAACAGCATGATCGCATATAACTTTCTTAACAATAATGGATCGTTTACTTACCAGGAATGTGCAGCACTTAGTCCATCCCATTGGGGAAAAGAGTTTGCAGTCCAAATAATCCACTTTCAGCCATTTCAGTCAGGTGGGCACACGGTGTGAAGGCGTTTGCCTTGTCGACCCATACCTTCCTTCTGTCAGAGAGATACCTGCACAGGGTAGACCATATAGATCATGTTGCTCTCTGATAAGGTCACTGAGGCTTAGCTAGAATAATCCTTAATCCTCATTGGTCTGGCCTGCTGAGCACAAGGCTGTTTCCTTGACAACCTAGTTGCGGTTGCTACAGCGTCTTCAGCCACATGTAATGTCAAGGTTTGATGCCAACATTTAAAAAAACCCCAACAAAAATCACCATACAACTTTATGATTATTTTCACAGGTTCTGTGTGTGCCTGCATTGCAGCTAGAGAACATCTAACTGATTCGTTTTCTCCTTTCAGCTCAGAAAGTTGTGTCTTATCCACATGACGAATGTACTGTACCAGTAAAAAGTGTGTGTGAAGAAGAAAATGGTCCATGTGATTTCAAAACCAAACATGTCATAAATGTACACTGCTGAAAATTATTTATTTATTTATTTATTTATATACTGCCCGTCTTCTTCTAACAGAACTCCAGGCGGTTTACAATAATGCAATAAAATTAAAAGAGCAGAACAATAAACATAATAATAAAAACACATTATCTCCAGTTTGTTGATATCAAACTTCCCAGTTTCTCTAAGGTTCCATTGATGTAAAAAAGGAGGCAAGCCGTGTGGCCATTACAAAATACAAATTCAAGACTCGGCAATAGGTGATAACCTACCTCTACTGTAGACTTCTTGGTTTCAGCAGATCAGCCTTCTGCTTTTTCTTCTCTGTCTCCCATATTTGTTGCAGCCATTCTGATGATGTGACCCGGAGATCTTGAAGTCTTCCACATTTTTAAGTGGCAGTTGAAAGAAAAAGGAAAAGAAATTAAAAAGCATTGCTGCCAAAACATCCGGATCTGAAATGAATGGCTGGGTAAAACAAGGAGGCAGGAGAAAATGAATTAGGCAGGAAGAGGGTAGAGAAGAGAGGCAAAAATGGGGTGGTGTTGGCAGTGAAACTTCAGGAAGCATTTCTAGATGTTTGTGACACAGTACCAATAAGGCCCGATGCATCCTACTATATCCAGCAACAAATACACTACTAGTGCTGGGATGATCTACCCAAATCTAGAGCAAAACAACCCAGAACAACCGAGAGAACCTCCAGGTTGATAGGGAATTACATTACAGTGTGGATGAGCTCCCTAGGGAGGGGGAGAGAAGGTGAGAGATTAATATCTATCAACTTTCATCTATTGCAGAAGAAACACCCAGAAAACCCAAGTCACTTTTCTAGAGTTTGGAACACAAAAGTGAGATAAAATGAAACTCGCCCTCCTATTTAGTAAATAAATGTATCATACACCAAGGAAATATAAGGACAATGTAAGGACAACGTATTGTTAAAGAGACAGTTTAAATGTCAAGGAAGGATGCTGCCAGGATGTAGAAAATAACTCAAACAATCAAACAGGAGAAAAATAGTAGCTGTTGTGAGTTTTTGAGGCTGTTTGGCTGTGTTCTGGAAGTTTTTCTTCCAGACATTTCACCAGATTCTGTGGCCGGCATCTTCAGAGGGCAAGGAGCTCAGAGCACAGAGAGAACTCCTAGTTCCCTGGGGCAGGTCTGCACTGCACGGAGATCCCACATCTTCAGTCACGTGACCAAGAAAGAAGAAAAGCCGGACTTTCACAATATCCGAATCTTCCCTCAGGTGAGATAGCGGCCTTAGTCTACTAATATAGTGCACCAATTCTGATTCCCCCTTTCCTCAGCTGAAATCACTGACTGTTTCTTAAAAAATATTTTTAACCCCATGAGTGCCAAATGGAGGTGATATACTGTTCCACCTCAGAAGCGACCAGGTTTCTTTGATTCACCCTATTGTCACCCCAAAATTGCACATCCTGTATACTCCAAATCTGTCTGCTTTGGCAACTCTGTCCAAAATCCGTACTTTGCAAAATGAATGAAGGTTCAATAGGTTGGTGATAAAATATCTACGAAGGATTTGGACTTTCCATTGTTAGCCATTTATTTTGCATGACGTTTCAAGCTTCCGGTTCTTAACGTTCCTGTGGAAGGCAGAATCTCATTGCACTTCCACCCTGCTTGGCCTCTACCTCCCAGCTCATTTTCTGCCTGCCACAACCTGCTATTGGGCTGGTTCAGTGAGATTCAGAAAAAAACACCTAACACCTCTGTACAACCTTGGGACAAATAAAGGATGTGCAAAGGTGCATTCTGCTTCTAAACCTATAATCTGCATTCCTTGGTGTATCAACATGCTGTTGTTCTCGGCCATCAGCTTGCTGCTAACCTTAAGAGGGTTTTAAGGTATATGAGATGTTCAAAGTGTCTTTGTCATTCCATTCCCAAGGAGCTCCCATGGCTATGAAGAAATCTGAACATGGTTCCCATGAGTCCTACACTGACACTCTTTAGTTACAGCCACATTGGTTCTCTCTATCAATGTAGCTCACAGGATAGTTCATGGATGTACTGAGAAATATTTGCATCCACTTCTTCCACAACCCAAGAAGACTCATAGGATAGGATTGTCCTCCAAGCGACTGGATGTGACATGATTTCAGTCTCATTGTCTTGGTTTTGTTTGAGTTTCATAATAAATAGTCCCTTGGAGCATACTGACAATTGGCTCTATCATATTTATGTGACAACATAAGTACAGTACTAGTTTTCTGGTCCCCACGCAGCACTTGGAGATGGTATGCACCTGGTAGGCAACTTGTTTATGCAGCTGATTTCTGCTATCCTCCCCTCATGTTTTCCTTGTGATACCCTTTTCTATCTTTTTTCTTTTTCGTTTGTTTGTTCTTTCTTTTTCAGTTCAATTGGGTGAGATAGCTGTCTTAGATGGGGAGAGGTTTTCAAAGCCCATTCTGGCTAGTCTTTCTGAGCCCTTTGGTTGTTCTCATTTCCCTGAGCTGGTACTCCAGCAGTTAAAAAAAAATTGTGCATGTGGGCGATCATTAGTGGATCATGCCCATTCACTAACTCTAAACATGTCACATGCTAAGCCTCATGACTGGAAGTTCAAACCAGAATGGGAAACCTGAGGGTCATTTATTTATTTAATTTATTTATTATGAATATTTTACCCCACCTTTTCTCCTTGGAAAAGGATCCAAGGTGGCTTACAAAAATGAGAGTCAATATACAGCCCGGAACATTTAACACATATTCAAGTAAAGAACACAGAATTAAAAGAGGCATCTTAGAACATTAAGAGATAACAGTAGAGCTACAAAGAGCATGCAAAAAGAAAAGAAAAATCCATTATGATGTGTGGAAAGTAACATGGAAAACACTGGTGTTCTTATGAAATCAATCAGTGCAATCATGTATGGTAAGCCATATAAAGTCACATAGTAAGAAGTCTCTCATTCAGGGAAAGCTTGCCTGAAGAAGAAGGTCTTTGCCTGCTTCCGGAAAGACAGCAGAGATGGGGCAGTCCTGGCCTTCAATGGGAGGGAGTTTAAAAGTCTGGGAGCAGCAACAGAGAAGGCCCTTTCATGTGTTCTTTTGAGGTGCACCTGTGAAGGTGGAGGGATGGAGAGAAAGGCCTCTCCTGATGATCTTAGCAGCCAAGCTGGTTCATACTGCGAGATTCAATCTTTGAAGTAGCTTGGACCTAGGTCATTCTGTGTGTTGTAGGCTAAGGTCAGCACCTTGAATTGTGCCTGTGATTGGCAGCCAGTGGAGCTGCTTTAGTATGGGTGTAATGTGATCTCTGTAACCCATCCCAGTCAGCAATCTGGCCGCTGCAGAAGATGTGTCACAGTGGCCTGATTTCTCAAGAAATAGGCGTAACTGGGGTACTAGTTTTAATTTTGCAAATGCACTTCTGGCCACAGCTGTGACCTAGGCATCTAGGCTCGAGGGTGAGTCCAGGAGCAGCCCCAAGCTACATACCTCTTTTTTAAATTGGGGTTAATCCCATCTAGGACAGGTTGCATCCCTATCCCTTGATCTCCCTTTTGACTGAACAGAAGTATATCTGTCTTGTCTGGGTTTAGTTTCAGTATGTTCTTCCTCATTCAGTTCATTACCGAGCTAAGCACTGATCTAAAGTCGAAATAGCTTCCTTGGAATCCGGAGGCAACGAGAGGCAGAGCTGAGTGTCATCAGCATACTAGTGACACTTAAACCCAAAACTCTGAATAATTTCCCCCAGTGGTTTCAAATAATTGTTAAATAACATAGGATACAGGACAGAACCCTGAGGGATCCCAGAGATGGTGGCCGTGGTGTGGAACATGAGTCCCCTCACACCACTTTCTGCATTCTCTCCTGTAGAAAGGACTGAAGCCACTGTAAGGCAGTGCCCCCAAGTCCCATTTCAGAGAGATGAGTCAGGAGGATGCTGTGGCTGATACAGTCAAAAGCAGCTGAAAACACTATAAGGGCCATCCAGTCCAACCCCCTGCCATGCAGGAACTCCCATCAAAGTACCCCCAACATATGACCATCCAGCCTCTGCTTAAAAACCTCCAAAGAAGGAGACTCCACCACCCTCCAAGACAGCTTATTCCACAGCTGAACAGTTCCAACCATCAGGAAGTTCTTCCTAATGTTCAAATGGAACGTCTTTTCCTGCAGTTTGAAACCATTGCCCCACGTCCTGGTCTCTGAAGGCATGGAAAACAAACCAGTCCCCTCTTCAATATGACATCACTTCAAATACTGTATTTGAACATAGCTATCATATCCCCTCTCAGTCTTCTTTTTTGTAAGGCTAAACATTCCCAGCTCCCTAAGCTGCTCTTTGTAAGACATTTCTTCCAAACCTTCAACCATCCTGGTCGCCCTCCTCGGGACTCATTCAAGGTTGTCAACATCCCTTTTAAATTGAGGAGTACAGAACCGTACACAGTACTCCAGGTGGGGTCTGACCAGAGCAGAACAGAGTGGTACTATCGCCTCCCTTGCTAGACACTATGCTTCTGTTGATGCGACAAAGAATCACAATGGCTTTCTTGGCCACCACATCACACTGCTGACTTATGTTCAATTTGTGGTCCACCCAAACTCCCAGATCCCTTTCACAGGTACTATTCTCCAGCCAGGTGGCAACAGTGGCTCCAGCCCCTTTAGCTCTATAACTCTGTCTGATTCAAAAAACTTACTCACAGCCCTGTTCTTTCTTTGACTCACCCCTTTGAGGTGTACCAATATTTCATAAGAGTGACACAAACAATGCTTGAAACTCTCTTAATCTTGCCTAATGGTGAGAAATCATTTGAACATTTCAATTCTTATCTATGAGAAGAAAATATGTGAAGATTAAACTTGTAATATCTGCCCAAATTTCAATTTAAACCGGGATAAGATTATTTATCATTATGCCTTTTCTTGTTAGACAAGTTTTCAGGAAATTCACAGGAGTACTGTAGAGAATGAGATACAGAAGATATGACTATAGGATGTGTTCGTTGAGAACTACATACCCCTAAGTTTAATGGGACTTACTTCTAGATTACTAATATTGTTATTAGATATATAAAATTGCAATCTCTACCCAGCAGGTCCTCAGAATGACACAAAACAAAACACTATTATTAAAACACCATTAAAATACCATTTTTGCTGCATGAAAGTATAGCAATGACCTTATGCTGGCACGGCAAATCACTCTATAAAGCAATTCTAAAAATAGGGGCAGTCCAAACAAAGCACAGAACTTTTAAATTGTGATTCAGAGCAGCAGTTGTAGCGGACAGTCTGCTCTTGCTCTTTGTCATATATGGAGTAGTTTGGGCAAAGGGTTTTTATGTTGTGTTTTATAAAAATATAAAACTGCCTCCCTTCAGAAACAGGCAACTTTAAATGTCCCCAGATTTAAAATAAATCACATAAATAAAAAAGACCAATTTTGCTTACTTTGAAAAAGAATGCTTGGCATGATCTCCTTTTTGATTAAGAAAGAATCCAGGCTTCAGGGGCTGAAATATTAATCCTCAAAAATGGCATTTTAAAAAGGGAAAATGACTACTATGTGATAAAACTGAGTATGTATTAACAACACCCTGAGATGTTATGTGCCACCTAGTCACTTCTGATGTGTGGTGACAATATGTGTAAATGACTTCCCAAATATCCTATCCCTCTACACACCAAGGTGAGCCAAAGTACCAGGTTAAATTTACCTCAGAACTGATGAGAAGAAAATGTCCTGCATCCCAGCTCTGACCAAAGCAAGGAATGACAAGGAAAATAGTTCCATAAGCCTGTATACATCAGAAGGCCAAAGTGAGGTGCCTGATTTGTAAATACCTCCGGGGCAGGCTTGCTTGTTGGTCCTCTTCTTCCACATTTATATTTTTCCTCAACTTGATAAGAGATAAGTTCAGAATGCTACCCAAACTGTGCAATTGAAGCATGAAATCAACATGTAGGAAACATCTTTGGCCAAGCCAAGGACAGCTCTGGAAAGCAAGAATCTAAAAAACAGACCCTACTCTTGTGCAGTGTCCAGTATGGCATTCTGAATGCTGAGCAATTTTCTCTTAGCATCTTGAGATATATTTGTAGGTAGAATTCAAAATCTGTAATGCAAGGTACAATCAATCCATCACCAAGTCCTTTCTGCCAAGGAAGCCTTGACACAGTTGGTAACAAAGATTATTTACATTCCTGTGACAATTAACTGCCCTAGTTGGAGTCCTGGGGCAGTAGGTGTATTAGTATGCAGCACCAGACCTGAAATAACCTTTGACTGGAATATAATGAGAAACTGGAAATGGGAACAGATAGTAATATAGTCTGAGGGACTTTTCCCTCTGAAATCAGTCATTGATTCAGCTGGCTTGTAATGTAAATAAGGCTGATCACCGCAGAATTGATGCTTTTGAGCTGTGGTGCTGGAGGAGAGTCTTGAGAGTCCCCTGGACTGCAAGGAAATCAAATCTATCCATCCTGAAAGAAATCAACCCTGAATGTTCACTAGAAGGACAGATTTTGAAGCTTAGGCTCCAGTACTTTGGCCACCTCATGAGGAGAGAGGAGTCCTTGGAAAAGTCCCTGATGTTGGGAAAGATTGAAGGCAAAAGGAAAAGAGGATGGCAGAGAATGAGATGGTTGGACGGTGTCATCGATACAAACCAATATGGATTTGACCAAACTTCAGGAGGCAGTAGAAGATAGGAAGGCCTGTCGAGCTCTAGTCCATGGGGTCACAAAGAGTCGGACACGACTGAATGACTGAACAACAACAACACATTTTGTGGTTTATTTGCCCATTCCTTCTCATAAGAAACATCCAAAGAATTGTGGACAATGCAAACACAAGGCATTTAAGGCAGTTTGTACTATAAATTAGATAATACATTATTCTAGCTGAATTTATTAAAATGTTGGAGAGAAATCATATCTGTATTTGAGTAAGATTGGCAAGCAAAGCCTGGGTTTATATGCAGAAGACCAGTCTCAAGCAAAGAAAACTGGTTTGGAAACTATGGCAAGAGTAAAATGCTTCTGCTCTGACACACAGATACTCTGGGAATTCCTTCTTCTAAAGACAAACTCTCTAAAATGAATAGTCTGGTCTCAGCTTACAAATATTTTGTTTTATTGGCACTGCAAGGCTTCATTTTCAGGACAAATTATTCTTTGTTTTAACCTTTCTACACCAAAAAAGAGAAAAACTATGTGCAAATAAACCCATCTTAAAATAGACTGCCCTTTCCTTAATTGAAGGCACAGCTATCCTTTTCAATCTGGTGGGGCTACAAAAACAAAACAAAACATTAAAGGACACAGTTTTCATAAGTTACGAGGAATTTGGGGGATAGGGTCAAACTATACACTACAGATAACTCATTGTTCTAGTTCCAAGGTTCTAACAAGAGTTAAAGGGCACCTGAGTATTTTGGAAGCACTGATTATCCATTTCTAGTATCCTTATTGCGTTGCACTGCCTTTAAAATGTGGCAGGTAGTGATTAAAGAATTAAGGATGTTTTCCTATGCACTAAGGCTAGAAGCAACTCTCCTGTTTGGCCTTGTAATACGAAATGGAAGAACGGAGGGAGGGGCAAATACATGTTTACATTTTGAATGTCTCTTCATTTTCTCTGCTGAGGAATGGTCAGATATAACATGCAAAATTGGGAGGAAAGCACAGCATTGGTTTCAGCTTTGCAAGCTGAAATGTCACAAAAATTATGCTATTCTTCATGAAACTTTGCTTAATACTGGCCAGAATCTTACTGGATACTAATATATGATCAGCTCAAGGAAGTTGTCATAGCTAACTGATGAGGTGCTAGTCACGTGTCAGTCATGTTTTGGATTATGCACCTAGTTGGGGACATAGCACACATCTGATCAGTTTGGTACCTTGCCAATTTGCTCCAATTATCTTCTGAAACTCAATGAGTATAAATATTTAGTAAGCATGTGACTGCTGTCTTTCTAAATTGCTGCATCCCAACAAGATTAAGTGTTTACTACATGCTCAGTACAAAGGACATCTGAAGAAAGGTTCAAATGCAGATTGGTTGGTTCATATATACAATGCATTTCAAGTAGAGATGGGCACGAAACAAAAATATAGTGTTTCGTTTTGATTCATTTTTCCTTTCCTTTCCTTTCCTTTCCTTATTAATGAATTTTAAAGAATTTTTGGAATGAAATGAAACAAAGTGAAATGATTTGCTATGCTATAAAAATGGCTCCATTGGGTCCTAGAAACACCAAGTTTGGTGGGTATCTTCTTTGGACTCTTTTCTTTAAGCCCTCCAAATTTGGAGAGGTTTGGGGTAAAAGGGGCTGTGTTATTAAACTCCAAATTGGGTCCCCAATGGAAAAAGAGGAAGAGGGAAAATGTGGCATTATTTTAAACTCAAGCCTCATTCACCTGATCCCCTCTCTGCTGTGGAATGGGAAGGAAGATGATTGAGACAGTGCTGATAAGTCTTGCTTGGAAGGACTGCTAAATGATAAAGCAATAAAAAGCCAGTTTTACTCTCTGAAAGACCAAGATGATACCTTTATAGGTCACTAATAAAAGAAAAACTTTTGAGTTTGGCATGCTATTAGATAAATAAGCAAAATGTCTGGTATTTACTTATATTCTCCATACTAGGTACATTAACCACAACAGAGGCATTCATTTCCGTTACTAAGGCCACACATTCCTGCTTGGGAGCAAGTCCTATTGGACCCAGTGGAGGCTACTTGTGAGTAAATATGACTAAACCTGCATGGCACAGCTCATTACTGATACTGTTTCACTCTGCTTACTCAAACTGGCCCAGACTAAATGGAGAATTGCAGCTGTCAAAATATTGGTGAAATTTTCTAAGTGGTAGCTGTGTTATTTACTTAAAACTGCAGCTGATGTTGGTTAACATCCACTGATTTTATCCTTCATGCATGTAACACACTTCACACTAATCTTGCATAATTAAACATCTCCTAGCCTGTGTTTCCTTCAGAACACGTAGAAGTTACATACATGTCCCAGTAGCTCAGAAGGCAATCAGATCTACACCTGCATAGTTTCAATGGCTACAGTTTTGCAGATGCAAACCATTCATGGGACCACGTATCTCCACAGCGGGTTTGTAGGTTCAAGTACACGTTATGTAAGACCGGGGGCTAGTGCCAAATCCAGCATGTTGGTTGAATTCTTCTCTCCCGTTATGTCCAGCATCAACTTGATTCATGCTGTGAGGCCACTGGTTGTCTCTTATTCCACCCATGTCTCACAACCTGGCTGTCAATGGTAGAAAGATGTACAAAATACCAATATCACGTCACTGGTCAACAATGCTGTGCAGAGAACTTGATATCCTCTACACAACTCCACCCATAACTGGTCAGCTAGTAGCAATGACTTGTCAAACCTTCAAGGTCCACAATCTACATTTCAGGAATGAGCCATCAAGATTTGTAACTCATAATATAAAATGTTTTGGCAAATTTTAGACTACAAAATCTGCACTTGGGTTTGAAATAATGCTCATGAAACTGAATACAGAGCATTAAACTACAATACTATGTTTTATACTTATCTATTAGTGAAACATATGAATCAAATCGAGAATAAAGATCACTTCATCCTTGTCGCCTCCCTCCATTCATTCATAAATCCTATTTCATTTAAACAACGTAACTGCTTAATACTTGGAAAACTATTTTGTTAGAGTGGGAGCCTCTCCAAATACAGTATTTATCAGTCTGACTATACTCCACCTGACAGTCAACATTCAGCATGAAGAACAGAGAGAATGTGGGTTTAGTGTCGGAATACAAACTGAAGGGCCTAAGTAAACTACTCTTCATTCATTACACTTTTTTCACTTGCATTCCCTTTGTAGTTTCAAATGCAAACAATGTTATTCCAAAGCTCATAGAAGTCCATATTCAACCATGTTTGTTGTGTTGAACTGGGCTTGCGAGAGCTGTAACAGCTATATGGTGAAGAGTTATGATCTGACTTTTTTCATACAGAAAAGCATTGGATTTTGGCTGGGGCAAAAGCATGATCATTTCATTCATTTTGTTTCTGATATGAACATAACCAATGCCTGCATAAATCAGATGTAACAAACTTATAATTTTTGAATGTGGAAAACAGCAAAACTGCCACATTTGCACACCCCTACGTGAAAAAATCACTCAGAATCTACCAATAGGTCTTGATCTGTTATCTGCCCAGGAGGTGTGCAAGATATAAAGTTCAAAGCTATCTTAATGGCGCAGGCAGTTTAGACAAGGGGTTTTAATTACGGTATGCTTATTGTGCAATCATTGCTCCAAATGACCAACACTCTTTGAACCCAGGCTTCACTGCCATCTAGAGCAGTGGTTCTCAACCTGTGGGCCCCCAGATGTGATGAAGACTTCTGGGAGTTGCAGTCCAGGAACATCTGGGGACCCACAGGTTGAGAACTACTGATCTGGAGCAACTGCTGAGTGATACATAATGCCTGCAGGCTACATGGCTGTTCCATATCTAATTTTAAAAGGAATAAAATAAGATGAATATCGTGGTGCCTGGAATCTAGCAGTATTACAAAGCTGTAAATAAATAATTCTTTTAAATTCCAACTTATTCCTAGAACTAGTCAAGAGACGTGTAGCCTAAGGGTACAGTAGTACTGTGTCTAAGAGCTTTTGTGCTTAACAATATTCAGGTGTTGGAAGGACATGTTCAACAAACATTAAGATTCAAAGCAATTTTATTTAGTTATCCTTCATATTCTTTCTCCCAAGGAACTCATACACAGAGACTATTCCTTCTTTTCCTTGCAGCAAGCCTGCGGGATGAGTTTAGGCTGAGAGACAGGATAAGAATACAAAAGTCCTCCATGGTTTGGAACCACGTTATTTGTTGGAGTGCCATTCCCCAATGTCATCTGCCAGATCACCAGAACCTCCCAGATGTTCCTTCATATTGCCACCCCAGGGCCCACAAGAGGCAGCGCCTTCTCCATGGTGGCACCAAGGTTGTGGAACCAGCTTCTGCAGGAGTTATGTCTGACTCCCTTCCTATTGATGTTCAGGAGACAGCTCAAAGCAAAGCTTTTCAGGGAGGTCTTCCATATTGACTCTGGATGACTTTATGCCTCTGGCCCTGCCATTATAGGAACATCACCTCCAATGTCATTGTGTTTTATGGGGGTTGATAGTTTAAATTGTTATTAATCTGTTATTGTTTTATTTATGGTTATTTTGTATAAAACACCAAAAATAGTGCACATCAGTAATAGGGTGGTATCTAAATCCAGCAAGCAAATAAATAAACTAACAAGATTGCCTACTCAGCACCAGCATTGTTTGAGGATTCAGAAAACCTGAGTCACTTCAGTATGGACGAACTCTGTCCACCAGAGTGTTCAAGACAGGGTGCATGGTGGGAAAAGCAACAAAACATGGAGCTAGGAAGACTGTAGAGGAGTTGTTCAGAGCTCTAGATTGAGCAGCTATTCACAACTCTATGTCAAACAGGGATGGCATGTGCCTGCCCCACTGCCTGGTTTGCTCAGTCATGTTACTCCCCAAAATAATCAAGAAAGCATCAGACTTGCTGCCTAAATACAGCCTTAGATCTCTCCTGACAAATCAATACTGTATAAAGTTTTGCAGTCATGATGTTTAACTTCTAGTACGACTTCCCCACAAACAAAACATTCTCTAATTGAAATCAGTGGAGCCCAGATGTGCTTAACGCTGGCTTGGTGGCGCCCAAGCAATCTACAGTACAGTGGTACCTCTGATAACGAACTTAATTCGTTCCCAAAGGCAATTTGTTATCCGAAAAAAAAGTCCGAAATATGGTTTCCTATTCAAATGAATGGGAAACTGATTAATCCGTTCCAGATGTCCAAAAAAAGCAAAAAAAGCTGTGTCCCCCCCCCCACCTCTTTATAAAGTGCATTTTTAAGGCATACAGTGCTGGAACACTAACCCCCAGAGCACTCCCCCTGCAATGCAATGCAAACATGGAGAAAAGAAAGCAGCAAGACTACCCTAGCATTTTCTCACCAAAAATGCAATGGTGGGAAATGCAAACAGACACAAACACAAGCAGAAAGACTACTCCAGCCTGTTTCCACCCAAAATACAAAAAGCAATGGAGAGATTAATAAAAGCTAGCTCCATACCTTTCCAAGTTTGAAAGGTCCAAATTCATGAGCAAAATATGTCCAGAATGGCTCCAAAACACCATAAAAACTGCTCTCATTCCTCCAACCCCTCCACAAACTACTGGGGAGGGGGGCTGTAATGCATCCTGGGTACACTTTTTTTGCAAGCCATTTTGAAACATTTGTTATCCGAGGCAGCCCATAGGCAACATTTGTTATCTGAGGCAGTCCTATACCCAGAAATTTTCATTTGTTATCCAAAAACTTTGTTATCCGAGGCATTTGTTATCCGAGGTATGACTGTACTTTTATTTCCACAGGAGGTACTCTCCTGTGTTTCGTAGTTCTGCAGGAATAAATTATTCTCAGTCTGTTGGCTCTAAACCTTGGATTCCTTCTCTTATCTCATTTCTTGTGGGTCAGACGTATACAGTAGTCCTGCTTGCCACAAGAGGCAAAAATGGAGCACAGCTAGTCAGAGGCTAACAGGGATACTGTAGGAACTAGGAAGCACAGATAAAAATGTAGACAGTGTTAAAGACAGTTCAGTTCATTAGCCTATGCCACTCTGCTCCTTTTTATCAGGGACAATAGTATAACAAATGTCAAGAACAGGAACAAAAAAAAATAACATAAATATTAATGAGAGGAAAGCACTGTTTCAGATTTCACCCCTCCATCACCACCCTGTGAAATTGTCTAGATTAGAAGCATGGCAATTCATCCGCTTTTGTCTGTAAGCACAACTAGAATTATAATTCGCATTGGCAACGTCTGTTGGTATTTGGAAAAACAAAGCATGCAACTCTGGCTGTTTTGTCATAACAATTCAACAGGCTGAACATAAAATGAAATGTGTGTGTAACTCTTTCATAACCATGCTACAAATACAATGTAACACACAATAGTTGTTTAAGTGATGATAAAGAAACTTCTGTACCGACAACAACTGTTGAACTGCAGAGATGGAAGGGATCCCATGGGCCATCCAGTCCAGCCCCTCTTTTAAGGAGGCACAAGGTGGAACCGAACTCCCAGCATCGGATCAAAGTCACTGAGCTATGAACTGCATAACAGAATTTACTGTTTGTCCTACTAATTATTAAGCTTAGGGCAAAAATGAATCTTCCTGCTTTCAAGGACAAAAAAGAAAAGCTGTTTGTAGATAAGCCTTGTATATTGCAATCACCCAGACCCTCACTGTGTTTTTTTGTGGATTTCTCCATATATCAGATATGCAAGGTGGGAAAGCTAATTTGGC
The DNA here is from genome assembly GCA_023846285.1 of Phrynocephalus versicolor. NCBI lineage: Eukaryota > Metazoa > Chordata > Lepidosauria > Squamata > Agamidae > Phrynocephalus > Phrynocephalus versicolor. Next base: position 11,509,681 of record JAHTLZ010000195.1, read on the forward strand.
TTCACAAAGTGATCTATTAGTACTTTATTAGGTTTCTTTTTAACCTTCAAAAACAAAACCAACAAAAAACCACACCACGTCCCAAAAAATCTACTAAGGAGTTAAATCTATCAAACTTCTAAATTTGATTCTAAAATATCCCAAATTTCTAAAATATCCCAAAGAGACCTTCCAGGAAAAAAGAAGGAGGCAGATATGAGATAAACTCTTGAGACTTTGGGAATAAAGAGGATTTCTCCCCCCAAAAAAACCTTGTTAAAAGACCCCTCAAATTCTAAAACTGAACGCCAGCAAAATCAGTCAGCCCGGAGAATCACATGTCATGTTTGAACTCCATTGGCTTTGGGTATCCTGCACCTAGTTCTGAAAACCAGCGCATGCGCTCACCAGCAAAGCTGTGCCCCGCCCTTCATCCTATCGTGTACAACAGGAGGTTCCCTTCCGCCCTCTCAAAGCTCTGGTCCGAATGGCACGGAGGTGGTGGAGGAGGAGGAGAAGGAGTTTCGCAGCGCGCAGGCGCACACGTTTCCCGTCGCTCGGGCCGGCTCGAGGCAGCCCTCTGCCGCCCGCGCGAGCGCGCTGGTCGTCATGGTGACGGGACGCGGCTGGCGCCTCGCGCCGGTCTCGCGCCGAGGAAGCAACAAGAGGGCTTGGAGCGGGCGCCGTTCGCAGCCATGACTGACATTCTGTGCGATTGGCTGAACCACGAGGTGAAGCTCTCGCGGACCGTGGGTGAGTCCCGGTAACAAGCCCCGCCGGCAGCCCGGCTCTGGAAGCGCGGGTTTTACAAGGAGGAGGAGGAGGAGGAGGAAGAAGAATAAGCCGGGCAAACTGGCCATTTTGCAGCGCTCATGGAAGATGCGAGTGCATTTGGTCACAAAAAAAATCAATTCCACCCCCATCTAAGTTGAATGCCCTGTGTTGTTTTAAAAAAAAGCGTTCTGCCCTTTATTTATGCTTATATTGTTTTTAATTTAAAATTAAATTAAATTTTAATTTTACTTTAATTTTACTTTATTTTGGCACGAGGTATCAAGAGGTATTTCATTAAAAAAAAGGGGGGTAGCTGTGTTATTCCAGTTTCACCAGAAAGAAGGAAGAAAAATTCCCTTCAGAACTTGCCAATCATTTCTTCTAAGAACTTCCTGGCGCCGGGGTTAAATGGCTTTACTGTCTGCAGCCAAAACTGTCCTCAGCACTCCTGGTTCAGTCCCAGGTAGCCTGCTCAAGGTTCACCCAGCCTTCCATCCTTTGGAGGTTTGTAAATTGAGTACTCAGCTTGAGGAGGGCTCCTGGATAGGAAGATTAGATAATTAACTTAAACCCAGAAAGAGTTTAAAGTTTAAAGTGCACATTTTCGTTCTTGAAGATGCCACTCGCAGAAAACCCATAGGTGGGCAGGACCAATTTTAAGAACACTAAAATACTGCAAAATCATGTACACCTCTGGGATTTTGGTTCTTTATCCTAATCAAAGTTTTGAGATGACAGATAACTACATTATTGCAGAGCAGTTTGCAGGATGCTATAAAGAAAAACAAGTACAAGGAATGGAAAAATGGGAAATGCACCAAAGAGGAATACAAGCAAACAGCTAATATATGCAGGGGGATGGTAAAAAAAGCTAAAGCGCAAAACGAACTTAGATTTGCCAGAGACATTAAAGATAATAAAAAGTGTTTCTTTAGTTATGTCTGCAGCAAAAGGAAAAATAAGGAAATGATAGGCTCTCTGCGTGGCGATAATAACCAGTTCCTAACAGGAGACAAGGAAAAGGCAGAACTATTCAACACCTTCTTTGCCTCTGTTTTCTCCAAAAAGGAAGAAAGAGATCCACTGGGACAAAGACTAGATGAGGTAGGATGGGAATTACAACATAAAATAGGTAGAGAGCTGGTACAGGAACACCTGGAAACATTAAATGAATTTAAGTCTCCGGGGCCAGATTTAGTAAGGCCTTTGATAAGGTTCCCCATGGTATTCTTGCTAAGAAGTTAGTAGAAAGTGGGATAGATAGTGCTACTGTTAGGTGGATTTGTAATTGGTTGACTAATCGCAGCCAAAGGGTGACCATAAATGGCCTCTCCTCAGCTTGGAGAGACGTGATCAGTGGGGTGCCCCAGGGTTCTGTTCTGGGTCCAGTGCTGTTCAATATCTTTATTAATGACTTGGAGGAGGGAATAGAGAGTATGCTAATTAAATTTGCAGATGATACCAAATTGGGAGGGGCTGCAAATTCCCTAGAGGAAAGGATGAAAATCCAAAAAGACCTTGACAGACTAGAGTGCTGGGCCAAAGCTAACAAAATGGATTTCAACAGAGGGAAATGTAGGGTACTACATTTAGGTAAAAAAAATGAATTGCACAAATACAAGATGGGGGATACTTGTCTGGAGGATAGTACCTGTGAAAGGGATCTGGGAGTCTTGGTGGACCACAAATTGAACATGAGTCAGCAGTGTGATGCGGCGGCCAGGAAAGCCAATTCGATTCTTGGTTGTATCAACAGAACCATAGTGTCTAGATCAAGGGAAGTGATAGTACCACTCTATTCTGCTCTTGTCAGACCCCACCTGGAGTACTGTGTCCAGTTCTGTGTGCCTCAATTTAAAAAGGATGTTGACAACCTCGAGCGGGTGCAGAGGAGGGCTACCAGGATGGTTGAGGGTCTGGAGAAAATGTCTTATGAGGAACGGCTTAGGGAACTGGGAATGTTTAGCCTCTCTAAAAGAAGACTGAGAGGGGATATGATAGCTATGTTTAAATATTTGAAAGGATGTCATATTGAAGAGGGAACAGGTTTGTTTTCCGTGGCTTCAGAGACTAGGACTCGGGGCAATGGTTTCAAACTACAGGAAAAGAGATTCCATTTGAACATTAGGAAGAACTTCATGACAGTTAGAGCTATTCGGCAGTGGAATATCCTGCCACGGAGGGTGGTTGAGTCTCCTTCTTTGGAGGTTTTTAAGCAGAGGCTGGATGGCCATCTGTCAGAAATATTGTGATGGGGGTTCCTGCATGGCAGGGGGTTGGACTAGATGGCCCTTGAGGTCTCTTCCAACTCTATGATTCTATGATTCTATGATTCTATGAATAGAAGTTTAGTCAGGTTTTTATCTCATAGTGCTCAGCTGTGCATTCTATTTTAGATCTTAGGCGCTCTGAAAAACTATGCCGCATAAGGAGCCTTGGTGGGAATAAGGAATTATTAATGGCAGAATACAGAGCCCTTTTCAAGAATGAAAGGTGTAGTTTTGGGGTCAGAGCTGGCATGGTGCTCTTTCATTCCTGTACTGCTTAAATGTTTTTAGTGAAGTCAACAGTAATGACCTTTGGGCAGTATGTGCTGCTTTCCTCCAGTTCTTATACTCTAAATCAGGGGTGCCCAAACTTTTTGTAAGGAGGGCCAGATTTGGTGGCTGAGAATGTGTCAGGGGCTGGTTGCTCCCCGACCTTGCCACCCCACTGCAAGCCCCACCCACTGACCCCTTGCAACCCCACCCACAGGAAGGAAGGCAGGGACCAAGGGAGGGAGGAAGGAAGGTGGAAACCAAGAGAGGAAGGAAGGAAGGTGGGGACCAAGGGAGGGAGGAAAGAAGGAAGGTGGGGACCAAAGGAAGCACAGGGAGCCATGGCCACAGGTCGCCCCTTGGAAGAGGTGATCTGTGTGACCTTGCACCCCCCCAAGCTCCCCAGCGGTGGTGACGGCTCACCCGCCAGCCCACCCCAAAGCTCCTTGGTGGTGGCAGAGGCCCGCTGGCCTGCCCACCCCCACACATTTCCCTGCGGTGCCGGTGGCAGCAGACCGCCCGTCCGCCCAAGCTTCTACACACACTACAGCAGGCCTGTCCAACAGGTAGACCGCGGGCTACTGGTAGCCCGCGAAGGGTTCAAAAGTAGCCCGCCGGCCATCAATTTAAAAAGTAAGGGGATAAGTTCTCCACCCCTCCCTTCCCCATCCCAAGGACCAACACTGCCCCAGCAAAGTTCTGGGTCTGTCAGCCCACTATCTTAGCTGAGCGGGACAGTTCAAGGGCCATGGCACATTGAAATCCGTTCCCTCCAGAACAGATTAATTGGTTTTCAATGCATTCCTATTTACAAAAGTTTTCACTTATGAGCATGTGCTTGGAACTGATAAAATTCATAAGTAGAGATATTAGTGTAGTAGCCCTCAGGCACTTTGGGCCAGAAAAAGTAGACCTTGTCCTGTTCAAAGTTGAACAGCCTTGCACTACAGTGTTTGTAGAAGTTTTTTTTTAAACATGGGGTGAAGGAGGGGGAGGGAGGGGCGGGCCAGCCAGCCGCGGGCCACTCAGAATGGCCTGACGGGCCGGATTTGCCCACCCACCCCCGGGCCGGACTTTGGGCAAGCCTGCTCTAAATACTATGTCATTAGAATACAGTACTTTTAATCCTCTCTTCCTGTGCAGATGAATTTTAGTGATGTGGCAGAAAAACATAAATTTAAAGTTGCTGCTCTTTTGACATGAGTGAGGGGTGGGGGCAGCCCTCCAAGAAATGTATTTTTTTTTGTTTACTGTTTTGAAAAACACAGATTTTTGTTACTGTAAAAATAAATTAAATGGCATGTGGAGGTTGAAATCTTAACTGGCATGAAAGTGAAGGCCACAGGGCCTCCTTTACCTGTCTCATGAGCTAACATTTATGGCTGTTGCTTCTGCTAGTCCTAAACCATAGGCAGAGTGATGATGACATTACAGTAAAGATTCAGATAAACGGCATTCAGGAGACAGTATGAATGGAGATCATGGAGAAAGCAAGTCCACAGATTAAGATAAATGGGTTTAATCCAAGTGTTGTCTCAGTCCAGACTAGGTCAACTGTTTTGCATAAAAACCATTGTTGGGTTCAACACCTGTTGATTTTAGTTAATGATTGAGAAACTAGTTGTGGAAAGGATGTCTATTGGTTGAGATGCACATTAATTAATTAGTTAATCATCATATGCTGCCATGCCAAATCTGATTTGTAGCAACCCTGTCAAAAATTTTTTTGGCATAGAGCATTCAGAAGTGTTTTACTGCTTTTAAAAAAAGTTTTGTGACCTGTATTTGCTGTAGCAGTTCCAAATTGGAGAAGGTCTGAGTTAATGTCTTAAAGTGGCAGATCTGCATAAGTGAAATCTCTATGGCATACAGTGTTTACTCAACAATGTGCCGATTCAGGGGAGTTTCCTCAGTTAATAAGGACTCTGGAGAATAGGCAAGCAGTCTGCATAGTCACAATGTGTTTATCCAGAAATTCTGTTGTTTCAGCTGAATATCAGCCTTCAGGCAAAAATATCACCCAGGCTGGGGAAGGACATCCTTGGACTTTGAAGCAGGATGATTAAATTATGCTCTTTGCTGGTTTTGGTGAGGCAATTACAATATAAAGGTCAACATTACTCCTTTTATCCAAAGCTTTGCTGTGCGATTGATTCAAAAATCACAAAGAAATTTCTGCACACTAAAACCCATCAGATTTTGTGTTGTGTGTGTGTTGTGTCGTTACAGTCGTGACCGACTCTGCGTGACTCCATGTCCATGGAGTTTTCTTTGCAGGAGTACTGGAGTGGGTTGCCAGTTCCTACTCCAGGCGCCTACAGCACCTGATATTCCCTGGTGGTCTCCCATCCAAGTACTAACCAGGCCCGACCCTGCTTAGCTTCTGAAATCAAGCAAGATCGAATGTGCTTAGGGCATCTAGGCAGCTCATTTTTTATTTTATTTTATTTATTTATCATCAGATTTTATTTTGTATAAACATTTATGGATTACAACCTACTGTTTTATCTCTTCTAACACAAAAACACGCCTTCAAACATAGAAAATTTAAGAATTTGGTCCAGCACGTTTTTATTTCAGTACATTGTTTGTTACATGCTGACAAGACACCTCTGACCCATGACAACCTTAAGAATGACAGATCTCCAAAATGTCTTGCCCTCAATTGCCCTGCTCAGCTCTTGCACACTCATGAGGTCTCTTCCAACTCTATAATTCTATGATTCTATGATTCTTTACAGAGTCTGTTCATCTCATATTTGGTCTGTCTCTTTCCCAGCATTACTGTATTTTCAGAGAATCTTGCCTTCTCGTGATGTGCCCAAAGTAGGAAAACCACAGATTTATCATCTTTGCCTCCATAAGCTTGATTTGCTCTAAGACCTACTTTCTTTCTTTCTGGCGGCCCAGGGTATTTGCAAAGCTTTTGTCCAATGCATTTCAAACATAACCATTTTATCAGCTTTTTTCCTGTCCAGCTTTCATACCCAATCCCATATATGGTGATTGGAAATACAACAGCATGGGTGAGCTTGGTCTCCAGTGACAAATCCTAATACTTGATTATCTTTTCTAATTCCTTCACTGCTGCCTTTCTGAGGTCCTGAGTACACCATGAAATATGGGATTTACTCAGTTTATAAAATGGATGAATTCAAATTAAATTTTCCTGCCCACTTGATGGAACGACTAAATTGCATCTGTCCAGCTTTTTTGGCTCGCAAACCAGAATTTTTCACTCCTGACTAGAGGCTCTTACTTTCTTCTTGCTGGACATATTCACAAGAGCTTTTTCCTATGCTAATGGTGTGTGTGTGGTTTGTTTGTAGAGGAGGAGGTGGGAGAAAAAGAGCACAGTGGTGTGAGGGGGCAAAGCGTGTGGGGGGGTAGAGATTGTCCATTCATTCACAAAGAAGGAGTGTTCAGGAGCCAGTGTGTAGACAAGGAGATTAATATAAATGGGTTTAATCTAAATGTTGTCTTAGTCCAGATAAGGTTAGCTATTTATTTTGTTCTCTCAATAACCCATTTATTCATAGTACTTTATCTCTTCCCAGTGTTTTCAAAGTGCCTTTCACTTTGCTTTCTAGAACTGCAGAACTTTCTAGAAATCCATGGGATTCCTCTTCAAAGGAGTGTGCTATCCTTTTATCTCTGTCTGGTTTCAATCTACAGTTAATTTCATCCAAAGGCAGTTGCGTTTAGAAGTGCCTATCTTTTTATGTGGACTTTAAATTCACCAAGAATGTTGTTTAAATCATATTTTGGTGCTACAATTCTTTAGTGTTCTTTTTCAGCTTAACTATTGTATAATGTTGGATTTCATGATCAGCAGAACTCTCAGCTCCTTGTTATTTTTTGCAGAGAGAATACAGGTTCATTTCCTGCTTTCAGTTACATAGTCTATTTAATTTCTATGGTGATGGCTATATGTATAACCCCTCTGGTTGCTTGAAACATGTATTTGCAGTAAACAGACTGCAAAATCTGTGAGTTGCTCTTCTTCTACACTTCTCTAGATCAAAATTTCAACAACATTTGATTGTGCTTTGTTTCCTACTTTTGTACTGTATTCTGGTCACTACCCTGGGTGACTGTGCTACGAGTCCAGGCTTGTGTAATAACGTACTGTTTGCTCCCTTGCCCACACACATTGTTTTAATGGTGGAATATGTGATACGACAGTTATAATATGCAGTAGATTGTTGATTGTTGTGATCCTTGTACTTGAATGAATGTAGGGCCAATTCATTCATTACTGTAGAAGAGCTTCCTTAAAGACTCTTGCCGTGTTGCATCAGTCGCTATGGTGGATGGGGAATTCTAGAAAATGCAATCCAAAAAGGAACTTTTCTAAGCTTTGACTTAACAAAAGTGATGACTGATCAAATCAGTTATAATGACTTACCAATTTTATAGCTGTTTTGTCTTAAATGTTGAGCCCAAAAGAAAGGTGGTTTGTTGAAACTTTGTTAAACTATGAGGTGTATGTAGTTAGTAGACTGCCGTTTGCTTTCTGGCTTATATACCTCTGTTGATATCAGCCAGGCTTGATTTAGGGGTGCCTGTGACCATATTAATGAAATTGCAGCAATTGATACAGGTTTGGGGTAGACTGATTTGCTTCTTTTTCCATTGAGTACTCAGTGTAATGGGATATGTGAACCAACCCAGAGCCCCACACCCAAGTTCATCGCTCTACATCCAAATTAAAGACTCATTCGTTTTTTTGAAAAAGATGATAGTTTTGAAATGATACAGAAAGGCAAAGCAAGGTGCACACACACTTCCACACAAATCACCTTGTCTCTTGCCTCATGAGCACATGCACACACACACAGAGCACTGCCAGCACACACCTCCCTCAGCAAAGACTCTCTTCCACAATGCTTTATTTTTTAAAATTTTCTCCTGGGCAGCCGTCCTTTTTTTTAATTTTTATTATTTTTAACAGCTTAACTACCAAAGCTCTGATTCAGAAGCTAGCAATTGAGACAGTAAAAAGACTGCCTCATTGCCTATACAGTTCTTTGAACAGCACCACCTGCAAGGCTGCAAGAAGAACTGCAAGCAGTTTGATTTAAGTGTGGCCAGACAAGAATTCCAAGGTGTGAATTTATAGTGATTGTGAGTGAATTTACACTTCTCTCTCTTTGTTGTTATACCCTAGATGGAGAAAGCATGTTGGTGGAATGAATAATTCCCACATTCTTTGGCATGTGTGTGTGAGAGAGAGACAGAGAGTGGGGGAGATGCTTCTCTATCTAGGTATTATTACAGCTGCAGAAGAAGCTACAGGACGGTTACTCTCACTCTTTGATGGCTACATGTAAACTGATGTATATCTAAAACCAATGGAAATGTTTGCAAAAAACAGAAATGTTAGTAAAAGGCAGTGGTGTGTAGTTTGATTATATATTGCACATCTACCTTGTCTTTCAAAAGGAAGAAGCGCTCAAGGCAGCATACAGGTTTTGTAAAAGAATAAAACAAGAGAAGTCAAATTTATATATAAAATCATAAAATCAAATAAAACCATTGAATCAACTAAGATCAGTAAAACCATGAAAATTAAGAGCACAATTAAAAACACAGCACTAGGCATGGGTATGCACATCTGTTTTTCTACGTCAGATCAGAGTCTGAAACCTAATCATCTCCCTATTGTGTTGGTGATATACCACTGACTGACTGGGTAGTTTTCAATGTTATATAGAGACTACACATTGCTGCCCCTGCGCTGCCCCAGCATTGGTATTCAGTTTTCCAGTCTTCAAAGGATCAAAGGCTGAGTGAACCTCAAGCTGGCTACCTGGGATTGAACCTGGATTTTGAGCAGAGTTTTGGCGGCAGTACTGCAGTTTAACCAGTACAAAATGAGTCCCCTACAGAACTTTGTAGACCTCTAGGGAGAAGCTTGTGTTAATTACACCGACCTGACATTTATCCAATTTAGGGTTACTTTCAGGATGAAACCAGTCAGTCATTTCCAGTCATATCATAGAATCATAGAATCATAGAATCATAGAGTTGGAAGAGACCTCAAGGGCCATCTAGTCCAACCCCCTGCCATGCAGGAACCCCCAGAATTCATCCTTGCTCTTTTATATTTAATGAAATCAGATCAGGAGTCCTTCCCGAGAGAATTTGCTTCTGGTTACCTCATTGGAGAACTTCTAAACAAGTTTGAGCTTCAAGATGATTTTGATCAGTTTTCACAAAACAGGTGAGTAGCTTTAATCCAGTTCTGATGACACACAGTGTTGTGTATAATGCACATTAGTTAATATTGAATAGGTTCAGGTGGCAGCTATACGTCTGGCTGGGATGTATGGCCAAGATGGCCTTCCTGGAATCTCCCTCCTTCTTATCAATTTACCTGCTGTGTTTTTTTCCCCCCTGGGATCCATCTCTACACTGTCATCACGTCAGACCACAAAGCTTCTGCTCTTTCTCCTTGTTCTCCTGTCACTGCTTATTTATTTGAAGAGTGAGCCAGTGAGAGGGTAAGAACACTGAGGAGGAACACCAGGGTTCAGGCATGAGGCCCAGCAGATGCCTGCCAATGCTGCTCTTTGAAACTTGTCTTGATAGATTGAGAAAATGGCTTTCATTTCACTGGTTTCAATTTTTTGCAAATTGCTGTTTCCAGGACACACTGGGATATTTCATATGTCATGCTAAACCAGAATTTAATCAGAGGTGTGAACTGGAAGATGCAGCTGTGAGCTTTAGCCTCCCATCTTTTCCTCTCCTTTCTCCTCATCCTGCAGAATTGGAAATAATCCTTTAACACACGTGTTGAATCTTGACTCACTGAGTCACCCCTATTAGACCGCATGGTATGAATAATTTTTGTATTCATACAATAGTTTGAAACATGTTAGCTTTAGAAGATCACCTGTGAAGCTTACCTGTTAAACTAACCAGACAGATAAGGCAAAGACAAAAGAAAAAGAAAAAAAACAGAGAAGACAAAAATGTGTCCACTTAAAGATTGCTATATTTTAATGTAAGCTTTTGTGGACAAGTCCACTTTCTCAGCTTTTCCACAAAAGCTCACATGAAAATATAGCAGTTAGTCTTTTAGGTTTCACGCCATTTGTGTGTGTGTGTGTGTGTGTGTGTGTGTGTGTGTGTGTGTGTGTGTGTGTGTGTGTGTGTGTGTGTGTGAAAACTATAACGGGCCTCGCTACTAACAAAACCATAACTGGCCATTGAGATGATATAACTATCTGATTTAGGGAGAAAGTGAAGGTAAAAGTTACTAACGTCCCAGTCTTGCAGGAGAAGGAGAATGGGATGGTTACACTCCTGTGCCCATCTATCTCACTAAGCCTCGATTCAGTGGGAGCTGCAAACTGGGCCCTTCCTAGTACTGTACTAGAAAGTGAAGTATTGTTTTTGATTAGAGAACAAGAAGTTTGTCTGTGCTGCACCGGAGACACATGAGCAAGCTGTCTACCGTAGCCCAGCATAATCCCTGCGTATGAAAGAAGCAAACCTCAATTAATGTAGCCATTTTCGAACTCAATAAGATATATTTTATTAATGAACCTTGAATCTCACTCATTGGCTGTGGCTGCCACCAATTTTTCATTGTTCCTATTGCTACTTGTGTTCAGCTATATTATGCCCACCCCAGCACCAAGCATTTTTTTTTTTAATTGAAGGTACTACACTTACAGATAGGCTTTTGGGAAGACTTTCACGTTCTGAAGTCAGCAAGCTTTATGTGAAGGACTTATTTATTTTGTCATGTCCAGGCTCGCCAGTGCAAAACTTAACAACTTTTCTCGAATGGAGCCCACCCTTCAACTTTTGGGTGTGCAGTTCGATCAAAACGTGGCCAGAAACATCATGACCGAACAGCCTGGGGCTGCGACCAAACTCATATACCAGTTATATGTGGCTCTGGAGAAAAAGAAGAAAGCAGGGCTCACTGGTGTTGCCATGGATGCCATGAGACCTTCAGCTCACGCAAAGCTAAAGAGTGTGGGAACGGAGATGTATCGAGAGGTGAGTTTGATTCAGTAAGGACATTTTTCTAATGAGAGATTTTCTTTAGGAAGTAGCATATGAGCATGTAGCTTCTGTTTGTTCTACTTCATTCTTCTTTTACACAGAGGTGTGCTTATATGTGTTTTGTTTGATCCTTTTACCTCATCCAAAAGATGTCCACACGCTACATTTTTCAGAAGTAGGATCTAGCAATATCTTCTGATGTTATCTCTGATTTAAAGCCTGGAGAACCCTTGGCATAGAACTGATCTGTTCTTCCCAGCCTAAAACCTGTTGCATGAAACTGGAGCTTTGCTTCATAACTAGGGGAGCTGTTGCACTGGGCTTTATTCCTAAATTGACATGTGCATAGCATTGAGCTGTCATTTGTAGCATGTGTGTGAACATGTCCAAGCTTGTTAGAATTACTTTTCCTGGGTCCCAACAGTCATTTGAACACAGTCCCTGAGATCCTTCCCTAATTGGAATTAGGCCTCTGAGCTGGAAAAGGTTCCCTACGCTTGATACAAAATATATGCTGATTTAATTGTTTACTGATACCACACTTCTGTATTGAATCCCATACTGTTCTAAATGTCCAGGACCCATCTTTTTCATTCCAAAGTCAGGTAGATTAGAAAGATCGGTTCTTGCAGAACTGTTTGGATGCTACATCCTCTGTTGCTGACTTTGTTCCAGTCCTTGTGAGCGGCTCTAGTGGAATTTTAATACAAATGAGTTTCTCAACATTGTGAAGTCCTTTTAGTGCCAATACATATTCCAAAAGAAACAACTGTATGTGTGATATACATATTTGCAGTACCTATATGGGCATACACATGCTCACAGAGGCTCACATAAGGCATTTACATGCAGACACATGCACCGAAAAAGGATCTTGCAACATTTTCTGAATTCCAACTAAACCAAACAGTAACAAAACACACAAGTGTTCTTATCAGACGGTTGGTTGTGCCTTGGGGCTCATTCTGTCCACAAAGCTCTGTGACTGATAACCAAAACTGTTACACAGAGCATCCACAGAATTTACATTGAAGTACAGGTACTTCCACAATGGGCGTTGATATTCCATGGGAAGCATGTGATAATGCTGCTGATTTAAATACTTTGAGGCCAGAAATGGATGTTAGAAGTATTCTGTACTTGGGGCCAAAAGCATGTTGGTGCTTCAGAGATGTGATGGAGGCAGTATTATTGTGCCTGCAAAATCAGATTTCAAAGGAATCCCTTGCTTAAGTCGTGGAGATAAATCAAGCTCCTCCTGTGACATTTGTACTGTCCCATTTGGTAAGAGGTTCCCTGTTCCATTAGCAAGCAGCTAGCTATAAATTTCGTTTCTGCACAAAGAATCAAACCAGACAAAATAGTTAGCTCACATTTAGAAATCATCTGTCTGTTTTTCCCTCCACAGCATTATTTCTTTAGAGTTTTCTATCCCTGCCCTAGATGATGAAGAAACTGAGCACCTAAATAAATGCAGTGTTTGTTATTCCAAACAAAATCTAGAAGCTGGGCTACACACGCGTAATCTCAGAAGATCAGCATATTAGCTCTCTGTGGTGATGAAGATAAATTAACTCCCCGTGTAGATGATTTCCAGAAGCTTGGAGAACGTAGAGTGCCCATTGTCCCTAGCATCATGAGTACCTCGAGGAGTTCCCCCGCGCCTCACAAAACTAGAAAAGGGAAGAAGTCACGTTCAGTTTTCAGAAACACGCCCCTCAAGCTGAAAATAACTGCTCACCATGATCTCTCTAGAGCCATGGTGAGCATGGCCAAAACAGGTTTTAGCCCCTTTCCTTTGACTGTTCCACCATTCTAGCTAGAATTATTAGAGCTTACCTGCATAGGATGCTACACAGAGATGTTTTGGAATTTGGACATGGATCTAGGATAATGAAAAACTTCTACTTTAGTAGCCATGGCGATCATACTTGTAGGAAAAAGACTCTGAGACTGCTCCTTTGGGGTGGGGCACATGTGAAACGAAGCAGAAGAAACTGTAGCAATTTGTAGCTCCTCCAGCATTTCATGTTGTGTGGAAGGAAAATAAATGTATAAAATAGCTACATTTTCTACAATTTATTTAAAAATAACATCAGAAGTGCTTTCATTGTATCAGTGTACGCATTGATCTTTTTAGTATTGTATATTCACTGTTTCTCATTTAAATGCTATCTTTTAATTGTTGTAAGCTTCATTTTTTCCTTTTTAAACAGAAAACTGGGTTAAAATATTTTAAGTAAATAAAATAGTGAACATTATAGAGTACTACCTTTTATTTCATCATATATTTTATGGTTGTTGCTTGTTGGTTTTTTGGCAAATCCATGCTTTTTGTGCAAAAGATTCCCAGTTCAATATTTTACATCTCTGCTTAGGGTTTCTAAAGTGGTATTCATATTAGTCTTTGCAAGCATTTTGACAAAAAAAAACCCAAACAAAAGCAAAAATGGACATGCAGTTATTCATTAAGTTGTCACAGCATCTTTTGTTTTGTTTTGTTTTGTTTTGTTTTTGTTTCATGCTGAAACTGTTTAAGGTTGACTCTGAAACCTTCAACAACTACAGCCAATCAGTGCAGGCAGTGATTGAAATCATGTTCCTTAGCGTACGTAGTAAGTCAATGGGGATCACAGAATTAGTCGGAATCTGGTGATTCAGTACCTCCTTAATTTTCATTGATTTAAATGGGCCTACTCTAAAATGACTTTCTACATTAAGGGTTTTAGCCATTACTGTGTTAGATAGAGCAAGAAGGCAGTTTTTTATGTCACATAGATGAGGTATGGGTAAGTAGCATCAGGAAAACTGAGCAAACCAGTAAGACCACACCATAATGTCTAATGAGAATAATTTAAAATACGGTTTATATACAGTATTTAGCTCTTAACTATCTAATTTGTCTTGTTTTGTTCAAAACTAGATTTAAATCATAACAATCTTCTTTATAGTGGTATTATTGTCTTATGTCATTCAATACATATTAAAAATTAGAGATGGGTTAGAACCACTTGGAAGGAGTATCAGCAACAGATCAGATGGATGATTTTTTTCTTTAGCTTCTGGATAAAATTTAGACAAAAGCATCAACACGCCAGTATTTCAGTGTCCTCATTCCACGGGGTCAGAGTGTTGAGTCAACTGTCGTTTCTTCGTATAGTGCTTCTAAGTAACTGAGATAGCAACACATCAAACTCAAGTGTAAAGGTGACATGATACTTTGAGATGGTTAGATGTTGTAAATGTTTAGCATTTTGCATGGTATTAGAGGATGCTAAGGGATGAGCCAAAGGTGACCTGCAATGCAGATGCTATGATTCTGAAGACTTTACTTGCAGAAGTTCTCAGCTTCAGCTCTTGATATCTCCAGGTAGAAGGAGCAGGTAACAAATGATGGGGGAGGCCTTTTTCTGTCCAAGATCCTAGATAGAAGCTGCCAATCAGTGCTGGGTTAGATTAACCAGAGTTTGCAAAATATACTTTTTGGAGTCTACAATTCAAATAATACTCTGGCTAACCAGCATTACCACTGACTGTGATGACTAGGGAACTGTGGAGTTGCAGTGCAATCAAGTAACATCTTGAAATACTTGATACTGTTTTACTCCATATAAGGAAGGTTCCTATATGTCACTGTAAAATCAAGGTGTCTTCTTTGAGTATAACTGCAGTATAATGGTGTTGATATCTCCTGTACAGCCGATACTGCCATGTATTGCAGTCACCCTTTTGTTGTTGTTATTGTTTTGTTTATTAAGTTTGATTTAAGTTTGTCTTGTTTTGATAAATTGTTAAAATAAAAATATTATTTTTTTTAAAAAAAAGTCTTCTAATTTCAGCGCCTTAAAACACTTGTGCCACGTCAAGCAGATCTGTCACTCCAGCAGATTTCAGACAGCTTTCACAACAAAAGCAAGAATCTGGAACACAAACTAGCTTCTATGCAGTTTCTGAAGCAAGAGCAAGAGAAGAAAATCCAAGATGAAAAAAAAACTCAAGATATGGAGAAGGTGAAAGGCTATTTTACTTTATTTTTAGTTTCTCCACAAAGGCTGTTGAAAGTGTTTTACCAATTGCTTCATGTTTAAGCCTGTGAATTTCCAGGTAACGTAAATGCTTTTAAATTACAATCTTACATTAACCTAGCAAGAAATAAATGTCATAAAACTCAGTGGGAATTATTTCTGAGTCAGTATGGAAATGATTTTACCACGAGTTGAGAGGAAAAGAAATTATAGTGTTTTCACTGAATTGCATTTGGACCTCGAAAACCTTAACTTCTTTAGTGTTTTAATGATGATAGTGCAGGGAGCTAGTGAGTAATCCTGAGGAAATTAATTTGCATGTGGCAGATGCATCTGGTCTTCACGTTTTCATCTGATGAAGTTTTTAATGCTATTTCTAAATGCTGTTGTTTTTCTGGAAAAGGACCTCCTTTTATGCATGTTTTGGCCTTTTTCTACAGAGGAAGGATATCGGCTAGGTTCCGTCTTTTTTGACTGTAAGAATCGGTTAACCATCATGAAGAGTTAGACTGAGCGTGTAGTTTAAAAACTAGTTTCTCCATGACTGATTTGGTTGAAGGTTTGATTCCAAACCTGATTTCAAGTGTTTGCCATTGGACACCTCCGTGGCCTCCGATCCATATATTGTTATCAACAGCTTCTGTTTGTATGAGGCTCTGTAGCAAGTGAAGAGTCAGTGGTTGGGTCCTGATAAAAGACCCTTTGCTGTAAGGAGTATGAGCCATAGCGGCAGTGTAAGATGGCCTTTTCCTGAATTGTCCCACAGCCTTGGAAGTGCGGCAGTGTTCCTAGTCTTCTATAAAAGATGCAAAATCTTTCATTTCACAAATACTTGGTTGCCAAAATGGCTATTTACTTGTTTCATTTACAGAGAGAAATGTAAACACTAAAGGTAAAACTTGCTCCATATTGACAAATTGTAGTCAGGTACAGTACATGATTTTTGTCAATGGAGAGGTAAGTCAAAATGTTCAATGTGGTTGAAGTTTCTCACGTTGGAACCTGAAGATGAATCAGGTGACTATATAGTTAAATAGGGTCAGGAAGGTGTTCTACAACTCCCAGAATGCTCCAGCCAGCATGTCCATTGGCTACCCCCCCCCACATATTTTAGCAATATTTGGTGTTATATTCTAAATTACAATGTGTGGTCTCTTTGATTCTTATCCTATTACAGTCAATGAGAAGTTGTCATGTGGAATGACAAGTAACCTTGCATGGATCTCTTATGCAAGAAGTGTATCTAGTTAGTCACATCTAGGGATAGGAATGACTCTACAGGTAGTCTGTCATTTCCACAAGTAGGGAAGAATACAAAGATATGCATCAACATTCAGAACTTTTGTACGTTTAGAAGCCTATTTCTGTGTATATGCATCCTTCCTTGAAAAGGGGTTTTAAAAACATATTTTATTCTCTATTTATCAAACTTCACCATTTAAGACTAGAATGGTTTCCAAATGCTGTTTTAATGATCACCTTAATACATGCTTGAAGAGCAATTTGATCAAGGGTGACCTCAGTTTGATTACTAGTTCAGAGCATGCTTATTGGCAAAGAAATGAAATAAAGGTTGTTAGAAGCCTGGGGCACTTTTCTTATTACTTCAGAGATGCATGGAGGAGTGTTAATTTCCCATTTGATGTTTTATAATTCTTGGAATAGATTTTAACCTAAAGCGTGACTAGAAAATTAACTGTGCTGTTTAAGCCATGTAATTTAGTTTGGCTTTGTATGGGAAATATTTTAAAAGTGTTCATATAAATAGTATTATTCCAATGGACACAGTTTCAGACTTCCTATGTGGTTACAGCATTTGATTTTTTTTTTTTTTACTTTTGGTCAGCTGTTCAGTAGGAAACGAAGGAAATGTACATCTGCTTAAGGAAAACATTCAGTAAGGCTGACTGTAGGTCTGAGAAGAACCTGTGCTAAATTCCATGCCTATAACTCCTGCCCAACATATGTCCACTACAGTATCATTCTTTCTAGACAAACCCAGCAGACAGGATTCTCTGGCAGTTACCAGCTTTGGACCTTCTGAGTAATGAATGTTGGAGTTGCCATTTGAAGTTCCCATAGTATGATGGGGAAATGTTTCTTTGGGGTGTTGTAAGGAAATTTGAAAATGATGGCTTCAAGCTGCTTTACAAGGCAGGCCTAGGGCTTGTGTCACACTGGGGCAGAGGGACCCTGTTATAACACAGTTGTAAAGCATCCCAACTGAGCATATTGAAGTGACCCGGATTGTCTGAAAAGCTTAAAAGGATTTTTGGCAAACTCCACATGCCCATTTTCTTCAAGCCCATAAACCCATAAACAAATTAAGGCAGAGACTTGTCCACCCAAAAGACCCTACACCAAAACACAAGCAAAGCAATATAGTATATGTGGTCCAATGCAGTGAGGAGTGTGTAGAGTCGCAGACCTCTACATTGGAGAAACTAAACAGCCATTAAACAGGAGGATGGCCCAACGCAGCAGGTGCAAGAGCTCAGGACCAGAATCAGCTGTGTACCTTCATTTGAAGGACAGAGCACACTCGTTCAAAGACAAGGATGTACACAGATTAGATAAGGAAGATAGGTGGTACGAGAGAGGAGTCAGGGAAACCATTCATGTGTATATTGAAGATCCCTCTCTCAACAAAGGTGTGGGACTTAGGCACAATCTGTCTGTCACTTCTCATGCTGCCCTTCCATCCTCACACAAATCAGAAGCACTCCACACCTCCACCAGGAAGGCCATAGCTAATGACCCATCCTTAACAGGTGTTCAGTTGCATAGGTGAGACTTCCACACACCTCAGGCCGCTGTACATCCAGTGAGCCTCTTCAGGCCATCATCCACCTTATAAGCCTGTTCAGACCAGGGTGGTGTGAGAACAAGGTGAACTATAAATTGGAGGCCTCACACCCACTTTCCTTAGTCTGACAAAGCTACTTGGATGAGTAGTGAAATGTTTCGATCTCACAAGAAAAGTAGTCTAGTTGTCATGACTCAACATCTGGGTAACCTCACCTGGATGACTGAGAATCTGTAGGCATCATTTTTACCACTTTCTCTTCATAGAATCTAGTTGGAGCAAGTCAGACTAAGAGCCTTTTCACATGAACCCTAAGATCCGCTGGCCACTTAAATTTGGGACCAGAGATCTTGGGGGTTCATTGCTCTTCCTGTGTTCCCACCCCTCCGCACTTCCTTGCTCCTGTCTTCGTGAGGGGAGGGAGAAAAAAAGGGAGAAAAGAATGCAGGCTCACCTCCATCTGCCGGTCGAAGCCGCCCCGAGCCCCGTGGTCATCCTGATTCCTGTCTCTTAAAAGGGCGGGGGACAAAAACAACAACAAACAGAAGCAAGGAGACCCCGGCACTCACTAGGTTACATCAGCATCAGGGATTTTCACCCCCGGAGAGCAGGTACCTGAAAAGTGTGCTGGGACGCGCTTAGGTGGGCGTGGTCGCACTTAATTTTCTGTAAACTCCGGAGCTGGTGGGGAAACAATATTAAGCTCCGGAGCTGGGAGCCATTTGCCGCAGAGTTTAGGGGTTGTGTGAAAAGGCCCTAAGAGAGTGTGACTGGTCTAAGATTGCCCAGTGAGTTTCATTGCCAACCAGCTAAGAACCCATCTCGTGTGCCAGAATGTCTAGGGCTGTGCGCAACTCACATTTAAGGAACCCCATGGTTCATAGTGTAATAGACTAGGACTCAGTAGATTTGAGTTTGAATCCACACTTGACCATGGATACTCACCCGATGGGAGAGACTGGTAAAAATATTATTCTTATTCTTATTATTTATTAGATTTCTATACCGCATCATCTAGCAATAAGGCCACTCTGGGCAGTTTACAAAGATACATCATAATGAAACAGAACAATATACAATATTCTTTAAATTACCTTGAAAGATCTGTTAGGGAGTCAGTTCTGACTTCATAGCACAGAACACACATGGTTTATTACTTAGGAGAAGCACTTGCTGAGAATACCATGTACCAGTTGCAAGCAGTACTTATTATTTAAACAGTCTGAGGTGGTCTAATACCTGCCAAACCTACCAGAGTTACAGTCCAGAATAATGGTAAAATATAAGCAAACTTTTAACTTCTCATTATTTCCAAGTTTTTAAAAGTTCTTTTATAAAGCCCACAACCCCCAAGATTTACTCCCCCAGTAATATGATTGTGAAATTTATATGGAAAGTGGTTCTAAGCGTATAATCTTTAAAATAATAATCATCCTAGCTGGCTAACATGTCTTTCTAGCTAGCAGCTCATTCTTCTTTGCATTGGCTGTTTAGAAACTTGTGGAAAAACGAAGGCAAAATGAAGTAATGGCTAAGATTCAAGCAGCTATTATCCAGATTCCCAAACCAATGCCTCAGCACACTGTCAAAGCAATTCAAGAACAAAAATTACTGAGAAAGAAGAAGGAAGCAGAGGTAGGTTTTCATGTTTTACCTGAAAAACATTCAGGAAAATGTCTGTGTTTCTGGAAGAAGTTCCAAAAAATAGTAGAATGCAGTACTTACACCCTGGCGACACAAGGGAAATGTCCCCTAGTTATACCCCAGTTATATCCCTGTATTCAACTGCATTCTAAATGTGTTCACTTGCTTTATTTGATATAATAAAAATATGTTTCTAGATTTATCCATTATGTATCTGCATTTTAGCCATAATATTTGAAGGTTATGTATATATTTGTGTATTAGGACATACATGCTTATACAGTAATGTGATCAGATGGGGAAGAAGGTTGTCCTTTGGGGAACTTGTAGCATGGTCCCATGGGAGCTGGTTCCCAGGAGTCACATGAGGCACAGGAGATTATGAACCAGCCTGGCCCAGATCAGTGCCCAAGTTGGATGTCTTCGGCCTAGTGCAGGCATGTCCAAACTTCAGCCCGCCAGATGTTTTGGACAGCAACTCCCACAGTCCTTTGCCATTGGTAATCTAAGCTTAGAATTCTGGGAGTTGTGGTCCAAAACATCAGGAGAGCCCAAGTTTGGACATGCCTGGCCTAGTGGCAGGGCTACTGTTTTGTGCGGTAACGCTAGAACAATTTCCACGCAGAAGGAACAGCCACTTGAAGTGGGATTGCTGCCATCAAAGCAGTCTGTTCTGGTGTAGTCAGATGCCGTCCCTCCTCAACGTCTGATTGCACCAAAACCTTCGGAAAAGGTTATCTATAGACATAATGTAGTAGCTGACCAGATATTGCAAACAACTGGATTTCAGATTTTTTTTTAATCAGATGTCTTTGGGTGCAAGGGAAATAACTGTTCCCTCTCTTGTTCCACTTTCAGTAATAATAAATACAGGACAGCATCTCAATTAAGACTGATTATAAATGACAAATGAAGGAATTCTTCCCTTGTTTGTATGAGCAGTGCCAGTTTAGCATCAGCTGAAAGTTCTAGCTGTGCTTTGTCCAAAGCTTCTTTCTGCTATTGCAATGTATCTCCTGCCATCCCTGTCATCAGGGAAATGATGCTGTCCTTTTAAAAGTGATGCACTGCGTGACACTTCACTGAAGTTCAAGGAGGTTCAGTTTTAAATAGCAGTGGTCTGTTTCTTGCAGCATCTTGTTACCATGTCACAGAGGTGTTGTTGTGCAACGAGTCAGAAAGATGGGTCCTAGAAGTTGTTGGACTTCATTTCCCAGAAGTCATAGCCAACATGATGAATGGTGAAGGTTTCTGGGAGCTGTAGTACAAGAATACCTAGGGACCCACCGATTGGGAATTGTTGTTGAGGATTGACTCCACTTCCGTTGGCTGCAGTGGTCTTTTGCTTTGACTTATCAGCAATGTTACCTAAATTGCTCTAGAAGGAAGTCAACACTATTATGTGTGGAAATATGCCTTGATGACTTTTATGACAGTTAGTTAAACTTCATCTGCTCATAATGTTCTCTGCTATCTCTGTCCCCTGAAACGAAGGAAAGGTAGGCTTGTTTTATTTGCATCAAAGCAAAATGTTCTGTGTATATACTAACCCATAGCACTTCAAGCACTCTCTGGACAGTTTACAATTTAATCATGCAGGCTACACATTGCCCCTCTAGTAAGCTAGGTACTTGGAAGGATAAAAGACTGAGTCAACCATGAGCCGGCTACCTGGGATTGAACCTCAGGTCATGAGCACAGTTTTAGCTGCAGTGCTGGTATTTAACCACTGTGCCACAAGGCTCCTGAGCACTTCTTTGTATATTTTACCTATAATTCCATTCTGGTTCTGCATTGTGCTGCGTTTTTTTAAAAAAAAGCTCTTAAATTTTGAATGTAAGCTTTGCAGAATCGCAGTAGTGCTGAGGAAATGTGCTCCTTTTACAGGAATTGGGGGTGAGGTGTTTGGGTTTTTCTAGACAGGACCTCCTAGTATCTCATCACTAACAGAGTTCACACACTTTTTTCCAATCTGTGATTCATACATTAAAGTTCTTGTTAATATCCCATGAGATCTCATCACTTATTAGCACGTAGTTGAAATATACTTGCTTGTTTTCTAGAACACATATGTAGAAATTAGGAAGTTTGAGAAGCAGATGAGAAAAGAGATTGCCATGCCTGCCAAACTTACAGAGAGGTAAGTAATTTCCTGGAGCAAATTCACTGTTTCTTTCCCAGCTGTATTACATGGAACAGAAGCAAGCAAGGGTCTTCTGGTTTTGAAATTGCCAGTCATCTAGTTAACAAGCACTTTGGCCCAGTGGGCAAATAAGACTACATTGACCGAAAAGGTTATTTGCTGGGCATACTGTGTGCCTCCTGTTCCCCCCTCTTCTTATTGAAAGTGTGTTCCCTTGCTTGCTCCTCAAAGTTGGTTACAAAAATGTCTTTCCAATGTGCAATTGGAGTTAAAGCTTAGAAGACATTGCTTTTCTGGAGTACAGCTCCCAACTCAGTGTGACCAGTACTCATGCTGGCTAGTAATCTTTGTGTATATTCCTGTTTCAGTGCAGGTGGAGGTTTCCTGTAACTTTGGCAAAACATCAGCTTTAGGCTCTGCTCACAATTTCCTCCTTCTTCAGTTAGAGTCACTGGGAAGGGCATGGAAGAGAGGGCATGGGGACGAGGCTGCTGGCTTGGCTTGTCCATTTGTGTCCTCTTTGCTTGTCGGAGGAATAATCACCCATAGGAAAAAAGGCGCCTGAGGGGGGATATGATTGAGACGTACAAAATAATGCAGGGTATGAGTAAAGTGGATAGAGGGACGCTTTCTCCCTATGACAAAATACCAGAACTAAGTGACATACACTCAAATTGAGGGCTGGGAGAGTAAGAACAGACAAAAGAAAATATTTTTTCACCCAGCCCGTTGTTAGTCTGTGGAACTCCCTGCCACAGGATGTGGGGATGGCATCTGGCCTGGATGCCTTCAAAAAGGGATTGGACAGATTCCTGGAGGAAAAGTCCATCACAGGTTACAAACCATGATCGAGATGTGTAATTCCCCAGGCTTAAAACCAGGGTACTTCAAGGGCCAGATGCAGGGGAGTGGTATCAGGAGACAGATATCTAGTCTCATGCGCTCCCAAACGCATCTGGTGGGGCCGCTGTGAGATACAGGAAGTTGGACTAGATGGGCCTTTGGCCTGATCCAGCATGGCTCTTCTTATGTTCTTATGAGAAGCTTCTGACTGGCAGCTCTAAGCCTAGTGTGCCCAGCTTCTCTTCCCTTCCTTTGCATATTCTAAAAGCCAGGTCTAAAAAGTTTGTCAGCCTTCTAGAGCAGATTTTAAAAGCAGATGGGGACTGTAGTGGGAAGAAAAGGAAGCACCTCCTCCTGGATTCACCGGCAGAAGCCGTTCTATTCCCACAACCACACAGTTCAATCCTGCCCAAGATTATGCAAGGCTCCCAATTAGAAGCGGACCCAGTGCCCCATCTAACACAAGATAAATACTTCTCCTGCTGTGTAATGTGGCCTTAGGCTCAGTTGATGTTGCAACTAGATAGCCCAGTTGTAAGACTGTTTACTAATCTATATTGTAATATGCAGCCTCACTGGAAGGGCAAATCAGGGCAACACTTCCATGGATGAACTCATTTTAAAGGTGATGTAGAAAAAGACTTTAAGTTTGGCTAGCAGAAATGGACATGAATTGTTCTTCAATGCTTTGACACAGTTCAGTGCATTGGGCCCACAGGTGCTGCATGGGTGACCCAGACTCCCCACCCCACTTCATCCTGCAGGCACCCACTCAGAGGAAAAGGCAAGAGAGGTGAGCTTCTGAATAGGCGCCTGCAGGAGGAGGCAAGACAGGGAATCCAGGTTACCCATGCAACACCCATGGACCTAATCTGTTGAACTGCTCTGAAATGCTGAACTAAAGTTTGTGCCCATCTCTATTTGCTAAATACCCCATTGCATGTGACCTGGACCTTGAAAGCTTTCACTTTTTCCATGTTGTCTAAACCTAGTACCTGATTTGACTTGTAATACAGTTCTCCACCGCCATTTCGCAGTTCATATACTGCGGTCCTGGTATATTGTGGGACTGCAGTATACGAAGGCAAGGCTCCCCTGGGGCAAACTGCGTGAGCCTGTTTGAGGCCTCCTGCACTTACCCCAGGCCTGGCGCTGCCCCAAGGGAGACTCCAACAGGCTTCCTGGGCCTATCGGAGGCCCCAGAAGTGTTTTCTGGCAAAGTGGAAGTGCCTTCGGGATTGCCCGAAACCACTTTTGGGGCCTCCGACAGGCTTCACAGGCCTATCAGAGGCGCCATAAATGGTTTCCGGAAAAGAGGAAGTCACCTCCAAAAACTGGAAGTGCCTTCTGGGTCGCTTAAAACCACTTCTGGGGCCTCCGATAGGTCCGGGAAGCCCGTCAGTGGCCCATTCGGGGCAGTGCCAGGCCTAAGGTAAGTGTAGGAGGCCCCAAATAGCCCCCCCCCCAAGTCCCAACCCGACCCAGCACCCACATATTGCAGGCTTTCCTTTATCGCAGGTTGGGTCAGGTCCCTAACCCCCGCCATAAGCAGGTGATTACTGTATCTGTAGAAGGATAACCTCCTCCTTCTGGGTGGTTCTTTGTATTTTTTTCACCCATAACTCATTCTGCCCATGAAACTCTGCTAGAATTGTTTCACATTTGAGAGACAAAAAAGCGCATGTTTATGAGCATTTCTGTTCATGGTTGGAACCTTGGACTGCTCCGTTGTAAAGAATGGAGAGGGAGAATCTATGCAAGGAAAAATAAAAAACAGAGCCTTTTCTCTTCTTTTTTTAAAAAACAGTTTTTGCTGCTGGTATCCCAGCAGTACACAAACAGCTGTTAGAGACCATCTTTTGCTTCACTACCTTGTTATAAGGAAGGATATGTAATGTCATGGCAAATCATGTCTTCTTTCAGTGCTAAGCATTGTGGGAGGTGAATCAGTGGAAGGTGAGGCACAAAGGCTGCCAGGTCATTTCTAAACTGTCCCAACTCTGCCCCTATTATATTATCCTGCAAAGCACTCATTACATTTCTAGTGCCATTAAAGTACTGATGAACATATGATAGAATAGTCATATCCTTTGTGTGAAAGCTGCATAGAACACTGCACATTCCTATTTCCTTAGCATGATACAGGTGGTATCGCATGCTCCAGAACTAGATGCAACAACTCCAGCCATCACTGAGCTATTGAACACCTACTCAGATGATGAATATATCAGGAAAATTCAGAAACGTCTTGAGGAGGACAGCTTCGCACGGGAGCAAAGGGAAAAACGACGTCGGAAGATGCTGAGAGATCAACTGATAGCCCACGAAGCACAAGAAGTGAGTTTGATGTACCCTCATGTTTTGATGTTGTTACAATGAATTGCTAATTTTTACTATGATGTGACAAAATAAACCAAAGTTAGCAGTGTGGATGCAATTCTCTCCTCCAATAATCCTCAGCGGAATGGATATTTCTTGTATGTACCACCAAATTGATCATATCCTGTGCAGGATTTCTGAGGGCAGTGAGATATCGAAGGAATGGTTTTACGAGTTTCCATGACTAAGGCATGGATCTGAACTGAAGTTTCCTCAGTCCGAGTTCAATAATTCTTTTAGAACCCATCAAAATCATAAGCATGATTTCAGGGTCAGTGGTAAGCAAAAGTGTATGGAGAAAAAAATACCTGACAAAATGGTACAACTGTGAGTTTCAACCGTCTGAAGAAAAGATGGAAGAGGAGTTGTGCAAGTGAGCAT
This sequence comes from Phrynocephalus versicolor, assembly GCA_023846285.1. NCBI lineage: Eukaryota > Metazoa > Chordata > Lepidosauria > Squamata > Agamidae > Phrynocephalus > Phrynocephalus versicolor. The sequence goes on from JAHTLZ010000195.1 coordinate 11,535,217, forward strand.
TGCAAACCTAATACATTCCTAATCCTGCCTGCAGGAAGTTTGGAATACATAGAAGTCTCTTTTGCTGACAAATCTCTTTGGACTGACAAAACGCACTTCTTATCAGCAGAAAGGCCAGGAAAGGGGCAATACAAGAGAGAAAGCAAGTTACAATAGAGCCGAAACTTCTCCAGTATTATCACTCTGCTGGCACAAAGTTGGGTCGAGATGAGGAAAATCCCTAAATCATCCTTAAAGATTGGCCTTGCTGCGAGATGGGCGGTATACAAATGCAATAAATAAATAAATAAATAAATAAATAAATAAATAAATAAATAAATAA
>JAHTLZ010000195.1:11535548-11546418 GCA_023846285.1 Phrynocephalus versicolor
TAAATAAATAAATAAATAAATAAATAAATAAATAAATAAATAAATAAGTGGAAAGGATCAGAATGCAGTGCAGCTTCAGTATTTTAGCTCTCTGAGCCCTCAGCCATCATTAGTCTTTTCTAGGTCTTAGTCAAATTATGCACTAAGAACTGCTGGAAGAAAGAAGTTAACACTCCAACTTAACATTTACTTATTACATATGTCTGTCTAATTTTTCCATTAAATAACAGGCAGCTAATAAACATTTAAAAAGCCAAATTAGAGATAGATCACATAGTAAAACCATTAATATATCACAATAACCAAACACCATTAACACCATCACAATAATTAATAAACCTCAAGCAGTTTAAAAGGCCAGTTTGAAGAGCCGAGTCTTCATACTCCCCCACCCCCCACCCCTGAGAACAGATTACTATTCAGAAGAAAGTCAGTTTCGCAACATGGGAGAATCAGTGCAATCCAAGCTCCACAATACAACAGCTGTAGTTGAGTTTGGCTTGAAAAAAGCCCCTGGTGCCAGTACCACTGGCATTGTCCAGGCACAAACCTCTACGGCTGGATGACCTTAGATCTGCTGATGTAACTGAATCTGCCGACTCGGCGGCTGTGCTGGCAGAGATCAGCCAGTGGAAGAGACAAAACGTGGGCACAGAGGAAGAGCAGGGGATTCGCTGAGATACATCAGATTTTACATTGTTGTTTGTTTTGCTGTTTTGCAGTTTATTATTGTTGTTGTTTTATTGCTTGTTTTATTTGTTCTCATGTTGTAAACCTCCCGGACTTCTCTCGGGAAGATGGGCGGTATATAAGCACCAAAATAAATAAATAAACAAATAAATAAACCCCTCTCAGCCCATGTTGGTTGAGATCAAAGGTAGTTCTAAGTAATTTCTAGCCTGCCTTCTCTTGGAAGCATTTGGATTCAGTATAGCTTCAGATGGCTGAGGGTCAGTTAGGCAGGATTCTACCTGAACACAGAAGAAAGAAATCTCTCGTGTGCCTTACAAATACGTCTCCATACAGTGGATATAAAAACTTTACACACCTCTGTTAAAGTGTCATGTGTCTGTGATGTAACTAAATGATAAATCATTTCAGAACTTTCCCCACCTTTAATGAGACCTATGAACTGTACAACTCAGTTGAACCACAAGTCACAGACATTTGACATTTTAACAGGAGTATGTAAACTTTTTATATCCACTGTAGGAACACTAGCTCTAGATAGCGCATTCTGAAAAATCTTAATATCTGGAGAGATTCATAAGAACAACCTGAATTTCTTTCTCCGACCTGCAGCCCTTGGCACAATCTGAAACCAGCTCAGCAAACAGCTGATGCTAATCCATCGTAGAGTGCAATCCTGTTCATTTTTACTCTGAAGATAAGTCTCCTTGAGTTATAAGTACATGTGTCTAAACCCTACTGTATGTTGTATTTTTTTACTGACCACCTCTTTATATATACTGTATATATAAATAGAGTGGGGGTGCTTTTACACGACCCCTAAAATCCGAGGCAAAGGGCTCCCATATCCGGAGCTTAAAAATGTTTTCCCACCAGCTCCGGACTTTTAAAAAAATTAAGTACGACCATGCCCACCTAAGCATGTCCCAATGCACTTTTCAAGTACCTGGCCTCCAGGAGGTAAAAAATCTTCCAATGCGGATTGTAAAGCTGTGAATGCCGGGCTCCCTCGCCTTCTGTTTGTTTTTTTGTCCCCGCCCCCCCCCCTTTAAGAGACAGGAATCACTACGGGGCTGCTCAACCAGCAGACCGAGGTGAGCCTGCATTTTTCTCTCTCTTTTTTTTCTCCCTCCCCTCACACAGACAGGAACAATGGAGTGCGGAGGGGTGGGAACACAGGAAGAGCGACAAACCCCCACGATCTCTCGTCCAAATTTAAGTTGCCACCGGATTTTAGAGTTCGTGTAAAAGCGCCCCTAGAAGTCCATAAACTGGAGGAGCTTTCTATTGTGCGTTATTCCTTTTCACTTTAGGAGGCCTATAGAGAAGAGCAATTAATCAACCGCTTGATGAGGCAGTCACAGCAGGAGAGACGAATTGCTGTGCAGCTTATGCATGTAAGGCACGAGAAAGAAGTGATGTGGCAGAACAGAATTTTCAGAGAAAAACAGTTTGAGGAAAGAAGGCTTAAAGAATTCCAAGAAGCCCTTGACAGAGAAGCGGTAAATAGCCTTCTCCCTTTTTCTGCACCTCTGCTTCTTTCTCTTGCTCCACTTCCTCCTCTTCCTCCCCCTCCTCCTCTTCATCCACTTTATCTTTATAAGAGTGGTTTCCCCCCTTTCCTTTCTTTGACCTTCTTTGTATCAGTCTTTTATAATGGCAATTGGAATGTGTTTATCTTAATTTGAATTCACAGCTTGGAAATGTACCCTTTTTAAAAACTTCTTCCAGAATCCCAGACTAGCATAGACTGTGGACTGTTATAAATGTAAATATGAGTGGTGTCTGTGCAGGATACTTTAGATGGAAGATTACTTTTTGTTTAAAATGGCTTTCAAAGAGTAATCTGGATTGTATTGGGAAAGGCCCTTAAGCAGTTGCCAAAGAAAATCATGTAACTTGCAGAACAATATGAACTTTAAAATGTTCACGTTGCTTTGGCAAGGGAAAGAAGATACACATGCTTACCCATGTCCATGTCTATTGTCTCCTCACTATCACTTTCCCTCTAGAGAAAACTGGAAAATTGACCACAAATGTTGCTTTGTAGCCTTTTTTTGTCAGAATTAGAGGACACAAAATCATGGTAGAAAGGCTGGGGAAGTGTGGTCTTCTGGGTGTTGATGAACTGCCGCTACAAGGATTCCAAACTTATACGGCTTTTGGTGAGTGGTGATGGAAACAGTTCAAGGAAGACTGGAGGTCCATAGCTTCTGGGAGTAGTAGTCTCAAAAATAATGTTTTAAGGTATGCATGAATTATAGAATTATAGAGGAATGAGTTGGAAGACCATTGAAGCCAACTCTCCTGCTCATTGCAGGAATCCAAATCAAAGTAGATCTGACAAATGATTGTCTCTTGAGTGCCCCCAGTGTTAAAAGAACACATTATAGAATTATACAAGAATGAATTGAAAGACCATTGAGGCCAACTCCTCTGCTCAATGCAGGAATTCAAATCAAAGTACAGTGGACCCTCGTATAACAAGCAATTTGTATAACATAAAATCTGTACAACATAAACAATTCGGGAGATAGGGGAAATTTCCTTAGCAGAATCGCCTATGGGGTGAATCCATACAACATAAAAATTGTCGCAATTAGGGATTACTCTGTTTTCAATGCATTCCTATGGGAAATTTGTATAAAGGAAAATTTGCTTAACAGAATTTAATTTGGAACGAATTATTTCCTTTATACAAGGTACCACTGTAGATCTGACGAATGATTATCACTTGAGTGCCCCCAGTGTTAGAACACATTATAGAATTATAGAAGAATGAGTTGGAAGACCATTGAGGCCAACTCCCCTGCTCAATGCAGGAATTCAAATCAAAGTAGATCTGACAAGTGATTATCTCTTAAGTGCCCCCAGTGTTAGAGCACTCAGCACCTTCAGAGGTAATTGGTTCCACTGCTGTACCACTCTTAACAGAAAGTTTTTTTCTTGATAGTCCTTGTTGCCCTCCTCTGAATTTGACTTCAAATAGGATTTGGATTTTTCCATTTTCTTTTTCTCAGCTCTCTGTTGCATTATATGGAAGTGCTAGCACCATACACTATACACAGGTGCTAACACAATACAATGGCATCAGGGCATATTTTTATATAGCTTGTACTTACTATGATTGCTAGGAGCCTCATGGCACAGTGGTTAAATGCCTGTACTACAGCTAAAACTATGCTCACAACCTGGGGCTCAATCCCAGGTAGCTGGCTCATGACTGCCTCAGCCGTCTATGCTTCCGAGATTGGTAAAATGAATACCCAGCTCGCTGTGGGAGGGGGCAATGTGTAGCCTGCATAATTAAATTGTAAACTGCCCAGAGAGTACTGGAAGTGCTATGGGGCAGTATATAAGCAGAACCCTTTGTTCTTGCTATACACTGTGAATGAATGCCCCATCTGTATTCTTCTAGTGTGGTTCCTAGCTTTAAAAAATCATTATTTTTTCAGTGTGGAGGGGTAGTAGATTATTCTTGTCATCTTATACACGGGAGCATCTAATAGATGGGAAAATATGGTAATTTAGGAGATATTGGACTTTTTCTATGAACTTATTCTGCATGTGGCATACCTTCTGTGGTTGCAGAAGATCGAAGTAACCAGGACACATCTTTTGCAATGGAAGCCAACATACTGCAGTTAATAGAGTTTCACCTTTGTACAATCAGTTTGCCTAGGCCCTAGCATAACTAATAAGCTGCAATTTTGCACAGGTAGCTATGCAAAGCAAAGGGGGGTGGCATGGTCGCTCAGCAGGCTAGAAGACTGAAAACTGTTGGCTGCAAAGTTGTCAGCTCGGCGGTTTGAATCCTGGGTGTCACAGTGGAGCAAGCTCCTGCTGTTAACCCCAGCTCGTGCCAGCCTAACAGTTCGAAAGCATTGTAAATGCAAGTAGATAAATAGGTACCAGCATAAAAAAGTGGGAATGTAAAACAGTGTTTCCTTGCAGCCATGATGACCATGTGGCTGTGGACTTGCACAACACTGGCTCTTTGGCTTGAATAGGGAGATGAGCACCGCCCCTAGAGTCAGACACGACTAGCACTCATGTGCAAGGAAAACCTTTACCTTCTTACCTTAACTACACAAAGCAACCACTGTTTTCAGCATTTCTAAAATTGTACCCTCATACCTAGACCACTAGATGCCACAATTGCATTGTTACTGTGGTGTATCGTATTAGGCATCTACCATAAAAGTAGGGAAGTAGTAGTAGGAGACTGCTGGGAGTTGGGTACCCCTGCTTATATGGGTTATATTAAGAAGTATGAATAAAGAATATCAGAAAATGGAGGAATAGGATTAATAGCAGAAAATGGAGGAGTAGGTTTTCCAGCTATGGAAAATAACAATAAAGTAATACTGTTTGTTTATTTAATGATATATTTTTATTAAAATATAATACTTTATAAAGTTATAAATATTGTCATGCTTTAGGCCATGAGGACCCCCAAAGTGCTGCCAAATCAGAAACACTAAAAGCACTCCGAAACATATTAAAAGCTATTTCCAAAACAATTTTGAAAGTCTGTAATGCCCTAAGCACCTCCGATCTCACCTGATTTCGGAAGCTAAGCAGGATCAGCCCTGGCTAGTACTTGGATGGGAGACCACCAGGGAATACCAGGTGCTGTAGGCGCCTGGAGCAGGAACTGGCAAACCACTCCAGTATTCCTACCAAGAAAACTCCATGGACATGGGGTCACGAAGGGTCGTTCATGACTATAAGGTCACAGCACAGTACAAGAACACATCAAGAAAGGTAATTTAATTCCACTATTATACAACAGAGTCCATACAGTCTTGGTTGCGTGCTGGCAGTTCCAAACAGTTGCTAAGGTCAGTCCACAACGAGCACACTACAGTAATCTAATCAGTAAGCAATTAAAGCATGAATGTCTGCAGCCAGAACCACCTTCCCTCAGAAGGGAGTCATGCAACTGCTGAAGATAGGCAAGGACATTCCTGTCCATGATCTTTCATTAGAAATTAGGTGCCCCCTACCAATAATTAGAGATGCCCTACCCATCTAATCTATAGTTTTTCAAATTCCATCTAACAGTATTAACTACAAATCTGTTTCACATCTATAGACATGTATTCTGCAAGTTACAGCTTTTTCTCAAAAACCAAGTTATCAAGGACACCTCTTACGTTTCTCTACACTTGCATCTATTATGTGTAAGGGACTGAGCAAAGAGGAAATAATGGTATGTTCTGCCCGATTCCTTCACTGATCTTCTTGTTCACTACCTTCTGACTAACAATGGTTAGTGGAGTTACATTCCTCAGCAGAACGGGAGTGAAAGAGTCTGCCAGCTAGCACGAAAAGTGTGAGGATGGTTTTTGGCCCCCAACTCCTGCCAACAAACCACTTCCTTTGACAGGCGTGGGAGGCAAAAGTTGAATTTTGTGTTAAGGGCCTAGTGACCTAGTCATTGGGTTTGGGAAAAGGTTTGCAGGACTAGCAAGGGAGATGCGCAGTGTCCTGGGGCAAGACAAAATCCTGTCGTAGTCGTGCATGTGTGCCCCATGGCCTCAGTGAAAGAAAATAGGCCAAATCAAATGCTATTCCCAATTAGAGAGAAATAAATCGGACCTCTTACTCATGTCCCACTGACACTATCAGTGGCCCTGTGCCTCACTTGGAACAAATACTAGTTACTTCCCTGAAAATGTCAGAAGCCTGGTTTTTCCTACCCCTTTCAAGATGACCCTGCATCTGAATGTGAAGAAAGGTGCAAGTTGCATGCAAAGGCAGACGAGACACTGGGTAGCCATGCAATCCAGCAAAAAGAATCAGTGCAAACGAGAGCAGGCTGGTTTGCTGGTTCTACATGATTGAGCAAGCTAGGTTTGTTAGCACTGGTTCAGCCTAGATTAGACAGCCTTGGTCCTGTGCTGGATGCACTTCAATTGTTGTGGCCTGGGGATGTAGACCAGGGGCACAGTCGAGTTCAAATCTTAGTTCTCCTGGATTCTAGAAGAAGGATATCCAGCTGGGTCCATGAAGTTTCAAATTTCTATCTGAGATAGAGATTAGAAAATTTATCCTTTTAGATTTTTTTTTAACCCTAGTCACACCAGACGGGAGGCTCTAGATATTGGGATCCCCAAAAGTTACTTTTCTAAGCCCTGGAGAAACGGCAATAACAATTTCTTTAAAGGGAGTAGGAACAAGACTGCTCCTTAAGGATCACCTGAGGAAAAGAACTGTGAATCGGTTAGTATTCCCTTCTTGGGCAAGGTGCTTGAAATAAGAGGTGGATGATCAGGTCCAGACATTGATGGACAAAATGCATATTCTGAAGCCTTTTAAATATATGGCCAGGCCTGGTTTTGGATTAGGAAACACCTTGGTCTTCCGGTGCCAGTGTCTTGGAAGGGGAACAAGCAGATTATTAATAGGAACCAGCTTTACCTCAATGTTTGTCTGTCTGTACAGGCTTCCAGTCTGTTTCCAGGGCCAGTTCTAATGTCTGATTTTAATCTTTGCATCTCTGAATGGCTTGTAGCAAGTTTACCCGAGGGAGCCTCTGTCTTCATGCTTAGCTATTTTGATTTGAGGGTAATCTTTTGCAGCTTTTTTGCTGGCTATGAGGAACAAAGCCTTTTCAGAGAGTCTTGCTTGTGGCATTTCCCTGTATGGACTTTGCAGGACCATGTGACCCCCTTTCGTAGTCCCTTGCATTAAAGAATAATGTTAGTATTGTCAAGTTTTTGCAATGTTTTTGCCTTGCAGCAAAGTCTTACATTTAGTTTTTAGTGGTACATTGTTTTTGGCCCTGGTACTGATTTTATCTTGTGCTTATTATCACGAGGTGTTTTGTTGTCGTTTTTTTGGTATCTGGCAGTTTGTGTTTCAATTTATTTATATATCACCTATGCACATTTTAGTTACTAGGTGACCAATAATATGGTAAATATTTGGCGTAAGTATTGTTCTGTCTCTTGCATTTCTCTGTTTAGAATTAGATTGTCCTTAGGTTTTTTAGGCTAAAAACTAGGGCAATAGTGGCCTCTTGTGGTCACATCTTCTTTGTGCGGTACAGCAAGCTGAATGCTGTTTCTTCCTTAATCGACACCTTTGATCACCTACATGAACCCCCTATCTAGGCTGCAAATTTAAATCTGCATCATTCTTGGGAGACAGGGCAAGCAGGAGTTACACAGTCACATTAAGAACCTTAGGTGTTAATAGCCAAAGCATTGTAAAAATGTTTCTGGGGCTAGAGATGGGCATGAAGCACCAATGTGGCTGCTTGTGCAACCTTGTTTATCAGCTGAACGGGTGTTTACCTCTTCAAAGCCCTGCCTCTTCTGCTGGGCGCCATCTCAGAGCCAGTGCCTGGAGAAGGCTGGGCAGAGAATCCAGTCTTCTGCCTCTAAGTTGTGCGCTCCCTGGAGGAGGTGGGGCTTTGAAGCCCTGGTCACCTGTTCAGCTACATATTCAACTGCCATTATACAAAACAATAGTAAGGCCGCACCTGGAGTATTGTGTACAATTCTGGTCACCGCATCTCAAGAAAGACATAGTGGGATCTGGAAAAGGTGCAAAAGAGAGCGACTAAAATGATTACTGGGCTGGGGCACCTCCCTTATGAGGAAAGGCTAAAACATTTGGGCCTCTTTAGTCTGGAAAAAGGCGCCTGAGGGGGGATATGATTGAGACATACAAAATAATGCAGGGCATGAGTAAAGTGGATAGAGGGACACTCTTCTCCCTCTCACAAAATACCAGAACTAGGGGACATCCACTCAAACTGAGGGCTGGGAGAGTAAGAAGAGACAAGAGAAAATATTTTTCACCCAGCGCATTGTTAGTCTATGGAACTTCCTGCCACAGGATGTGGGGATGGCATCTGGCCTGGATGCCTTCAAAAGGGGATTGGACAGATTCCTGGAGGAAAACTCCATCACAGGTTACAAACCATGATGGAGATGTGTAATCTCCAGGCTTAAAACCAGGGTACTTCAAGGGCCAGATGCAGGGGAGTGATATCAGGAGACAGATATCTAGTCTCATGCGCTCCCAAACGCATCTGGTGGGGCTGCTGTGAGATACAGGAAGCTGGACTAGATGGGCTTTTGGCCTGATCCAGCATGGCTCTTCTTATGTTCTTATGTTCATAAACAAACCAGCACAAATGGTCGAACCAACAGTTTGCACCCATCTGTATCTGGAACTACATGTTATACAGCTAAGATCGATTTCCCAAATACATACAGTGGACCCTTGTATAACAAACAGTTTGTATAAGATAAAATCTGTACAACATAAAATTTCCAGAGATAGGGGAAATTTGCTTAACAGAATCGTCAATGGGGCGAATCCATACAACCTAAAAATAGTTACGATTAGGGACTACTCCATTTTCAATGCATTCCTAGGGGAAATTTGTACAAAGGGAAATTTGCTTAACAGAATTTCATTTGGAACACATCAATTCCTTTATACAAGGTACCACTGTACAGTATTTATCTGCTAAAACTAAAATTGGAGCTGATGCTTTCAGAGGAAAGTCAGAGGCCAGAGAATATTTAACTTAGAGGTTGCACTCTAATTCCTTTTCTTGATATATGATGGGGATGAATTAAAAAAAGAAGCACGATGTTCAGCGAATATCACTGATTCATTAAATATTCATACCTCAATATTCTTCAGGTCCAGAGGACCCAATGAATATGAAGGGTTGAATATTTCATTGTTTTATTCATCCCCCTTTTAAAAGACAGACCAGGGCAATCTAAGAAAGAAAGAAAGAACACACTCATTTTCTCTCTCTCTCTCTCTCTCTCTCTCTTTCTCTCTAACACACACACACACACACACACACACACACACACAAGCAGCCTACTCCCCCACAGGCCATTAGCTGCCTTAAAAAAAAGTCCTGATTATTTGTGGTTCATTGGGTGCTGGGACCAAAATTCATGGTTCATGCTTTGTTACCCTTGATGAACCACAATTTGGGACGAACCACCATTCTCTAGTAGCAATTTTTTAGGATGGGCATTCAGTCTACCCATAGCTTAGAGGAGCCTCATGGCACAGTGGTTAAACTGCCACACTGCAGCCAAAACTGTGCTCAGGACCTGAGGTTCAATCCCAGGTAGCCATCTCAAGGTTGACTCAGCCATCTATTCTTCTGAGGTTGGTAAGATGAGTACCCAGCTTGCTGGGGTGGGGGTTAGGGGCCATGTGTAGCCTGATTAATAAAATTCTCAGCCACCCGGAGAGTTCTTTAAGCACTATGGAGGGATTGTATACAAGTAGCACACTTTCCTTTTTTTCCTTTCCCATGGCAACTAAGATTTTTTTCCAGTTTTCTAAAAAGCGCATGTCTCTGATAAACTTTTCTTTAAAGTTAAGCCTGCCCCTCCACTTGAAAGTTTTGAGATTTTGTCCCTCCTCTAGTTCAGTATTGCTGGAGTGAGATTAAATGTCTGATGTATGAAATAGACCTAGTTTTTTGGAAGGAAGTTCACCCTGCAGTGATAGCATGCAAAGGAGAAATGATAGCAGCCCCCAAAGGCTTGGAATGCCCCCGGCTAAATATTTGCCTATGCAAATCCAGCTGTTCCTCCCTCCAGTGGTATTATCACTCAGCAGACAAAGTTTTAGAGATACCATGTTTGGAAATGTATAAGGATTTACAGAATGGCGGGAGACACACAAAATATGCCTCTCCAAAGAATATGACGTCTATGGATACATTGAAATGTTCACTGGGCTGCAACAGCGCCTTTTCAACTGTTTCTACTATTCCTTCCAGAAGTACCGAGAAGAAGAAGATATGGACTATTATGGATGTTGGAGGAATCGCTCTATACCTATGTTTGATTCCATTGTGAATGTGTTTGTTTTGCTGATCTGAGCAAAGTAACTATAACTCTGCCTCTTCCTCACTCCTTTTAGGCTCTTGCAAAACAAGAGAAAATTGAACTCGACGAGCAGGCCCTTAAAGAAAAACAGCTACATGCAAAGCTTCTTGCCGAGAGAGCTGAAGTGCGTTATAAAAAACATTATGTAATTTGTTGGGAAGTGGTTGAACAAATGATTGATTTGGTGACCAAAATAGGAGAATATCGAATGCTGACTAACAAGTAAGCTGCATTGTGATAAGCTTCTTTCTTTCTTTCTTTCTTTCTTTCTTTCTTTCTTTCTTTCTTTC
>JAHTLZ010000195.1:11551958-11648741 GCA_023846285.1 Phrynocephalus versicolor
GGTTTCTGGGGGGGGGTCCCCGGCCTCCCCCCCTCTCCTCTCCTGGGCTGCTCAGTAATGAGGGACAATATACAGTCAAATACAATTAAGACATATTCAGGTATTGAGAACAGGGAATTGAGGGACATCTTACAGCAATAAAAGACATTACATTAAAGCTACAAGAGAACACAATCAGTTAAAGAGAGAGTAAAAATTCCATGTAAAAGTTATGAGTGATGGAAACTAAGATTGAAAACATAGTGTCAATGCAATCACACAAGGTTATAAGTGGTTATAAACACAAAGTATATGTGATCATGTATGGTAGATTCATATAAAACACACATAATAGGTAGTCCATCATTCAGGGAAAGCTTGCCTGAAGAGAAAGGTCTTTACCTGTTTCTGGAAAGACATCAGAGATGGGGCAGTCCTCACCTAGAGGTGGGGGGGGAGTCCCAGAGTCTGGGCGCAGCAGCCGAGAAGGTTCTTTCATGTGTTCCCACGAGACGTACCTGTGAAGGTGGTGGGATGGAGAGAAAGGCATCATTTTCATTCAGTGCAGTTCATACATGCAAAACATACAAGGGCTGTACACAGCTCACTCGGTTTTGTTGCCTCTCTATCTCGGATGAAAATGGGTATGAGCTGTTCACGGACTGTAAACTTCTTTGAAGAGAAACAACGAAAAGATGTGGAAGTTGAGTCATGGCAACTGGACTTCTTTTCTTAAGAGATTGAAACATTTTGCTCTGACCCAATCAGTCAGAGGAAAGCTAGTTGCAAGTCCTCCATTTTATAGTTCACTTTTACTACATGTCACCCTGGTATGAAATAGGCTCATAAGTTGGACAAGAACTTGAATAGGCTCGTTAGGTGGACAATTGCCTAAGGTGCATGAAAGTAGTCTCAATAGGCTCATTGGGTGGATAGTTGCCTAAGGTGCATGAAAGTCCCACCTTTTCAACCTTCCCAACACCCATAAAGTATGAGTCCTTAGCCATGGCCTTGCTGGTGGAGGTGTGAAGTATACCAGCAGGGCCATGGCTAACAGCTCAGTTATGGGAGAGGTTGACTTCCTTCTCTGTTCTTACCTCTCTCCATTCCATTGACATGCTGAGTACAGTGACCCCCCACCGATTGCGGGGGTTAGGGACCCGACCTGACCTGCGATAATTGAAAATCCGCAATATGCGGATGCAGGTCAGGTTGGCCCTAGGGCGCCTAGCTGGGGGCTCTTGTACTTACCGGAGGCCTCAGAAATGATTTTCGGCGATCCGAAAGTCACTTCTGGTTTATTGGAAGTCACTTCTGGTTCACAGGGAGGCCCTTTTGGGGCCTCCAGAAGGCCTGGGAAGGCCCTCGTAGGCCCATTCGGGACAGCACCAGGTATGGGAGGGCTGAAACAGGCCTTTCCCCCCTTAACCCAGGGAGCCTTTTTCATATACTGTGGTCCCGCGATATCGCGGGACCGCAGTATATGAACCGTGAAAGGGCGAGGGACCACTGTAAAGCATAAAAGTACTGTGTTAAGTCACATTTCCCTATCACAGAATCAGGGCATATGTCCGAGGTTTGATAATCAACATTAAGCTAGAAATCTTCAATTGTCTCAGAATTTTTACCTTTGATACAAGTTAGGACTTTAATATTAAGGTTAAGTGTGATGGTGGAAAGAGGAAAAGGGGAGTCTTCGCATGAATGCTCAGCCCTGCTTTATGAAGCTACAGATGATTGATTGAACTTGGACAACAAGGTTGGGTCACAGCTTCAGTTTCTGATTCCCTGATTTCTTATTTCAAATGACTTATCCCTTTTTCTTTCCTCTTACTATGTACTTGTGTTGTGTTGTGTCGTTATAGTCGTGACCGACTCTTCGTGACTCCATGCCCATGGAGGGTTTTTTGCCAGGAATACTGGAGTTGTTTGCCAGTTCTACATCCATTTAATTATTAACCCATTTAGGAGAACCACTCTATCCAGTTATAGTTGGGATAGAATGATTCTCCTAAACACTTGGCCATCCAATTGTGATCAAAATGACTGCACTGATTCACTGATGAGGGCTTTCCATAGGCATCTGGTTGACAACTATGCAAGTGTAAAATGGAACGAGACAGGCCTTTGGAATAATATAGTGGTTTCCAACCTTGGGTAATCCAGGTGTTCTTAGACTGCAGTTCCCAGAAGCCTTCATCACCAGTGTTGGTGCCCAAGGCTCCTGGGAGTTGCAATCCAAGAACACTTTGGTAACCCAGAGTGGGTTCCACTTGTATAATAAAAATGCTCTAAGACTAAGTTGATTGTCAGGTACCACTTTCTCATCCCATCATATTCCCCCCCCCCCCAACATACAGAATACTTGCTTTTCTTAACTTGGTATGTCTAAGCAGAGGTGACCTATGGTCATGGCTAAAGGAAGCTTTAGTTGCCCATCGATTGCCACTCTTCATCTAAGAGGAAGTAAAGGGTGCCTGTACTTGTAATAATCTGATCTGGCAAATAATTATAAAAAGAAGGGATTTAATTTTTTCCAGCAAAAATCTAGAATGTGGAAACATTTTTGTTTTGTTTTTTATTTTGGATTACAATCCCAGAAACCCATCATCAGCATTATTTGTTTGTTTTGTTTATTCACCACACTTATTAGTGCCACTGCATTATTCAACATACAAAAGTTGCAGTCAAAAAAAAAAGTGACCGAAGCCCCAAGTTTGCTGTTAGCCTGACTGATTAAAAAAAGAGGGGGATGATCACAGGACTCTGGTGACCATAATCTTTGGATCCATGGAATATCCTATAAGTTGTATCTTGAAACCACTAGGATGTTTCTGGTATAAACCAGAGCTGGCCCTTATATGTTCAGATGCCCGAGCCATCCAGTTCAAATATCCTACCAAATAAGCACCCAGAGGACTATGGTCATCATTGTGTACTTGTATACAACAAGGCTGATGTTTTTCATGCCTTCCTTTCATTTTGTGTTTTGTGTTGCTACAGACTATGACTGAGGAATGGTACCCACCTGAAGAGATCAGAGCGAATAAACCTCCACCCAGCAACATCATACTGGGTCATGTGATCCACAGACTTATGGAAATATTCTATCCTCCAGAGCCTGAGCCACCTCCACCGGTCTTTTCTCCATTTCCCATCAAGGGGTGTATTTTGGGAAAGCTCTTTAGTGGCAAAAGCACTTGTTTAAAGTTCTTAGAAAAAGGTAGGAAACCCCCCTTTACTTTTTTAAAAATGGTTTCTCATTTCTCTCTCTCTCTTCTAAAAGATGCTAACTGTAAAGGCCAACGTTTTAGATAACTTTGCAAAATGTAATTTGTTTGAATATAATCCAAAGAAAATTAAATACAGTATGCCAGGCCTGCACAACAGGTAGCCCACGAAGGGTTCAAAAGTAGCCCACCAGCCATCAATAAAAAAGGGAGGGGATAAGTTCTCCACCCCTCCCTCCTGCATCCAAAGGACCACTACTGCCCCAGCAAAGTTCTGGATCTGCCAGTCCACTGTCTCAGCTGAGTGGGGCAGTTCAAGGGCCATGGCACATTGAAATCTGTTCCCTCCAGAATGGATTAATTAGTTTTCAATGCATTCCTATGGGAAACCGCTGCTCTACAAAAAATTTTTACTTATGAGAATGTGCTCGAAATCGATAAAATTTTAGTGTAGTTGCCCTCAGGCACTTCGGGCCGGAAAAAGTAGACCTCAGGCTGTTCAAAGTTGAACAACCCTGCAGTATACTGTTAAGAACAGAACTAAACTACTGGATGGATCTGTAAAGCCGCTCTCTAGAAGCTTCTACTAAAATTGTGTTATGCTCCCAGCAGTCACTACTGTATCCCTGGGGATCCATTTTCAGGGGCAGAAGGAGATGTGAGTGCAAACACTCAGTGCTCCCTCATACACTGAGCTAGAATAGATCTGACTGTTCTCATTTACTTCCATCTACAGTGGTACCTTGTATAAGGGAATTAATTCATACCAAATGAAATTATGTTAAGCAAATTTTCCTTTATACAAATTTCCCATAGGAATGCATTGAAAACAGAGTAATCCCTAATCATGGCCATTTTATGTTGTATGGATTCGCCCCATAGGCAATTCTGTTAAGCAAATTTCCCCTATCTCCAGAATTTTTTATGTTGTACAGATTTTATGTTATACAAACTGTTTGTTATACGAGGGTCCACTGTATCAGTAGCCTAAGATCTCAGACAAGAGTCATTCCCCCATGATACCTCATTTTTAAAATTGTTGATACTGGCAATGGTGGACTTTAATCTTTGGGCACCATGATATGTTGATAATTTTGGGTTCCCTGTTTGAAAGCAATTTGCTTAGGGCACAGCCCTTCCGAAATGTGTCCCTCAAAGTTAGCAGGTGTTCTTCAAGTGTAGCTCAATACAGTTTTCCATGAAATGTGAGTTTCCAAACAATCACTAGTGCTCTTTTGTGCTTCTCTCAGCTATACCCCTATGACAGCCTGGTTTTCTCTGTCTTAGCTTGCAATATCCACGTACTGTCAATTGATGCATTGATTGTAGAGGCTATCCAAGCCTTTCATGAGAACGAAATGGCAAGTGAAACCACTCTGATTCAAAGCTGCAAGCTAGAAGTGCCTTCCTTGGATCAAATTGCTGTAAGTCTGAAAATTCTTTGTAGAGCAATTAATTCTCCAGAAACAACAAGAAGTCTTATGCAAAATGTTCTGTTTATATGCTGCTCCATATCGCTTAATGCACTCTCTGGGCAGTTTACAGATTGCCCCCCCACCCGCAAGCTGGGTGCTCATTTTACCGACCTCCGATGGATAGAAGGCTGAGTCAAACATGAGCCTGCTACCTAGGATTGAACCCTCAGGTCTTCAGCACAGTTATAGCTACAATACATCACTTTAACCACTGTGCCACAGGGCTCTAGCAGGTTGTATTCAGCACAAGCTCATCTGGTCAGCAGACAACTTAAGCAGTATACTTTGGAGGGCACTGAAATCTAGTAGTGAAGAGATTTTCAGACCTCTTTCCATTGTTTTGCAGCCACTCTCACTCCCCACACTTCTAGTCCTTTACAAATAAAATAAAATAAATCATAGGAATAATTGTTTAATAACACATCTACCTGGGACTCAAATAAAGCATGGAAAGTGACTGCAGACCACAAGTACAAAAACAGGATATTTGACTCTATACTTCTTGACCTCTTTATAACTAAAGTTGGTACAAAGAGGCTATATCTCTCATGTGAGATCTCCAAATTTCTTCTTGGTTCAGCCCAGCAGGATTCTAGTTATATTGCTAAAATACTGCATGATTTACAGTGCTCTAAAGTAAGGTTCAACATTTTACTTTTGTTTCACAGCAGGAAATATGTTAATGGTTTGTTTGCTTACTTGTCTGTTTCTTTGTTGGCTTGAAAAGGTCTTGAAGGAGGCGTCTAGGGCTTCAATCATAGCTATAAAAGCTTACTATGACATAGCAGAAGCAAACCTCAACTTGCTACCTGCAGAGGAGCCGAAAGGTAATATGATCAGTACATTTACTTCAGAATTCTAATGTTAGGTCATGACTGGTCTAAAGTAAATGAGCAAAAACAGGCTGGGAACTGAACAAGGTTGGCATACCTCTGGATTAGACATGCAGTGAACTAGTATGGAGAACAAATGCTTTCCAGATTTACTTCATCTACTTTAAGAACATGAGAAGAGCCATGCTGGATCAGGCCAAGGGCTCATCTAGCCCAGTTTTCCTGTATCTCACAGCGGCCCTGCCAAATGCCTCTGGGAGCTCATGAGACTAGATATCTGTCTCTTGATACCACTCCCCTGCATCTGGCCATTGAAGTACAGTGCCCTGTTTTTTTAAGCCTGGACATTACACATCCGCATCATGGCTTGAAACCTGTGGTGGACTTTTCCTTCAGGAATGTCCAATCCCCTTTTGAAGGCACCTAGGCCAGATGCCATCACCACAGACTGTGGTAGAAAGTTCCACAGACTAACAGACTTCTACAGAAGTATTTTCTTTTGTCTGTTCTCATTCTCCCAACCCTCAATTTGAGTGGATGTGCCCTAGTTCTGGTTTTTTTTTTTTTTGTGAGAGGGAGAAGAGCATCCCTCTATTCACTTTACTCATGCCCTGCATAATTTGGTACGTCTCAATCATATCCCCCCTCAGGCACCTTTTTTCCAGACTAAGAGTCCCAAATGCTGTATAGCTTTTCCTCATAAGGGAGGTGTCCCAGCCCAGTAATTATTTTAGTTGCTCTCTTCCGCACCTTTTCCACTTCCACTATATCTGTTTTGAGATGTGGTGACCAGAACTGTATGCAATACTCCATGTATGGCCTTACTATCATTTTGTACAATGGCATTATAATGTTGGCTGTTTTATTTTCAATCCCCTTTTTGGATAATCCCTAGCATGGAATTGGCCTCCTTCACCACTGCCACATATTAGGTCGATACTTTCATTGAGCTGTCCACAAGCACACCAAGATCTCTTTCCTGATCCATCATGGTTAGCTCAGAGCCCATGAGTTGATAAAGTTTCGATTTTTTTTCTTGCCCCAATATGCATTACTGCCAAGCTTTTGAAATTCCTGCCAAGCCTTTGAAATTCTGAACTGTAGATGTATTTCCAAAGTGCAGATTTTGCACAAAATGCTGTGGCCTGTACAGCTTGCTATGGCTTAGAGCTGGCTTATCTTGCGTTCTCCATCACTGAACCATCAACGGATCCCAAGTTCACTTTAGTTTTGTCATTTTCCGCTGCAGTTGGGCTCAAAGAGGGGAGGTCCCATGCTGCCCAAACCTGTCTGAGCTGAAGTCCAGACGTTTGGTCTGGGTTTACTCTTATGCCATCTCTACATCTGTGGCTGACTATGGCAAGTTGATGATGATGAGTCAGTTTCCATGAGATTTCACACCACCCTAGCAACTTTTAGGAATTCTTTTTTTTTTAGACAACTGGGCCTAGTACATGGGGGAAAGGAAACATATGGGCTACATATCTGCTTGGACCCAACAAGGCCATCTGAATGGTTCCCATGTCACCCAACCTTCTCTTTAAATCTTCAGCCCTTCAGAAGGTAGATGGGGCAGGTGGGAGACATGGATCTCCATGTTTGCGCCTGCCTCATCTTCTCATAAAAGGTGGTTGCTGATAATAATTATGATTTTAAAACTAAAGGGTTGATTATAAATTTATTGATTAATAATAGCTAGAAACTGGAAATCTAAGCATGAACTATGCTTAGATGAATGGTACAATGAAATATGGAATGTTGCTTTAAATGATAAATTGACATGTACATTAAAGATTTAAAAAGGGAGAGTTAAAAAGAGATATTCTTTTATGATATTTGGGGTAGATTTATTGAATATGTGCTTGTAAGAGATAAGGGTAAGGCTTCCACGCAACAATCAGTTTTGTTCTGGAGGGGAAGATAATGAATGTAAATAAGAAGAGTGGTCCTGTTGGTGAAGGGGTGCACTGTTGTTGATGTTTTGTCTTTTTTGCAATTTGCAATTTGTATTTTTTTATTTTGCATAAAAAAGGCATTTTGGACCTAAATAAATAAATAAATAAAAGGAAGCTGTGTGGGGTGGGTGGGTAGGACCACCTCAAAGGTCTGTATAACAAGATTGCTCTAGAAGAAATCCATTCCCTTAACGTATTTCTTTATGGGCAGAATACAAAATTGTTTAGAGCAAATCAACTTTCATTTTACAGAGCCGAAAAGAAGGGATCTGATAGTATGTCTGAGCAACAGATGCTTTATGTAACAACCGTGTATGAAACACAAGCATCACACGCACATTTGACATTCATTGCCAGAAAAATAACAGTATGCAGAACCAAATGTTAGTTTTATAGTGTATTGTGAACACCCGGGCAGATGTGGGTAGTGAAACTGAAAGGATTTTTCTTCATAGCTATGGTGTACCTCTAATGGTTATGAACCTTTATGTGATATGGAGCATTATAGTCCACTATGGTCAAAGTTTTGATACTAATATTATTACGTTTGTTTGGTTTGGTTTTGTTGCATCCCTAGAAGCCGAACAAAAACCAGGCTCTATTCAGCTGAGTGATCAAGAAGAGATGAGTGACCTTGAAGATGAATTATCCAAAGTATGCATTTGGATTTTAACTGTGTAGCTGACTAAGGTTTAGTCTGAGATGGAGGTGGATAGTAGATACATGATTGTCAGTGGTACATTATTGTCAGTACACCCATCTTAATGGGGTTGGTTCAATTTTTTTTGTCCCATTATCAACTCTGCTGAATCAAGTGTTTCAGGTTTTTGAAAGGCTGTCACATAACTGATGCATCAGGTTTGTTTTCTGTTGCTTCAGAAAATAGTTTATAAGAGTGGGTTCAAATTACTAATAACAGTTCTGGGGTCCCATTCATTGGAGAATGGTCAAATATCAACCAAATAACTACAAATCAAGTAGTCCAAAGCATGAACATTGCATCTAAACATTAGGAAAAATTATTTTTGATACAAGCTGTTTTGCTGTCGAAGAGGTTCCCTTCCAAATGATGGAGTCTCAGTTGTTAGATGTTTTATATAAGCGGCTGAGTGATCCACCACCAGTGATGCTATGGTTGTGGGTTTCATACACTGGCAGAGGGTTGAAGTTCCTTTCTGCTCTTGATCCTAGCCTGTGGAAGTTTTTGAAGTATTAAAAACACAACTGCAAAACCCATTTATTCAAGATGGCACTGGAGAGATCAATTCCCCTGTAAAAGGAACATCAGGGTTGTAAGAGGAAAAACACATTACTATCTATGGCCTTAAAAATATTTTATTTAAATCCTTTATTCCCCCCCCCCTTTTTTTTAATTGGATGGTTGATTATTGTATGGTCCATATCTTCCTGGCAAAATACATGCTTTGCATGTCCCAAGGCCTCTAGTCCTTTTTAGATTAGATGGTCCTGTACACCTATCTTCCTTAAATTTTACTTAAAAATTTAAATTCAGTTTTTCACCAGGACCATGCTAGCCAGGGTTTTTTTTT
This sequence comes from Phrynocephalus versicolor, assembly GCA_023846285.1. Classification (NCBI taxonomy): domain Eukaryota; kingdom Metazoa; phylum Chordata; class Lepidosauria; order Squamata; family Agamidae; genus Phrynocephalus; species Phrynocephalus versicolor. The sequence continues at coordinate 11,560,981 of JAHTLZ010000195.1, forward strand.
AATTGTGGCCTCTCTTCCTGCAGTTCCTAAAGCCTCTCCTCCTGCAATTCCTTCCAAATTTCTGCCATTTTCAGCCATTCAAAATAAATCAGCCACGCAAACTGTATAAAACCCATGGTCGTCTGTTTGTGAAACCCTAGGAAAAGCCACCTCTGATCCTTGTTATGTATACTTAAGATCTTCTGGCAGGCATTTAATATTTCCTTTGTCACTTTTTATTAGCAGCTTTATTGTTGGGTTTTCAAAGAATGTAATATTTTATTGTTGAAATATTGGAATTGGCTGTATCGTAGTTTCGATTGATTATTTACTGAGTGCTTGAAGCTTCCTATGATTGTTAAACATTCCAACAGCATTTGCCAGTTGTGTGGTGTATTAAAGAACGCCAGATTCCTGTTTGTAAACACAGTGCTCTGGCTTGCAGTTGCATTGACCAGAGACTGTCCAAGTGTAGAGTAATGGGCTTTTGATTGGAAAAGATGGTAATGAAATGAAGAGGGTTTTGCTGTAAATAAATGCTCCCTGGCCCTTAGTTCTTGAGAATAAATTTTGAATTTTAAATTTGACTATTTCAGTATACAGTGGTTCCCCGTCCTTTTGCAGTTCATATACTGCGGCCCTGCTATATCGTGGGAACACAGTATATGAAAAAGGCCCCCTGGGATAAGGGGCAAAGGCCTGTTTCAGGCCTCCAGTACTTGCCCCAGGATTGGCAGGCTTCCAGGGCCTTTGGGGGCCCCCAAAAGGGCTTCCCTGTGAACTGGAAGTGACTTTTGGATTGCCAAAAATCATTTCTGAGGCCTCCGAGGGCCTTTCTAGGCCTGTCGGAGGCCTCAGAAATGATTTTCAGCGATACAGACGTCACTTCCAGTTTGCAGGGAAGCCCTTTTGGGGCCTCCAGAAGGCTCGGGAAGGCCCTCAAAGGCCTGTTCGGAACAGCGCCAGGCTGGGGGTAAGTACAAGAGCCCCCAGTTAGGCCCCGACCTGCATCTGAATATTGCAGATTTTCCATTATCACGGGTCGGGTTGGGTCAGGTCGGGCGGGGGGGTCACTGTGCAGTAATACCTTGGTTTACAAGTACCTTGGTTTACAAGTGTTTTGCAAGACAAGCAAACATTTCTGATAAATTTTGACTTGATTAACTAGCAGTGTCTTGCAAAACATGTACTGGAGCAGGTCACATGATCACAAGTGAGCCAATGGTGTGTTTCTCTGTCTCCCACTGCTTGATTGTGGGGGATTGTCTGGAATGTTCCCTCTCAGGCAAGCCTCTAAAGCAAAGGGAAGGAGAGAGGAAGTCTCCTTTGCACGAGCCTGGAACGTTTTCAAAGGAGAGTGAAGGTTAGGGGTTTGTTTTATTTTTCTTTAAATTTATCTTTTTATTTAATTTGTTTTCAACACCCTTTCTTATTTTTCAAACCATCTCTAGTTATGGGGAAACTAGTCAAGTGTGTATAGGGCTACTATACTGAATTATTATCACATTAAAAACACATAGTAAAATCCATTTGTTTCAGAAATGGATTATGCTTGTAAACCAAGGTATTGCTGTAGTGCTCTTTTATCAAAGTTACACCTTCTGAGAGACAAAGGACTATATATGCATCAAATTACTTTACAATTCCTATGTTCATCTGTCCCTTTTTAATTTTAATTGTTTTCCTATAAATTCCATAGCTTTCTATTCGTGCTCAACTTGGTGCAGGAGCAGAAATGCTGTTGAAGAAGGGGAACAGTATTCCAGATGAATTATTGGTTGGCATCATGGTGGAAGCAATTAGGTATGAAAAAGACAAGCCTGATTAACTGTACTTTGTCGCAGTTAAATGTGATGCTTGGTTAAGGTTTTCCCTTCATTACTCATGATGAAGGCTAAATTACTCTGACAGTACCACTTAATTAATATAGTAAGAGCTACGGAGGGGAATATATAATCATATATTTTCTCTCTGTAGCATTGAAAGCAATGGCACCACAGTCAATATTTTTTGGGGGACAAGTTGATTTGAATGTATTCTCGAAGGCTTCCAGCCACAAGCTAAGGTGATCAGTTTACACAATAGAACATTTAATGACACTCATCAACTATATATTAGGATTGTTGCTACCCGTGTTAACCTTGAAACTTCTTAATCCCTCCATCACAATACAATGACTTAACATCTATCGTCCTGCATAGGACAAGTTTCCTCTTTCCCACTACTTTAAGAACCCCAGTCTCAGTCACTCAATTCCCCAAAGCACAGAGAGAAACTCCTAGTTCCCTGAGCTCCTTGCCCTCTCAAGATGCCAGCCACAGAGTCTGGTGACACATCAGGAAGAAAAACTTCCAGAACACAGCCAAACAGACCAAAAAACTCTGAACAACTATCAAGTTGATTTTCTTTATATTCTATTACCCCCCCCCAAAAAAAGATATACCCCTACCATATCAAGAGGCATGAGGCAGAAAAAATATATGTTTTGGGGACCTTGTAGATGGAGTTGCAGCATGAAAAGCCGATGCTGCGAAAGCAGTTCCATTATCAAAAGATAATATACAAATCTACCTTGGCCCCTGATGTGAAGCTGTTTTCTGTGCATGCCCTCATATAAAGCAGACAGTAATGCACTGGATTACTGAAGCAGACATGGCTGTTGCTACCTACAAATACAGAAGCTATTTAAGAGACTGTACTGGGTTGGAAGAATAACACACCTAGGATGCCAAAATCTGGAAATCTTTGAAGGAGCAGCTGTGCTAGTTTGTCCAAGCTTATTAGACAAAACAAAACAAAAACCAAGTGACAAAAACATTGTGGCAGTCTAAAAATGGATGCGTTAACAGTTTTTTCTGCTCTCTCTTAAATATTGGTGCATTAATTTTAAAGAAATAGAATTTTCTCCACAAAAGTTTGTTGTTTGTTTGATTTAGTAGATTTCTATTTAAGCAAAGATTATTGGCTAATCTTGCATGTGAGTTTTTGTGGATCAAGTGCAGTTCCTTGGATGTAAGAGTTGGGCTACATTAATATTTACTAATGAGATCATTACCAGGTGTGGAGACAGATAGCGAACACACTGGCAATGGTTTGTTGGCAAAGGAACAAACCATCAGTTTGTGAATAATGTGGTAGTTGGGGGATTAAAAAAAAAGAAAAGCTTATTATGTGCATGTGTGAAAACTAGAGGCCCTGGCATGAAATAAAAGCAGCTTTGCTCACTTTATTGGTTTGGTTTTCGTTTTGTTTCCTTTGGGTTTGTTTTTAGTTTTGTTTTAATGAAATTCAGCTTCTTTGAGCCTTTGTTCCATAATATTCTGTATCCCTCTGAAACTCTTGAGATATTTGATATTTCCTTTTTTAACATTAAAGAACAATTGGGGAAAATAATAGACAGGGGCAGTGCAATACCTAGATAATCTTTCATCCATGGTTAATGTTTTTGTTCTCTTTTCTGCCCCATCCCCACCCCACTTCAGCCGATTGTTGCCAGAAAAGGGTTGGATCATGGATGGATTTCCAGTGACGCTGAATCAGGCGAAACTTCTTGAAAAGGCTTTGACGGGGCGAGACCCAGACCAAGCTGAAGCAAATTCTGATAACTTGAGAAAACCTGTCTTGGTGATAGACCCAGCAGCTCCAAAAGATCCACCCACCCACCCACCGGGTCTTGATTTTGCTATTTTATTAGATGTTTCTGACTCGGTTGTGCTGGACCGGGTGGCAAGTCTGAGATGTAGGTTTAATCTTCAGTACACAATCTTTGCAGACAAGGTCATCTGTATGCTTTGAAAGGGGGCAGGTGGCTAAGACAGCATGGGCATGACTAGGACAGAGTGAGAAATTTGCTTCCTTTCATTTTTAAAGCTAGACTGTACTAAAATTGGCAGATTACTTCATACTTAGACAGGAGATACAGTGGTACCTCAACTTACGAATTTAATCTGTTCCGAATGCACGCTCTTAAGTCGAACTACTCTTAAGTCTGGGTACCTATCTAAAAAAAATTGAAAAAAATAAGATAAAAAATAAAAAATATATATTTGCATGCTCCAACAGCATTGTGAATAACATCAGTTATCATTCATGCTGTAACTGATAGATGTTTTAAAACCTTGCAAACAATGCTGTAGAATGGTGTTGGCGAATCTATGGCATGGATGCCAAAGGTGGCACTCTGAGCCCTTTCTATGGGCGCCCAACATTGGCCCTTCACAGCCACCTGTATTCGGGTTAAATTGCTTTATTGACACTTTGGGAAAAATTAGTGGGTTTTGAATTGCAGTTTGGGCACTCGGTCTCTGAAAGGTTCGCCATCACTGCTATAGAAGTTTTCTTCCTGGACAGAGTCATTGTGACATCATTTTGTTGTTTTGCATCCCACAGCTAAATTCTTTCAAATTGGGCAAGAAACAGGCAAGCAAATGTCAGGAGCTGATCTCCGTAGAAGAGAAAAAGTAGAGTCAGTGAGGAGTCAGATGCAGCACAGGTGAGTTAAAAGCTACTGAGTCAACTGCTTCAGTAATATATAGTACAGTGGTTAGAGTGTCAGACTGTGTTTGGGAATATCCAGGTTCAAATCCAGTCGGAGAAATTAACAATCTAGCATGCAGCCTAACAGTGAATTTCAGTGGGATAAAAGTTAATATCCATCTGAAATCTTCCTATTTGTTTACTTCCATTATTTGTTTGCTCTCCTCCTCTCAAATTTTTAATCACAACAAAATGTAGCCCTTTGCTCTTTTCTTCTAACCTGTAAGGTAGATTCAGCCCTCCCACATATGTGCGGTTGCAAATTCTTATTCCTTTCTTTATAACTCTGATTGTAACTGCAGTCCCACAACTGCAAGTGAATATATTTGTCTTTTCTACTTAAATACTTGTAGACTGCTCTTCATATATGAAGGGTCAGTCACTGTGACAACAAAGTTGCTGGGTAGAAGCTGGGACTTGTAGCTACTCTCTTTCACACACACCCCCGTGCTGCAGCTGTTTTGGGATGGGAAAGGATTTATTTATTTATTTATTTATTTAAGATTTTTTTTTTTTTAGCCACCCACTACCAAAAGGTAGTACTTTAGACTCTGTAACAAAAAGGAATTATCAAAAATTCCTCCACTAAATCTTCCTCATCTCTGCAACTAACTGGAAGACTCTAGGCCAGTGATGGCGAACCTATGGCATGGGTGCCAAAGGTGGCACTCGGAGCCCTTTCTTGGAAAAAAAGAGGAAATTTCTTGCCAAACTTGCTAGCAGGGCAAAGCATGTTCCAGTGTCTCATCCTTATCCACAAGGATGGAACAAGACAAATTTTGCACTGTGATGTCTATTATTGACTTTAGTGTTAGAAGTAGAGATGGGCACGAAACGGAAAAATTGTGTACCGTTTCTGTTTGTGGCCCATCTCCCTTCGTTTTTGTTTTTCGAACCATTTTTTAAAAAAAATCATTCCGTTTTTCTTTTTTCGGAAACGAGGGTCTCGCTTCCCCGCGCCGGATAACAGCGCCTTGTCATCCAGTGTGGGGAAGATCCCTCTCGCCGCCCTCCGCCTCGATGCATGGAAGTCCGCCAGGCTGTCATTTCTGGGGCGGAGAGCTGGACAGGTGGGTCCAATCTGGCCTCCATGCGCAGAGACCGGATCACAGCCCCTTCCTTCTCGACTCCGCCCCAGAGCCTGACAGCCCACTGGCTGTCATTTCCGGGGCGGAGATCGCTGGACAGGGGGCTCCGATCCGGCTTCTGTGCAGCGATCCCTTGGGAGAAAGTCGCAGTCTCCGACTCCTCTCCTGACCGCTCTCCGCCGCAAGGGATGACACCCCAGCCGGCTGTCGCCCCCTCGCTGTGGAGATCGGAGATTGAGATAGCTGCGGCCTCGCTTCCACTTGCGGAGGCGAGAACGGGGCTCTCACAATCCTCCCCCACTGGCGATGACAGCTGGGCTGTCATCGCCAGCCGGGAGTTACGAACCAAACGTAACTGAACTCATTTGTTCTGGTTCTGTTCGGTTCGTTCCTAAATTACTCTGGGCTCCGTTATTCATTCCGTTACGTAACTGAACGAATAATGGATAATGGAACGGGGAAAAAAATGTTTCGTGCCCATCTCTAGTTAGAAGTACAGTAGTATTGTTTTCATGGTATGGGGCTAGTTCCCAAAGCTGTCTAGCTCACCACTTTTGGACTAAATAGGCTTTTGGTCTAATATGGCTGGTCTTGTCTAATGTTTTTATCATGTCAGCACATTCAATATACCTATTTATTACATTCCTATTTGGACTATGAGTTCCTTTTTTGGTATCTGATGGTGTGCATTGTTCTGGTTTTACAGAATTATAAGTTTCCTGGAGACATGGTCCAAACTGGAAGCCTGGTATTCAGAGCAGCAAAACATACTGATAAAGGTCAATGCAGAGGCAGAGGAGGATCTTATGTGTCAACGGGTGAAAGAGATTTTAGTGGAACAAATTGTTAAAATTGAAAATATGAGTAAGTCACTCACAACATTGACTTGTTTCAAGTTTCAAATACGTGCATTTTCAGTAATCTGGCTACATCTTCAGAGAAGGGGAGAAAAGACTCATTACCAGCATATGACCATTTCTTCCTGGGATGTTCTTACTTTTCAATCTCTAGAGTTTTTGGATGATGCTAAATTGTGCTTTGATCCTGTCTATAATTATAACATTCTAGAGTACAAACAAGACCCATAAATTGCCTTTCTGCCAATACAGGGATTCCATTTTTAGATCATCTGTGAGAGATGGCCTTCCAAAGGTGAGTCCACCACCCACTAAGATAGTTTGTTGTCCTGTCAAATAGCACTTTGGATCAGGAAGTTCTTCATTAGCAGTACAATAAGATTCAAATGAAAATATTTCAGAAAGCTCCTGAACTCTGCTGCTGGGATACATGATTTAGGACACTTGGCTCCTATGAAATGCTTCCTTTTCAAGGATCAACTTTTAGGATAATATTGCTAAATCATTGCTGTGGCCAGAATAAAAGAAGCCTTCTTGCTTGGTAAAAGGTTTCAGCAGCTGCAGCACCCCTGTGTCTGAGTGAGCCACTTCCTTGATATTTATTATGCAGCTATAATGAAAGATTTTGCTTCCTTAATCACAAGTGCTAGGCAGCTGGAAGCTGCACCTATAAGACATACAGTGCCTAGGGAATTGGAGGCTATCTCTTCCCTTAGTTGGGAAATCAGAGCCAGTCTCACCACCACCATCATCATGCAGCTTAGCCTGTAACCCTTAAGGAGAAAATCTCATTTATAGTCAGTATGCCACCAGAGGTCTGAATTGGGGTCATGGATGACTTCACATTCTGCACTATCACCTGCAAAGACATAAAGTGTGTGTGTATCTGTATCTGGTGTAGTATAGTAGGGTATATACACATAACACTACACATGGATAAGGGTGAGTTACTTTTTAGAAGTGGGCTATAATCCAGAAAATATGATGCTGAAATTGTCAGTTATTTGAGGTGTCACAGGATGCTTTATGGTTTTATCAAAAAATAGGCTTTGGGCTGGTGCAAGTTATCTCTCATGGGAACATGCTGAATGTAATAGAATTACCCCTTTGATCCTCCTTGCAAAGGCGAGAGCATGGTTCTTATTCTGCCTCTTTGGGCAGCAAGTACAATTGAGTTTTGCATTAAGGTATTTAAATCAGAAACCACGTCACGGAGTCTACATTTTACTTCATTTTGTTGCTTGTTGTAGGCCAGGGGTGGCCAAACTTTTTGCAAGGAGGGTCAGATTTGGTGAGGTGAAAAAGTGTGGGGGCCAACTATTCAACCTGAAGGGGGAGAAAGGGTGTGGTCCGTGTGCATCTGCAAGAGCTGCAAATGCTCCAGTTTCAAGGTGCCCAGGGGCCCAGCGGCTGTTGCACAGCCCAGGAATTGGCCCACACACACCCAAGATGCACCACTGCTTGCATATGCTGCCCTCCCTTGCAAGGAGGTGGGGAAGACGCTGCAGCAACAAAGCCAGGAGTGGTAGGCAGGGCGGGTGGCTGAAGGGATGGACGGAGGCAGGGAGGGCAGGCAAACCATAAAACTGCAAGCTGATGTCTCTAGCCAGCACAGGGAAGGGACGGCCGGTGGGGATGAGTGACAGGCTGAGCTGGGAGGGAGAAGAGGCTGAGGGCCACTCAAAATTTTAAATTGGGCCACATTTGGCCCCCGGGCCGGACTTTGGACAAGGTTGTTGTAGGCATATATCAGTTCCTGTAAGGTAGTTTCTCTGCCGTAGCAATAAAATTGCTGTATGTATTAGAGATCCACGGGGGACAATTCTGTGTGGAAGAAAAACTGCAAATGTTCTTCTGCAAAGATTTTGAAATAGTGCTTTTATCTGTGCATTTGTAACTACGGCTTTTCTGTCCTCTTGGGAAATCATTCTGGAGTTGGCTTCTGGCAACATGAAACTCCCAGATATATGGCCTTGTTTACTGATTTCTATGTGTTGTACTTCTGATTTAACCCTGAAGGAAAAGAAAAGGAAAAGAGAGAAGCTGAGAAGCTGCAAGAGGTTGTCCTACCATTGCCTGAAGAAGAAGCTCATGCAGTTGCCCCAGAGAAGGTGGAGGATGCTGCCATTGCTCCCCCAGTAGAAATACAGGAACCGCCCTCTCCATCACCAGATGCTAAGGAATCTAAAGGTCAGTGAAACATAAGTATATTTGGAGAGTGGTACCCACATTTAGTGGGTCAAGAGTCCAATTTCCTGCTTCCAGGTTCTGTCAAAAATGTGAACTAATAAAACAAAGAAAGAAAAAATACTGGAAATGTCCTGAATTCTACTTCTGTTTTTTGTTTTAGTGGATATAAGTATGTGTTTCAAACATTCGGATCTTTTGTAGATGAAAAACTGGAACTCTCTGCTTTACTGGTCCTTTTGTAGGAAATCTGGAAGTTGAGTCATGGCAACTGGACTTTTCTTGAGAGACTGAAATGTTTCGCTGCTCATCCAAGCAGCTTCTTCAGTCTGAGGAAAGTTAGTGGTGAGTCCTCCGTTTTATAGTTCACCTTGATTTCACATCATCCTAGTCTGAAAAGGCTCATACATTGGACAATAACCTGAATAGGTCTCTTAGATAGACAATGGCCTGAATAGATCCATAGGTAGACAATAGCCTGAATAGGCTTGTTAGGTGGACAGTGGCCTAAGGTGTGTGAAAGTCCCACCTATGCAACCTTTCCCAACACCCATTATGTATGGGTCATTAGCTATGGTCTTGCTGGTGGAGGTGTGAAGTGCTTCTGATTTGTCTGGGGATTGATGAAAGGGCCACTTTGATAAGTAGCAGACGGATTGTGTCTGAGTCCCCCACATCTCTTGGCAGGGGTGTCTGAAAAGCTTAAGAGGGTTTATGGTAAACACCACATCCCTGTTTACATCAAACCCACAATTACACTAAGGCAGACACTTGTCCACCACTTGGCCCTGAATATGTAAAAGGAAAAAACCCCAAATGATATTACCATTATATTGGGAAATCTATAGGCCACAACTGCATTGATTACAACAAGCAGTACTCTGGCTGAGTCATTGGGTCAGATCCAGCACATCAAGGAGTCCACCTGCCCATTGATGCTTCCACATTCCTCACAGTCCCTTAGGAATGCCCACTTTGCCAGTTGTAGGAACCCCCCCCCAGGGGCATAAACCCCATCAGTGGCCTGTGCCATAAATCATTGCTGGGGGCCTTTGGCTGTCCCCTCCTGATTCAGCTTATGACCCCTCCCGTCTGACATGTCCTCGTCAGCTCTTCTTCAGTACGTGCAGGTTCTCGCCTGCTTCTTTATCCACTCCCTCTTCTGCTGGAAAAGAGGTTGCCGTCTGCTGATTCCCCTTTTTATATTGGCCTGGGCCCACACCTTGTGAGCTCGTCATGCTCTTCAAGGATCCCGGATTGATCCACGTAATGTGGGCTTCGCCAGGCCTGCCCATTGGCCAGGCCCCTGCATGTGATGCAGCCGTTGTGGCTTCCTCTTTCACATGGTGGTCACCATCTTTGCTACTTTGGCTGGTGCCGCTCCAGCAACAACACAGCAGACCCGGTAAGTTGGGTCCACTTTGTTTTAAGCAGCCCTTTCATCAGTTCCCCAGACAAATCAGAAGCACTTCGCACCTCCACCAGCAAGGCCATAGCTTATGACCCATACTTAATAGGTCTTGGGAAAGGTTGCATAGATGGGACTTTCACGCAACTTAGGCCATTGTCCACCTAATGGATTCAGTCCATTGTTCACCTACAAACCTATTCAGGCCATTGTTCACCTAATGAGCCTATTCAGGCCTTTGTCCAACTTATGAGCCTATTCGGACCAGGGTGATGTGAAATCAAGGTGAACTATAAAATGGAGGACTTGCCCCTAGCATTCCTTAGACTGAAGAAGCTGCTTGGATAAGTAGTGAAATGTTTCAATCTCTCAATAAAAGAAGTCCAGTTGCCATGACTCAACTTCCAAATAAACTCACCTGGACAACTGAGAATCTTCACAGAGTTTTTTAGGAACTGATATACGCAGACATCAGAACTTGGAACATCACTTTTAATTCTCAGTAGTGCAGTACTTGCTATCTTACAAAAATGCACATAAAAATAGGAGGATAGGCCCAAAATCCTCCATGGCTCATCAAAAGCAATGTTTTTGAACTAAGAGAAACCTGAAGAATAGCATTATAAGATGAGGTGACAATAGGATTTGACTTCACCCAGAATGATTCCAAATAGCAGGAACTTATGTGAAAATCCTTTCCCCAGTACTTCCCATCCCTTGATAAATTTATGACCTAATATTAAACTAGCTCAGAGATATACAGTATTTTTCTGTATAAGACTATATTTTTGTCTAAAATTGTTAGACTAAAAAAGGAGGGTTGTCTTATACATGGAAGTAAGCCAAGGAGAGAACTGCGTGGTTGCTAAACTGTAATTTTGGGTTTGAAAAACGGGGGTCATCCTATATATGGGGGTGTCTTATAGACGGAAAAATACAGGTACCTTAAAATTTAACTGGTGTGTCTTGAATTCCTCTACAGATTCTCCTGTAACTGAGACACCTGTTAAAGGTAAAAAAGGAAAGAAAGACAAAGCAGCTAAAGAAAAAGAAGGGAAACCAGGTAAAGTACAATGCTACTTTATTTTTGTTTTAGTACTGCTTCACTGACCACAACAAATAAAAGGTTTTGCTTTTCATTTTTACACTCCTCTTTAGAAACAGCACTGGCAAGTTTTTATGAGATGGGGGGATGCTTGCCAAAGGTAAGCCAGGGCACTGTACTAAAGATGCTTACATTGGTTTCTACTTTTCCAAGCCCTCCCCATCATCTACCAACAATTGGTAAATCTCCACTAATGAAAACAGAACTTGTGATCCACCGTTCCAGAGTGGTGTAGAGCATCATCGCCTTGTTCTTGATACCTGCCTAGGGGTACAAAATGGATGGTATCTTAAACCTGGAAAACCATGATATATCACTAGCAGTATTAGACAGAGCTTAATGAATCACAGGTTGGACAAGTTGTACTGGTGTATGTGTGTGTGTGTGAGAGTGTGAGTGTGTGTGTGTGTATTATTGGACTTCTTTTAACATTTAACCCCTTTCACAAAACTAAACGTTTTGCACAACTCTTGGCATTCAGCAAGATGTGCGTTGGATTGAGCCTCTCATGGCACCTTGCTTGATAATCCTAGAAGGACCAGAGCCAATAGTATATTGACATATCATTGGAGGTCATGCCTCTACAGGTAAGGCAACGATGTTCAGGGGGACTAAAGATCCAGGTAAGCCCTACCATCCTGACCTCCTGAATTGAAAGCAAGCCATTCGGCCCCTGGGGTGACTCAACAGGGACTTTGAATAGCTCCCTGTATTCATGCAGGAACATGGGAATGTGCATGTGTGCCAGGATGGACTTTTGCCTCGTGGCACAGTGGTTAAACCTCAGTATTGTGGCCAAACCTCTGCTCCCGACCAGGGTTCAATCCCAGGAAGATGGCTCAACCTTCCATCCTCCAGTGGTTGCTGAACTGAGTACCTGGCCTGCGGGGGAAAGAGGAGCAATATGTAGCCTGTGTAGTCAACTTGTAAACTGTCAGGAGAGTACATTAAATACTATGGGGAGCTATACAGTATAAGCAGCACACTTTGCTTTTGCTTTTTTATTTGCAACCTTTGGTTTGGGTGTTCACAGGTCAAAGGAAGAGATAAATTGTGAGGCAGAGAGGCAGGGTAAAAAGAAATGAAGTCTTTTGGGAAAGCTTACTGGTGGTTTGCTGTGCATATGCCAAATCTCTGCAAAGCAGTCATAATTATTGCTATGGAACAGGACCATCAAAGGGCCTTTGGCTGATGTTAGCCATATGTGGAAGGCCATCCATGATATGACAAGCTGGGAAGAGGGTCAAAAGGCCTGGAGAAGTTGTACAGCACAGTCCGATATGGCTGATTTGGGAGCTTAGTCCTCTTAAAAGAACACACCATCAATCTTGAAAAGATTTGTTCTCTAGGTAAAGAGGTATTTAAACTTGTGATGGTGCTTCAGATTGCGGTCCAAGATTATTTGTTTATTATTTATTTTAGAGTATTTTTAACCTGGCTTTCTCCCTGGAAAAGGACCTAAGGCGTCTTACAGTAATTATATATAGAACCGTGGTTATATCTGATGAATGTTTCAAATTTGGCCCATGATTCACCATGATTATAAACAAGAGGAAAGAGTCCTCTAGTGTTTTGTTCATGAGTGGGTAGGATGCCCATGTCCGCTTGCTTACAGATCTGCGAACTGTGTCTCCTGAGACTCAAACACCCAAATAACAGAAGTCACAGTGCAAGGACCAGGACTATGTAGGAAGCTAGTGGGGGTAAAGAACCAATCCCTTGGCAGCAAAGGCACATGAATGGCTGAGAAGGAAAATCTGAGACACGTTAATTAGCGAGGAAATTGCAGGATGGAACTTGAAGGAAATAAAAGCTCTTCCAAATTGGGCAAAGGACACACTTATCTGAAACCATTTCTCTCCTCAGAAATAATCATAAAATTATGCTTGAAAAAGAGTTACTGGCTGTAGCTTCTCTTTTGGCACTTTTTTGTTTTGCACCTGATGACTGACAGTTTCTGACAGGGAGCCTAGAAATGAATGGCAGGAAGTGCCACAGCACTAGACTCAGGCCTCGCCACTATCTTTATGCACAGAGAGCAGGCCATTATACACAGCAACACACCGAAAGTGCAAGCTTTTAAAATTGCTAATTGTTGAGGGTGTTTAAAAATTTAAGGAGTTTTATACAACAGTCTAATGACAATCACCAGATTCCAGAATTTCAGCACTTTTTAGAACTATGGAGTAAACTGATAAGAAGAGGCTTAGAAGGGCAGAATAAAGAGGTATGTTAGCTCTCTCCTCCTGGAAAAAAACTGCAGTGGAAAAGGGCATGGAAAATATGCTTCACCTCATATTACAGGGGCAACATCTCATGTTCATTAGGATCTTAATGTATTTGTCATCTAAAATATTAGCAGGGAGAACTTTAAACTTTGTTGAGAAGATGGCCTTCCTGTATTTGAAAACAGTTACGGAGCCTCTGTAGTTTATGTAGAAGCAAAGGGTGCTGCTTATATACTACCCCATAGCTCTTAAAGCACTCTCTCTGCACTTTGCAATTCAATTATGCAGACTACATATTCCTGCTCCCACTGCCTGTGAGTTGGGTATTCAGTGTACAAACTTTTGAAGGCTAGAAGGCTGAGATAACCTTGGCCTAGTTACCTGATCCCATCAGAACTGAACTCAGGTTGTGAGCAGAGATATAAAAATTCCAGAAACTTTTTGAGGAGGGAAACCCAGAAAAATGCGTGGTTTTTCTCCAATTTTTCTATTTTTCTCCACAGTTTTTTTCCCCATGGCTTCAACATTTCCAAAAAGTAAAGCAATCTGGACTGCTTTATGGCACTTTAACCACTGCATCACAAGGCATACTAGCACCATTGACTGAAAATTAGTTGCCCTTAACTTCTTTGAGAAAGTATATGGTATAAATGAAATAAGTAAATGAATGAGCAATAAAGCCAACAAATCAGAATTGTGTGTAATATCTACCATGAATTTGCTGACGTAACATGAATGTGAATTCAGAAGAAACATTTCTTTAAGGTCTGTAGCAGTAACCATTCCTGCTGAGACTCTCCTCTATTCTTAGGGCTACCTTTGATTGTTTATTGTTTACCTTTATTGTTTCTGGAATCATTGGCTAGCTATGGGGAAATAAAATAAAAAATAAATAAATTGCGATAAGGATTGTGCAGTAAATTATTAACCACTATATTAACCTTAGTCAGCAAGCTAATGGTAAAGGGTTGTGCAATTGTAGTCCTAAACACTTGCAAAGGAAAAGTTTCACTTTTCCTGCCAGCACATCACATCACATCTTGTACTACACTGGAAAAATACAGCTGCCCAATGAACAGGGTGTTCAAGGAAACTAACCAATATTCATTGATCATAATGACCTGTTTAGATGGGTAACATATTTTCTTGGTACTAATGATGTATTCATATTTAAGGCACTCCACGAGGAAAAGGACAGGGGAAGACCCTGTCACCTTCACCTGAAGATGTATTGCCTCCTGCTCCTATAGAACCACCTCCAATTAAACCGGGATCAAGTGAATGGGTTTACGTGGATGAACCACTTCCCCAAGTACATCATTCCAAAATCCAACCATTCCTTCTTTTCTTCTGTTCTGAGCTCTTTGCTTTGTCTTCCTGTACCATTTTCAGCGGAACATATATAAGCTTTTTGCAATGTTTGAGTTCTAGTTCTTGAGACAAGGCCTTGATTTCATGGCCGACATGGTCGGGTGGTTCTTCCATACAAAGAATTCCCTACCCAAAGAATTTTTCCTGGTGGCAGCTCCACTCCTTTGTTGCAGCAAAACTAACAAAAATTGTGGTACCTTCAAGTTTTACTGTATTTGCCCTAAACTTTCATGGACTGGAGTGCGCTTCTTTAGGTACTGCATTTGATGAAGATTGCATCTGATGATGTGGGCAGCACTTTACAAACACCCAAATAAAGCTTGTGAATCTTTCAGGTGCCACAACACTTTTTGTTATTGCTGCTCAGGATATAGAGAAAGTGGTGTTTTGGCTTGGCCTGGTCTGGTGTGAAATGGTTCAACTTAGATTCAAACCAAATACAGGTTTCCCATCCAAATGGGAAAGAGAAAACAAAGGCAGAATATACTAAAAACATATTTGTATATATAGAAGCAAGTAAAATACCATCTTCTCACATCAACAGCTCTTACAAGATTGTGACTCTGTGTTAAGTATCCCTGCACATTTGAACTGACATGCAGATTTAGAAGAAACATGTTGTTTGTCTTGATTATTATCTGTGGTCTATCTATCGTCTTTTTAAAATGGGTGAAAGACCTGTAGTTTTTTTCATAAGAATTTGCCTATATGTGCAAATACAGTATCTCTAAATCTCAAATGGATAAGTAAAAAAAAATCAGATCTGATTTTAAGCCCTGGTGGACAGATTTATTTATCTGTTCAACAGGACAATTATAGCTGAATACACGGGGAATCAAACTCAGACTCAAAACCTTGGGTCTGAGTGGCCATTCTACCCTCCCCACAAAAGGCACAGTTTTTGCATCTATGTGCCTTGCAAGTACAACATTGGACTATTTCTACCTGTGTATTTAGCTGGCGAACATGAGGGAGCATTTCAATTCAGTTAAAATTTTCTTCATATTCAGGGCTGGATAAGCATGAGGTTGATTCATTCAAATGTAGGGGAAAGAAAAGTTAACACCCAAATCACATCTAATGATACTTAAAGTCCACTGCCTAAAGTTTCCATTTTAATTTAATTTGTGATATGGCCATTTTTAAAGAGGCCCTCAGATGGGATTAGAAAAAGTACCTGAAACAAATGACATGGGGGAAGAAGAAAGATTAATTATTTTTAATTACTGGTAATTATAGATTAATTAAAATATGGATTAATTTAACTATAGAATATGAAGTAAAATGTGGTGGTAAAGTTTACGGCTTTTGCAGCAGTTTTTCATGGCATGTTAAGGTGAAGTTATGGTGGTAAAAGGTATGTGGTATATGAATTGTGACAAAGTTTGCAAAAAGCAAAGAATGTGACAGGTCTTATGTGTTTTTTGCATACATGTCGCAATTTTCTTTCAAAGAGGTTAGATATGTATCCTAAACGATAACACAGTTGATGCAGATTGTAGCTGAGGGATGTTAACTGGCCCCAAATCATTCAGTGAACAGCTTGACTGAATGGGGATATGAATTCAGATTTGAATGCAATGATTTGGCAGCACATCTGGGAGATGTGTTTACATGGCCCGTCTGGAGCAGGCTGGAGTGAGCTAAATCGGATTGTAAGGAGGTCCAGTATCTCATCTGGTGATGGCAGGGCCACTCCAGGGAGTGGCTGTTTAGCTGCAGCAGATATATTGCCTGATCAACATCTTTAGAACCAAACCAGCTCATTCCCGCAGCAGATCAAACAACAGGTTAAGAGCCTATATACATTTCTCAAAAAAAATAAATCCACAATATGTAGCATTTTAATTTTAGCCAGGTAAGTAATGTGGTTTTTGACTCATTTATTGTATTCCTGCTGAATGCGCCCTTTTAAAACTGGCTGTAATGTTCCCATGGGCTTAATTCAATTAACAAAAGTATGTGCTGCTATCAATGGCCTCTGGTGGCCATTTATTTTAACTTGCTTCCTAAGAAAAATGATATGATTCAGAGGAAAATAAATACCCATTTTGGAATTCATTACATGAATGTGAAGCTCAACATGGTTTTTAATATAGGTTAAATTCCATTTTTTTTCCGCTGTGTGACCAGGAGCCATTTAGTCACCCCCTAAGACTAGACACAATGTGCTGTAATAACTTTATTTGATTCCCACTTAAAATTCATGCCTTTTAAAAAAAATTAACAGGAAGTGCCAGAATTTTTAGTTCCTTATTGGGAAACGGTGGAGAAGACATATGTGAATAACATCAAGGCTACACTTGGACGCCTCAGAGCTGAAGAGCATTTTATCATTTACTACCTGTCAGACATAAGGTGAAGTGAATGGGATTTCATGATATAAATCCCCAATGCCATTTCCAGTAACGTTTGAATAAACCTGTTGACTACCTTTCTTTTCACTGTTGACAGAAAGCATTTCAAAGAATTCTTGAAGCGCCCTGATCACAAGCAAGAATTTGTTACTCAGTGGCAGGCTGATTATAACTCAGTGGCTGATGACCTGTGGGATGATGATGAAACAAAAGAAGAACTGCACCAAAGAGTTACTGTAAGTGGCACCAAAAATTGGGAGATAAACTTTTGAAATGGTTCTCCCCACTCCACTTCTTTCTCCTAAAATGATTTGCTCTGGAGGAAACAGCATCATTGGCTATAATTTCCAAATGCGGTGGTACCTTGATTGAAGTAATTAATTTGTTCTCCAGGCCATTTTGTATTGCGAAAAATTCTTAAACCAAAATGCAGTTTCCCATAGGAATGCATTGAAAACCAACTAATCTGTTCCTGAGGTCCAAAAAAGGCAAATGGGGGCATTCCATTTAATTTTTTCTCAAACTGAGGCATCCCCATTCTTTTATAATGCAAACATCACACAGCAACCCTTAATGCCTTACCCGCCCCCCAAAAATCCCCTTAAACTGGAGCATTCCAGTGAAAAAAATTCTTATACTGAGGCATCCCCATTTCCGATAATTTCTTTTCTTAAACTGAGGTTTTTTTTGACCGAGGCATTCCTAAACCGAGGTACCACTGTACAAGTATTTTCTCATCTATAAGATCCTTGTAGTCTAGCAATTCCAGATAAAAATATTGTCTTATACATAGAAAAATAATGTAATCTCTAAGAATGTAAAGCCTTTGAACCATTTTATAGTTTACCCAGTGTTAGGATAAAATGTCCTGCAGTAAGAGTAGTACTGCTATAAACCAGGCCTGCCCAACAGGTAGACCGCAGGCTACTGGTAGCCTGTGAAGGGTTCATAAGTAGCTCGCTGGCCATCAATAAAAAAAGTGAGGGGATAAGTTCTCCACCCCTCCCTCCCTCATCCCAAGGACCACCACTGCCCCAGCAAATTTCTGGGTCTGCCAGCCCACTGTCTCAGCCAAGCGAGGCAGTTCAAGGGCCATGGCACATTGAAATCTGTTCCCTCCAGAACTGATTAATTTGGTTTTCAATGCATTCCTATGGAAAACCACTTCTCTGCATACAAAAGTTTTTACTTAAGAGCATATGCTCAGAACAGATAAAATTTGTAAGTAGAGGTTTTAGTGTAGTAGCCCTCAGGCACTTTGGGCCGGAAAAAATTGACCTTGGCCTGTTCAAAGTTGAGCAGCCCTGCTATAAACTTCTAGTCAGAAAATAATTATTTCAGCCAGAGGTGAGTAAAGCAAGGCCTGCTAGGTGAGTTGGGAGGGACTGGAACTTCCAATATTCCTCACCATTAGGGAACAATACATCATTTCCATATGATGGAGCCTGCATGGGAATGGCTTAAAATAATAACATGAGAGTAGGTGGGTTTTTCCAGGAACTGAAATTAGGGCAGGGTATTTTAAGTTTTAGGAGATAAGTAGAGATGGGCACAAAATGAAAAATGAAATGCTGCTTCATTGTTTCATTAGGAAACAAAATGAAACAAAACGAAGCAGCAGCATTTCATTACAGATGAAACAAAACATTCATTTTTTGTTTTTCTGGAAGGTGAGTCATGTACTGTTTGGATGAACAGTGAAACGTTTCTATCTCTCAAAAAAGAAGTCCAGTAGCCATGACTCAACTTCCAGATAAACTCACCTGGATGACTAAGAATCTTCACAGACATATTTTTTTGTTGTTGAAACAAACCGTTTTGTTCCATCTGTAAAAGGGGTTCCTTACCTGTGGGGCTTACCATAAGCTGTCACCGCCATCACTGCCAGGGCCCAGGAGAGGAAAGAGGAGGATGTGGGTCTCGCAGCCCGTCCAGCGCTCCCTGCCTCCTCTTCTCAGCCCCGGCTTCCGGCGTCTCAGCTGGGA
This sequence comes from Phrynocephalus versicolor, assembly GCA_023846285.1. Taxonomy (NCBI): domain Eukaryota; kingdom Metazoa; phylum Chordata; class Lepidosauria; order Squamata; family Agamidae; genus Phrynocephalus; species Phrynocephalus versicolor. The sequence continues at coordinate 11,580,082 of JAHTLZ010000195.1, forward strand.
GGCGGATGGGGGGGTGACTCCCCTGGGTCCTAGAGTCACCAGATTTGGTACCGGAGAGCCATTTTCAGAGGGGTCCAGCTGACCTGTCATTGCCTGTACCCCTGTAAAAATGGCCCAGTTGCCACCAGAGGATCCCCGTGGTGCTGACTGGGCCGTTTTTAAAGGGGTCCAGCCAATGGCAGCTCGGCTGGATCACACTGAACATAGCTCGTCTGCTACTGCGGGAGCCCTGCACTGGCGACTGGGTCATTTTTAAAGGGGCCCAGACGAGCTGTCATCAGCTGTACCCCTTTAAAAATAGCCCAGTCACCACTGTGGGATCCCCTGGTGGCGATCAGGCCATTTCTAAAGGGTTCCAGCCGATGATAGCTTGGCTGGACCCCTCTGAACATGGCTGAGTCACCACAGGGGGAGCCCCGTGCTGGTGACCCAGCCATTATTAAAGGTGGTGCCTGGGCCAGTTTTAAAAGGGGTACAGCCAAGACAGTTCAGCTGGACCCCTTTAAAAATGGCTCCTGGGCACCAAATCTGGTGCATCTAGGACCCAGGGGAGCTGTTTTGTTTAATTTGATTTCAATTCATATGCATTTTTTTTTAAAAATGTAAGAATCAAAAGAAAATGAAACAGGGCTAGGCACACAATGAAACATTATTTTTCCATTTCACATCCGTCTCTACACATAGGAAGTTAGTCATCTTATAGTGAAGGGAGTGTTGAGCTGGATTGGAATGTAGTATATTTGTTTATCTATGTTATATTTTTCCTTTCCCTAGAGTCCTAAAATATTCAGGTAGAAAAATTAAAATACCTAAAAAAGAATAGAAATAGCCATCTAAACATACAAGCAGCCTAGACTTCTTCTGAAAGGGTAAAAGGGATTGAACCAGTGGGCAATTTAAAAGAAGGGAGAGTATGGATATTTGCTGGGTCCCAAAATAAGAGCAAAGATGAAACCAATGGAACCTCTCTGGGAGGGCATTCCAATGCAGGAAACCTGCCTCCCATGCAGCCACCCCGTTGGTCTTATCTGGCAAGGGGGATAAAGATGGAAAGCTCAATGGCTGAATAAAGAATGTACAAAAGCAGAGGGGAAAAGAAGTGACTCCTACAGCAAATCAGCAATATCTGCATCTTTCTGCTTAGAATGCCAATTGACTCTATTAATGTGTTTCTCTGATACTTATTAATAGCATTGCTTTCTTTTGCCTCTGGCGCTTCTAATCATTCCATTGATGCACTTGTTAGTTTGTTCATTCATGCAGTTAATGAAAATAGCTTTTTAAAAGAATAAAACATGGATTTGGTTGTCATTAAAAAGAATCAGGGAGATGATGGTATTTCATACATTTGTTAGCCAAACTTCAGTCTATGTACTCTGGGAAACTGCAGAATTCTCTGTGACCCTTAAAATATCCTGGTCTAGATTCTGTTGCTCACTGCGCTTAAGGCTAGCATAGATTTTTTTCATGCAAAAAGAGAATGGCTCTTGCTGTATACAGTAATATCTAGCCAGAACAGAAATCTAAATTAAACTTGAGATGAAAAAGAACGAACTCCAGAATCCAGCCTGCACCTTGGTTTTTTACTAAGCTTATCTCTGAAGGCACACAGCTTATGTGGCTGCTGACCACAACACCTGTTTAAGATACTGGAGGGTGGGAAATCTGTAGTATCCTTCGGTGTAGGAGCTCACTGAGTCAGGTGATTGAAGAACGAGTGGCCTGAAAGGAGCAAAATGTGGTGTTTGGTTTGAATAAGGGAACCAGGTTTCCACATTGTGGTGGTGAAAGGCGCCCATTCTTTGAAAAACGTCTCTTTCTCAGCCGATCCTTAACCACTGAATTTCAAGAAACTGAAAGAAAAGTTGCATCCATCAATATCTGAATGGAAAAACAAACGGTACAAGTACGCCGTCTGTGACTTGTCAAGCTATGTACTGTAAAGGAAGGGAGGTAGCAGTACATATTTTCCCCAACCCCTGTGCATTTCCCCCCCTGGTGTTGGCTTGACTAATATGCTGTGGTGAAGTCTCTCTTGATGGTCATTTATACAGATTGAACCTCTGTTTTAGTCATCATTCCAGACAGTTATTTAGAGCAATGCAACTAAGTTAATTCTAAAGTGTATTCAAAGGTGTAGATTCCACACGACCTGAGGGGCTTAAATTGAAAAGTCACCCCGTAGCAGTGCGAAATACAGCAACCTATTTACAGAACACCCACCTCACTTTAAGTAGCATAACAGAAAACATGCACTGAAAATACATGTTGCTATCTTTAACACATTGTAACTAGCACAATCTCGCCTGATTTTGGAAGCTAAGCAGGGTCGGCCCTGGTTAGTACTTGGATGGGAGACCACCAGGGAATATCAGGTACTGTAGGCGCCTGGAGTAGGAACTGGCAAACCACTCCAGTATTCCTGCCAAAAAAACTCCATGGGCATGGGGTCACGAAGAGTTGGTCACGACTGTAACGATGCAACACACACACAACTAGCACACCAAGGTTGTGGGACTTGATTGGGACAAGACACAACCAGAGACAGCACAGCATGGAGCAAGTTGATGCTACACATACCATGGGAAAAGAATTCAACCAATATGATGGTTTTGGCACCAGTCCTAGGACTTGCATAATATGTACTTTAACATGCAAAGCTACTGCAGAGGTATGTTGTTCCATAAACGGTTTGGACTCTGCAAAACCTTAGCCATTGAATCAAAGAATCAGAATAGTGAAGTTGGAAGGAGCCTGTAAGGCCATCACGTGCAACCCCCTGCTCCATGTAGGACTGCAAATAAAAGGATATTTGCCAGATGGTTGTCCAAATTTCTCTTGAATGCCTCCACTGTTTGAGCACTCACTACCTCTTGAGGTAACTGGTTCCATTGCTGTACTGCTCTAGCAGTTAGGAAGTTTTTCCTGATCTTCAGCCGAAAGCTCGGTTCTCTTAACTTGAGCCCATTGTTGTGCATCTTGTACTCTGGGATGATCGAGAACAGATCATGACCCTCCTCTGTATGACAACCCTTCAAATATTTGAAAAGTGCTATCATATTGCCCCTCAGTCGTCTTCTCTCTAGGCTAAACATGTCAAATTCTTTCAGCCTTTCCTCATAGGGCTTGGTTTCCAGCCCCCTGATCTTCCTTGTCACCCTACTCTGAACGTGTTCCAATTTGTCGGCATAGTACGTTGCAAAAACATTGAAAAGATGATTTATTTATTTATTTATTTTTATACCGCCCATCTTCCCAAGGGAACTCCCGGTGGTTTACAAAGAAGAACGAGACAAAACAATATAAATCAGAAAATGATTATACTTTGGTTTCCCTAATTACCAGCTTACTACTGCTTACTAGCAGTGCTTGGAAGAAAGAATGCATACAAGATTTTTAAAGTACTAGATAGTGATATCATGCAACAGATGCTTAGCGCATAAAGGCTAAAATCCAGTAATTAGTTGCAAATAGAATGGGTCCATTGAACTAGTGGGGATCTGGAGTGTAAGCTTCTCTATAAGTTCCATTGATCTGATGCACTACTTTAGTTGCAACTTACTACTGGATTTTGCCTATAGGTGATGACAAGAATATCTCTGTGTTTGACCATTGCTAATTATGCAGTTGTCACTGCCAGTGCTTTCTACATCTAAATTATATCCAACCTTATTGTTGTCATTTCACTTCCAGTCTAGTGTTCCTCAGCCTCTTGATTTTATAACGTTCATAGAAGAGCCCTCTAACCCATGAAAGCTTATGTGATAATAATCAGTTGGTTTTTAGGGTGCCACAGGACTCATTAACAATTTAGAACAAAGTCAAAAGTGAGTTTTTACCTTTTCTTATATCTTTGGAACAAAGCCCTTGTTTGCATCATCTGGATCTATTTTCCCTAAATCAACTTTCTTGTTTGTATATGTACATGTTTCTATCTTGCTTTCAAAGGCAAGCCTCCATGAAGTGCTTTACTGTAAATCAGATACAGCATAATATTTATGTCTGTAGAGTAAATAGGCAAGGGGATAGGTATATCACCCAACTAGGCACTGTTTTAACTGTTCAATCAATAAAAATCACAACAGTGAGTATTATCAGCTGAATATGATTTTATTTTGACTGTTTTCTGAATTAGAAACCGTCTTAATACGAAACAGTCACACAGGTTCTCGTATAATGTTCAACTCACAATGGAACAGGACAAGGGTTTATGGAAGAGAATCCCATCTAGCCTTTTTCGTGAGCTACCACCAGTACTACTTTTGTCATCGCTTTCGGCAGTTCGAGAGTGCTGGTCCTGGTTCTGCTACTCTTATATTCTCTTGCCAGGAAGATTTAGTGGAAGCATCACTCTGCTGCTGATAGATGATCCATGGAGAAAGTCTGGAGTGTTGGTCTTCAAGCATGGCTCTTTGGCTGAGCTTGGTTAAAAGCAAAAGCAACGTGTGCTGTTGATATACTGTCCCATAGTGCTGTAAACACTCTCTGGGCAGTTTACAATTTAATGATGCAGGCTACACATTGCCCACCTTCCCACCCAGTGACCTGGGTACCTCGGAAAGGTAGAAGGCTAGGTGAACCTTGGGACAGCTCCCTGGGATTGAACCCCAGGTCATGAGGATAGTTTTGGCTGCAATACAGCAGTTTAACCACTCTCCTTCGAGGCTCTTAAAGGCTGATACTTCACGTCCCTCTCGCTGCAGTTCGCGGCCCCACTGGAGACTGGTTCGAAGGAACGCAACCTCACGTCCTTGTGGGGGTCAATCCGAGTTCGAAGGAACGCAACCTCACGTCCTTGTGGGGTCAATTCAAGTTCAAAGGAACGGAACCTCACATCCTTGTGGGGTCAATCTGAGTTCACCCCAACCACGCCCCCTGAACTGCGCTCCAAGCGGGTTGAGAGATTCCCGTCCTGGAGCTCAGGAATCTTTTCAGTCCACTTCTCGATCCGTGTTGAAAACCAATTTCAACACGGAGGCAAGTTCACCTCGGCTCGAGGAAGGATGTGAAGTAACCACCAAAGACAGCAGAATCAAGAGACGGTTTGGTAGAAACTTAAATAGTCCCTTTAAAGAGAGTTGAACAGGAAGCTACGTATATATACCAGAGACGTTGACTTTGGTTTATATTTCAAAAGGTGTGTTTTACAGTAGTGAGGTACTTCAGACAGCTCAGTGTCTTTGTTTTTCACTTTTCTAGGACTTGCGAGATCGGCTGTGGGACATTTGTGAAAACAGGAGGGAAGAAGCGGAGCAAGAGCGTTATGAAATCATGAGCAATGGTTGGCTGCCAGACCGGATGGGGCTGCTGATGAACCACATTTTTTCACTTATGCAGGTCTAGATGTGTGTGTCTGTGTTCTAAAAAGGAACATTAGGGGTCCAAATAGCTGGACCTCGAGCGTGCCACCAGCATGGTTTGTAAATTCCTGGCTGACATTAGAAGCCGCTTAGTACGTTTCTGTAAGCCAAAAAGCTACAGCAGCATCCTCCGCTTCCTGCATCAGTCAGTTCTGTCCCGCTGTTGTGAGGATCAGAGCTTGAAATCTTGCTGTATTCTTGGACCCTGATCGAGTTACAGCTGAATTTGTGTCCACACCTCTTGAGACCAAAGTTGGGCACTGAACATTTAAATCAGCACTGCTTCTGTGAGGAAAAACCTGTAATGGTTTAGGTTGTGCATGGCAGCAAGGGATGTTGCACATTCTATGTTATTGAATGGCTGGGGTCATTAGGAGTTTTGGAGTGTGCTGTCATCAGTATGCTGATGACACACAGCTCTATCTCTCCTTTTCCACCTCTGCAGTGGAAGCTGTGAGGATCCTTGATGGGTGCCTGGATGCTGTGTTGACTTGGACCAGGGCGAACAGGCTTAGGCTCAACCCCGAGAAGACCGAGGTTATGTTTTTTGGGAGTTCGCCGTCTGGGTATGGAGGCCCTCTTCCGCGTTTGGGGGGGGGGTTCCCTTCAGCCCAGGTGGCGTCGGTGACCAGGTCCGCCTGTTTCCATCTCCGCCAAATCGCCCAGCTCCGCCCGTACCTGGACGGTGACTCTCTGAGGACAGTGGTCCAAGCGCTGGTGATCTCGAGGCTGGACTACTGCAACACGCTCTACATGGGGTTGCCCTTGACTCTTCTCCGGCGTCTGCAGCGGGTACAGAATGCGGCGGCCAGGCTGGTGGCTGGTGTGCGTCGTTACGACCACATCACCCCAGTCCTGGCCCGCTTGCACTGGCTTCCCGTTGCAGCCCGGATTAGATTCAAGGTCCTGGTTTTAATTTATAAAACCCTCCATGGCCTGGGACCAGACTACCTGTCGGAGCGTATCGCCCAGCGATCCACCTCGGCCCGACCTGTCCGGCAGTCGCGAGTGCACTCGCTTCCGGTTGCCACTCCATGAGAGGCCCGTAAAACGCGTACGCGGAACCGGGCCTTCTCGGTGGCAGCCCCCACTCTGTGGAATGCCATCCCCAGCGAGGTGCGCTCTGCAGAGTCCCTGCTGGCCTTTCGGAAGGCATTAAAAACCTTCCTCTTCCGAGAGGCCTTTGGCGAGATCTAGATTTTTTTCCCCTCCCCCCCCCTGCCATCAATAGAATAGATTGCTTTGACTTTTTAATAGGATTGCTGCCGTGGTGACGCTGGGGCATCCCCGCCTAGCTGTTTATATTGTGTTATAGACTTGTTTGTTCCTTATTGTATATTATCCTCCTGTTGTTAGCCGCCTAGAGTTCGGTTCCGAAGATAGGCGGGATATAAATATAATAATAAATAAATAAATAAATTGTTAAAATATATAACTCTATTATGCAGATAGGGATTTGTTATGTTGAAGGAAATGTATAAACCACTAGCAGAGATTAGCAGCATTGTGGAAGAATAAATGCATTTAGTGATTATGGAGCTCGGAGACAAATGAACAAGGCAATAGAACTCAGTACAAAACTTATATTACATATGTACACATGACAAAGAGTAATATACAATAACAATATACAAAGCGCAGCATAACAAAGAATGGTGATAACTGCCTCTCACGGTTTGCTTGATACCTATATACACAAAGCAATATGGTGTAAGCCAATCACACATTACATGGGATGAGGTGATTTAGCTATACCACCTGTGCCTAATCATCCTGACCTTCCAGTACTGATGATTCTTTACACCTGTGACCTAGACCTAATACACATTCTTGTCTAGCTCATGACATAGCATTTTACACAGGATCTATTTTGTAATCTGTTAAATGTATATTACAGACATTTTGTCAAAACTACAAGCCTTGACAGTTGAATATTCATGAAGTCTCTGATATGGTTGAGGTGGGGGTGGCGACCAAGTCCAGCCTGATTGGTACATGCAGCCCTAGCAGCTCACCCTTAGCACCACCAATTTATTATTTTCTCATTGAAAAGCATCATCCCTTATCCCCCTCAAGTTTTTTTTTTGTCTCCTTCCCCGGGTGGATTAAGACTTTGGGAGATCTCTATTATAAACTGGAAGTGGCTGGTCTATTGCTTTGCTCTTCCCTCTTTGCTCTTCTGGTTCATTTTGTCTTTGCCAGCTCTTGTTCTTTCTCTCTCTTGCTTTGGCTTCTTGTCCATTCTTGCCTGAATCTCAAGGCTGTCAGACTCAACAGTACTCCAGTCTGACACAGAGCAAGAGAGGATCAGGGTGATTATTTTACACAATTGCTGTTTTACCTCCTCCATTTTTGAGATTGTGGTTTTGTGAATTTTCCCATGAATGCACAAGGCCATTTTTATTTTTTCAGTTGTATATTTAGAGGCTTCTGTTCTAGCAATATATCAGAAAGGATGGCAGGTGCATAGTGTTTCTTGTCTCCACTTGAAGTGGGTAGATCTTTTGAACCTGGAAAATTTGCTTTGTGCAACTGTTGTTTCCACATTTTAGGCTATTTATAGACTGACGGTAAGGAGGGCTGATTTTCTTTTTGGCTTAGGATAGTACTAGAAATTACAAGTCCATCTTTCACATGTCTACTCCAGTTGCATATAAAGCAGATGGGTCTTATTTTATCGGAAATAGGAACATCTGAGAGGGGGATACCAAATTTTTCACCTACTTACTTATGATTTATCTTCTCCAGCATATTTCTCCAGATGTAAACAGAAAATGGAAAAAGATGTCGAGAAAAATAGAGTGGGGGGATATGAAGCACAGAAAGGAATAGCATTCAATGTCCCTCTCCTTTTATCTCCCTTTAAGATTCTCCACTTCCCAATTAATAAGTGAATATGACAGAAACATGAAAGGAAACATACACACTCATAGGCAGACAAAAGTAGAAACAAAAGACAAAAAGGTTCAGGCACCTTAAAGCTTATTCTGTTTCAAAGTGAGCTTTTATGGATATATCCACTTCTTTCTTTCTGGAGGTCTATCTGACTGTCCGTCCGTCCATCCATCCATCCAATCTACCTACCTGTCAGTCTCTCTCTTTCTCTTTCTCTGTCTCTCTCTCTCTGTTCCCACAAAGAGAAAGATATTGAAGACTGCATGCTTGCCACCAGAAACAGTAGCTTTCCATTCATTTTGTAGTTAACAAAAACAGGCAGTGGGTGGGCTGCCATGTCTGCTAGAGGAGTGGAACCAGGGTTGCTGCTGCACCATCTCCATCCAATCTCATGTGAGCTGTAAGCATATTCCATTCTAAAATTATTTCAAGACTGGATCCATTTGTGGGTTTATTTCCCCTTAATACACGGACAGCTATTTAATTCCCTTGGAATTACTTTGTGTATTATTCCTTAAGATTGAATCAGACAATTGTTTGAAATGTTTGCTCATGTTTTATATATACATAAAATGCAGGCTGAAGCAGATCGTTTCCAGGATACCAAGAGACTTCTGCATGACTATTATAGAGGAATGGAAGGGAAAATTCCAACAGAGACCAGCACTGAATTTACCAGGATACCGTTGATAGAACTAGTTGAAAGAGAACAATCCGGGGAGGAGGGTAAAACTAGCAGGTGATGTAAAAGACTGCCTTACTCTACCTTCTCCATTTCTCTGTCTTTCTCTATCTCTCACACATTCTCTCTCGACATATTCTCTTTTCTCCAACTTAGTATCCTCCAGATAAGTGCTACAACAGTTGTCATAAATCAATATGGTTGATCTTCTGTATGCTGTAACCCAACACATCTGAAGGGCATGTGTTGAGTAATACTGATATATAGTACTCTATACTGTGTAAGTGTAAAACAAAAAAAAATGGCAGGGAAAGCAGGGGAAAGCAAAGGTGTATATTTTATACTTTTCCATGCATAAACAGTGGATATCAGCACTCATCTCATTTGTGTGCATGGACTAGATCAGGCATGTCCAAACTTCAGCCCTCCAGATTTTTTGGGACCACAACACCCACTGTTCTTTGCCATTGGAAATACAGGTTTGGAATTCTGGGAGTTGTGGTCCAAAACATCAGGAGGGCCAAAGTTTGGACATGCCTGATCTAGATATTTGCTTGCATGTAGATCATGCCCAGAACATATACAAGTAATTGTAAAATACACAGACACAAGAGGATTGATGGGTGGCATAGAGCAGTGGTGATGAACCTTCAGCACTCCAGATGTTTGGACCACAACTCACTGAATTCTAAGTCTGTATTGCCAATGAGAGAGGACTGTGGGAGTTATGATCCAAAACATCTGGCGTGCCAAAGGTTCACCACCACTGGCATAGAGCAAAGAAAGGGAATTTCCTCTTGCTTTTATGCTCTCTTTCCATCTTTCATTTGCATATCTTCATTCACACTAAAACAATCTTCCACACCCTTTCTCCCCTGCCTTGCTTTCTTGTTAGCTGACAGCTGCTACTGTGTCAGAGGCACTGCTCTCAGGCTATCACTGTATCCTCGAAGCTTTGGGAACATGACTTTAATAAAGCTTGAAATTCTCTACCTTGCAGATTCCATTGAACTGGTGATGGGGCTCAGCATTGACAGGTTTTCTGAGATTTGGCTTTAGGGGCATCTTTGGACTAATCAGCTGGAACTGGGAACAGAACATTCCCAGCAAAGCAACTTTGCGATTAATCATAACTAGGTTCTGTGAAGTTGAAACCACATAGACAAGTCTAGGTCCCATGAATGTTTTGGCAGAATTAGAGCAATTTTTTTGGAAACCAGTTCTTCCCAACTGGTTCCAGTGGCAATGGAGAGATGAATTTAGATTCCAAAGGAAACAAATGGGGAAGGAAGAAGCCAATGTTGGATCAGAGATTGACAGAAGGATATCCTTTCTCTGCATCCATCTATCAATTCACAGGCAAAGTGCTACTATCAGCAATGTTCCCCAGAGGCATGAAATAAGGCTGTGGATTGAACCCAATTAGTGGTGAAGACTTTTTTGACTCCTATTTTCTCCATGATTTCATAGTTCTCCACCAGCAGAAGAGACCCTCTCTTTTCTTTCCTCCTGCCTCACACAAAGGTGCTGAAGTTCACAGATAGATCATTAGAAGCTAAGATTGCCTTAAATGCAATGTACTGTTTTGGAGTTTTGTAGGGAAATGAACTCCAGTTCAACCTCAGTCTATCTGGATGCATCTACTTTTGAGCACCAGGCTGGAGTGATTCTCTGGCAGATGGAAGAGTTGCTTTATGGGAGATTGCTCTCATTAAAGCAACACTTTCTGGAGTGATCAGATACACGCCTTTGCAATGGTCTGATATCAACCTGACTGCCATCAAAATACAAATGTGAAGTGTGAGACATGGGTGAGTAATGTTATGTATTTTTCTCCTTCCCTCTCTAATTTCTTTTAAATAGAATTCCTATGATTGTGCACCAATCTCCTTCTCCAGAAGTCAACAGGGAAAGGATCAAAGCAATCCCAGTTAAAGTCAAAGAAGATCTCTTTTCTGAGAGTGCAATATTTAATTTTGGTCCGGATGAGAAACTGATCACCGAGACGTGGCACAATATTGTAACAGCAATATCAAATATGGTAAGGAGAGCCTTGGTTACCAGGCAATTAAAACAGAGACCTACAAACTATATATGCCTAAGGTTGGTAGTTATCCATCTTTAAAAACTATTGGTTATTAACTGTTAATGGACAGCCATGCTGTAATGTCCTTAGACTTCTTCTAAATCACTGTCTGCTCAAAATTCGAGGTTACTGCTGAGATCCAGTCAAAGGAGGCGGAGGAAGAAAAGGAACGGCTTCAGCAAGAAATGAAGGAAAAAGAGCGCCTGAAATCCTCTCAAGCAACCACCGGCAAAGGTGGAAAAGAAGGGAAAGGGAAAGGTGGAAAAGGAGGAAAGGAAGGAAAAGGTGGCAAAGAGGCAAAAGGAAAAGAGGGCAAAGATGGCAAAAAAGGCAAAAAGAAAGGTAAAGGAGACCCAGTGATGTGAAGGGGGGGGGATCCTAGATAAGCATAATCATCATGGTCAATTAAACAGAATACAGTGGTACCTTGAATAAAGGAATTCATTCGTTCCAAATGAAATTATGTTAAGCAAATTTTCTTTTATACAAATTTCCCATAGGAATGCATTGAAAACAGAGTAATCCCTAATCACCATTTTTATGTTGTACAGATTCGCCCCATAGGCAATACTGTTAAGCAAATCTCCCCTATCTCCGGAATTTCTTTATATTGTACAGATTTTATGTTATAAAAACCATTTGTTATACGAGGGTCCACTGTACTTGAAAGGTTACCATATGGGGGGAAGGCAGGATCCGTTCTTAATCATCCTACAATGCAGGATGAACAATAGGAGGCTCAAGCTACAGGAGACCAGGTTTTGGGTGAATATCGGGGGGAGGGGGGACTTCGTAACTGTTAGAGCAGTAGAACAATGAAACCAGTTGTCTCTGGAGGCCATGGGCACTCCAGCACTGGAAGCATTTGAAATAAAACTGGACTACCATCTATCACAGCTGCTTTACTTTGGGTTCCTCCATTGAGTAGTGGGTTAGACCCAGTGGCTTTATAGACCTGTTCAAACTCAGTATTTCTATGATATGCAAATAAATAAATAAAATAAAATACAAATTGCTAGCCCTGAGGGTACTTGCCCAGTCCCAAAACCAGCAAAGGACATAAACCCCTTCCCCAGCTTGTTATCTTGAAGAGTTTGGAGCATTATTTGTAAAACCAAAAACCAAAATCACCCTCCTTTTAAACAAATAATCAAGAATCCTTTAAAGGTAGCCGGCTCATGGTTGACTCAGCCTTCCATCCTTCCTAGGTCGGTAAAATGAGTACCAAGCTTGCTGGGGGGGGGGGCAATGTGTAGCCTGCGTATTGTAATTAAACTGTATACTGCCATCAGCAGAACACTTTGCTTTTGCTTTACTTTCATTGTTTGTTTTTTGTTAATTTTAAAAAGACTCTTAAAGTGCCATTTCCCGCTACATTTTAAAAAAATGTTTGTGGATTGTTTTGGGAAATGTTATGGTGGAATAGATATAGAATTTTGAGAAATGAAGAAATAGAAATGCAGTCCTAGTTCCAAGGTTTTTCACCTATGGGGGGATTGAATTACAAGGAGAAATCGCAGACTATTGCTAGAAATAGATTTCTGCCAGCATTATTCTCTGCTGCTGGCTGATCTCTTAGCAAGTGTTCCTTGGCTAGCTTGAGTGGTTAGGACTGCATTCACACATTGTTCCCCCAAGACCACAACTGGGGTTTGCATCCCCTGCGGCAAACATGGATTCTGTGTACACACACACACACACACACACACACACACACACACACACACACACGGGGAGGGCACAGACTTTTACAAAGTACAAATATTGTTTTGGCATTTTGATGCCGCCCCCAAACACCTGGGACACATGCCCCACTTGCCCGCTCGCCCGCCCATTTTGGCCCTGGCTTCCCCACCCAAGATTCAATAAAAAGGGCACAAAATGAAGAATTTACTGGAACAGAACATCCGGTTTTAAATTACAGAATCCGTAAGGCTTTGAATCTCTCCACGGGATTGCAGTTTTGCACACATGGTTTATTTGTCACATTTATGTTTTGTCTTTATCCTGAGAAGTTCAAGGTGAACGTATTTGTAACCTTTGCTGTGCAGGATCCCACTCTCCACCTGTGGTTGAAGCAGCACCAGTTCCATTGTCCCCAGAAGAATTAAAGAAGCAAGAACTGAGGCTGAAAATAAAGCAGGAGTATTTTGCTGCCCTGGAACACGAGGGTAGGCGTTCCTCTCAGTTATATAAATTCAGGGACATCTCAGTTCAGTAGAGTTTAAAGCTGAAAAAATAGTGAGGATGGAAGACCACCAATGGCGTATAAATATTTCTCATGTCTAACTGCAGAAATAAGATGTAGTCTAGAACAAGTGGTAGTTTTATTACACCACCAAAAAAAAACAACAACCACCCCCTAAACAGAAGCTTGGTTTTGATCCCAAACAGGTCTTCATCAGGATGGGTACCACAGAGATATAGATGGTAGAGATGGGCACGAATAAAAAAAACGGCATTTCGTTTGTCGTTTGGAGGGTCCGTTTCAGTTCGTTTCCGTTTTTTTGTGAATTTTTGCAAAAAAAATCATTTTTGTTTTCATTCGTTTCGTTACCATTTATTTCAATTTTTTGTGATTTTTTTTTAGGATTTTAAGCAATTCACTTGTATTGCAGTAACGGAAACAAAACGCATGACAAAATTTCCGGTGTTTCTGTTCGTTTCGTTTCATTTTAGAGACAAAATTTGTTTGTCGTTTCATTGCGTAACGAAACAAAAAATGAAAACGGAAACGAAAAATTGTTCGTTTCGTGCCCATCTCTAGTAGATGGTGCAACACACACACACACACACACACACACACACACACACAACTGTTCCATGTGGGCTGCAAACCTAGATCTGAGGTGCTGGTTTTAGATCCCACTTCTGGTGAAGTAGATTGGAATGCTTCTCCCAAATCTTTTAAACAAATGATTGCCTGTCATTCCAGTATTTTGAAATATACTTTTAACAGAGAATCCTGATGCGCTGATCTGCCCTTGATCTTTGGAACTTTATTTTATTTTATGTTTTACATCATCCATAGTCTGGTGGGGCACAGTCTTATTAAATACCTGTACAGAGTCAAAAGCTACCTTATATTTGAGATTTTTAGCAGTCTAATAAGGGTACTCATTATTTATGTATGCATTATTTATTTAAAGTATTCTTACCCTGCCCTTCTCCTAAAAGGGATCCAAGGTGGTTTACATTTAAAACACAATACTAAAAGCTAAAAACAGTAAATTATTCAAAAAAAATTAAAAAAAGAATCAATAACTTTAAATTAGAAATGCTATCTAAAAGCATTGCTAAAGCAGATTTGGAGGCAACAAAATACAAACCATCCCCAGCAGTAAGTGGCTGTGGAAGAACCTCTCTGAAGATAAAAGTCATTGCCTGCTTGTAGAAGGACAGTAAGAATGGGGGTCAGCCTGGCTTCCTATGGGAGGGAGTTCCAAAGTCTGGGAGCAGCAACAGAGAAGGCGTTTTCTGTGTCCCCCACCAAAACCACTTGTGAGGGTCATGGAACTGAGAGAAAGTCCTCTTCTGATCATCTTAACACAGAGGCAGGCTCATAAAGGGAGATGTGATGCTTGAGATGTCTTGGACCCCAGTCGTTTAGGGTTTATAGGTTAAAAACCAACACTTTGAATTGTGCCTTGAAATGGATCAGCAACCAGTGGAGCTGCTGTAATGTGTGTGCCTGTGTGTTAATGTGATCCCTGTAACCAGCCTCAGTTAACCATCTGGTATCCCAGAAGGTATACAAGGACCAATGTCTTTCTTTCCCTTTTTGGAAATAACTGTTGATCACTTCTAGGACTAACCACACTTGATTGTTTGAAGCCAAGAACTTGAACACCCGCAGTGCAGCCATATATAACATGATGCTAAATTAAACCCTGGTAAAAGTAGGTGTGCAGAAAAAGATTTCTGAGAAGCATGCTTTCTTCTTGGAAGTAGGGAGAAGCTAGGGCAGGCAGAGAAACCACCTTAATTGTGGTAGATTACATAATGTTTAACTGCGCTCGGTACAAACCATTTCAAAGCATGCTTCCACATCATACTTGCGGCTTAGATATTAAGATACAGTGCTAATCATGACTAATGGAACCAAAACAATAAGTCTTGAATTGGACCCTTTTCCACAGCAATTGAGTTATATAGCCCAGGGTGTCTGTTTCCTAACTAATGCCTCTCCTTTTTGAAGATTCAGAGAGGGTAGCCGTGTTACTCTTTTCAAGATTTTCAGGCAAAAATCAAAGAAAAACAAAACAAAACAAAACAAAAGACACAAACAAGTGGTACCTTAAAGACTAACTTTCATATTTTAATGTGACATTTCGTGTACATGTGCACTTCTTCAAGACATGTCTTGAAGAAGTACACATGTGCACGAAACGTCACATTAAAATATGAAAGTTAGTCTTTAAGGTGCCACTTGTTTGTGTCTTTTGTTTTGTTTTGTTCTACTTTTTGACTGTCAGAGCTATAAAAATGATACCAGTATGACCACTGTTTGTTAATCCTGTTCCAAAACAGCTGAGGCTGCAAAATCTCGACTTGAGCTGTTAAGAGTTAAAGCCCTAGCCTTTGCTGAACAGCTACAATCAAAAGCAGAAGAAACATTCCGCAATATGGAAAAATGGCTTGGGGAGAGATACCTGGCTGAAATGTCCAGGTAAGAACGGTTTAATTTTGATGGTGTGTGTCATAATAATCAGGGTAGGAAACACAGCTCCCCAGGGCCAGATGTGGTCCTCTAGAATTCTTAGGTGCCAGAACCTCATCACACAGACACACACCGTATTTGTTTTCCTTTATTATCTCAGAGAGCACCTTTGTTACTTAGGAGGACAATTTTGCCAGGTAGTGATCACACTCCAGCACCAAAACGTTTTTATTTTTCAATATGGTGTTTAAGAAGTATTTTCAATTAAAAAAAGGAATTTTGAAAGCAAAAGGTGGTGAAAGAGATTACCCATCCCTGCTGTAAGTCGTTATAGTGGTGCTGGGCTGCTAACTATAGTTATAACTACTGTGCTGTAGTAGATAAAGCAGCTGCAAAGTCATTTTTGTAGCTAAAAGTACAGGGATTCTGGAATTCCCTCTGGAAAAGTTTCAGATGTGCCACTTCCATTCAAAGAGGGCCAAATGGGCATGGAAAATTTGGAAGAAGGGTCTCCTGAGACCTGTCCATCACAGGTTACAAACCATGAGGTAGATGTATCATTTCCAAGCTTAAACCCGGGGTACCTCAAGGATCAGATGCAGGGGAATGGTATCAGGAGACAGGTATCTAATCTTATGCGCTCCCAGACGCATCTGGTGGGGCCACTGTGAGATACAGGAAGCTGGACTAGATGGGCCTTTGGCCTGATCCAGCATGGCTCTTCTTATGTTCTTATGTTCTTATGTTTAGTTTTCTGGTACTGTATACCATTCCAATATTCATTGTCCTGATTATCGCACCAATCACAGCGATGCCACAAAAGGAACTTCAATAACAGCAGCCCTGGTATACGTGGCTTTTCTAGATGTGATCCTAGAGCTCCTATAGGGCAGGGGAACTGACCATCCATATTGTTCAAGTTTTAGAAATGTAAAGACTTGTCTCTTTTCAAAACTGTATTGTTACAGTGTCGACAAACTAATTGAGGTTGCCCGTAATCACATCGAGACTTCTACCAGAATCCAGTATGAACTTGTCCTAGAAGGAACAGAGTTTTATATTAATGGAGATATAAAAATATTTCCCGATCCTGTCCCTCCACCTCGTCCTCCATCTGTAGAGACTGCTACGAATGGTACTCTGACAATTTCACAGCTCAGCACTCTCCATAAACAGTTTCTACAAGTGGCACCTAAAGGTAGGGAAATGCTTCCTTTATGCTTTTTAGAAAGGAAATCAAGTACTTACTTAAGGGTTACATTTGTGCCATTTGCTGTAGTACTGTAACAGTATAGCAGTATTCAAAGATGTTTTTCCTAAGCTCAAATAATTTTAAGCGCTAAGGGTTGCTTCGCAACTGACATCAGTCATCTTCATGTTCACTTGCAAGTAAGGCTCATTTTGTTCAATGGTGCTTATATCAAGGAAACTATTTTCAGGATTACAGTTTACATTTAAGTAAAACCTAATCCAAATTTGGGGCACCACCTAGAGTAGTGATGGCGAACCTTTTAGAGACCGAGTGCCCAAACTGCGATTCAAAACCCACTAATTTTTCACAAAGTGCCAATATAGCAATTGAACCTGAATACAGGTGGGTGTAAAGGGGCAATGTCGGGTGCCCACAGAAAGGGTTCCGAGTGCCACCTTTGGCACCTGTGCTACAGGTTCGCCAACACTGACCTAGAGGGATGGGATGTTTAATACTGTTCTTGCCTAGTTTTTGTTTTTATTTAAATGTATGGGTTGGGAAATGTCTGTACATAGTGGTTCTGCTCTAGAATAGTGGCCTGTTAACTTCAGTTTAGAACTGGACATTGTGACCTAAATTGAACTGCTAATTCTAACATGAATCGGATGTGTTGCATCAATGGGGAGTTGTGACTGTTCCATAACTGCATAGGCCTACTTCAGGATGGGATTAGGCCTATGTCTGTGACATATCTCTTTTGACGTTTTACAAATTTGACTAGCAGAAGGAAATACCATATCAGACACCTAGCAGAGGCAGCAGCTAAGCAGGTTCAATTGGAAGTCTGTGCCCTCCAAATATCCTTGTCCTAAACCATTTATCAGATAATTGGAGGTGATTTAGAAGAGAAACAGTTGCTTGTGGTGTGTACATGTATCCGATTTCCAGCTCTGGCGAAACAGTGATTATTTTAAATCACTTTTAACCTGAGTTATGTATACTTTGTTAACCGCACTGAGTTCCCTTCTGGGAAAATCTGGCAGTAAATAAATAAATAAATAAATAAATAAATAAATAAATAAATAAATAAATACAGTGGTACCTTTTATAAAGGAATTAATTCGTTCCAAATGAAATTATGTTAAGCAAATTTTCCTTTATACAAATTTCCCATAGGAATGCATTGAAAACGGGGTAATCCCATTCTTATGTTTTATGGATTCTTCCCATAGGCGATTATGTTAAGCAAATTCCCCCTATCTCTGGAATTTTTATGTTGTACAGATTTTATGTTATACAAGCTGTTTGTTATACAAGGGCCCAATGTAAATAAATACTTCAGAATGTGCAGAGTTGATGATTCATGGAAGATTTATGGGCAAATTAAGTAGGCCAGCAGACCGGTGGAGTTCAGGTGATGTGAGTCACAAGTTAATTATGAAGGAAAACAAAGAACAACACTTTGCTGTTTCTCTTAAAAGCAGTTGTAGGGGCAAAATGTGTTTGTCTTTGTAGAGCATCCAGAAAGCTATTGCCTAGGAGAGTTGTTCTAGGCCTTAAAGAACATACTGGAATCAAACACAGAAAAGGAATAGGAGTGGAATTTTCAATCACTTGCCGGGTATTTCAAAGAGAAAGGCACTCATGTTGCCCAATCATTTGGCACCAAGGAAGACTGCAACTTTTGTCTACGAAGCATTTTGGCTTATTGGTTTGTTTTCATTTGGCCTGTTTATCTATATTATTTAAGACCTCTGTTTCTGTAGATAAAAGAATAATAGGACAATAATATATCTAAAATACATACTGTACAGTAATACCTGTTAAGACGAATTTAATTCATTCTACGAGTTGTTTCATTTTATGGAAAAAAATGTCTTGCAAAATGCAGTTTCCCATAGAAATGAATGGGAAATGGATTAATTCATTCCGAATCCCAGAAAAAAGACAAACACCATTTTTTCTAAAAAAAAAAAAAAACTCTTTATAAAGTGCACTTTAAAGACATGAACACTGTGCAAGTGTGCTGAAAGATCACTGGAAAAAATTGCTGCCAACTCCTTCCAGACCTTCACACTCAGTGCCTCGTGCAACCCACAAGCCACTGGGTCGCAATGCATCCTGGGAGCAATTGTTTTGAAAAATGAATTTCGTAATGGTTTTTCATCTTGCGAGGCATCCCGTAGGGAATGTTCATTATGTGAAGCAATCCTATTCCTAGAATTTTTTTTGTTTTACAAGGCATTTTTCTTAAGAGATACTACTGTACACTAGATATATAAGAATAAATTATTTCTGGCTTGTTGGTATCACCATGGTTTTCATATTGCTTGCGTTTCAGTAATTTGCTGCATCTTATTAGCTTGTGTTTAATTTTTAAATTACAAGTTTTTGTTATCATTTGCATTAGTGTCTTTTCCTGTAGATCCTTGTTTTCTTTTTCCTAAGTTTTTCAAGATCCATTCCTTCTGTATGTTTTGGTCTCCAGTTTTCAGTATGTTGGTTTCTGTTTTATTTTAATCATCAAACTGTTTTAAATTGTATATGAAGTCATTTTAATTAATTTAAAAGTACTGTATTTGGACAGTTTTAGATTCCTTTAAGGTAGGGGGTGGGGAAACTTTGTCCCTTCAGATATTTTGGACTGGAACTCCTAGAATTCCGAGGCTACAATATTTATTTATTTATTTATTTACCACCCAATTTTCCCAAAGGAACTAGTTATTATTATTATTATAGTAATTATCATTATGCCAGTGATAATGGACTGTGGACATTGTGGTCCAAAACATCTGGAGGGCCAAAGGTCATTCACCCTTCCTTTAAGGTAGTTATATTGATTATACCCCACCATGAGATCCTTTGCTATAGGTCAGGTTAGGAGTACTTTACATAGATAGATGTAATATGTGATCATAACAAGCATGATATAGATATCTTTGACAAAAGAACTGAGATCAGCTTTAACTTCCTATCCATAACAGGAAGCAGGCACGGTATTAAAAACAGATATTGTCACCATTTAATGATCCTCAAATCTTACATAACTTGTATGCATCTGATTTTGGCCCTCTGTCTTCAAATGTTTGTTTGTTGGAAATATTTTACCCCACCTTTCTCTGTTAATTACCTTATATCACTAAGGCAATATTTAAAGCTAAACACAGTAAGTACACAAACATCAAAAAGGATCAACAAACACCACACTAAAAGATGATTTTTTTAAAAAAAAGGAACACCAAAAATACCTTAAGAGCAGTAAGGTACAACCATCCATTTAAAAACCTCACTCAGGCAAATGATTCATTAATGTTGTTTACTGCATTTTGTTAACTGTCTTTTTCCTCTTATTCAAACAACCTAAAGCTTAAAACAATACCAACTGTGATGAATTGTATCAAAATAATATTTTCCATCTTTAAAAAAAAAAACACCTCCTGTTGATAGGTTTGTTTGATTGCTTGGTTTTGCTTTCCACTTCTGCAAGAGCTTCTTGGCCTATAAGTGTTTAGATTACCGTATATACTCGAATATAAGTCAAGTTTTTCAGCCCTTATTTTTGGCTAGGAAAAAGCCGGCTTGGGTAAACCAGTTCTGCTGCCTCCTGAGTGCTCAGCCAGGTTGGAGAGAGCAGCAGAGGGCTATTCCTGCCTGTTCCACTGCCTTGGAAGGCCCCTTCGTGGGGGTTTGTCAGCCATGGAAGCCTCTTCCGCCACCTCCTAAGCACTCGGCCGGGAGGCTCAGGCTGCGCCAGGCCCGCTGGAGGCCGCCTCGGTGGTGAGGTGAATACAGCCCGCGAGCCTGGCCCACCCGCTGGTTCACCGACCGCGTAAGTCCGGTGTCAGGCGAGGAATATAAGCCAACCTGAATATAACCCCTCAACTTATACTGGAGTCAATAAGTTTTACCAGTTTTGTGGTAAAAAAAACACCCTCGACATATTTGGGTCGACTTATACTTGAGTATATACAGTAGTTCTAATTTATTAATAAAAGAAGCAAAAATGTTCACCAGATAAGAAAACCTTCAAAGGATTACTTTCAAATAGGGAGAACAAGCGGAATTGTTTTCAGCTAAAGCTTATTACTACTACTTGGTATATCTTGTGTCCCACTGGAAGCTCTGAATTTAGTACTAAATCTTCTAAAGAAAAGGGAAGAAACCCTAAAGATCCAGTCAGGAAGATCAGTGTAAAGTAGTTCCCTTTTTTAAAAAAATTGAAACTACTGACCAGGTCCTGGGTATCACACAGTATTAGATCCAAAGTTGCCTGTTCTCGGGTGGGCTCCGTGACAAGTTGCTCTAAGGCACAGTCATTCAGCAAGTCGAGAAACCCAGTTTCTCTTTCTTGCCCTGAGCTCGCATTGGCCCAGTCGATGTGGGGATAATTGAAGTCCCCCATGATTACTATCCTATCCCTCTTAGCCACCTCCATGATTTATCTCCTCATTTCAAGGTCCCCCTCAAGTTTTTGATCTGGCTCTCTTTTTGAAAGCAGGTATAAAAGTCCATACATGGCAAGGAATGTAATTTGCCAGGAGAGAGTTCTTAAAAGTTCACTTGGCAAGGATGGAAGCCAGGCATCTTCTGGGAAGGCTCAGAGCAGCATGGTCCGATGGGCTGGACTTCACAGGATTCAAACAAAGAGCTGCATGGTCTGAGCACCTCCCTCTTGCTTAGAACCATAATCTCTATTGGCTCTTCAAAGCACAAGTCTCCTCATTGGCCAGAGATGGGTTAGAAGTAGGGTTAGCTTCCTCTAATCCTGCTTCGTGGAATGCTTTGGAATGGTGTCATGTCATTCCCTACCTTGAGGAGAGGTGCGGGCCCATTCCTAGGTTATTTCCAAGTATAGTTATGGAAGGATCTTGCCTTCCTGCTGACAGTCATTGTTGACAGTACTGGTCTTAGGTAGACCCGAGGTCCAGATTAGTGGTTTTGTAATTTCATCCTGTGACATCACATTTTCACACACTGATCCCAGGATGTTCCATGAAGTACAAACAAAAGGAAGCAGCAGGAAGCTTTCTCCAAACACTCTTTCTGGAATATCTTGGAGCAACGGGGAACCTTCTATCTCCATCAGTGGCATGTGCTCCCTGTCCCCATGACCAGAGGGTAACTGTATTAGTCAATTGCAGAAAAGGCAATAAAGAGACTTGTGGCACCTTTAGGTTTCTTCCAGCATAAGTTTTCATGGGCTTGGAAGCTGACCTCGGTAGACAGACATGCAAACAGTCATAAGGAAGATGGTGGTATGGAATGCAGTGGAAACGCAACAGGTCCAACATGGTGATGGTTAATCAATGGCTGTTAAAGATTACTAATATGCTTTTGAGGTGTCAGATGTAGATCTTAATGGGCCTTTTTACACGACCCCTAAACTCCGCCGCAAATGGCTCCCAACTCCGGAGCTTAAAATTGTTTACCCACCAGCTCCGGAGTTTACTGAAAATTAAGTGTGGCCACGCCCACCTAAGCGCATCCCAGCGCACTTTTCTTGTACCTGCTCTCCAAGGGTGAAAAATCTTAATGCGGATGTGCCGGGCTCTCCTCACTTCTTTTTGTTGTTGTTTTTTGCCTCCTGCCCCTTTAAGAGAAGGAACCAGGAAGTCACGGGGCTCCCGGCAGCTTCCACCGGCACCGGGGAGGTAAGACTTTATTCTTTTTGTCCCTTTTTTTCTCCCTCCCCTCACGCAGCCAGCAGCCAGGACGTGCAGAGGGGGTGGGAACACACGAAGAGCGACAAACCCCTAAGATCTCTGGTCCGAATTAAAGTGACCAGCGGATCTTAGGGGTCGTGTAAAAGGGCCCAATGTTAGTTAGTAGGAGTCTATGTTAATTTCATAACAAATTGTGACTTTCGGGGACTAAGATGCCCCAACCCGGTGCATTTTTAATGACAGGTGATAGCAATTATATAAATATAATTTCATACATATGAATAAATATCATATAAATATAGTGAATTGTGCTAGCAATGATAAAATACTGTGATGATAAATTATATTTAAACTGCTTATAGCCATAGCAGCCCTGAAGCAATTTAAAAAGAAGAATGTGACCCCCAGCAACCAAAAGCATTCAAAGAAGAACCAGCTGTTTCAAAAAATATGGCTGTCAAAGTATCCTTGGCTAAAGCATGACCGTGACAAAGGCACAATGTATTGTGCTTTGTGTCGGAAACATAATGTGGATTTAGGAGAGAAGACACACAACTTTTGTTCAGGGACGGATGATTTTATCTTTGAATTAATCAGTGAGCACCACAGGAGTGAAGCTCATGCATGGGCCACCTGTATGGAAGAAGCCACTAGTTCTACTCCTGACAAAGTCACGACTGAGCAGATGCTAAAGAGCATGAGTAAAGAAACCTTAGGAAGAATAGAAAACCTCTTTAGAACATGCCACGCGATTGCCAAGACGGGGCGCCCTTTCACAGACCTGGACTGGTTGTGCAAACTGGATGATATGAAAGGGGTCGATATTGGTCCCACATTTAGAAATGACAAGGCAGCAAGAATCTTCATTCATTTTATTGCTGAAGCAGAAAGGAAGGCCTTGAAAGAGAAGTTAGAAAAATGCAAGTTCTTCTCGCTCATCAGTGACGGTGTAGCAGACAGTACAATCGTAGAAGCTGCCCTTGTGTATGTACACTTTGCTTACCAAGGGAAGGTCCATTTCCAGATTGTTGGCGTTCACTCCGTAGAGGAATGTGATGCTTATGCCATGAAAGATGCCATTTTCAACATGTTAGATACCAGCCTGCACATCAATTTGCTGAGCCAAGACTGGACACAAAAGTTTGTTGGATTTGGAAGTGATGGCAGAAATGTCATGAGAGGACAAAAGGGAGTGGCAAAGCTGCTGAAGGAACTCCAACCGTGTGTCCAAGGTGTGCACTGTCTCATTCATCGCCTTGAAATGGCATACAAGGCCACTCTCAGAACCCTTCAGCCATATACCGTTCTCATTACCCTCTTGAAAAACATGTACTATTTTTATCATGATTCTCCACTGAATAAGAGCAGCCTCAAGGTAGTTTATGAAGCTCTCAACCTAAGGCAGTCAATTCCTTCTCGAATTGGTGGCTCACGGTGGCTCCTTCGCCTGCAGACAGCTCTTCAGACTCTTCTTAAAGGGTTCCCTGCAATTATCCTACATTTGAATAAGGTAAATGCTACTTAAAGTCATTCCTGAGTTGGAAAATAATTAAAAACTGGATTATTGTTTTCTGGGTCAGTTTTACTGAATTGCCATTTTCTTTCCTTTTCTTGCTGAGTTCCAGATAGCAAAGGAACCATACTCTTCAAATCAGCAAAAGGCCAAAGACTTCTTAAAGGTCCTTATGAAAAGGGACATTGTTAAATTTTCTCATTTCCTGCTGGATGTCACCAATGTCCTCAACATTCTGTCTCGTGTTGCTCAGGACCAGAACTCGTCTATTGCAGATGTATTTGCAACAATTCAGTCCACAAGAGAAACACTCCAAATGTATCAAACAAGGTTTGCATACCTTTAACAGATAACACACATGGAGTATGTGAATCAAATGCATACAGTACATTTCTTAAATGTTCTATTTTTCAGATCAGGGCCAAGGGAGCGTCTGGTGGAAATGGTCACACACTTTCATGGCTACCATCTTGCGGGAGATGGCAATATATCAGCAGTTCGCATAGAATTGTTAAGCAGTCTTTTGAACCAGCTGTGTGATTGTTTTTGTGATG
Organism: Phrynocephalus versicolor; assembly: GCA_023846285.1. Classification (NCBI taxonomy): domain Eukaryota; kingdom Metazoa; phylum Chordata; class Lepidosauria; order Squamata; family Agamidae; genus Phrynocephalus; species Phrynocephalus versicolor. Next base: position 11,604,687 of record JAHTLZ010000195.1, read on the forward strand.
CTTCTGAAGAGATTTTGAGAGCAAGTGCTATTGGAAGTTTTAAACTGTGGCCAGGCAAAATCAGACCAGGTACAGAAAAACCCAAGTGATGGCAGAGTGAAATTTATGAAATTATTCTAAAATGTGTTGATTTCCCACCAATTAACATTCAGATCTTTACAGAATTTGGTGAGGTGGAAGTGTCTGTTTTGACAAAATATTATGAACCAGTTTTGGAACATGCAAAAGTGAAGGTGCATGAAACTGGGACCGAATGGAACATGTTGAAAGCAGAGCTGTATAATAGGTAAGCTAGCATAAACACTGTCTTGTTGACATGTAAATTAATTTTACAGATGCCATTAGTGGCAGCAACCAATTTAATTTCAATCCTTATTCTTTCTAGATATCCAAGTATCCGGAGCTTAAAATGGGATGTGGTGAGCACAGATTATTTTCATAAATATCCAAACATCCTGACACTTGTAGATCTGCTCCTGACATTGCCTGCAAGTTCGAATGAAGCAGCACGAGGCTTCTGTCAGATGAAAGTTACGATGATGCAAAAACATCAAAGACCAAAAGTGGTGTTTGAAAACATGACCGATCTCATGGTCATTCAGATGAATTCTCCAGATATCAGTCGATTTGACCCTGAAAAGGCTATTCAGTTGTGGAATATTTCTTGCCAAAGGAACAGAAAGCTACAAGCCAGCTACGAAACATCGGATTCGTCATCTGACTCTGAAAGTTTGGAAAGGGAAAGTTCATTTGGCAGTGATTAGACATGTGACACTCTCATCTTTCTGGAAGACATTTTATTATCATGAGGCGCTCTGACTCCCTGTTACTTTTTTCAAACACAAAAAAATGACTGTAAAACCTAAACCAACCAAGGCCCTACCACACAAAAATATTTGTGTGAGGAATCAGATTTGATTGGATTTTGATTTTTATCAGTAGCACCACAGTAGAATTAATAGAATGCAATATACAATTAAGCAATGTTGTTTATATAAATATGCATATATAAAATACAAATTAATTTACAAAAATATGATTATAAAGCATACATAGAGATATCAGATAATTTACTCAATAACAGGCAAAATCAAGAGCATTTGGAGTATCTAATATCAATCCTTCCAAAGTGTAGAGTGAGAGGCGTATTGTACACTGGTATAGATTAAAGCCACCTGTTCCCCATACCTGCAAAGGATTTTGTCAGTACAGTTCCCTCCCCCATTTTTAAAGTTTCATCTTGGCTCTACCAATTCCCCTCTATAGCCTATTAAGCAGCCTCAAGTAACCCCATTTCCAAGTTAAAGATGCTAGATTAATAGTAACTGTGGAGAGTATAGGGTACACTCATTTATCATTAAATTAATAGGTATATTTACATTTTAGAAAAAGAAGAGGTTTTTAAAAATATGTTGTATAGGTTTCATATCAATGCTATAGAGAATCAGGTGGCTTTTAAAAAGAGTGAAAAAGGTGTGCTCTCCAAATTTTGGACTACAATTCCTATGACATTGGCCATGCTAGTGGGGTTTGATGGGACTTGGGATCCAAGAACAACTGGGTAAGCACATTCTCAGAAGGAAGATACAATAGTGTGAAATATCGTCATGCAAATGTTGTATTTTCTGGTGAAATTATTGACCAAAATATCTGTATGGAATAAATTTTTAAATTTTAAACATGTTTAATTCTTTGATGGAATAAAGAAGAAGCATTATGGATTTTGTATTACTCTCTAACCAATTTATTTAAACCAAGTGTTTTTGAAAATTATTTAAACTAAGTGTTTTTGGAATGGTATGTTTCTGACAAGATATTAAAAACATAGAGGAATTTCTTTCACGCATCTGTTAGGAAACTGTACAGAAACAAGTTCATCCTTTTTATTATTTCCATGCAGAAATAATTATTTGTGGTGTTCTTTCATTGACCAGTCTTGTTTCCTGTTGATATTAATTCTTTTGGAAGTATGTCACAGGCAATGATGATAAGATGCAAGAGCAAATTAGTACCCTTTACACATTGCTGGCTACTTTCTTAATTCTTGCTTTCAAAACTGTAGAGAGCAGGCACAGAATTTGTTTATTTGAGCATGAAAGTGTTATATTTTGCATTTTGGCTTAGTATTAGTGGCGGGAGGGATCACTTTTTTCTAACAGGTGCTACAGAAGATCCTTGCCAAACCCAATAATAAAAGAAAAGAAGAAAATGGATTTTGGGGAACATTTTAATGCAGCAGGTTAAAAGAAACATATGCAGAATGGAGTATCTTTATGTAGTAAAAACAAGCTAAGAATATTGTCTTTCTTCCTTACACTCCAACAATATTTCTTCTGAACTTTGCGTGACATCTTATATTATCATGGCTCCAAAAGGTACCATATATCTTTGCAGTCTTCCACTTTATGCTTTCACGTTTTTGTCAGTGCTGTAATTGTAGATTTATAAGTTGGCTATCTTCAAATGCATGCATAGTTCGCTAGTTAGCTGGCTGATGTAATAGAGCTTCTTAAGTATAGTCATGGATCAATGTGCATCAACAGAGGAGCAACCCCTTTTCTCCTTCCCATTACGAGGCCAAGTAATTAACATGGCAGTGATAAAGTTACAGGCCTGGTGGATGAGGGGGAATGCTGTGGATGTTGTTTATCTTGATTTCAGCAAGGCCTTCAATAAGGTTCCCCATGACATACTTGCAAAGAAGTTAGTAGAATGTGGGATAGGGTTAGTCAGTAGAATGTGGGATAGATAATGCGACAGTTAGGTAGATTGGTAATTGGTTGACTGATCCTACGCAAAGGGTGATCGTAAATGGCTTCTCCTCAGCATGGAGAGGGGTGACCAGTGGGGTGCCCCAGGGTTCTGTTCTGGGTCCAGTGCTACATCTTTATTAATGACTTGGATGAAGGAATAGAGGGCAGACTGTTTAAATTTGCTAATGATACCAAATTGGGAAGAATGGCTAATTTCCTAGAGCAGTGATACCAAAACCAAAGGGTTTTTCTCCCCCACTCCGGCGTCAATCACCTGGAGCCTGGGGCTTGGGGGAGGGGGGGAAGAAGATAAAATAAATTGTTGCTTATTATTTATCCTTATAAAGATTTCTTTCATATGTAGACAGAATTGATCCATGCATGTTTGGCATAATTGGGTAGGCTTAATAATTAGGGGGATTCACAGGCGGCACTGAGAAAGGTGTTTGAGTTCCAGTAAAAATATTTATTTTGAAGCTTCCACTTGCTTTGGTAGGAAATTGGTGTTAGTGTAGATGGATTTCCTTCTTTCACATAGTAGTAGCGGAGGAGGTTGTTTTTGCCTAGATTGGAAGCAAATGAAAGGGTTAACTTTCCCACATGCCTGCTGTGATCCTAGTTACTATGATCCTCCACCAAGCTAAAGCTATTTGCATTGAATGTAATATCTGATCTGGCCTTTTAGGCAATAAAAAGCATGAATAACTGGTATATGCATGTGTATGTTATGTGTGCCTAAGCTTTGTACCAAAACAAAACTCAGCTGTATGTGTGGAAGTTGAGTTATGGCAACTGGAATTCTTTTTCTTTAGAGATCTAAACGTTTCGCTATTCATCCAAAGCAGCTTCGTCAGTCTGACAAAGATGCTTGGATAGGTAGCAAAACATTTCAAACTCTCAAGGAAAAGAAGTCCAGTTGCCATGACTCATCTTCCAGATAACCTCACCTGGTTGACTGAGAATCTACACAGTCAGCTGCATGTGATGTCTCCCTATGACATGGTACTGTAAAATACACATGCTTTATGGTTCCTAAATGAAGTATTTCATGTTATCATTTTGACCTTTGTGATTTGTCATCACGACAGTGTTTCTGGGAATATAGAGAGGAGATTTTTCTTGAGTAGTAAGTTCCAATATTGTTTATACCTCTTCATTTCCTTCAGCATCAGGAACTGCCAGTCCATTGTGCAAGCCAGCTGCTTTGTTTTGTGATTTTTTCAGGTGTCAGATAAGAACACCTTTGCTATCTTTGTAGTTGCAGAAAAAGCAGGAAGTTGATGGAGCTTTTGGTGTCTCACAGTGTTGTGCTTGGGGGCTGGGTGGGTTTTATGGAAGCCTGTCTTAAACTAGTGCAGCTTTTGTTAATCTGCACGCCTGTGGCAATGAAAAACCATACCATTGTCCACTCTGTTGATTAGAACTGTTCCTCTTGCTTAATCAGTTTAAATAAATTTAAATTTAGCAGTAAAGGTTTGAGTGATTCCTCCTCTAAAGCTGCTTGGCTTGTGCATTAGGCATAGTTTTTCAAAGTTGTGGTGCATGTGGCTTCTCTGCTTAAAAATACAAAAAGTTAAGCTACTAGCAGCTTTTATTCCTTTGCTGATAGATGATAGCTGTCTGAATATTCCGTACTTTACATGCAGGCTGCTTTCGAATGTAGTTATTTGAAAAGATAACATGCTTATATAAGATCTGCCTAACTTTATTTATTTATTATAATCTTCTACGGAGGTCAAAACGGTATACAGGGGCACCTCTACTTACGAATTTAATCCGTTCCAAATGCACACTCTTAGGCTGAACAACTCTTAAGTAGAGATACCGTATCTAAAAAAGAAAACAGAAAAAAAAATAAATGTAAGTAGAGCAGACTATATCTAAAAATTTTAAGGTGGTAGTTAAAACGTCAACGGTTTTCCGCTCTTAAGTCAAATTGCTCTTAAGAAGAGCTGCTCTTAAGTAGAGGTGCCACTGTTCACGTCTTTATGATCAAAACAACCTTGTGAAGATTGCAGACCTTCTGCAATCTTGGTAAGAATGACCATTATGTAAATGGATGCATTTGATTCCACTACCATAAACAAACTGCTGTTTGATGATTGCATCTCTCTTAATTGGAGACTTAAGTAGTCCTGTAGGCCCTGAAATTCAGTGATAGCCTGGGGCAGTGGTGGCCTAACTTCGGCCCTCCAGATGTTTTGGACCACAACTCCCACGGTTCTTTGTCATTGGCAGTCTAGGCTTGGAATTCTGGGAGTTGTGGTCCAAAACATCTGGAGGGCCACCACTGGCCTAGGGGCATAGGATATTGCGGGCAACAAAAGAGATTCTGCCATTTTCTTTTCATTGTCAGAGCTCTAGCACTAGTCAAGGCTAAAATATTTTATGCACTCTCTTACAATACGGTCAGCGATATAGATTACCATATGGTAAATTACAGAACTAGAAAGTAAATTACAGTTTATCTTCACAGAGGGAGTTATCTGATAAGGAAGCAAAAGTAGAATGCATGTTTAATTGATATTGTGATTTGCATTTGGTACATTGTATATATTGTTTTCCTTTTCTAGGTTACATGCCAACCAAAGCATTCACTGACATTATTTTTGACCTGGTGACTTTGAATCTTGGCTCAAACATGCTACCTGATACCTGGATGCACCTTTCTATTTATGATGTGAGTAATGTCATTCCTTTAATTTTTAAACTGAGGACCAGAAACAGCTGTTATAGATTACCTGTCATTAGATGAGAAAGATCCTTAAGGGCTAATTGTGTGCAGTGTCAAAAATTTGTGCTATTTCTTATACCTTGCTTTAGGAATTAAACACAAGATTCCTCTGAAATCTGATTTCTCATTCATACAGGACTACCTGAATCACAACATGATTTCAGTTGTAAAGAAGAGTTATCTGTAACATCTGTTTTTGCCTTCAGGTTTCTTGCTGTGTTGCCGAGATAAAAAATTCAAATCTTTAATTTTTTTTTAAAAAGGACATATCACTAGAATAAGAGACCTGTTTATTAGGGGTGTCTTTAGGCCATAAAACAGGGACATTTTAATAAGTACATTTTAGCTGAAGTTTATATTTTATTTGTAACATATGCTTTGCAGCCACCAAATATCCTCATTTTTAACACATCTTGTTGAAATATTTGAAGTGAACACATTTTACATCTAGCCACTACTGGGAAGGTAAATTACAAAAGATTAAAGGTGTATGTATGTATGAATGAATACTTTATTGCGGTCAATGACCAAATTCAAAGTACATATATATATAAATAGCACCAGTTACAGCAAAACAAGGAAGAACAAGGGAGGGAAAATATCATACAAATTGAGCCAGCTTAAATTGTGAGTGCTTGAGCAATTGTTGAAACCTCCTGAGCACGAATTATAATTGCTGCCGCACAAAACTTAGCTACATTAGCCAGCATGCTTGAATTAGGACATTCTGCAGTGTAAATATTTTGCCCTGACAACAGGAGGCGGGTATAAAATGCCTCTGGCCGTCCAGGGAGTTGCTTTAAATAAGGAGCAATAGGTTTTTCCCTAATTTCATCATATAAGGGGCTGCGCAGGAGTACATGTGCCAAGGTTTCAATTCTATCTGTCCTGCAGAGACACTTACGATGAGAATAGGGAATCTTTTGGAATTTTCCCTCTTGTATTGCAGATGGCAGAGCATTCATCCGAGCAAGTGTAAAAGCTCTGCGTTGATTCTTTGTTAAATGAGCAAAGAAATAGTTAGCTGGTTTGAAGGGGGTCATTAAAGGTGTAAAATATGTCCTGTTTTCAGCTTTACTTTGTAACTGGTATCGTAGACTAGCCATTCGTAATATTTTTGGGGCTATAAACACAATATGAAGGAAATGTAGGTCAAATAAAGATAGTCACCTTTGGGTAGTGGGCGGCATATAAGTTGTAAAAATAAATAAATAAATAAATAAATAAATAAATAAATAAATAAATAAATAAATAAATAAATAAATAACAGACCTATCAAGTGGTGTGTGAAGAATTGCTGTAAGTCTGTGGCCCCCTTCTAATATGCTAGCACCTCATGGGGGCATGTACCTCCTGTTGAGAATAGCTGTTCTAGAGTACTGCTGCTGCTACTATCTATCTATCTATCTATCTATCTAAACTAAGTAACTAACTGACTGACTGACTGACTGACTGACTAACTTATATAACTCCCCACTAGTGCAATACACTACTCTGGGCAGGTTTCAACAGGATGAAAATATAGTAGACATACATTGCATAAAACAAGTAAAGAGCAATCAAACAGACAATCCAAGAGGCATAACTTACAAAATAAAATGTGGCACACATTTGTCCCTCATTTTCATTTTTTGCCTGCGACTGTCACATTGATGTCCTTATCTAATCTGTCTCTCTCAGTCTCTCTGAGATACAATGAAAATTATTAGAATGAATTAACCCTCTTATAAAACACAGACCTGAGCATCCTGATCTCCTCTGATTCTGGAATTTAGGAAGGGTCAGGCCAGATTAGTACTTATATGGGAGAAAAGCAACACATGCAAGTCCTTGGCTCAGTGTACAACACAGTCCCAGACTCAACGCCCACCATCTCTAGATAGGGCTAGAAGAGACTTGTTACGAAAATCTGGTAGACTACTGTGACTCTTGGTCTGAACCTATGGCCTGAGTCAATGGCTTAAATCCTTTACTTAGCCTGGTAAGTCACAGTACAGTTGGCCTATTGAATCAGTGAGGATTTGGTAAGTCAACTCCCCTATAAATTCTCTGAAGACCATCTTCCATGTTCCTTCTTTTAACTAAGAAAGTTGAGCTCACTGGATACCTGCCATTTTATGTTACAGTTACAAAGCTTGGCATCATTGCTGACTGTTGAATCGGACACGGTGGACTGGCGTAAGTTCTTACAAGCTGCTGCTCAGCCGTGGCCTATGCCTTCAGTGATGGAGCTCCTTGAAACACTGCAGAGGTTCCAAGCTGTGGACATAGGAGGATCGGGATTTGTTACACAGGAGGAATATGAACAGGTTTCATTGTTTTCTTTGTTCTTCCATTTCGAACACCGGTGACTGTGGAATCAGATCCCACTGAGGCCAACAGGGCAATTAACCATGCAGTCTGCTGTGGCTCATATTTGTGACTGGACATCCTAGATATCTACATTCTTAGACTCCCTCTCTGGAATCATAATTTTACTGTGGACAGCATGGTCCTCTTTTAACCCCTAATTGTGTAACCCATTTTAAAAAAGTTTCCTGCTGATGATGTTTTTGACTTATGCACACTGATTTGAGAATAGGCTCTCTAATTGTTGTATGATGTATTTCAGAAAATATACATAGGACTTTTCTGTAAAATTGGCTTGTGGTTCAAGGAGAATATGGGTATTGGGTGTGTGGGTGCGCGAGATGGTAGAGAACAGTGCAGGGGAAATGAAAGCAAAACGCAGAATGCGTTAAACAAGATTTAATCAATTAAATTAAACCAAATCCATTCAAGCTCAGCATTTGTCATAAACATATTTCAGGTTCGCATTTCCCCCTCAAGACCTCCATTCTCTTTCTTCCCAGAAACCCACAAAGTGGATAGGGACTGAGTTCTGCAAAATAGCTGGAGTTGCAAGTCTCTCAGTAATCTATAATTTTCTCCCTGTCTCACAGGGAAGAGCAAAAAAGTTCTCCTATCCCATCCTCAAAAAGATACAACACACTCAACCTGAAAGGTTAATCCCTGCATCCTTTTCAGAGTGCTTTAAAGCTGAGAGGAAAGAATGGTCCTCTTTGCAGTTGTGTGTATGTGTGTGTGTGTGTGTGTGTGTGTGTGTGTGTGTGTGTGTGTGTGTACCCAGGAGTTTTAGAGTTGTGTGATATATGCAGTAATATTTCTGGTCCAGATTTGCTCCACTGCTTGTATTCAAGAAAGTTGTTTGTGCCTCTGTGTATGTGTGTGCATTTTAGTATGGTCGAGATCAAGAGCCTTGGCAAGTGGTAAGACTGCCATCACATTAGTGACTTGGCATGCTGGTCCTCTTGTCTTCACTGTCTCACACTCTGTTAGGGAAAACCACGTGGCAACGACGATCAATCAAAAAAAGGAAAACAGCCCCTTCCTCTTGTGGCAGCCGCAGGTAATCAGAGAAAGGAAAACAAACAATCCTCACTAGGAATGGAAAAAAACCACAAGGTGCAGTTTTCATTTTAACACCCACCTACACAATGCTGTGGTATGCTGCCTAGCATGAGGAGAGATTAAAAACATACCAATAGCTCCAGAGTTAACACAGGAAATAGGTAGAGCATGCATCTTCTTGATTCAAACATACACCTGATAGTCACCCTCTGATCCGTGGGCTGGTAAATCTGAGGGTTGAAAAAAGCCACCCAAATAAACCTCTTTTAGGGCATCATATTTTTAGTCTTCACACATGCACACAATCAAAATACAATACAATATTTATTTCCATAAGAAGTGCCCTACAGGTAGTGACATTTCAGTGTATTGCCAAATAAATCTCATACAATGGAATGACAGACCAGGATTCAAAGGATCTACATTTGAATCTGATGAGGGGATGGAACTGGTAAAGCCCCTCCTTAAATATTTTATATGCCTTGAAAGACTATAAGTTCCAAGTTGACAGGACATAACAGCAACAATAATGGCTTAACAATAACAGCATCAGAGATGGGCTTCAATTGATGTTTTGTATTTAATTACCATCCACAGACTTTTCAACCTTTCTTCTGATCTGAATAGCTTTCAAACCAGTGGCTTTTAGTTGCATCACAATTGACGTTGAAATCGGATAGCATTTTTGTTTGCTTGGCTTTTTTGCAGAAGCCGGAAAGGTGATACACTGTAGCAGCAGCATCTTTTTCCCATAGATCCTGAGTTCTTTGATCTCTGCCTGGTCTAAACATTAAAACTTTCCGCACATGCGTGCTACCCATATCTGACTCTAGGGATGGTGCTCATCTTTGTTTTTTTAGCCAAAGAGCCAGTGTTGTGCAAGTCCGTGGCCATGTGGCTCAAATGGCTGAACACATTTCTGAGCTCAGAACATTGTTTACCTTCCTGCTTTTTATGGCAGTATCGATTTATTTACTTGCATATACATGTTGAACTCCTAGGTTGGCAGGAGCTGGGGTTAACGGCGGGAGCTCACTCCGCTCTGTGGCACCTGGGATTCGAACCGCCGAGCTGCCAACTTTGCAGACTACAGTTTCAGTGCTCTAGCCTGCTGACCCACCACGACCCTACCAAACTATACTGTGAATCCCTACAGCCAGGAGTACAGTAAAGAGATAGTCAGGCAAAAATGCCTGCATTATACCACCATCTATTCTTAGGAAAACTGATTGTTTGTAGTCAGTGACAAACCTTGATTTCTCTGAGCACAAGACAAATGTACTAAACATCCCTACTTCCCCCCACCACACGAAAGACCCTTTTCCCATGAAAGACCCATTACAGTATTTTCAAATGTCTTCTAGGCACTCTTTTTTGGGATCTAGTCCTCCAGGTACACTGGAGATCAGAAACCTAATACATTTTGTATTAGTTATATCAGAATGGCTTCCTGGCTTACAATCAAAGAAATCTCAACAGCTCTAATTATTGTGTGACCTTTCCTTCTCTCCTGCTGTCATATAGGATGGTACAAATATATCTGTCTTTATGCATCTCAGGGTCAAAAGAAACAAATGACACATGTTTAGAAGCATTCTTTTCTTAGATGGTGAAAGGCATCTGGATTTTCTATCATGTACTTTTCCTTACCTCCGGATCTTGCCTTTGAGCTTGTTTTCTGACTGCTCATTAAAAGATAAATACAGGCTTGATTCACAAGAGGTGATTGGTGAGGCTCACAGTTCTAAGGAAATCCTTTGTGGATGAAAAAACCATCCTACATGAAGAGCACTTCTCATAATTGTTCTAACCAGTAGTGGTGAACCTTTGGCATTCCAGATGTTTGGGACCACAACCTTCACAGTCCTTGGTCACTGGCAATACAGGTGTGGAATTCTGTGAGTTGTGGTCTAAAACATCTGGAGTGTCAAAGGTTCACCACCACTGCAAGCATTTTATCCAATTTATTCCTCAAGGGTTTCTAGTAATTTGTACTTCTTATTCCCTGTTTCTTCTCCCCCACCATTGGTGGGGACCTGTTGATATCTTTTGGCACTCTTTTCTGTTCCAAATGTAATCCATCCACCCACCCTATATCAGAACACCTTTTAAGATTGGGCACCACCAGTGAAACCAACTTTAAACCACCTAAAATTATTTAAATAATTCAGTCTATATGCAGCCTGCTGGCTCCTCTTGCACTAAACCCAGGAAATGCTGGCAGGAAAGATCCAAGGACTGTCTAATTTCTGCCACATCTATGCTAGAGCCACATAGTTCTCAAAGTACAAATTCCAGAGTTTGTCATACATCCACCTGAACCCTCTGCTCATCTGTTGTTTCCCTGGTGTGCTTAACTATAGTTTCCAAAAGCCACATCTCATGATAAGATTGCTGGCTGTAGATTCTGAGAGTTGTTAAGTCAAGGCTCATACTGTACGTGGCAGAAGGCTTGAGAAGGTTTTAAATGTTACCTGTTCTAACATATAAGGCCAATAGTAGAGTAGAACTAAAAAAATAAAGAAGACAAAAACATTGTGGCATCCTAAAGATTAAGTGCGGTAATTTAATGTGAGCTTTTGTGAACAACTCTACTTTCTCAGACATCCTGCTCTATTATGCTTCTGTCTGGCTCTAGCAAATCTAACAAAATTTGGTTATTCTGTGTAGGAGATGGTAAGTCATTTCTTGCTAGAATTTATGTTACAATGTAGGTTCATTTGGGTTAGCTCTCCCTGGACCAGGCACATTTCAGACACCCCTTAGAAAATGCACTGGTGCCTACTCTCATCCTACCCTGTTCTTCAACCTTCTCTTAACAGGATTCTAAGTACAGAATGAAGTTAAACATTGACCTCTGACGTCTGAAACCAGTCTTCATACATTTCCTTTTTGCATCCACAAGTGTTCAATTATTATTATTTTTCTTTCTTCCTATTTTGCTTATAGAAGCAGAATCACTGACTCATATATTTCATTTAATGAGTCATTTGCTGTATAGTCTGAAAAGGATGTGTGCACTTTTGTTCCATTATGTTAGCAATTGGCAGTTTAGCTGAGTTAAAAACTATCTAGAAATACAACAGGTCATGCAGGGAGGGGAGGGAGATTGCTCTGCAGACATGGTTGGTGTAACAAGTTCTTAACAATTAAATAAGCTTTTGCTGTCTCTCCAGATGTAAGCATATCAATTACAGAAACCTGTTCTCTTAAGTGCTAGTTTTGCAAAATACCTGCCCCTAAAATAATAGTATATGTATGTATGTATGTATGTATGTATGTATGTATGTATGTATGTGAAGATTCTCAGTAATCCAGGTGAGTTTATCTGGAAATTGAGGTATGGCAACTGAACTTCTTTTTCTTGAGAGATTTAAACGTTTCGCTGCTCATCCAAACAGCTTCATTAGTCTGAAAAAAGCTAGTTGTGAGTTCTCCATTTTATAGCTCACTTTGATCTCTTGTCACCCTAGTCTGAAATAGGCTCATAAGATGAAAAATGGCTTGAATAGGCTCGTTAGGTAGACAACAGTCTCATAGCTTTAAGGTGAACAATGGTCTAAAGGGTTGAAACCCATAAAGTATGGATCATTCGCTGTAGCTTTGGTGGTGAAGGGTGAAGTATTTTTGATTTGTCTAGGTATTGTTTAAATCACAGCCTGATAAGTGGCAGATAAACTGTACCTGAGACCTCCAGCTCTGTTGAGAGAGGGGTTTTCAATGCTGACCACTCTCTCAAACCACCTCCATCTATGTGTACATCCTCATATTTGAATGAGCACCCTTTGTCCTTCAAGTGGAGGTATACTGCTGATTCTGCTCCTGAGCTGTTACCCCTCCTATGTTGTACCCACAAATACACTAAGGCAGAGACCCATCCACCCAAACGACCCAATTGTTGTTGTTGTGTCATTATAGTCGTGACCGACTCTTCGTGACCCCATGTCCATGGAGTTTTCTTGGCAGAAATACTGGAGTGGTTTGCCAGTTCCTACTCCAGGCACCAAAGCACCTGGTATTCCCTGGTGGTCACCCATCCAAGTACTAGCCAGGCCCGACCCTGCTTAGCTTCCGAGATCAGGCAAGATCAGATGTGCTCAGGGCATCTAGGCAGCAAAAAGGTCCCAATACCAAAACACAAAAGGACCAATATAGTATATGTGGTCCAATACAGTGAGGAGTGTGCAGACCTCTACACTGGAGAAGCTAAACAACCATTAAACAAAAGGATGTCCCAAGCTAGGAGGGGTAACAGCTGGGTAACAGGGTAACTCGCAACTAGCTTTTTTCAGACTGATGAAGCTGTTTTGATAAGCAGCAAAATGTTTCTATCTTTCAAGAAAAAGAAGTCCAGTTGCCATTACTCAACTTCGAGATGTATGTATGTATGTATGTATGTATGTATGTATACTATCTGTGCTAACGAAGGCACTTTTGAGACTTGACAGGAAAGACTGTGGCACAAACAGATTCGAAAAAGGAATCTGGTGCCAATCTAATAGATTTGACCCACTTTTGAAAATGAAGAAAAATCCAGAGGCATAACAGTCTCAGCCCAATAAACCATAGTTTATCACACTCATGTGTACTTGTGCCTCCTCTTCTCCTCTTCTCTTTAGCTCTTGTAGTTAAAACCACCATTTCCTTTTATATTCAAAGTAGAAAACTGTGTTTAAATCTCTGACTAGAAATGAAGGTATGAAATTAACCTGTCACAGCTGAAAGAGAAGGGTTCTTTGTTTCAAAGCTCTTGTGATGGACTAGATCAGTGGTGGTGAACTTTCAGCACTCCAGATGTTTTGGACCACAGCTCCCAGAATTACGAGACTAGATTGCCAATGACAAAGGACTGGAAATTGTGCTCTAAAACATCTGGAGTGCTGAAGGTTCACCACCACTGGACTAGATGGACCAGAAGTAAAAAAAATACACATTTTTGGCCATACTTTTTGTAGTGCATGTAAGTAACTTTTCTAAGCCATTCTGTGAATTTTACGTTCTTAAAGTCATTTGTATAATCACATAAACCTGTATTTAATGCTTTTAGGCAGGTCTTTGGTTCAAAGAAAGTGAAGATTTGGTAATTCCTGAAAATCCTACAGAACCTTTGCCATTTAACCGTCAAGAACATCTTATAAAAGTAAGTATCCGATATTTACAGGCCACCATGTGGAGCGGAATTGATCCCACTTAAAACCACTAATTTCAGTGGAGTGACAGGGTGTTTTACCCTCAGTAGTGTTACTCAGACTTTCACTGTGGTTGGGAAGGAGATTCAGTGCAAAATGTGAGCATATTCTTTTTAGATAACACCACCCAAAATCTCTCAGCCAGAAGGACCAATGACCTCCTTGTATGAGAGGTTCTGAGGTCTGTTGTCCAAGAAATAAAATTTGTCCATTTCTGCTTCCTCATAAATTCATAGAAGCTTTTGTGCACAAGGGGGTTTGTTGTGCTTCTATAAAGTGTCTACATCAAGTAATATTTCCAGTATCTCTCAAGCAGTGGACCCTTGTATAACAAAAAATCTGTACAACATAAAAAACTCCGGAGAGAGGGGAAATTTGCTTTACATAATCGTCTATGGGGCAAATCTGTACACCACCCCGAGTTCCGTTACGGAAGATGAGGCGGTATATAAATATAATAATAAATAAATAAATGATAAACATAAAAATGGGATTACTCCGCTTTCAATGCATTCCTATGGGAAATTTGTATAAAGGAAAATTTGCTTAACATAATTTCATTTGGAACTAATTAATTCCTTTATAGAAGGTACCACTGTACTATATGTTTCCAAGCCTGGGTCTAGATTTGGCATGATCCCCAGCAAAAACTAGACTTATCTGTTGGGGATAGATGGCAGACTGTAACACTTGTGATCCACACTGAATAGTTAGTTTCTGAGCTCTCTAACATTTCATTACTTATGCCTTTGAAGGAAGGTGATTTTCCAAGCTGAGATCTTGGACACACCGCACAAAAGCCTGGTATTTGGCCTGTGTTAAAAACCATGCTGAATTTCACGCTCACACGATGAATTCCAAAGTGCATATTTATTTTTTTCTGACTCATTTTGTTTTCTTAGGAAGTGAGATGAAATAAACAGCCACCAGAAGGCTGTTTATATTAGTGCACTCTTTTCTTAATTGACATAAGCTCATATGAACATTACAGCCAGTTTTAAAAGGGAGCCTTTTCCATGTGCACCAGATTTAAGAACACTCGCTAAAAATATGTAGCCTCCCACATCAATACATTAACAGAAAAAGATGTGCATTTCAGTAACTCAGTAGGAAAACAGGAAATGACTCAAAGATTGTGTGATTTTAGTCAGCTAAAATTAAAACATTATGTATCGTGGGCTTTTTGAGAAATGTAGACAGGCCCCCAGTCAGAGGCTAGTAAAGACCTCTCCTGGCAATCCAAAAGAAGACAGAAAAAGTTTTGAAAATGGCTACAGAACATAGGCTGCTTCTCGCTGCCCCAAACACTTGCCACATATTTATTACAAATTCATGCACTTTTCCTTAGGGAACAGATATAAAGCTATGCTAGTGTTGTGTGTATCTTAGAATGGGTCCCAATTGCTATTAAAATGTCAAAGGAATTAAATGAGATCTCCTATGAGTTCATTGAAGCCTGTTTCCTTTTACAGTTTTTCTTCACCTTATTTTCTGATCCTGAAAAAGATCCTCCACAGCTGAACTATACTGAGATGCTCCTGTATTTTGCCTCCCACCCTGATGCTATTGAAGGTGTCTACCGGGCTCTCAGTGTCGCTACCGGAACGAACATCCAAAGAAAAAAAGATGAATTCTCATCTCTTCCCCGTTTGGTAAAAGTGTTGTAAAAGTGTTGTTCTTGAAAGTGACCGTTATTCAGTGTTTGCTGTAATATTATAATATTTCTTGAAGCCAGGTACCACTGCAGAAGGCAGAAATGAGAATGCACTGCTAGCACTCCATCTGTGTTTGAAACACATTTAATGATTTCTTATTCAGTACTGGATTGATTCCACACTAACGCATGAGTCTGGAACTGCTTGCTTTCACTCCGTCTTTGCCTCTCCACTTTCTGGAGAGTCCAGGCACAGGTATTGGCAACCCGTTCCATTTCACTGCTTTCTAACCTTATCCTTACCCTGCCCTTGAACTAGAAGGTGGTAGTCTCTTAAATATAAAAAGCAGCAGTGTTGCCATCTTCTTTGATATTGGCTGGTGAACTGCTCTTGGGGCCTTGGAAGGCACCTGTTTTTTTTTTAATTTATAGCTCTGAAAGATTATTGAAGTCTTTCAGGCTTATGTGTGTGCTCTGTGCTGTCAGGTCAGAACCATCCCTAACAGGATTTTCAAGATAAATGAGATATTAAAGAAGTGGCTTTTCATATCCCTAGTGAGTTTCAGTGAACAAGTGGGGATTCGCACCTTGTCCTTCAAGAGTCCTAGAGGGTTACTTCACGTCCCTCTCATCGCGGTTCGCCATCCCGCTTGGGACCGGTACGAAAAAATGTTACTCCACGTCCGTTGCATGATGGCAGGAGTTCATCCCGACCACGCCCCCTGAACTGGGATTTAATCGAGATGAGCTATACCTCTCCCTGGCCTTGGGAATCTTCTTGTCTCGGTTCTTGTTTCGAGATGAGAGCCCGTGAAGTAAGGCTCATCACACAACGTACGCATTCTCCATCTAGTGGCAGGAGTGCAAAGTTGCATTTTCCAGTACAATCCCAATGGCGTAAACAATGCATTGCAGAGAAGGCATAAAACCTCAAACTTTGCTGCTTAACACATGAAAGGCAAAGTTATGGAGAACTGAAATTTCGAAAAACGGAAGGTCAGACCAAAAAAAAAAGGGGAAACGAAGGCGGGGAAGTACAGATATTGTCACGAAACAAGACGTGAAGTAACAGTCGTCACGTCACGATACCATCAATCACGCCCGTGGGTAAACGGAAACAGGGACAGAACCGGGATAAGACCACGTGACCGCTAATGATGTTATCACGAAACGAACGTAATCTTGGAATGAGGAAGGACGTGAAGTAACCGTCCTAGTTTGTCACTCGATCCACTACACCACATTGCAGAACACCCTTTCAGGCTTAGTGTAGCTTTAATTTTTTTTTATACTTCTAAGCTCTGTGACCCTTTGGTTATGGCACAAATAGCCTACCCTGACAGCCTATTTAAATTTCCCCAACATTATTCTCTGCCCCAGCCACAATTCACTTATACAATGACTGTTTCCTTCTCTTTTCTCTCCCTCACCACAACACACACACACATACACACACACACTCTTACATAACATAACCATGCCATCCCAGTTATTCTGTGAAAGAAAGAAAGAAAATAAGTAGTTATCAATAACCTCCTTGTGGCAAATTTTATATCATATTCTTCACTAAAACTGTATCAAAGATGGGTCTGAAAGTGCTTTGGATGCACTTGGGAACACCGTGGCCGCAAACAGGAAGGCCGTTCCATCAGCCAGATGTCTCTTGTGCTCCTGTGTATCTCAGCTATGTTTATGGTGAAGGGCAGCATCCACCTATTTTATTAGACCATTTCTCAGCAGCATTACAACAACAACTCCTCTTAGATTCCTAGCAAGGGAAACAGTTTTAAAACCAGGTTGTGTTTCTATCATGGACATGGCCTGAATGGTTCCTATGCTTGAAACAAACCTATATGCAAAGGTCTCATCTAGAAAGACAGAGGAATATTATGGAATAATAGAAAAGAAATGCCCTTCGGTCTTTTTAGATCATCATAGAGTTTGGAAAAGGTCTTCAACTCACAATTCCTTCCTGGTGAAGGATGTAGAAGTTGTAGTCCAAAAAGTAAACTTTTTCAAGTCCTGCATCAGAGCTGGAAGCAAGAGGCCCAAAGAGAGATCTCATTTTGTCACAAAAGTAATAACTCTCATATACAAGGCCCTCCATGGTTTGGGCCCACGTTACTTGTTGCAGCATATCTCTCCTATGTTAAACTGCCTGACCCACCAGATCATAGCAGACAAGGCTCCTCCAGGTAACTACCCCAAGAGACGCTCACTCTATACCCCAGAGCACAGAGAGAACTCCTAGTTCCCTGAACTCCTTGCCCTCTGAAAATGCCGACCACAGAGTCTGGTGGAATGTCAGGAAGAAAAACTTCCAGAACACAGCCAAACAGTCTGAAAAACTCACAATAGTTATCAGATCCTGGCTGTGAAAGCCTTCGAGAATACAACACCCATAAATCTTCTACCAAAGGTAGAGCAGTGGTGGCCAAACTTGGCCCTCCTGAAGTTTTGGACCACAACTCCCACAGTCCTTTGTCATTGGTAATACAGGCTTGGAATTCTGGGAGTTGTGGTCCAAAACATCTAGAAGGCCGAAGTTTGGCTACTACTGAGGTAGAGCCTTCTTCATGGTCGTTCCATCCTTGTAGAAGCAGCTCCCAGAGGAACTTTGCCTGGCTTCCTCCCTGTTGATATTTGAGGCAATTGAAGATACAGCTCTTCATGGAAGTCTGGAAGTTGAATAATGGCCACTGGACTTTTCTTGTGGCATCAAAACGTTTCACTACTCATCCAAGCAGCTTTGTCAGTCTGAGCCCTGAGACTGATGAAGCTGCTTGGATGAGTAGCAAAACTCGATCTCTCGAAAAGAAAAGAAGTCCAGTGGCCATGACTCAACTTCCAGATAAACTCACCTGGATGACTGAGAATCTTCACAGACTCTTCATGGAGGCTTTCCTCTTTGACCTTACTTGAGCTGAGACGATCCTACATCTCTATCCATCTACTGCTATTTGTATCTGTATTTTAATCTTTTATTTACCAGTAGTTTTAATATTGCTCTGAAGACTTTTTTTGTTATATTGTTCTATCTGTCTGTCTAACTATCCATCCATCCATCCATCCATCCATCCATCCAACCCATTTAATAGCAGAGCCGCTACTCTGGCTGGCAAATAGATCATAATAAGAGAAACAGCCCCAATGGCAGCCACATAATCAATGAAGTTAGAACAACATATTAAAGATAAAATACCTAGTTAGAAAAAAAAAAGCTATACAACATTAAAAATATTAAGTACAAAAAGGTGGCAAAAACAAAGCAGGTATGTAAAAGAGGTAGGGAAAGCTTCATTAATTGGCAAAATGACACTAATTATCTTGACTGCATAGCCTACTGTGAAGTACCCAGAGTGGTGATGTAGAACTAATGAGAGTGGTATTTTAAATAAATAAATAAATGAATAAATAAATATTGCTCACTATCACGAGTCATATTTCATATTTCTATGAGGAATACTACAGTATTTTCATTTTGTTTCATACATGACACCATTGAAAGCTTTATGACATTCGTTTTATATTTTTACTGTTAGGTGTGCTTAGGAGGGTGTCAGCAACGGCCCCTCTTAGTTAATGTATTGATAGCCAATTCCGTAGCATACAAAAACCACTGCAATCTGTTGTGATCCTCTACCCCAGTTTACTCCTTCTGCCGAGCGGCTAATAGCAAGTGACGCCCATGACGATTTGATGGAGGAGGAGGCTGGTGAAGAAGGTGAAGATGAAGAAGAAGAAAAGGAAAAAGAAGATGAGTCAGATTCTTTTGCCAATGAAGGAAACATTTCTCTGGCTACACTACTCAGAGTGTTCCAGCATGAAACAAACAGGGCTGCTGACAACCACAGATTTAGTGGTTATCTAACGGCAGAAAACAATTATGAGGTTGGTTAACTAGCCACCATTCGTTCCAAATATATATTTAATTAATTTGTTTGTACTCTGCAGGATACATCGTGGATCCAGAGGTTTATGGAAAGTGCCATGTCAAGCTAACAGAAATAATAGCAGCTTAGTCAAAAATAATTCGTGTTCATTCTGAGATGTGCTTTTTAGGTGTGAAATGTGCATTGTATAGAAAATATATAGGGGCTGACCACCAAAGCAGGTATTGAGAATACAGCAAATTGGAGGTATAACATGAAGGCTACTAGCTGGAAAATAAAAGAACCCTTGTCCATTGTTATTTTCTCTAGCAGCATGTCCAATTGTTATGCATGTCCACTTTCCCCAGTAAAGTAAGCCATTTGTATTTTCTTTCAAAGCATTTCATTAAGGTATACAAGGATCTTGGTTCTGAAGAGATGGAACCCATCCCAGTAGCACTCCTTTTGAAGCATCCCTTCATGCAAGACTTAATTAACACATACGAGGGGTATAAACTTCATGTAAGTATTCCTTTCCTTGTAAGTACATGGAACCCGGAACCTTTTGATTTTCAGGAAATACAAAATGCTACAGAGAAGGCAAAGCTTTTTTCCATGTACAGTGGCAATATTTATGAATAAAATGTTGCTTTGGAGAGTGATGAGTAGTCCAGGGCAGGGATGGCCACTTGTGAGATTGGGCTACAACTCCCATCAGGCTAGAAGTAGCCATGGATTATGGGAGTTGCAGTCCAATACAATTTGGAGACCTATAGTTGCCAACCATGATCTGGGGCAAGGCTGGATATTCTTTCATATTCATTGTAACTTGGCACTGTTCTCGCTGAGCAAATTGCTATATTGATATAGTTAATTTATTTATAATTATTTACATATATCTAGTTAGATGTTTACATTGCTCCAATGCTGTTTGTAAGCTTTTGTTGCCTTACTAGCCACTTGTTGGCACCATCTTCCTCCTCCTCATTTGCCCTGGCTCACTTTTGGCCTCACTTCTGCTTTTCTGGCTTTGGCAATCAGTGTGATTGAGTCTGCTGGCATCTTTGACCTCATCTGACTGGCTGATGTCATTGACAAAACTAGGTGGGGCATCGTCCCCAATTAGATTGCATGATGGGAAGGGTAAGAGTGGCCAAGAAGAACTGAAGCAAAGAAGAAAGTGAAACAACGAAGAATAGAACTTCAGAACCATGGCTATCTTTGCCATGAATGTTTAAATTGGAAGGAAGGAAGGAAGGAAGGAATCTGTGCTTTTAAATATTTATGAAGGAAACTGGTTGAAAAAAAACTCCTGGGCCTTTTATTTTGATGGTTGCACTCCTGCCATTTGAAACAAGTGTGCATAATCTATTTGTATATATTAGCTACAGAAAACAAACTAAGATCTTGCTTTTTCTTTAGTGTACAGTAGGATCTCCCATGTATGAGCTAACTGTCCACTATGGTGCAGCTTTCTTCCCTAGTGCCTGCTTCAACCTTGTTTCTGATCCACCTGCATACTTGCAGGTCAAACCTAACCAGTTTCAAAGCATATATTACCTGCTTTAAAGATTACTAGAAATCACAACATATAAGACCTAGACTGATCTAATATGGGGAAAACCAGGGCTGATTCTATCAGTTTCCTAAGAAGACACATTGCAATTGGCACAGCTGGGTAATTTATAAACAGTCTGGTCAAACAGCTTATCAGGACCTGAGGAGAACAGTTGTTGAGCTTTCCTTGCTGGCACCTTTTCCTCTCTAGGTATGGTTTGATTGATGCCTCAGAAAGCAATAGGTTGGCAACTGAGTGAACTAGAGTATGGCATAAGGGTCCAACTTGGAACCCAGTGCCAAGTTAGTAGGCCTGATAAGTGGCAACACCCAACACAGGTGTGTGACCACCAAGAATGTTTTCTAGGAGTGCAGAGAGAGAGAGAGAGAGAGAGAGGGTCATGCTTCCTTTCCTTCCTTTAATGTTGGTCTCCTAAGAGGCAGAGATGCAGATTCATGTACTCTACTTTGAGCACAGACTCTGCATTAGTTGGTGATGAATGAATGTATCTTCCTCCATCATAAAGTGATGGTTCCTCTCTTGTTTCAAAAGAATATTTCAAATAGCCTTGGGATAGACCTCCCTATAAAGACATTGGCAGTTTCTAGGGCAGTGGTGTCCAAACTTCAGCCCTCCTGATGTTTTGGACCACAACTCCCAGAATTCCAAGCCTAGACTGCCAATGACAAAGGACTGTGGGAGTTGTGGTCCAAGAGATCTGGAGGGCTGAACTTTGGACACCACTGTTCTAGGGGGAAAGTGCCTACCCACATAACCTTGTCCAAAGGTTATGTGGGCTATGAACTACTCTTCACTTTCCCATTTTATACTGCTTCTTAATACCGATGAATGGTGATGATATAATGAGTCATTTATTCGTTTTGTTCCAGGGCCTGACAGGTGGGGAGGGAATCAAGAGTTTTACTTGACCTGTGTGGGCAAAAGCTAATGGTTGACTCTACTATGCGGGAAATCAGATTAAAACTGGGGAATAACTAACATTTTGTCATTGGAAAATCGGGTGTATAGAATGTCCTTATTTACATGTTCAGTAGTGAAAGGGCCGGGTCCCCCCCCCACAAACCACCTCAGACAAACGACAACGCAAGACAAATTTAAGAAGCCAAGCAATACAAAAACAAACCCCCCGCAGAGCTGTGCTACTCAGAGATCACTCGTCAGATAAGCTGAGCAAAACCAGGGTGTGGTTTGTAAGATAGAAGCATTTCCAATTGCAAAGCCAACAGCATCAGAGAAGCAGTATGTTGCTGAGTAATGAAGCCTGGTTCTTCTTTGTGGGTTGAATGCTGCCATCACCTGAGTACCTGCCTGGTGCTTGATTTTACAGGCCTAGGCAGGCAGCAAAACTAGGAGAATTGTGAAAGCAGGGTCCTCCTATATAGACAAATGCTTAAATTGGCCATATAGTTCCTTGATATTGTGCAGGCAGAAAGTCACCATGACCAAAGTCTGATTATAACTTGATATGTTCTATATAGTTGTGGAGCTGCCTAAATGCCCTAAGCATACCCGATCTAGCCTTATTTCGGAAGCTAAGCAGGGTCGGCCCTGGTTAGTACTTGGATGGGAGACCACCAGGGAATATCAGGTGCTGTAGGCGCCTGGAGTAGGAGCTGGCAAACCACTCCAGTATTCCTGCCAAGAAAACTCCATGGACATGGGGTCACGAAGAGTCGGTCACGACTGTAATGACACAACACACACACACACACACACACGCAATATAGTTGTGGAAAGAGACAGAATCTCAATCCCATCCCCAACTAACCATCAGGATTTGCCTGTGTCTTTATTGCAACTCTAGAGTTGCCAGCTTTCATAACAGGTATTCCATTTTTTATTTCTAAAACTGTTGCTATGCTTTTGAGAAATTGAAAGAATGCAGCTCTTGCTAGCCAGGGTTGCAACTACTAACATGTTTGAAAGGAAGCCTGTTCCTGTACTCATTGCAAAAAAATATCATTTTCTCAGAATGAGGCTTTAAATGATTAGTATTAGTAGCATTAAAAGCAGGAGATGTGAGATAAAACAGAGTCTGATTACAGGCAGCTCGTACATGGGAGATCCTACTGCACACCAAAGAAAAGGCAACAACTCAATTTGTTGTCTATACCTAATATATACAAATAGCTATTATGTTAAGCTATTATGTTTTATTATAGTGGATTGTTTATTTATTGTATTGGCCGGCTATGGTATGTATTTTGATATGTGTTCAACTTTGTAAACCGCCCAGAGTAGCCGTGTAGCTAGATGGAGCTGTATATAAATTGAATAAATAAATAATAAATAAATTAGTGGAGGTACATTTCTGGCTGGTTAGCCGAGTCAAGATAAAGAGCAGCTGATGGATAGCTCGCCACCATTGCTATGGTAAAGAATTGCTGCTATATTACACATACGGCTCCTACTGTGTGTAAGTGTGCTTGATTTGATAGGGAAAAAATCTATCATAGTAATTGCTGCTGTTACTTATTTTTGAGAGGCATGCTTTTTTATTGGACATTTTTGTAGTATCATGAGGGAGTATTTGTGACGTCACCCCTGTAATTGTGATGGAAATGGTAATGCTGCCACCTTTTATTCACTTGGTAATGCTGCCAGCTTTAGAAACGTCGCCCTATGAATTGGGACTGACTCAGATGTATAATATAAAGATAATAAGAAAGTTTATTGAGAAAATAATGAATATAACAATATCTGAGGATGGTATGCGTTGCCTTTAACATACAATAGATTTAATCAACTCTACAAGCCTCTCTGTCTTTAATAACTAGTAAACAGTATAGCCCTCGCTGCCTGACACAACTCTCACAGAGCAGTGCTCTATCCCAGCACTCACTCTCAAAACCTCAACTTAACTCAACTCTTCTGAACTGCCTCAACTGACTAGGCTCCACCCTTTTTATATCATACCATTCCCCGCCCTCCTGCTGGGATTGGCTGATGATTTGTATATTCATTACTCCTGTTTCCAGGGTTTTGTCACAGTATTATACATCATCTACATCTATGTGTTACCATAGACTTGCACTGATAACGATTTACACGATTGTGTTGATCAAATGTTGTATTTGCTGACGTTTTCTTTTCCTGTTATCACTAGCAACATTTCCTTTGCTAATAACGGTTTGGAGGTTTATGTAGCAGGTGATTTTGCATATAAGATGTCTGTCTGGCACATACTTCAAGGAGATGGCAGCTTTACAACACACTCTCTCTCACACACACACACACACACACATATACACAGAGAGAGAGAGAGAGAGAGAGAGAAGTTCACAGTTGTGTTCACTTTTTCTGCTCTTTGCTGCCTGTTACATGAGAACATTTGTACCAGTGTTCCCAATATAAAACACTATCAATCAGAAGGTATATTTCAAACTTATTTCAAGCTTGTACAGACTAAATATTATGTCTTTCCCAAAGAATCTGGAACACGGTAGTTTAATGGAAGTATTGAGAGAGAGAAAAATCAATCTGTGCTCTGCACCCACCCCCTTTATACATGTGATATAAAGCACACATATTATCAGAAGCACACAACCTTGGGGGCCCAACAGGTGTGCCTGATGTTGGCTAGGAGGCCTGGGGCTGTACTTGTGTGCTCAAGCGTCCATGCACGCTTACCAAACAGGAGACAGATTTCAGCATACCGCGATGCAGAGATTTGCACCTTTTCTCCCAGCCTTTTGAAAAAGAAGAACTGCATGTTAAGATGATGGTGGTAAAAGCCTTCCCTCCCCAGCTATATGTGGGGAGATGACTGTTTCTTCTCTGCTCTCAGCAGCAGGAAAACGGGAAAATCTGTAAGGTGGGGGTAAGCTTTCGTCTCTCTGTCCCCTATGGCTGGCTTAAAAGTCTACTCGAAAGGAAGCTTACAGAGAACATGAAATGTTTTCTTCCCTTGTTTATGGCGCCTTTGCATCACTTGCTAATCAAAGTCCTTTGATGTGCCAAATATGTCTTTAAAAACATAGGATAACAAAAATAATACTGCAAAACAGTGATCAGAGAAACAGTATACAGTGGTACCTTGTATAAAGGAATTAATTCGTTCCAAATGAAATTATATTCAGCAAACTTTCCTTTATACAAATTTCCCATAGGCATGCATTGAAAACGGAGTAATCCCATTTTTATGTTGTACGGATTTTCCCCATAGGTGATTATGTTAAGAAAATTTCCCCTATCTCCGGATTTTTTTATGTTGTACAAATTTTATGTTATACAAGCTATTTGTTATACAAGGGTCCACTGTACTGTAAAACAAAGATAAACCTGAGAATAACATCCCTGTGGGATAGAGAAAGAAAAATAGGTAATGTGAATGAAGCAAATATGCTTAATTTGCATAATTTAAATAGTCGGAAAGAACAGCCTCTGTGTGCAGAATGTTTTTATTTTTTTCACTACTTGAATGGCAGAGAACATATGCAATCTGGTTCTAAACCAGTGGTTCTCAACCTTTCTAATGCCACAACCCTTTAATACAGTGCCGCATGTTGTGGTGACCCCTTGCCCTGCTTGGAAGAGGCCACAAGCCCTCTTTGGCAGGCCACTGCCGCAGGTGCCATAGAGAACTTCCCTCAGTCTAGTCTACAGGCACCCTCAGCCAATCGCAGCCTCTGGTGCCATTGACTGACATCCCCTCCAACCTATTAAGCTGTAACTCACTCTTTCCCCTCTTCCTCCCCTCCTCTTCCAGACCCAAGCCGTTTGTGCCTTTTGCTTCACTGGCTCATGGCGACCCCTGTGAAATGGTCATTCAACCCCCAAAGGGGTCCCGACCCCCAGGTTGGGAACCACTGTTCTAAACCATGTTGCTCAAAACCCTATTTCCCACATATCAGTTGGTCTTTTGCTGGTGCCAAATGAAGGTTAAATACTAGTAAGGCTTTTCGTCCAGTGGAAACATCTCTGCAGTTAAGACCCAAACGAGATTGGTTGATCACCAGGGTGAGTAGAGCACAGATGGGCAAAGTACTTTCCCCTTTTCCTCCCCAGCAGAAAATGCATAGCTGGTATTTGCATTTGGAGGAAATCCCCAGCTGTGTCATTGCAAACATCTAGTTTGGCCCTATATATATTAGGTGAATCATATAAGCCCAATAACTAAAAGTTTAAAACCAGTGATAATGGTCCTCTTTCTTTTTCTTCCATACTAATTTGTTTGTATCAATAGTTTGGCAGCAGCGTTCTGGACAAGATGTAGTGTCCAGACATTTTTCAGAGACAGCACCACATAGCGTTCGTTAGTAGACTGGCCAAATGTGATCTCGTTTCATCATGGTCAGCTTCCATGTCTATATGAATGGGTGCAGTGGTACACCGGCCATAGCTGTGGGAAACTGATTTGTCTTCCTGGCCACTGTCAAAACCCAGTAGGCCTCCAGCCTGGACTACAGGAGCACACTAAACCACACGTCCGAGTCTTCAAGTATAATACTATCCAGCAGACTCCACGCCATGTTAATCTTCCTCACTTTTTGCTTCATGTTGCTTTGGAATATTTGGGGAAATTATAGTGGCGAATGAAACAAGCCTCCCAGTGCTTTCCATAACATAAGAACAACCTTGCCGGAGCAGGCCACAGCCCATCCAGTCCAGCATTTTGTCTCACACAGTGGCTCACCATTTGCTTCAGGGTATTCCCAATCAGATGTCTTCACCTGCTTAAGATTCCCTGCAAATGCCATTGAGAGATATCCTGCCTTTCTTTCCAACCTGCAGGTTGTCCTAAGGCATCCATAATGATACCCTTGTTCTCCATGAACTTGTCCAGTCCTTTCTTAAAGCTGCCAAGGCTGACAGCTGTCACCACTTCTTCCGCTTCCCTACCCACACTTCTCCTTCCCCTACCCACACTTCTCAGGGCATAATGACAGAAGGAGATGTCTTCAGAAGGAGCTTTTAAAAGTCTCTCCTCAAATTCATTATTAATCCAAACCTGAAGAGTTAGAGAGTATATTTTTATGTCAGCACTAGAAGCCAATGATGTTTCCCTGTTATAATTTTAATGTTTGTTGTCACTGAGATGCAGGGATACAACATGGCAACATAATGGGTTTTTACAGGGAAGTTAGTCTTCTGTTGTTAATCATCACATTGAGGTACCCCAGTAAGCTCCTTGGGGAAACTCTGAGTTCCTAAAAGTAGACTTTGAGAAATTACATTCTGAGGGAAACCTCTTCATGCCTTTATGAAGAAATGATTCTCTTTGAACATCATTACAACTCTGCACTGTTAATGGCCAGGTTCTTAAAGTGCTATTTTTTCCGTTGAAACAAATTACCCTTGACTCTGAGTCAGAAACAGTGGCCTAGTGTGGGTTGCCAGCAATGTTAGTTTTATGCCCCCTAACCCAAGGAGAGTGGTGGTGGGAATTAGCATGAGTGCATTCTGGCCAGTCGGCCCAAGCCGACAGGCCACTCTGGGCCTTTTCCACGACCCCTAAGATCCGCTGGCGACTTAAATTCGGACCAGAGATCTTCGGGGTTCGTTGCTCTTCCTGCGTCCCCACCCCTCCGCACTTCCTTGCTCCTGTCTGCGTGAGGGGAGGGAGAAAAAAAGAGAGGAAAAATGCAGGCTCACCTCCAAAGTCGCCCCGTCGTCGTCCTGATTCCTTCTCTTAAAGGGGCGGGAGGCAAAAAAAAAAAAAAGACAGAACCGAGGAGAGCCCGGCACTCACCAGATTACATCCGGAACTGGGGATTTTCACCCTCCAAGAGCAGGTACATGAAAAGTGCGCTGGGATGTGCTTAGGTGGGCGTGGTTGCACTTAATTTCCTGCAAACTCCGGAGCTGGTGGGGAAACAATTGTAAGCTCCGGAGCTGACAGCCATTTGCGGCGGAGTTTAGGGGTCGTGTACACATACCCTCTGTTTGCAATCACCATCTTCCAACAAACCAGCCCCTGCACTGGAGGCTCCAGAGAGAGGTGGGTGAAAGGTGGCATGATAGGTTGGTCGTGAGAGAAGCATGAAACAGCAGCAAATTCTTGCCCCAACATATAAAAACAGGTGGGGCTTCTTCACCTTGCCAAGGTAGGGGTGTAGCAGTGGAACAGGAAGGATAGGTAAACCAGTTTCTTCCAGTATGCAAGTCACAGCCAGTTTGAAGGGCAGCTGTAGAAAAGGGCTTGAAAGAGTTTGGGGGCTGAGCCCCTGCACAATTTGGACCAGACTCCCCTCCCACCACAGCCTGCCTCCTAGTCCCAGCCCCAGACTCATCCCCACCTCACCCACCAGCCAGCCACTCCCTAGTCCAGCAGGTGCACAGTGGCACCAGTAACTGCCCTGACTCAGGCACTGGGTGCACCAGCACGGACTGGGTGCTGCACGCTGGCACAGGACCATTCCTGGGGCAGGCAGTGCTCTGGGCAGGCGTCGGGGCCTAGAGCAGTGGTGGCAAACCTTTGGCACTCCAGATGTTTTGGACCACAACTCCCAGAATTCTGAGCCTAGATTGCCAATGGCAAAGG
The DNA here is from genome assembly GCA_023846285.1 of Phrynocephalus versicolor. Classification (NCBI taxonomy): domain Eukaryota; kingdom Metazoa; phylum Chordata; class Lepidosauria; order Squamata; family Agamidae; genus Phrynocephalus; species Phrynocephalus versicolor. The sequence goes on from JAHTLZ010000195.1 coordinate 11,633,362, forward strand.
ATTGTGGGAGTTGCAATCCCAAAACATCTGGAGTACCAAAAGTTCGCTAAATCGCTAATACTCCTCTGCTGGCCTTGCTGGTTCTTCAAGGTGGTATCCTTTGGTGATTGGTTCCTGAGCTCTAACCAACCCAGTTAGGTAGGGAACAAAGAAAGCAGGGAGGAATGGCGCACCCAAGAGCACCTGTTGGTGCCCAGGGCAGGAGGACAGACTGTACCCCCTAAATATTTTGTATCCAGTGTGGACACACACCCCGGCACCCACATGCTCTGCCACTGGTCAGAAAAAGCTAAATGTTGATGAATCATTTGTTTTGTAAATCAGAAACAGAGGTTCTTTTGGGACAAGTGATGATTAATGCATAGTGGTATGTGAAACTATCTGAGCAGTTGGTTTACAAGACACATTGATTGTGAACTGTTAGTAAGAACTCCATTGCATTTGTTTCTAACAAATCTCTGTTGCGCTGCATGACACATTACCCTTCACTCTTTCATGTGCGTACTTGGTTTTGTTCCTTTCTCTCTGTTTTTCACACATGTGCACACATGTGCCATTTACACTCCAAGGCCTACACAGACACATGTCTCATACTCTTAGTTCCCTGTCTTAATGATCTTTCTCACCCACAAGACCAACTTTGTTCACAGATACACACATCTCAGAAAATGCTGTCCTCTCTGGACAGACAGCAATGAAGGCTCGGTCACTCCTGTTTCTGGGCTCTGCAGACACACTGGCCCTCATTTATGTTATGGTAAAACAAATTCAAAGCTTCACATGGAGATACAGTGGTACCTTGTATAAAGGAATTAATTCGTTCCAAATGAAATTATGTTAAGCAAATTTTCTTTTATACAAATTCCCATAGGAATGCATTGAAAATGGAGTAATCCCATTTTTATGTTGTATGGATTTTCCCCATATGCGATTATGTTAAGCAAATTTCCCCTATCTCTGGAATTGTTTATGTTGTACAAATTTTATGTTATACATACAAGCTGTTTGTTATACAAGGGTCAACTGTATTTTTTTCTTGACTTCCTTATAAATATTCATAGGAGTGGCAACTAAGTTTTTTATATTATGTAGATTTTGAAGAATGATTAAGGTATGGCAAAGTATTCAGATACTGAATTTAGTATGCGGGAAGAACTCTGCATTTTAGTATAGTATATACTTCTCAGGTACAGTGACTTGGAGAGGGTTTGTTACAATTTTGATTTCACTAGTAAAGTATTCTTTCCATTTACAGATTTTGACATGTATTTATTTTATTTTAATATGTTGACTGCAAATTAAAATAGCACATTTTTTGTTAGAAATATGGGATCCAACTTTGTTAGATAAATAAATAAAAAATAAATGTATGGCACTTCATTCCCACTCAAACCAGTGGGAATATGTTACTAACTGATTTGATTAAATAATTCACTTCTAACAATGAGAAATGTTAAGCTGAAAAAAATGGAGAAAGCCCCACCCTGTTCCTTTGATTCAATTTAACCTCACCTTTCTTTTCTTAATAATCCAGGCTGCTCATCAACTATAAATTGTGCCTTCATGCTGCTATGAACCTCTTCCGCCTTCCAGCTAACAATTATTGTGCGCTTCCTCTCATAGCTTTCCCATCCCTTAGCATTTTAATCTACGGTATTTTACATGTAGAAGACCATATTTTTTTCTAAACTTGTTAGGATAAAAATTCTAAAAAATTTAGAAATTTTTTTTCCTAAAATTGTTAGGATAATCTTGTGTTTTCCTACTTCCCCCAATTCTCCGCTATGTCCTATATTTCTTTCATTTTTGATTCTCCCACTCAGAAAGGGGAAGCAGACTCAGAAATTGCCCAAGGATTTTTGTTTGCTGGTTTGTTTGTTTACCTGTTTGTTTTTTTGCAGAAAATTTACGAGCCAGATGGAAAGCTCCCTTGGGTCAGGGTCAGCCACCTGACAGGGTTGAGCAAATGGAGTGCACTGATGATTGTGCTAAAAGGGTTGAAATTTTAAGATTTACCCCCCAAAAATAACAAGCCTTAAAATAGGAACCAACAAAGGTAGAGTTATTGGTTGGTTGTTGCATACCTAACCTGTTTGTTTGTTCGTTTGTCTGTTTTGTTTTGTTTCAACACCACGGATCTATTCAATAACAATATTACCAGTAGACAGGCAACTGCTTTGTTTGAAATTAAGATTAGAAAGACTCAGCATATAACCTTAAATAAGAGGCATTTTTTGGTTCATACTTATTTTGTTAGTTTAAACTTCCATAATATTTTTGAATAAAGTAAACTGTGTCCTCTGAATACTGGATACTGTACTACATTTGTATATAGCAGCGGTTTTTAACCTTGGGTAACCCATGTGTTTTTTTAGCTGCAACTACCAGAAAAACCCAGCCAGCCAGCGGAACTAGTTGTGAAATCTTCTGGGAATTATACCCCAAGAAAAACTTTTTTACCGATGGTTGGGGACCACTGGTATACAGCAGATATACTATAAAAAGAAACATTCAGTATTCTTTATGAACATCAATATTGGTAACAGAGAATATTTAAAAATATATCTATTCAAGAAACAATATTACACTTAATAACACTGCAATTATAGGGTAGGTGCATCATAAAAGTTGATTTGAAATAGTCTCATGCCCTTGCTAGTGTATTACAGAAATCTAATCAAACAGTAATTTTCCATGATAGAGGGGGGGAAATTAGGGACTAAAATATGTTTAAGCATTCGTCAGAATGTAGGCAAACCAGCTGTCCAAATATCTGTGGTTACACAGATATTTCTGGCTGCTGACCGCAGAATCTAGTTGAGAACCTTTAGCAGTCCAGGCACTGTGTGGTGTTGGCAGCATCCCTTTAACACATGTTTCTTTTCTTTTTTGTAGGATTTTAAAATTATTCTGCAAAGAGTGGACCAGACAGCTGGAATTAATAGCGATAACATTTTATAAAGAGGTTAAAATAGAAGGAGACAGAAAAACGCTGAATGTTTGTTTTTCCTCAGCACAGAAGAAACGTTTTGGGTTAATCTTTACTTATTTATAGAAGGGTGTCCTTTAGTTAGAGTAGTAATAATTTGTATTGTTTCTGTTCTAAATAAATGTTTGTGTGACTTAAGGTGATAGATTATTTCTAACTGGTTTGCTCCGTCAACAGGCAGCCATGATGAAGATTGGCTTCCTAAATGGTCCATCTCATATTACACATTTTCCAGTATGTTTGCTACACATGTTGTGTATAGTTTTATCCAGAGATTGCTAACATTACTTTTTTGAACTATTTTGGTGCAGTTGTGGCTCCAAAATAAGTTTTTCAATATCTGTTTTTAGAAATATATGTACTCCCTGAATATATACATAGACAATAATGTTGAAGCACGTCGGAGGTTCACAGCTATACATCCAAACATGAACTAAATCCCACTGAAATAAGCAGTATGCATTAATAGATATTATTAGATTCAACCCATGATCAATGCAATAACACATTTGTAGAGTGACCATCAGCATTTGCTTCATACTGCCCTGCTATAATTGATAGAACATAATTATGTTGTCTGGGCTGAATCAATTGACCTCCCACACTTTTCCATATTTATTTACCCATTTTCTACCTACACACTGCCATTCCCTCCTTGATTTTCAAAACCACCCTGTGAAATGAATTGTTGTCACTATGTACCCTAAAGGCAGGCTCTCATCACAATAGCAAATTATATGGCTTGGGCAGCATGGGCTCCACGAGTGACTGTGTTTCATGCCCAGTAACATTGACCTGAAGACTCCAGAACCTGTTCTCCACCACCCTTGGGACTGGAAGACCAATGGAGTTAGCAGCCACATGGTAAACTGTTTTGGGGAGCTGCCTTTGGTTTAGTAACTCCCAGGCTGCTCAGGCCTGGAGGATAATTGACAAAGATACATCAAAGCAGTTTTACTTCATTTCGCTCAATGAGATTTTGAAAGCCAAGCCTGAGTTTTGCAGTCTCAAATTAAACTGCGATGTGGCAGAGGGTAAGCTTATACAGTATGTGCATCTCCTACTAGCACAGTCTGCACTTCTGATTTTCTTCAAACTAACCAGCATTTCAACAGAGATCTACCTTATTAAGCGTTATAAGCTTATTGTGCTCCTCAGACATGCTGAAACCTCAACATCCTTCTTGTTTTAACTCATTACCTAACAGATTTTTTTACAGATGTTGACAGACAAACCCGCTCACTCTTGCATTCCTCCTGCTCTTTTCTTCACTTGCTACAGCCAAAATAAGTCAACTTCATTTCAGACACTCTGTGTATTCTAAAACAAATTAATCTTGATACCAAAGGCTATGAGAATACTGTATCATAAAATTTCCCAAGCCTTGGGCTTGCTGGTGGACGATGAAAAAGGAGCAGTAGTACAAATAGAAGTTGTTGAAGAAGGCTCCTTGACTATGCCAACAGCCATGTTGTCTAAAGGGTGTTGTCCAAACAATTACCCAAAATCTCCCAAAATCTCCTTACTTTGGGAAGAGGGGGATTGCATTATGATAGTACAAGATGCCATTCAGAGCTTTGCACACCTTGTTGGGATTGAATTGGATCCCTCCAAATTTAATTTAAATTTATTTTGAATTTTATTTAAAAGGTTGCTCAAGAAACTGTCCATAGTCAAATCCACAATAGCGGCTTTGTTTGGTAAGCAGTTTCTCTTTTTTTTTCATTTAAGTAATTTTATTGGGTTTCTCAAATGACCCTTTAAGAGAAGGCAAAGAAAAGACTTTTTACATTTTTAAAATAAAGGATGTAGCACATCAGCAATAGCCTATATACAGTCAAAATATTTTGTTTCACTTTCCCCGCCCTCTGACCATCAGGAAAAGTGATTAATGTAACAATATCGTGAAGTGGCTTCTTTATCAAGCCACTTCACAATAGTGGCAGGAGACATTTCTGTGTGAACAAATCAGGCTTTATTAGAGCACTCTGATCAAGGGCAGTTGTTCTCTGCTGGTGTTGCAGCCATGTGCTTAGTCATGTGACATCTCACATAGGAAGAATTTTCTCTAAATCAAATCGGAATATGACAGGTATGTCCAAACTTTGGCCCTCCAGATGTTTTGGACCACAACTCCCATAGCCCTCTGTCATTGGCAAGCTAAGCTTAGAATTCTGGGAGTTGTGGCCCAAAACATCAGGAGGGCCGAAGTTTGGGCATGCCTGGAATATGAGCTCTGGAGGTCATCATGCTCTATCAGCCCTAAGAAAATCAGTGGCATGCCTTCTTAATCCTTTTGTTAATTACTATTTAGTTTCTTCATTAAACAGAATATTTTTTCTGAAGATTTGCTTTTGGATCAGTTCCAGCTTAAAAATAAGGTTCTGGCTTAATGGATAAAAGAAACAATCTCTGTTTGCTACCAATTATTAAGATTGACTTTGCATCGAGAACATTTTAATTTACTTCCGTTGTTTTCCTGCGGTGTTGCTGCAGCCGCCTTCTCCTCTGGAGTCTTGAAAGATGTGCAAGTATGCCTTGGTAGGACTAGATCAGGAAGCGTCTAGCAGAGCAGGAGGTACTGCATGCAAATCTTAGTAAATGACCAATTTATCAGAAATGTTGACTATAAATATTATTACAACCGCAGAATGTAACTTCATATGTTCCCAGTGGTCTTGCCTCACCATCTACTCTGAACACACTTTTATAGTGACTGTCCCCTGATAGTGTTCAATCATGTCTCATCCATGAATATGCTACAAACATCTCACTAAGCTACATTGCTCTGATGGGGTTAATGGAGCTGTACTGTAAACAAGCCTCTTCTTTGTCCCGATGCATTTTCTTGTAGAGATTCTCCAAAACAATGCACCTTACTGCATTTAATAACAATGTGTCTCCTCATCTCACATTTTTTTGTCCTGCTGTTTTGAGAGGAGGATGGAGAGAAGAGACTGACTAGAATCAGTGCCGAAATTTGCATTAGGTACCTGATTTTCAACCTTGAAGACACTTTTGTACAACTAGAAGATCCAGAATATGGATGGGGTGAGGTGTCATTCTGGCTTTGTGGAAGCACCAGCCAACTCCTAATGTTCTTGTATTCCTTGTTGCAGCTCATAAGTAAGATGTGAACAAGGTGTCCTAGTTTGATCTGAGGACGTCAGCATTCTCAGCCCTAGGACGAAATTAGTTCAGATCTGAAATTGTAGATAATACAGTACTTGTCTTCCTTTTGGCTGTGAACGTGATGATACTTAACCATAAGATGTCCTGATTTGGCTAGCCAGATTTAGCTAGACACAACTGCTCTCTCTCTCTCTCTCTCTCTCTCTCTCTCTCTCTGAATGGGCCCACACAGAAAATAAACCTCTGCTGTAATCCTCAATCCAGTCATCGATGCTATTGTTGCTGCCTTCCTGAGTCCATATTCTCTAACTTCAGGGAGCAGTTCTTGTACAGAGGCTGGGAAAAGTTGTGGTTTGGTTTTAATAAATAGAGCTTCCAGAATACATTAGAGGGCTCTGGGAACGGTGAACTCCACCCCCCCAAAAAAGAAAAAGAAATATTTCCATACCACTGATTTATGAAGCAGGTATGAGCACTTTTTATTTATTTATTTTATTTATACCCTACTATTCTTACTGGAAGTGCAAGTTGTCCCCCCGCCCCTTCACCAATTTACAGGCCAGCCAATACTCGGGTAGCAATGAGTTCAGATTGGTAGCATTGCACTTTTCCAGAGTAGTAGCCGCATTAGTATGTCGCAGTAGAAACAACCAAACCTTATTATTTTTCATTTGATTCATATATTTAAAATATTTATTTATTTCCTGCCTTTCTCCTAAAGCACCCAAAGCAGCTTAGGCGCAGGCTTTTGTAATCAGATGCATCCAATGTAACGTTAAACTTAGGTTTTGCCGCTTTGGTTGCAGCCTGTCACAGTGATAGCTCTAATGAAGTGAACTGTAATTAGCCTGTTTGAATTTTCTTTTTGTTGTTGGTGGTGTTGGTGGTGGTGGATGCACAAGAATTTTTTTCCCTCTGAGCATAGGACTGATTGTGTGGGGTACTGTGTGGCCTATTTTGCTGGTATGCACTAAGGGGTGGGCAGTGCCAGAAGCTTTCTCTATAAACTAGTATCTATATTTTTTCTTTATTTAAAATATTTTTGTCCCACCTTTCTCTCCAAAGGAATTCAAGGCTGCATAAGACTAATTATAATGATTTTTCTCTCTCATTTGTACTGTACCACTTATAGGAGCCTCGTGGCACAGTGGTTAAATGCCTGTACTACAGCTAAAACTGTGGCTCACGACCTGGGGTTCAATCCCAGGTAGCAGGCTCATGGTTGATTCAGCCTTCTGAGGTTGGTAAAATGAGTACCCAGCTTGTTGGGGGGGGGGGCAATGTGTAGTCTGCATACTGTAATTCAGGGGTGCCCAAACTTTTTGTAAGGAGGGCCAGATTTGGTGGTTGAGAATATCTCAGGGGCCGGTTGCTCCCCGACCCTGCCACCCCACTGCAAGCCCCACCCACTGACCCATAAGCCCAACCCACTTACCCCTTGCAACCCCACCTGCAGGAAGGAAGGCTGCCCTGCGCCCGTGCGCCTAGCTTCACAAGGTTGCCGGTGATGCTGGTGGCAGCGGCCCGCACGCACGCCACCCCCGCCCGCGCGCCCAGCCTCACATGGTTGCTGGCGGTGCTGGTGGCAGCAGCCTGTGTGATGGCTGGCCGGCCGGCTGGCCCAGCCCCACAAGCTTCCCGGCAGTGCTGGTTGTGGTGGCCTGCCCCCTCGCCCGCCCGCCCAGCCCCACAAGCTTTTGCTCATCAGCCCGCCCAGCCCCTCAAGCTTCCCAGAGGTGTCAGTGTTGGTGGAAGATTTTATTTTTTTAAAAAAGACATGGGGCGAAGGAGGGGGAGGGAGGGGCGGGCCAACCAGGCACGGGCCACTCAGAATGGCCTGACAGGCCGGATTTGCCCCCCCCCCCCACGGCGGACTTTGGGCAGGCCTGCTGTAATTAAACTGTAAACCGCCCAGAGACTACTTGAAGTGGTATAGGCCGGTATATATGCAGAAAACTTTGCTTTGCTTTGTTGCCTGCTTTTGGAGCAGACGGATTCTCTGCTGCATTGCTTCTGCTTTTTTGGGTGGGGGGGATTAGTTTTAGGCTTTGGATTATTTAAGGCTTTTGGCGTGCTGAAGAACATGAATAAGAAAGCATCTATGAAAAAGGCTTCCACTTTAGTATATAATGAAAATGGCAGTAAAGTAAATCTCCTGAAAGAACCCAAAATGAAAAATTAACCACATTTTCAGTGTAAATATTTTATGAGCCTGCGGTGCAGCATTAGGTGACTGCCATTTTCATTTTCCCACAAAGCGCCAGAGTGTCATTCTATTGAGGGTATTTTGATGAATAATAATTACATGCCAACAAGTCAATTCTGGCTTACAGTTTGCCATTCCCTTCCTCTGGACTTTTCAGCACAGGATTGCTTGTCCAAGACCACACTGAATGCCTTTGCCTTAGAAAGCCACAGTAAGGAACTGAACTCCCAACACCTGGTGCTTCAATTCATGGAGCTTCCAGTGAATGAATGAATGGATGAATGAATGGATGAATGAATGAATGAATGAATAACTTTAGTTGTGGTATATAACCATAAAATATATTAAAATAACTATAAATATTACAGTTAAAGAATAATACAGTCTTAATATAGGATAAAACCATAACAAGAAACAATCAGTAAAGCTTCCTGATTAATTAGCTATCTCCTCTTCTTTGGCATAGTTATATAATCTCAAACTGGTTTAGCAATATAGGTGAAAAAAGATGAGCTTTCATGGACAAGCTTATCATACATAAGAAAATGTTTAGAATCATAGAGTTGGAAGAGACCTCAAGGGCTATCTAGGCCAACCCCCTGCCATGCAAGAACCTCCATCAAAGTACTCCCGACAGATGGCCATCCAGCCTCTGCTTAAACCCTCTAAGGAAGGAGACTCCACCAACCTCCATGGCAGTATATTCCACTGCCGTACACAAATGAAAAACAGCAATATGAATTCAAAAATTTTTATTATATATTTCAATATATTCTGATGAACAATTCATTGACAGTGGACTTACAAAGGGTTCTGTGCATGAGAATAATCAGATAGCAAAAAGATGGAGAAATCAATGACAAACATTTTGGAAAGTACCTGCTTTAGAATGGGGCATCAGTATCCACAAATCTTTCATTAGATGCCGCATCCTAAAATTTATCCTTCTTGAAGAAAATATGAGCACACTTACTTTGTTTTTCCAATGGCAAATATTTATACATGACATCAAAGTATAGACATCAAAATACAGAGATCATGGTTGGCTTAACCTTAGATGTTTGCTTGTATACAATCATATATGTGGCTATAAGACTTCATTCTTCCTATTTTTCATTCCCCATTCTGTTAGAATAATATACATTTTTGAAATGATTCAGGGTTTTGGAAGCATCACCCTTTCTAGGGCTTCAGCAAACCATCCACAACAGGTGGAGAAGCTAGCACCACTTGCTACCTCTCTACTCTAGATGTCATGGAGAGAGGAGAAGACCCAAGAGCCAGGAAATGCTGGCCAACTACAACATTGCCCTCTCCTTCCTCCATAGGGATAGCATCTCCATGATGGAATTTCTGTTTCTGATTCACAGATCATCTGTCTCTGCTTCTTACTTATTAAAGTTGACAGCACGTTTCCTGGACCTTGATCCTTTCAAGAGTTGTAAACCCCAAGTAGTAGCCTTTTCATAGTCTGGAGGTTCCAGAGCAGAACTACCCTTTCTGGTACATTCATGCACAAATCCTTCCAGCCATCTGACCTGCACAGCATCATCTTCTGTTTTAAATTACAACATTACTGTCTTCCCCTTATGTTTAAAATGTATCTACAGTGAAAAGTAAAAAGGATCAAACAACTGCCTGTTAAGTTAACATTTAAATCTCTTTTTAGATTTTTTAAAAATGTCTGCAGGGTTTTCCCATCCCGATTTCTCAGATTGGGTGAGAAGCATATATCAATCTAATTCTGTCCAAGACAGCTCTTAGATTGCTTACAAGACTCCTTTTGTGTGTTTTACGCGACACACTTAGCCCTGTGGTTTATTCATTTGTTTACGACAACTTTACCAGAAGAACCACTGGTGTGCATTATTAACACAATGCTTGCAAACTGCAATTACAGCCTAAAGGCAGATGGTTGTGGTCTGCACATTTCTCATGACTCTAGAGCAGAGCTCTTTTGGAATTCTGATAAAAAAATAACCCAGAAACGGACAGCGGTGTTCCTGGAGGCAATTTGGGTAGCGAGTGGCCCATGTCCAAGCAGGTGATTTAAATCTGATTGAAGCAAAACAAGTTGAGGAGCCATAAAGCCATCACAAAAACCAAATACAAAAGTGGAACACGTGATATTTTTAGGCTATTAGAAAATTAATGTTTTTGTTAATTTTCTAATAGCCTAAAGGTATCACCTCTTCTACTTTTATATGTGATTTAAATCTGTATGAGGAAATCTGCAGCTGTCTGAGTAAGAATCAAACTAGCAATTAACTGGAACTGCCCCCAATAAACCCAGTTTTCCTTCTATGGTTCCTCCTATTGAGGGAGTACCTCTTCTCAATACATGCAAGTGAATGTCTAGTTCATTGGTCCCCAAACTGGAGAATATGAAGAAATTCCAAGGAGATCACAAGACTGAGATTGAAATTTTCATAAAGGAACATGTCTTTATTTACAGTCTTTATTTAGAATATTTTTATCCTGCCTTTCTCCATGGAAAAGGACCCAAGGTGGCTTACAATACTGAGGGACAATACACATACATCCCAGAACAATTAAGACATATTCAAATTTAAGAATAGGGAATTTGAAGAGGCATCTTATAACATTAAAAGGCAAAAATAAAGCTAAATAGAGCACATGAATAGTTAAAAGAAAAAAAATCCATTATGAAGGATGGAAACTAACATGGAAAACACAGGTGTCCTTATGAATTCAGTCAAAGCAATCATGCATGGTTATCCATCTAAAAATTACATAATTACATAATTGACATTCCGGGAAAGCTTGCCTGAAGAGGACAGTCTTTGCCTGCTTCCAGAAAGACAGAAAAGATGGGGCAGTCCTGGCCTCCAGTGGGAGGGAATTCCAAAGTCTGGGAGCAGCAACAGAGAGTTCCCTTTCATTTGTTCTTATCAGACTTATCAAATATGAAGGTGGCGGGATGGAGAGAAAGGCCTCTCCTGATGACCTGTTGCAGCAGGCTATCTTTGGATTTGTCTTACAAGAAGACTCTGCCATATAGGACAGAAATGGGGTCAGACCCAGGCATTCTACTGGGAAAGCTGCCTTATGCAGATTGCCATCATCCATCACCTTCTGCTGGGTCCTTTTAAGTGGGAAAGCCAGGAATTGAAACTAGAATGCTATGCAGGGAAAGCATTTATCTATCAGTGAACTGTGATCACACCCCAGCAGCAGATCATTTTAAGAAGGGAGTTAGCATAAGAACATAAGAAGAGCCATGTTGGATCAGGCCAAAGGCCCATCTAGTCCAGCTTCCTGTATCTCACAGTGGCCCCGCCAAATGCGTCTGGGAGCTCACGAGACTAGATATCTGTCGTCTGATACCACTCCCCTGTATTTGGCTCTTGAAGTACCCTCATTTTAAGCCTAGAGATTACACATCTCCATCATGGTTTGTAACCTGTGATAGACTTTTCCTCCAGGAATCTGTCCAATCCCCTTTTGAAGGCATCCAGGCCAGATGCCATCACCATATCCTGTGGCAGGGAGTTCCACAGACTAACAATGCGCTGGGTGAAAAAACATATTATTTTGTCTGTTCTCACTTTCCCAACCCTCATTTTGTGTGTATGTCCCCTAGTTCTGGTATTTTGTGAGAGGGAGAAGAGTGCCCCTTGATCCACTTTACTCATGCTCTGCATTATTTTGTACATCTCAATCATACCCCCCGGCACCTTTTTTGAAGAGTAAAGAGCCCCAAATGTTTTAACCTTTCCTCATAAGGGAGGTCCCCCAGCCCAGTAATCATTTTAGTCGCTCTCTTTTCCACCTTTTCCATTTCCACTATGTCTTTTTTGAGATACATTTTGTAAGCGATTTGAGAGTTTTAAATATCTTGTATGGGTTTTTATGTGTTTTATGTGTTTTGTATAGTTCCTTGTTTAGAGTGTGTAGTGGAACATCACTCTAATTTCGTTGTGCATATCTTGCATATGCATAATGACAATAAAACTCTATTCTATTCTATTCTATTCTATATTGTAATTCTCATAGAACAACATTGTTATGCTCACTGAAACTCTATGGGCTTTCTCTCTGTTGTAGTCTGTACAACAGACAGCTGTTTTCTTCTAGACATTTGGACATCAGAAAAGAAACAAAAATCAATCCAAATGGATCCTGGTCACCAAGAAGACAGATAGCATCTCTCAGCCACTTTTGTCTAATAGGGATGAGTAGGGACAAAAAGCATGGTCTTTGTCTATAACTTTTAAATATATCTGCGTAACGTGGGGTGGAAACACTGCTTTTTGAACATTCGTGTGGCCCCAGTATTGTTCCCAGGACAACCAAACAGCAGGCATCCTCTGGATGGAGCAGGGGGTTGGACTCAATTGCCTTGTTGGCCCCTTCCAACTTCACTGTTCTATAATTCTGGATTTCAGTAAACTGGATAAAGTCATGGTGTGAAGGGCAATTACAGATATAAAGATCTCTCCCCAAATCTTAATTCCATACTGTGACAGATAACATACTGAACTTGCATGAATGTCCGTCTTTCATTAAAATGGTAGGTATCCTTAAAATGCAGGGGTAAATTTTGTAAGGAGAACCAATAAATATATGGGATCATTGGGGTCATTTTAGTGGCAGAGGATATTGGTCTTCCCCAGCTGCCAAGATGTATCATGCATGTAGTACCTGTTACTAGAGATAAGCATCTCTGTTTGGAGCAAGGTTCACACACAGATCTGGATCAAGACCAACGGCTACAAACAACAACCCACTGACCCATAGATAATTCTGCTGCCGTGACTCTAGACTGGGCAAGCAACTGCAAGCCCTTGAGTTTTCTACTCAGTTTCATGTTTCATTTTCATTGTTCGGTTTTGCTTGTCAATAAAGATGGGCAAAATAAAGAAGATTATATTCTACTAGCTTGCAAGCAAGAATGGCCGTTCAGAAATAAGGGATGGCCCTCCCAACCCAACACCATCAACACAGCTAATACAAAGCAGTTCAAAGACAACCCTTTAAAAGCTAAGTATACGATGCCCTCTATCTGTTTCAGTGAGTCTGTTGCTGTTCGTTTTCCCCATAGCATTAAGCTTCCTTTGTTTTATGAGTTTAGAGTTTATTCTCTAATTTTATTATGTTGAGGGTGGATGGGTGGGTGGGGTGGGGTTTCTATTATGACCGTCTGCAGTAGTGGTCCCACTAAGTCAGGTGGGATATGTGTCCATAATATATAAATAAAATAAATAAAACTCCCACATTTTCCTTTTTCTTCTCATCTGAAGTTCTTTCCGTCATACATGTGAAGAAATATGTGAATGTTGAAAAAAATTTGTATAAAAATGACATGAAAAATGTTGTCCATTTTTACTTAACAGAGAGGAGGACTATATAGTTTAAAAGCTTTCTTTTTTCACAGCATCCCTACCTCCTTTCAAAACATTGCTGTGACAACAATAACCCCTTTTGAACAGCATAGTTGGAAGAAACGCTATGGGTAATTAGGTTCAGTGCCTGTAAAGGAGGCACAGTTGGGGATTTAACTCCAGATGTCTGGCTCTGCAGCTGGAGACCTATGGCACTGAGCTATACTAGAGTTCACCTATATGTCTGAAAATTCTCAGTCATCCAGGTGAGTTTACCTGGAAGTTGAGTCATGACAACTGGACTTCTTTTCTTGAGAGATTGAAATGGTTTGCTGCTCATCCAAACAGCTTTGCCAGTCTGACGAAGCTGTCTGGATGAGCAGCAAAACGTTTCAGTCGCTCAAGAAAAGAAGTCCAGTTGCCATGACTCAACTTCCAAATAGAGCTCACCTAGATGTGAGAATGGATGGTAGTTGTACTGACTCCATGTTTACTGCAAACCTGGTGACACTGCCTTAATTTCCTGTTAGTGTGTCTGGGATAAGATTATTAACATTTAAGTACTGTGAAAATGACCCAAGCAGATGAGATGATGGCTATATGATTGCAGTTATGGGCATGGTCCCACGGGGAATAAGAACCGCTCTTGAAGTGGATGTAGCATCAGTAAGATTTTTAAACACCAGTCAAAAGTCTAACTCTATTCTGCCATGTCATGGACAAGGAAAGATGTCCTCTCCACCAAAGCTGCTATTTGGTCTACAAGATAAACATTCTGAAGTTATGTGTCATTATTCCTCAAGAGCCCCTCTATTTCTGCTGATCTAGATGTATTAAATTAGAAAGTCACATTTGTGACTTTGGAATATCTACTACCCTTGTTTAGAGATGGGAGAGGCAGCCCTGGATAGATGTTTTTAGAGTCTGGAGGACATGGATATATATTTATATGTATATCTATGCAGTATATCTTTAGATCTTGCCTCCCTCCACAAACACGTTTTCAGCTTCCTGTTTTACGATGCACCCACTTGTCTCTGTGTTTTTCATGCTTCCCCCTGCATGTGGTTGCTTATCTAAGGGTTCTCTCTAGAGAGGGGATATAAAATAGCAGCCGAAGCATATCTTCCACTGCTTTAGTCTCTGTCTTACAGAAAGTCTAGAAAGAATGTAAACTCGGGATGATGAACTCAACTCTGTATGCTTGCTTCTTGCTTCTTCTTCGTCCCCTAGTTGTCCCTGCTGACAGTGGATCAGGGGCATCACTGGGTTACGGTGAGTCATTTGATAGTTTTCTCAAAAACTCAAGAATAATTCTATAAATGCAAATGCCTAACATTTGCAAATATTATTTTTTAAAGCTGGTAGAGCTGGTACACAGGAGCGAGAAATGATGTAGCTCTCACACAGATGACAATGATAAAAACCATGTGCATGTCTGGTGTCTCATGTCTGAGGTTCTATGCTTGTGATGAAGGAACTTTCCCAGACAAGGCAGCTGTCTTTAAATAATTACTAAACTGGATTCTTCCTTGCCAGACTTTCTCTCATTTCCACCAGTTTGGATATCGCTATTTTGTCACTGAGTTTATTTTTGTGTTTTTTGCGATTACAGTTTGTTATCTCTGAATGCCAAGCTGTGACTCATGACAGAGATTGGATTATTTATTTATTTATTTATTTATTTATTTATTTATTTATTTATTTA
>JAHTLZ010000195.1:11648751-11674571 GCA_023846285.1 Phrynocephalus versicolor
TTTATTTATTTATTTATTTATTTATTTATTTATTTATTTATTTATTTTTACTTGAAGGCCAGGAATACCTCCAGCAGAAATGTTCTGGAAGCTAACATTCCCCCTAAAGTGTATAAATTTGGGTTCATCACTCTAGTCCTCAACAAAAACACATCACAGGGTTGTTTCTCCTGTAATGTATAATGTTGTTGCATTTTTGAAGGCTTTCACGGCCGGCATCTGATAGCTGTTGTAAGTTTTTCGGGCTGTTTGGCCATGTTCTGGAAGATTTTCTTCCTGACATTTCACCATACTCTGTGACCAGCATCTTCAGAGGGCAAGGAGCTCAAGAAACTAGGACTCAGTTCTCTCTGTATTCCAGGGGTATAGAATGAGTAAGATTGTGGGGTTTTAAAGTTGTGGGAAATGGGGAAAATACAATCACAATACAATGACTAATGCCTATTCTTCTGCATAGGACAATTTTCTCACAATCTCACTCACTCTATACCCCAGAGCACAGAGAGAACTCCTAGTTCCCTGAGCAACTTGCCCTCTGAAGATGCCAGCCACAGAGTCTGGTGAAATGTCAGGAAGAAAAACTTCCAGAACATGGTCAAACAGCCCAAAAAATCCATAACAGCTATAATGTTATTTGCTTTACCCCATAAGAGCTGCTCCTGAATTTTGACAAATGCTGAAAGCAAATGAAAAGTTAGAGTAATTGGATTCATGAGTAAACATTGGTAGGAAGTCCTGTGCCATGAGCTCCAAAGTAAGGCTGGCTTTCTTACTTGTTATTTGAAGCTAAAAATCCCCTTGTTTTCTCCTCGGATACCTAAATTTTCTGACAATATGTGTTCTATCATCTTAAATTAATTTTATTATGATTAAGGTGACCAGAGGCAGCAAAGCTAAGTATCTTGTCCTAAAAGAGCCAAAAAGGTGGGGATTTATTTCTCTTACATGCAATTTTACAAAACTCAAGTTCTTTCCATCCTGAATACATAGGAAAGTGCAAATGTTTGGATACTTTTCAGAAATAAAGCAAAATCTTCTCTCATCTTCACCAGCCAAACCAAAGAGGGACAGAGATTTCTAGCATGAAGGGTAGAAGACACAAGAGTGGGTTGTATCTACTTACTGTAACTTTTAAAGGGGAAAATGTCTCAAAAAATGAAGTTAAACATCAAAATAGCAGAATACACAGGGGTTAAAACCTAGACGTCTAAGCACTAAACAATAAAGTCCTGGACCTTTAAGAATGAATCCACCAATTCTCTCATCTCCCTGGTAAGCTTCAATATTGAAAACTCTCAAGTTCTTTCTGTCACAAATCCGAAGAAACCTGTGAACTTTCATTCACTCTTGTTAAAATGAAACAACAAAAAATTCTCATCTACCCCCACCAAGAAAATATTCCATTCAGATCCTGCTTTTCCAGAACTGATACCTTTAATTTAATTATATAGATACAGTATTTACTTCACAGTGAAATTAAAAGCTGTTATGGGAGAAATCTATGCAATTTAATGAGAAGGCTGCCAGTAAAAAGTAAAAAAGATGGAAAAAAATAATATGCAAATGGGGAAAGCCAATATTCCCTACTGCACCCAGATCCAAACCATATACACCCAGCACCTCTTTAAAAACACCCTTTAATCCTGAACATGTAGAAAAGGTGGCACAGACACAACACAAAAGTATGTAAATTATGTATCTTATTTAAAACAAACCCAAAAAGTTGATTTGTAGAGCACAAGAATAGATGAAAGAAACCTCCAAGTGATTTCACTATGTTTGAATGTTGCCCTAAAAGAGATCTAGCTTTAGCCCTATTTATTTATAGCTGGAGTCTTGCCTATATGCTTGCTTTGCCGGAACAGGGACATGCTTCTCACTGAAATCAACATGATATGGTCAGTGTAAAAAGATATGAAGAAGAAGTCTAGAACACGGATATGTGAACACAGATATAAATTACCGTTGGCTTGCAACCATCACGATCCCATCCCATTGGAGTGGAGTGCAGCAGAGAAGCATAGTTGGCCTCCAGACCATGTCTGGAAGTTGAGTCACGGCAACTGGACTTCTTTTCTCGAGCGATGGAAATGTTTCGCTACTCATCCAAGCAACTTCGTCAATCTGAATGTCTGCCAGACTGACGAAGCTACTTGAATAAGTAGCAAAATGTTTTGTTCGCTCAATAAAAGAAGTCCAGTCGCCATGACTCAACTTCCAGATACTTCCACCTGGATGACTGAGAATCTTCACAGACCTTCAGACCATGGTTTACATCTCAGTGCTTTGCCCCTTAGTCATCTGTGTAAATCCTGGAAACAATCCTGCAGCATAGCATGTAATCAACTACTGGGTGTTTTTTTTAATGAGTCCTTTAAGAGCCCAAATAGAAAATCACATGAGATGACATTTTAAGCTTTTAAAAAATGAGTGAATACTCCTGAAAAGGCTTAGTCCCATGATGTGCTCTAGGGCTTTTTTGTAACATCCCTCGTACTTCCTGACTACGGGGAGATAATCTTTGAATTCACAGTGTTGGCAAGAGTGTTGTGCAGTCATTCTAGACAAGATGTAAATGAGTCATCCAAAGATGTCAAAAGTTTTCTTACAAAAGTGAGCTCCCTCTTCTAGAGAAATTTCACTGACAGCGTCTCCACCCCCTCAACCTGTTATTAGTAAGCAAACAGTAAATCTATTTTTATGTACTATATCCCGCCTCTTTCTGTTTGAAAAAGGAAGAAAAGAAGACCACAGTCCATTAATCCACCAATAGTACAATCCTATCCCTGTCCACCAAAAGCAAACCTCAGTGCATTTGATGGAGTCTTACCTTACAAAAGTGAGTATAGTGTGATTATGACGACAACAATATCAGTACTTCTGCAATCATGCCATCTTACCCACCATTTTAAGGGACTAATTCTAATTTTTAGGCTTGACCCCATGCACCAGCAATGCTGAGAAACAAAATGTGTAACAACAGCAATGACGAAAACATGCTGTCAACTCAATGCTCATTTATGGCAACCCTTTCCAGGTTATTCTAGGCATAGACTACTCAGAAATGGTGTCCCTTCTTCTGGAGGGCACCTGACCTCAGGGTCTAATTCACTTAACTATTCTGCTATGACATCCTTAGAAATTACAACAAATAAAAACAAAACAAAACTTATTTTTTGAGGGGTGGGAGGAAGGCTCTGTTACCAGACCACATGCTTATTTAAAAAAAAAGATTCTTGGAAGACTAACAGAGATTGGAAAAGATACTTGGAAAGAGGGAATTCTGGGGGGACAGTTGCCCAGAAATAGGACTGCTAGATTACACAGAAAGAAGAAAGGAGCGCACACAAAGCAGGTCAAAGCATGAGCCAAATAAAGTTCTCTCTTACCGCCACCCCATTGGACCTCAGATAAGGTGGCTGTTCCCCACATACATGGTCCAAAATCAGGACAAGGAGATGCTCACTGGCATAACATTGGGTATATCGATTTACCGATATAGATACAAAATGAGAAGATAGTTGTACAATTCAAATAGAATTATAACTCACTTGCATGAAGAACTGAGTGTCCAGGTGACAAATGTTCCTGCTCACTTTGCTGATTCCAGTTGCTCCTCTCTAGTGGACACTAATCTCCTATGGGGTTCTTTATCTACAAATCCGCACAGTCCTCCAATTAGAAGACACTTTCCAAAGGGTTTTCCTCCGATTGTCCTTTACACAGAGGGCAGTCCTCCCTGTAAGAGGATATCTGGACACCTTTACCTCACATCACCGTGAGAGGCTCTCCTGTTTAAAGGGAAACAGAAAACAGAAGCATCTGATTTTAGACAAAGAGAATGCACTGTTTTGATACAGCAAACAAAAGGGAATTCTATTTTCAGAATATCAAGCGTTTGTTGCACTGTATTCCTTATCAGCCTCCCTGCCTGCACTTTGAATTAACAATCTTTGATGAGTCCCTGAACAGCTTTTTAAAGTTAAGATGATATTTTAATGCTTGCTTGCTTGTAATTATTCAATTGTATTTTAATGACATAGAGTATAACTAGGGATTGTTTTTCATGTTTAACTTACATGTTTCATTCTATTTTTCCATGTTGTGAGCATACAAATAACTGTAAATAATTAAATTTAAACTGCTCCTTTTATGGTCCTTTCTCCTCAGAAAGTTGTGCTGATGATGAAATAGACACCAGCTTTGAGTGTTTCACTCAGATGATCGTCCCCTGGAAGATTTACTTAATTTGCAATGCCACAAAGGCCGAGAGGTACCCGAAGGAGGCAAACATCACCTTTATTGCGTAAGGCGATAAAATGCATTAAAATGTGGTTGCTTTTCTGTAAGAATTATTTGGTGAAATAATTCAGTAATGCCACTGTTCATTTTTCAAAAAGGAAGTGGTCTCTTTCTTTTGCCTCCCTTCTCTCTAGAGCTTAATATCCAAAATCAAGCCAGTCTTGGCAGGGGAGACAGTATCCAATAATGCGGGGGAGAATGGGAAATGTTGTTCCTCTGCACCATCACTTATCTGCTGCCTGAGGCCACTGCCTTATTCTGCCTAATGCTAGGTAGGGACAGTCGCCCTGGCAGCAGCTGACATATTTGGAAATGCAGCCAACTGCTCCTTTGGAACTGGTGAACTGGATTAATGATGAGTTTGCACTGAGAAAGTTTTTTGCAGCTTGAGTTGAGCTGTTTGTCTAAATTGTGTCTTCCTTTTGCATCAATTATCTTATGTGGCTTATGTTTCTTGGAATCTTATCCATCTTGATGGTCACCCAACACTGTAAAGATTGGGTATTGCATAGCATTATTGTAAAAAGTGGGTGGGTAGGGGAAAGTAAAAATAGAGAAGAGTATATTGAATGCTGGTAGCTACAGCACCAAAAATCCGGCTGTTCTCTTTGAGTTGACATATATAATTAACATACAGTACCCATCATGTTATCACATGATCCTAAATACATCCTCAATCCCATCTGATTTTGGAAAGGATCTGGGTCTAGTTGTAATTTAGATGCAGAACCACCAGGGAATAATCAGAAGAGTTAAGAAAGTATCCCTCTTACATCCATGGGAAGCCTGGACCTATTACAGTGGTCAACTGTGACAGGTGGACAAAAAGTCTGATTTAGGATGTGTCAGCTTTCTATGTACCTCTTTCTGTTTGATATCTTCAGTTTTCTAAGAATATGCCAAACATACTTGAATTGCATCTGTTTATATGCAGTACAGCACAATGCTACTAGCAAATAGTTCACAACAGTAAAATATGCAATAAATAAAACATGGTTTATAGCAAGTTAGGGGTAGCAGTGAGACGGAAGCTCCTTTCACAGTGAAATGGCCTAAATCAGTGGTGGTGAACCTTCGGCACTCCAGATGTTTTGGACCACAATTCCCAGAATTCCAACCCTGTATTGCCAATAACAAAGGACTGTGGGAGTTGTGGTCCAAAACACCTGGAGGGCCGAAGGTTTGCCATCACTGGCCTAAATGCAGGCCATTTAACATGGAAGTATAGGAGACTGCAAACGTTTGGGGCATAAATGCCAGTGTAGGGAAATGATTTATTTATTTAAATGGAAGACGTAACCTGTGTTGTTGAAGACATTGCATTTTTCCATAAATGTGATGAGAAGATTGTAGATAAACTTTGCATGACATTTTATAGCTCTGTGCCTGAAAATCAGAACTGATAGTGTTATACAAAAGAAAATAATAATAATAACACTATGACCAGGGTCTCTAATGGTCTCTCCTACATATAAAGAAAACAAGTATTTTACTTAGGCTTATCATCCTACACAGAAAAAGCCGCCAATGCAGAATGAAAACCCTGTGGGTTAGCAATTGTTCGCTAAGTGCAGGGGATACCGTTTTTCCAGTCAACGTCTGCTTGGACATGATGCTGACAGAACAGCAGTGCAGAGACTGCCAGGAGGTGCAGCTGGAACATATTGGTAAGCTCATCCAGGGTGGGCTTGTGTCTGTTATTTAGAGGGGCATGCCGTACAGGCCAAGGATAACCCCAGAGCCTTGTGGCTCATTGACCGCCACCAGGTTTGAAATGGCTTGTGAAGCAACTTGGGGTGTGTATGCAGCCAGTGGTGGTAGCATGGGTTGCCTGCTAGCACCGGGCAAGGCAAAATTTCAACCTGGCATGACTGTCCCTGAATTCTCCATGCTACACCACTGCTACAGCCTGCCCCTGTCCAGCGCCCCCTTCCCACTGCCCTTGTCACCAACCTACCTGGTCCTGCTGCCTCCTTCTCCAACGCTACAAATGGGTGATCCAGCACCATGGGTCCCAGTCTGGTGCCGCAGGGTCCCAATCTGGTACTGGATGCTGCTGAATTGCCCTTTTGCAGCCCCACAGCCTGTCCACTGCCCCCGTCACCTCCCTATCTGGTCTTGCCACTACCTCCTCTTCCTCCCTCTCCTCTTTTGCTGCTGCCATCTTTACACAGACCGAGTTTCCCTTCCCGGAGCCAGGCCTGCTGTCTCTGCACATTACTTTGCCTATCCGTTGAGACTTCCCAGAAGGGAAGCCAGGCCTGCTGTGTCTCAAGATGGCAGCAGAGACAGAGGAGGAAGAGGAGGAGGAAGCAAGACCTAAAAGGGAGATGACAAGGGCAGGTTGTTGGGATAGGGTTGGGGGAGTGGGGGGGGGGAGAGAGATGAACACATTTTGTAGCCCATAAGGATGTTGAACCCAGTCGACCTCCCCTTTGGCATCCCCCAAATTATGCCACTGGTATGCAGATACCAGTATCTGAGGCATCTGTATTCAGAGCAGGCAACATGAAAATGCATTTTTGTTTCTTCAAATATCACCTGCTTTCTAACTCTATTCTTTGTGCATATTTGTTTGTTTATATGCCATTTTCCCCTAAAGGATCCAAGGTAGCTCACAGCATTAAAAGAAACGAAGTTAAAAGCTAAAATAATAAATTGGTACAATGTTAAAAACGAATTAAGCATATATATAAAAATTATAGCCAAGAGAATATTAAAAACACATTAGTTTAAGAGACAATGGCCCAAATCCTGTTGCATAGCGTAGTAAATTGCACTACAGTAGATCCAAAGAATCAGTGGGGATTTAGTGAATCGATTTCTCCATAAATTCCATTGAGTCCAATGAGCCTTGTCTAGTTGCAAATTATTTCACTATAATAAGTCATAATTTTGGCAGAAATCCTGTTTATGGTATAAGCCAAATTGTAATTTTATATCCCTCCCTCCCTGGTGAGTAAAGTGCCCCTCCACAATTCTCTGGGACACACATGAGATCAAGTCCGCATGCCTGTACCCCTCCCCTCCCAGAATCAGGATGGAGGCACTTTGTTTACTACAGAGTAGCAAATGGGAAGTACTGAATGTTGACTGACAGGGTGAACAGGGCTGAAGTCTCTTTGCACTGTTCTGCCTGCGTCATGGGCAGGGCTGGCGCTTCCATTAAGGCGAACTAGGCAGTTGCCTAGTTCCCTATTCAGGATATAAAATGTATGCTGGTACTGGTGTGCCTCAAAACAGTCTTAAGATCCAGTTTTTTTTAACACCTTCCCTGATTAAGGGCACGGTTTATTTTTTAATTCTTAATTTTCTTTCTGTTGTCACTTACAGTTAAACCTGAACCACCATTTGCCTTAAGAATTACATATCAGGGAAATGCAAATGAATATTCTGTGGAGTTTTCAACTATATATACGGAAGGATTACTTCTTAAAGGAAGATTAATGTATCAATTAGCCTACCGGCAGGAAAACACAAACAACTGGACTGTGAGTACAGATATGTTATTTTTAGAGGTGGGCATGAAACGAACCAAAAGACCTGACAAACCAGGCTGGTCTGTGTAATCCTGCAGCTTGCCCAGGGCGTGCAGATTGCAGGACACATGAGCCTACCAGATGTACACACTCCAAGTTATCTTATCTGGCTCCTGAGAAGCACGATAGGGATTCAAACTAAGCCCCTAAAAAAATTGGTCAGTATTTATTTATTTATTTACTTGCTTGCTTGCTTACTTACTTATGGATTTATATACTGCCAAGCTTAAATCAAAGAACAACTCCAGGTAGTGTATCATTAACAGTAAGAATAAAAAAAAAAGTAAAGGTTCCCCCCGCACATGTGTGCTAGTCGTATTCGACTCTAGGGGCAGTGCTCATATCCATTTTCAAGCCAAAGAGCCCGTGTTGTGCAAGTCCATGGCCATGTGGCCAGCATGGCTGGACACATTTCTGTGCACAGAACACTGTTTACCTTCCCGTTTTTTACGGCCACTGTGTAGCACCCGGGGTTCAGCCTGCTGAGCTGCATAATTTGCAGCCAACAGTTTCAGCGCTCTTGCCCACTGAGCCACCACACCCTAACAGTAAGAGTCCTTAACCATTTTGAATTCTTGCATTCCTGGGTTAGATGAATCCCCTTTCCATTTACTCTGCGGCATTTGACCTGGTCACGGACATGTGACTTTTCTCACTCCTGCACGTCACTTGTTGACCATTCTGGAAGATGTGCTTTGCCTTGCCTTTCACTTTGCTTACCAGAGGCAGCTGCGGATCCTCCTCCCTGACTTGTTTGCAGGCTGTATGTCTACGTGAATGACTTCAATCCTGCTTTGATTTAGGATTTACTGACCTGGAACTGTTGCCCATCTTTTAAAAAAGGGCACTGACTAACCTTGGTAGGAGTCTTTCCCAGTGGTACATGGAACTTGCCAAGAACTGCAGCTAGGCTCTTCGGCATCCAAAGCATATGCTGTATTGTGTGTGTGTGTGTGTTGTGTCGATACGGTCGTGACCAACTCTCCATGACCCCATGTCTGTGGAGTTTTATTGGCAGGAATACTGGAGTGGTTTGCCGGTCCCTACTCCAGGCGCCTACAGCACCTGGTATTCCCTGGTGGTCTCCCATCCAAGTACAGTGGTACCTTGTATAAAGGAATTAATTCGTTCCAAATGAAATTATGTTAAGCAAAATTTCCTTTATACAAATTCCCATAGGAATGCATTGAAAATGGAGTGATCCCATTTTTATGTTGTATGAATTTTCCCCATAGGCAATTATGTTAAGCAAATTTCCCCTATCTCCGGAATTTTTTATGTTGTACAGATTTTTTGTTATACAAGCTGTTTGTTATACAAGGGTCCACTGTACTAGCCACGGCCGGCCCTGGTAAGCTTCTGGAATCAGGCGAGATCAGATGTGCTTAGAGCATCTAGGTAGCTCATATGCTGTATTAGACAGCCACAAACCTTCTCTGGTGAGCCTGTGATGGGACTACACTGGATAAAAGTGGTACTTAGGGGGCTTTTTCAAGTACAAATCCTAGAAACTGCTGGATAGCTTTTTTGGGTGAGCTGGGTGTCTAGTGGCAGAGCCAAAGATTGGGAGTTCAGTTGCTCACTGTGCCCCCCTGGCAAAGGCTTGACTCCCTGATTCATACGGCCC
This sequence comes from Phrynocephalus versicolor, assembly GCA_023846285.1. Taxonomy (NCBI): domain Eukaryota; kingdom Metazoa; phylum Chordata; class Lepidosauria; order Squamata; family Agamidae; genus Phrynocephalus; species Phrynocephalus versicolor. The sequence continues at coordinate 11,658,220 of JAHTLZ010000195.1, forward strand.
CTTCCAGCTCTGCAGTTCTAAAACTATAGCATTATTTTTATAATCCTGCTCACAAGCAAGGTCTGGCCAGTGCGAACTCAAAAATGAACTTTTCCAAGCACTCCACAGAGCCAGACACACATTAGCATCCTAGTCTGGAACATTCAGCATGGACACTGTGGTTCAATATAGTGACATCTTATAAGGGTTGAAAATAATATGGATTTTCTGAGGTCGAAAGGCTGATGAAGGATCTCTGAAATAAACCAGACTTCCCACAGTCAACAGAACTGTCAAAAGAAATAAAATTTGGGCACATCATTTCTCCATAAATAACTATGGACAAATGGACAGAAACTATGAGTGCTTTCTGTTTTCCAGCTTCTGAAAAACAATTTTAACCCCCCCCCCACTTCCTCTTTAGACCAGAGAATCTGAATATATTCCAATAAATCTTCTGGGAAAGGAACTTCAGCCGGGAGCAACATATGAAGTGAAAGTCCGGTCGAGGCCACATGGATCTTATTACACAGGCCTGTGGAGTGAATGGAGCTCTTCGGAGTACATGAAAATCACAGCGGAAATAAGTAAGCACATGATTTTATTTCATTTGTATTGCAAATTAAAGTTCATCGCAGGTACTGTTATAAGATCTCTACTCAATACACCATAGGCAGCTTGTGACCAGACAGAAGACATGTCCATCTCTGCCCTCAAGCCACCTATGCAATAAATAATAGATAAATATAAAATAGCGATCAACATCTAATCATGAACTGTCAGGTCCCAAAAGTGCAGTAAACCAAGGGCACAGCTCTGTAGGTAATAGCTGAAGAATCTTAGTAGGCACGGGACAATGGATCCAGGAATCATATGACCTCCTTACTGATGGACAAACACCTTAGCCTGTTTCTAGGGTAGTTCTTGGAATAACAGGAAGTAGGGGCTCGGTGGGTGTCACCCATTGCAAAGTCCCCCCTGCCACCTGGGAATGACAGTGATCCCACACTCTTAGAGCTGTGATAGCTTTCATCCCGAGACCCCTTAAGGGTCCTGAAATTGAATCGGGTTCAAACTAACCTTAAGTACAAAGGAAAATGTTAAACTCAGTGAGAAAGGAACAGTAACAATACAGAAGTGTCTCCCCCTGTATATATTTCATGCTTTTTACCTATGTGCAACATGCAGCAGTATAACATCCAGATCAAGAGAAGTAATGCTACGACTATTTAGTGTTTTAATGAGACCTCACCTGGAATTCTGGGTCCAGTTCTGAATGCCACAGTTTAAGCATACTGTCGAGCTTGAATGTGTTGGGAGTTTGTTGGCAACATGGTATGGAGACTGGAAACCAAGCCCCATGAAAGACTGAGGGAGCTGGCTAGATTTAGCCTACAACAGCCAAGGTGCTGCAACTACCTTTAGTCACTGGAGTGTCATACAGAAGATGGAGCACTCTTGTTCTTTTTCGGTCCAGGTAGTAGGACATGATGCAATTGATTCAAATTATAGGAATTTTAAAGTCCACATTAGGAAGCAGAGGTGCATAGATTCATGTTTTCTTCCCAGTGTTCAAAAGGATGAGCTGGCTTAGAAGTCGGAGGGTTATAACACCTATTGTCTTAACTGGTCCATGGGGCCAGCTGAACACCTTCAGCCTGTGAGATGAGCTGGCAAGCCATTGCTTCAGGCTTGAGGGGTCCTTGTTCCACAGCACTGAGCTGGCTGCTGTAGAGACTTAAGGTGGGTGCAGATTGACAAAGATTAGTTCCAGGAAGCCTTGACAGAAGGATATTCCCTCACCCAACAACTCCCAGAAATATATACACATTCAGAGTCACAGATAATTTATCAGGCAATAAAGAAGCCATATCCAAATGCTTAAATATTTTTATGCGTTTTCTTAGGAGATTATACCATTATTACGACGTCAGTATCCATTGTGGCATACCTTCTGCTGCTCATTCTAATTATTCTGATCCTGGTGTTTTGGAAAACGAGGTAATTCTCCCCTTTTTAACCAAAATGGGCACTATGGGTCCAATGGATTCTCGTGCTATTTTTGTTTTGTTGATGGAGCCCAGATGGGAAAGCTTGCTGGCTAAGGCAAACGTCAGTTTCAGCTCAACTCTATGGATGCTTGAACTGATCCTGCAGCTGAACCATAACTTTAGCAGGTTTGTTTAAGAAAAGAGAATGTCTGTGAAGCATGGCTTCAGAGGAATGGCTACTGGCTAGTGTTGTAAAGGCCAGCCAAAAAGGGTGGTGGTGTCTCCCCCTCTCCTTAAAACACCTTTTTGTATTTTTTCCCAAAATAATTGAACAAAATGAGAAAAAAAATATAAAATATTTTGTTTCAGAATGAGACAAGATGCTCATATATTTGCCAAAAATGTTTTCTAGAGCCAGTGTAATTTTAAAAAAATGGCGTGCAGAATGGACCACAATTCCTCTTTGCAGAAATTGAGAATCTCTAGCAGAGTGTCATAAAGAGAATCCCAGTATATCATTTCTTTCTGTATTAGTTATGAATGAGAAAACTGCATAGATAAGGCATGGAGCGGGGCCAGAATTCCATGGACTGAACTGTGTGAGCCATTCAAAGAATGATCCTGCTAAAACAAAAGCTTGACTTCCTAGTGAGATCTGGAAGTTGGGTCATGGCTTCTGTACTTCTTTTCTTGAGAGACTGAAACGTTTTGCTACTCATCCAAGCAGTCTTGTCAGTTTCAAGGCTCAGACTGACAAAGCTGCTTGCACGAGCAGCGAAACATTGTCCAGACTATAGGGCAAAATTTTAATAGGGGGACTTTGCACCTTTCTTTTTCGAAAATGCTCTATTTGCTTTTGTTTGTTTCTAAATTGTTTGGCACTTAGTGGTCTTTTTGACTAGTCTACGTGTTTCTTGGGAGAAAGGTGAGAATGGGTGAATATATGGAACAGCCTGCAAATGGTGCATCAAACAATGCTACCGATTTCCTAACATAGTTCAGGAAATTAATTATATTATTTTTTTTTTCACCATCACTCTTATTACCTTATCTCCTTTTCCAGGATCAAACCTATTCTGTGGCCCACAATTCCTAATCATGAGAAAACGATGGATAAATTTTGCAAAAGGCTAAGTAAGGTTTGTTCTCTTTCTTTTTATTTCCTATGTCTGCTACAGGAAAACCTCCACAGGAATGTTGGTGACCATAATTTGAATGGCAAATAAATATTGTTTTCCTTCTCAAGGCAGACTACAGGCACGGGAGGCCTGACTGCACTCAACATAGAACTGTGTTGTTTAAGTTTTGTCTTCATATCTCTACTACATTGACAAGGAGTTGATGACTTACATATTGATGCCATGCCTAATCTACTCATGCCATATAACTGGATGGTAGACCTAGAATACAGTACTGAGGTAGTAGAATAGACAGAATCACATCATGCTATAGGTGCAGCATCAGATTTATTTAATGGTTCTGTGTTATAAACTCCTTACAAGTCACTCAACATCAACATATCTACAAGAACCTTTCTCCCTTTGCCCCCCCTCCTTTTTATGTTACTTTTTTTAACACGGAGGCATTCAGAGGCAGTAAAAAGATTCAACTTTGAATATGATGGTGATTACAATGACCAAAATTCTGTAGCATAAATTACACTCACATAAGGACAATGACATCACTAGGAGGAGGAGATTGTGTTAATACAAGAATTCCTCCATCCAATTCAGCGTTAGCATGACTTGATAACCATCAAACATTGTGCACAAGTTGGGTGAACGGCATGACTGAAGAAGGAACTCTTTAATTTCCAGTTATCTCCCCCTGCTAGATGATGTTACTGGCAGGGGGAAATGACTGGTAAGGGCTTTGCCTGATTGTTCCACAGGAAGACTGCTTGTGGGGAAGTGGTGGGTGAATCATGCAAGCCCTGAAATCAAAATAGGAGTTCTTTTATTACCAGCAACTTCCACCTGCCAATGAGATCATATGAATATAAATTTAACCTATAAGTTTTTGGCCAGTGTAAAAAAATCTCCATCAAATTTTAGTATTAGTTGAGTTGGGAGAGCTGGGAGATGACCTTGACTAGCTTAATTTTCACTCTGACTATCCTCTTACTCTCATAGAATTCAGTTGCAAGTTTCTTCAATCCTGAGAATCTGGGCTATGTCCACATCCATAAGGTGGACAGCATTCAGGCCAAACCAGAAACGGATCACCTTCAGTCATCATCCCTTCTTCAGGATGTTCATGTTCCACAGTTGCCTAGTAATGGACTGGAACCAAAAAACAACTTGACTCATATCAATCAGGGTTGGCTGAAGCTGTCTCTACTGTATGAAGGAATGAAGCCGGCCGAGATGCAGAACAAGCATTTAGGCAGAAGTAAACATGTGCCTAGTGGAGACCTATTCATTGATGCCAACTTGCGTGATGAGAATACGGACAGTAGTCCTGACAGTCAATGCAGTGTTCTGGATGATATCAGCTGCTCTTCCATTTCCTCAGTAGATCCAACCGTCCTATATGAATTACAGGCAGATCCTTGTCATCAGAGTTATGCCCACAGTGAGGCCAGGGTGCAAAACATCGAGGAAGCCTATGTTACAATGGCAAGCTTCTCTGAAAACAGAGGTAACTGTAACTCATAAATGCTGATACGATTGGGGCCCAATGAATAGTATTTCATTCACTGGAAGAATGCACAGCTAACGCGATAGCTGTGTTAGTCTAATGCAGAAAAACCAACACAGGCATATGACAGCTCAAAGAATGACAATTTCTATTAGCATGTGAGCTTTCAAGGACAATAGCCATTTCATCAACTGTATGGCATCTTACCCAGAATCACAGATATCTACAGAGTACAAGTGGTTGTGACTGGGATTCTAGACAATGAGATGAGATGGAAATTGAGCACACTGGAGTATTATCCATAATCAATTATGTGTAATATACGGTTTGTGATAAATCACTTTTTTCCTGCGCTTGTTATTATTTTAAAGGTGTGGCCCCTGCTCAGATTTAAGTGAAGAGGGCCAAGGACGGATTTTGTTTTTCTGACCATTGTAGCAAGTTTGGTCAAAATGCTGCCTGTCTCTTGACTATTCAAAGGGAAAATCCTATAGATCAGGTGGGAATTCAGGAAGCCTGTATTTTAGATTTCTCCTTGATAATATTTATATTTTTGCTGCAAGATAACAATATTTGCTGCTATATTAAATATTGATATATCACTGGATATATCACTGGATTGTACTCCTGAAAACAGTATTTTCCTGCAAGCAAAGTGACCAAAATGGAGAAACAATCAGTTCCTTTCAATAACATGTTGGTTTACTTTTGTTAGACTGCAACTACAATGGCGAGCTGAGTCACCGCAATCTGGCTATGCTGTGGTTTGATTCACAGCCTATCTTCTGTTTCAGTTTGCTCTTAGTGATCACACAGGGGCTGAAGATTAGTTTAGAGCCAGAATCCATACACAGATAAGGTGCAATTCACATCTCAGCCCATAGACACTTCCTTCCTTCCTCTGTTCCCACCTCTGCCAATCCTTGTATGGTTTCCTATCAAGCTGCTTGTTTTTAAAGAGTCACACAGTGTTAAGGTAAAGACAATAATTTTCCAAAATGCTTTATAACATACAGATAAATATATACACACAGAAACATATGTGGTTTTTTATATACTATATTGTTTCAATTTTGTAGCAATACTTTTTTTAAAATTCCCCTGTGGAGGTTATCTAGTGCTATACTAGTATATTAATGTAGCAGTGCAATGACTCATTTATTCAATTTTTAAAAAAATAGAAATCAGGATATTTGGAGGAGGGTGCTCCTGCGATCCTTAAACATCATGCCTCAGCTACCTATGTCACCACAACACCATTCACAGATACACCTACATCTTACTGCAGAAGGAAACAACTGATCACACTGGAGGAAAGTTTGTTTGAATAGTTCCAACTTTAGAACATTAGGAGCCCCAGCAGTAGAGGAAAAGGGGCCAGACAGATCTGAATTAACCTCAGCTGATCAGTTTAAAAAAGAGAAAATAATTCATCTGTTTTACAACCAGAGCAAATGCTATGGTACTTAACCATGCAGTAACGGCCTTAGATGAGACTTAAGATAAATTATCTCTTGTCATGTGGGTGTACAAGACACCCAAATATTTACTGACATTCTATAAATATCAGCTAGGCAAGGCTGAATATGTAAATCAGGTCAACCAAGTTGCATAACTGGTTTGTTTTGGACTTTTTGTCTCAGTTATTGCCAATAAAAAATCCAGTGACAAACAATGTAGGTTACACAAGAGAATGTACCTAAATTCAAATGGAGTTTCTATGGGAGCAGCTGCTGATGGTCTCTATATCCTAAATCTCCCGCCCTTCATAGGAGAATCCAATTCTTAAGTTATGGTCTCTACATCCTAAATCTCCCGCCCTTCATAGGAGAATCCAATTCTTAAGTTATCAGTGAAAATATACACTTTTCAGATTAATATGCAGATCAGAATTAGGATATTCTTTGGACCACACTTGCCAAATTTTGAAATTTAGCTAGCACTGCCAACACTTTTTTGCTGCTTCCCAGGAGGGTATTGAGTGACACATTGCTTCTAAATTTGGAGTTTGCAGGTAATCCTGATAGATCTACCCATTAGCAACCTTTCAAGTCTCCTTAAAAAAGAAATCAATGTTTGTTAGCTGTTGTTAGCCGTGGTTAGCACTTTTTTGAAGTTCTAAAATATATTTAGCTTGTTTTTTAGAAGAGATGTTCCCTCAGGTCATAAAAAAAATCTTTTCAAAATCATAGCACCTTTTAACATGCTTTTTAATGATGATATATTGGAAGGTAAACACAGGCTTACTTTTTGCCAAGACATGGAAATCTCACTGTGGGAGAGAAAGCCATTTACTTGCAGGGAGTAGAACCTGGAATGAGTTAAGACCTCGTAACACCTCTTTTGCTAAACTAATTGGTGAGAATCCTGCTGAATTTTGTCAGCATCACGCTATTAAATCTCCTGGCTTGCCATTGTGCAAGTAGAGATTAGAGTTTATCCATGCCTCATGAGATACTGGGTACTTCTTTGCACAAGTCCACAAATCTCAAACTACTATATTCCTTGATCACTCTGTGAAGAAATGTTTTGCTTTCTCTGGCTTATATGTTCTCAGATAAGTGCCTTCACCAGTACTTTTTATTTCTTTGCATAACTCAGTGGTTCCCAGCCTTGGGTAACCCAAGTGTTTGTGGACTGTAACTTCCATAATCCCCAACCAGCACATCTTGTGGTGAAGGCTTCAGGGAATTGCTGTCCAAAAACACCTAGGTTACCCAAGGCTTGGAACCACTTGGCAAGTTCTTGGCTTTTGCAGTTAAAACATAAATTCCAACATGAACGGCTGCTCTTTTATTTTCCATATGGTTTTGTAAAATGTTCATTCAAGGGATATGTGATACTTGTAAATTATGATCACAACATATGTAGCCTTGTCAAGTAGACATGTTACACCTGTCAAGTGTTAATCTTTTTTTCTGCACTGAATACATCATTCTGATGAATGTAGATTTTTATACAATTATATTCATAGCCTTAAATACAAATATAGTAAACCTTTCTGAACCTGGAATGAGTTAAGATGTTACTACTGAAATAAATAGTCTTTTTTAAAAATCCAACGTCTTGGCTTCAATGGTAGTCAGTAGCTACAATTCTAATTCACATACTTTTTTACTAATGAGTTCCAGCTAGTTTTGTATTATGCTCCCCCATTTCCAGGCAAGCAAGCAGTTACGGTATCAGCACTCCCTGTAATCATTTACTGGCACAAGCGGTTGAACTGTGGTGGAGGGGGAAAACCCTGATATAATCCAGTCACGTTGTCTTAATTAGCTTAAGAAAGGGACATTGGTGAACTAAGTCACCACAGAAATCTGAGTGAGGTAAAAAGAAAGATGGTCTCTTGAGCTAACAATACACCACTTTCATCCTTACATCAGCTATCACTGTCCATGTCCAGGGCAGAGCAACCGGAGATGGCGGGTTATATCGGCTGGTGAGTTGGCTAGATCGCTCAGTGGTTGCAGAAGCCTAAGGTTCAGAGTTCAATTCCCCACTGTGAGCCGAGTCAGCCTGTGTAGCTTTGGGCGAGCTGCATGGTCCCAGGGCACCCCCGGAAGAAGAGAACAGTCAGCAGCCCACCACTTCTGAATATACTCTACCTGGAAAGCCTTGAAGCCTCACCATAAGTCACAACGGACTTGACAGCACAATTACTATTATGCCTGCGGGTCGTCTTTCTTTAAAGAGGAAGAGATACTCAATTTCTGCTCTGCTCTCCCCTGTCCCCCGGCGAACTGCAGTCTTCAGTGCAGTTCCCATGCCCTTCCTGGATAAAGCCTACTTCTCTGAGGCAGTCTTTGGAGTGAAATGGGGCTGATGAGAATGTGCTGCCTGCCTTGCTCAAATGGAAAAACAGTTTCTGCTACAGCCAAGCCACCACTGGCTCTACTGCTGTGTAGACAACCTTGCATTTGCTGAAGGCCTCGGCAGGGAGACATGCTGAGGGGTGTGTGCTTAGTCCACCGGTGCCAGGTACCACACGCCCTCCTGAAATTTATTTTTCTCCCACCTCCCTCTTATTTATTGCACTTGAGGACTTGAGAGAATGGGAAGAACAGGAGGAAATGACTGGTGGAGGAGGGGAAACTTTTGATAGGAAAAAGCAGGAAGTTGAGTGAGCCCAATTAAACCCTCATTTACATCCTGCCATTTAATTCATACTATTCACTTAAGGAACCCATGTTAGATAAAGGCAGGTGCCTTTTAACCTACAGATTGGTCCTGCTCAGCAAAACAGGCACAATAATAATGGCATCATTTCTTCTTTTATTGTGATCCTCTTCTAACGTATTGAAATTGGGTGTCTTATAAATGAGGTACTACATGGAACGCAACAGACTATTATACAGAATGCAACCACACTGCCCAGCGTGTCAGTCTGAAGAGATGCTCGAAAGGAAGAGGAGGAGGAGGAGGAGGAGAAGCCTCATTTCATGCAATCAGATCTTCCAAGCATTTTTCATCATCAAAATGAAATAGACATCGGTGTCAATTGAAGCGCTGACGGCAGCATAATAGTTCATGAATTCATCCGTTGTAACCTGAATGGCGACATTTGGAAAAGAACAAGAACATACTTGTTTATCTATTGTATTATTAATACTTCCGCAAACTCGTAAAGGAAACATGGGGCATGTAGAACATTTTGGACGATTCAGAAGCAGTCTAATGGAGTCAGGGTTTAGTCAGGTTGTAGCACTGATGACAGAACTTCCTCCCAAACAAACCGAGTGCGTGAGAAGAGATTTCCCCATGGGCATCATCTCTAAGCCATTCCTTCCACCACCAAAGAGGAACATCCAGGGAGGAATGGACCACTCCAGCCCAAAGACACTATGTGGCTGATTCTTCCTCTTCCTCCTAGGTGTTTTAAATAATAAAAGTAGAGAAGGAAAACATAGCAAAATTGCAAGGGGAAGGCTGCATCAGGTGAGTTCCAAATTCAATTCTGAACCAGAGTACAGTAATTGCAACATAAAAGCCTGATTTGTGAAACACCTCTGGCACTGTGCAAGTGGTGTACTCAACGGCCTCAAAGGCCCCTTAGAATGTCATTATTCTAGGATTCCACTCTCAAGCAGAAGGGCACACTCCCTTACTCCTCCTTGGCACAGGCAGATACAGGAGGAACCAGGACATCAAAAGATACAGGTCAAAAATATTCTAGTAGAAGATGAAACTGAGGTGTGGCTTATGGTGTCGAAGCATCACACGTCCCAAAATTTTGAGCCGGGGTATTTCCCTGCTCTGGTAAGAAGCCACCAGTGACAACACCTATGCCAGTTTCACATGTAAGAAGAATAACCTCTTTTGGTAACAACCAATATTAAACCCATTTGAAATGCAGGGTCTAGACTCGCTTAGGTCTCTGGCTGGGGAGCAAGAGGTTAAGACTTTGATTCCCCACTGTGCCTCCCTGGCAGGGAATGGAGCCTATAGGGCCCCTTCCAAATGATTAGTAATTATCATTATCATAAGCCATTCTCTTCAAGCAAGAAATAACTTCTGGCCCTCGGGTTGGACAAAAAAAGTAAGTCAACAGGAGATACACATATAGGTAATGGTTCACGGTGACGCAATTTCTACATGAGGTACACATGTAGGGTTCATTCTCTCAGTCTTAGGCTTTAGACCCCAAAATCTGAGAAAATAGGGCGGTGCTGATCTGACCGTCCTGATATGTACTATATTAGCATTTTATCCTGACATATCAAAGGTTACCTGGAGTTTTCCTAGTAGATCTTCCTTTCCTCTGTTCTAGGACACTGTTCCTTTTCTCCATTTTAACAATATATTTGACTCAAAGTCAGCCAGTCTGGTTAAGGAGCAAGATACCTGGAATACCACTACACCCCCACCCCATGGGTGCAGCAGAGAATGTGGCATCTAGTAATTTCCAGCAAAGTAGCCAAGTTGGTTTGTTGTCAGCAAAACAAGTCTTGTGGCACCTTTAAGACTTCCAAGTCTACTTTGCAATAAGTTTTAATTAAGCATCGAGCACTTCATCAGATGCAATGAAGAGCCTTCATAGGATCTCTTCTCGATACAGTTAAGTTTGGTGCCTTCCATTTCAAACTTTCACATCCTAGCATGCACTTCAAATTCTATTAATTTCCTTGTTTTCATTATTCTTGGCTGGATCTACTTTTAGAGAAGCTGAATATTGCAATGGAGCCACTTTTCTGTCCATATTTACCTGTTTCACTTACCCGCCCATCTTTATCATAAGGGGAATCAAAATTATCTAGAAAAGTTCTAAAAACTTGGTCTTCAGACCAGTCTCCATTCTGGTACTTGGGGTGATGTTTTGGATTGTAGAGTCCTTGTAGGTCTTCAATGGTGATAATCCCGTCCCCGGTTCTGTCCAGCTTCCGAAAGGCTTGCAACACAAGTTCTTTCCTGGCATTAGACATTGGAGGCTAACGAAAAAGCAAAACACTATACTGAGGGCAATGGCAGGTAAGGACCCATAGCAGGAGATCCTAACAGGAAAAAGAGTCCAAGATGGTTGGAGCAAAACAAGTTGGGGAGCCATGTAGCCATCACAAAAACCAAATGCAAACTAGACTGATACCTTTAGGCCAGGCCTGCCCAAAGACCAGCCCGGGGGCCAAATCTGGCCCATCAGGCCATTCTGACTGGCCCACAGCTGGCTGGCCCGCCCCTCCCTCCCCCTCCTTCGCCCCATTTTTTTAAAAAAAAATCGTCTGCCAACACTGACACTGCTGGAAAGCTTGGGCAGCTGGGCGGACGGGTGGTCTGCCGCCACCGGCACCGCAGGGGAATGTGTGGGGGGTGGGCAGGCCAGCGGACCTTGGCCACCACCAAGGAGCTTTGGGGTGGGCTGGCGGGCAAGCCGTCGCCACCGCTGGGGAGCTGGGGGGGTGCAAAGTCGCACAGATCGCCTCTTCCAAGGGGCGACCTGTGGCCACGGCTCCCTGTGCTTCCTTTGGTCCCCACCTTCCTTCTTTCCTCCCTCCCTTGGTCCCTCCCTCCCTCCCTCCTTCCCTCCCTCCCTTGTTCCCCACCTTCCTTCCTTCCTTCCTCTCTTGGTTTCCACCTTCCTCCCTTGGTCCCCGCCTTCCTTCCTGCGGGTGGGGTTGCAAGGGGTCAGTGGGTGGAGCTTATGGGTCAGTGGGTGGGGCTTGCAGTGGGGTGGCAGGGTCGGGGAGCAACTGGCCCCTGACACATTCTCAGCCACCAAATCTGGCCCTCTTTACAAAAAGTTTGGGCAACCCTGCTTTAGGCTACTAGTAAAATAACAAAAAAGTTGCTAATATTTCGAGGGCATCACCCTCTTCCTCAGAGCTGTACCAAAAGTTCAAGCATGGCAAAAGATGGAATTGCCAGGAGTTAGTTCTTTGATGTAAAGTTCTTGGCAAGATGAAAATAAATGCCAGGTACTTTCTTAGCTGAGGTCTGGAGTTGATTGGATTTTCTTAGAAATTCTAAGAGTTTAGAAGTGCCACCTGCTGGCCAGAATTCCCTCATAGCTCATCAGTGCCATTACTGCCATTATTTGGCATTTCTAAATTATGGACACACATTAAATGGACCATAGAATCATAGAATAATGGAATTGGAAGGGGCCTGATGCTCATTCTCAGCTTTTGCCTTCCTAACGCAATCCCTGCAGTTCTTTGCCACCTGGTTGTTTCTCCTTGTGTACCCTGGCCTTCCTTCCACTTCATATATGTGTCTTTTTTGTTTTGTCAGCTCCAAGCTTTTTGTGAAGCCACACTGCTCTTTTTTGCTGTCTATCTGCTCCCCACTGCCCTTGTTGCAATTGCTTGTAGCTGTGCTTTTAGAATTTCCATATTTTATTTTAGAAACTCCAACCCATCTAGGACTCCTTTTCCTGTTGGGATCTTCTGCCATGGGACCTCATCTGCCATTGCCCTAAGTTTATTGAAATTGGCTTTTCTAAAATCCCACATACACGTGTGGGTACACTCCAGTTTTGCTTCATTTGAAATAAAGAAGTCCAGTCACTTTCCCCCAGAGTTCCCTTTATAGGTACTTCTTCCATCAGGTCAACTCTACTGGTTGACCTGATGGAAGAAGTATGTCCTGGCTTCCTCTAGAATCCTCTAATTTCTTCCTCCACTTTTTTGACACAAAAGATTATCAGCCACAAAAGCTGGTACTGTGTACCCATCATTTCCTTAACATTTTCACAGTGCAGAAGAGTAAAAATGTGTACATGGTTCCACTAAAGGAAGACTGTAGGTCAGGCATGTCCAAACTTCGGCCCTCCAGATGTTCTGGACCACAACTCCCAGAATTCCAAGCCTGTATTTCCAACGGCAAAAGACTGTGAGAGCTGTGGTACAAAACATCTGGAGGGCCGAAATTTGGACATGCCTGCTGTAGATACTGCTTATTTCTGGTTTGTGGATGTAAGGGCTACAGAGATGTAATCAGAGCTTGGAAAAAATAATTATTTTGAACCACAACTCTTAGAAATCCCTTGGGGGCTAGGGAATTCTGGGAGTTGTAGTGAAAAAGGTAACTTTCCTAAGTTGTAGGTATAATTACAGATTCATAGAATCATCACAGAGTGAAGTTGTAAGAGGCATACAAGGCAATCAAGTCCAACCCCTTGTGCAATGCAGGGATAGAAATCAAAGGATATCTGCCTGGTGGTTGTCCAAATTTCTCTTGAGTGCCTCCAGTGTTGGAGCACTCACCAGCTCCTGTGGCAATTGCTTCCATTGCCGTGCTGCTCTAAATAGGACGTTTTTCCTGATATTCAGCCAAAAGCTGACTTCTCTTAACTTGAGCCCATTGTTGTGCATCTTGCACTCTGGAATCATTAAGATTAACCAGAGCATGAGAAACAGATCATTTTTAATCCATGGAGCTTAATCAATGATGCTGGACTATATACCTATCAATTAAAATATGTATACACTATATGTCTACTAATCTAAGGACAGGATACAGATGATCAACCAATTTAAACCTATTACAGAACAAATTAAAGCAATTCAAAAGGATAAAGCACTAATCACTTTAATTCAGTCACCGGTTGATTTCAGGAGCTGCTTGAAGAAAGAACCAGTGTAATACTGTACTACAGGGGAAGTCTGTTTATCTGTCTGTTTCAGCCACAACTCCAAAACCATGTCATCAAGGCACTTCCCTTAGCAGGGCACAATGAACCTGGGGCCCCTATGGACACCCAGCAAATGGGTGCCACAAACCATGGAGCAGTCACTCACTCAGTAGTCTTTTCCCAAAGGGGTGCCCTCATGGCACCAATGGATTCAGGAAGATGCCGGGCATGTGCACATTATAATTCCTAAAATACAAAGACATGGGGAAGCAGTTTTGTTGTTTTTTATAGGTGCCCTGAGAACATCTGATCTTGCCTGATTTCAGAAGCTAAGCAGGGTCGGGCCTGGTTAGTACTTGGATGGGAGACCATCAGGGAATACCAGGTGCTGTAGGCGCCTGGAGTGGGAACTGGCAAACCACTCCAGTATTCCTGCCAAGAAAACTCCATAGACACGGGTTCACGAAGAGTCGGTCACGACTGTAACGACACATCAACAACAATAACAACATAGAAGCTTACTCTTAACGTCAGGAGAAATTCATCAAAGTCGATGGTGCCACTCCCGTCTTTATCAAAGATTTTGAAAATCTGTTTGGCTTCTTCTTTTTCTACCAGTACACCATAATCATGAAGGCCTTTCAAAAATTCTTTGAAATCAAGACTCCGGTTGCGGTCATCATCCATGATGTGAAAGACCCTGGAGAAAAGCAGGTAGACTGTGAAAACAACATCGTATACATGAGATATGAATGCATAGGAATATAAAGTATGAATTTGTATGAGTTCCAAGTATGAACACCTCAAAGAGGTGGAGAGGTAGATGACAATAATACAGAATTTAGGGTGGAAACAAGTCAAGGAATCTAACTGCAGATGAGCTCCTGTTTCAAAACTGTACCAACACACTTCATTTGGATTCAACTGCAAATGTTCAATTTACGACTGAAATTTGCAACTTCAAGGCCCTGAATATTTTCATATCAAGATTTTTGTTCTAAAAACAAATACAGTACCCTGTCTTCTCAACACATAATCTGTACAAATAATTCTCCTGTTGTCTTTTCCTTCTGCACATACTATCCATAGTAACTAAGCTCATAAAGCTGTAATATCAGTGGGTATATGTGCATAGTTAAAAGGGGCATGGTTAATCTTAAGTACCACTGAACTAGGGGCAAGGGCATCATGTAAACTTTCAAAACAAATGTGATCGTTTATCAGAAGCAAACCTAATGGGCTCATATAAGGAAAATGGACAATAAATCTTAGTAGAGTAAAGGGATGATTGTGGAAGGTGAATTAGAATAGAAAGGTTTTAGTTATTTGGGGGGTTTGCTGCTTGCAATAGCAGCAGAAGAGGGAGGTCTACATTCTAGCCCAGTCTTTGGAGACCTACAGGGTCTTGCATAAGCTTGAAGCACCTTTTACTGGTTGTGAATCAACTATGACAAGTTCTCCTGGATAAAACATGGGGCTGCCTGGGAAGACTGTCAAGAAATAGCAGTTAGCACACCAAAGGGGCAGCTGTTGATGCAACAAAGCATCCTGTGCCAATTTGGTGCACTTACACAGTCTATCAGTCTGTTTCCAACCACAATTCCAAACTTCCTAGTATCTTAAATGGGTTTGGGTCAGCCAACCCAAAGGACTACCATCTCTTCTCCTGCAAAAGGAGTCATATACAGTACTGCATAAATGACTAGGTAGAGATGGTAGTTCTTTAGGTTCCCTGCCCTGAACGCATTTAGAATATTGGGATATTAAAAAGGGGTTTGGAATGATATATGTGTACATCTAATTCACAGTCCATGCTCTGTGTGTCTCAGCAACCAAAGAAAAGTTGGTGGGCAAACCAGGGCTTTTCCCATTGTAGCAACCCCCCCCCCCTTAATGTTACTTCATCCTAAAATGATTGTCTCACAGTGCCACTTTTCTTCACCAGGAACAAAGCATTTACTTGCTATCATCTGCTTCATATTGGATTTATTCTGCTATGGTCTAAATGTGTTAGTGAGAATAACCTGGTGTGTGCCTATTTTATCTTGTTTTACAGCCTCACAGCCGAAGAACGGCTATTTAATGTTTGTAGTAAAAATGGAATGACTAATCCCTGTGTATTCAAAATCCTTGTATAATTTGTATGTCCCACCTAATGTAAGCACAAGCAGTTGTTTCACACATATACACACACACCTCCCCCTGCCCAGCACCCTCCCCAGTTACCATATGGAGCTACCATGGCAGCAGGGGGGGCTGGCTGGGCCACCGTCATAAGGCCGGGGGCCACAGCACTAAAGCCAGAGAATTACCTTTCTTGGGCTATTTCCTGGAGAGGAATAACACCAAAGGATTGATTGAGTGATTGAAAAAAAAAGCTGTGAATAGCCAAAATCATGCTGCTCAGATGAGTGCAATTCAAGGGAAAGGTGCATTTAATTAAGAACTGGTGGACAGTTCAGTGGCTTAGGTTTCTGACCGTGCATCCAAAGATTGGGAGTTCAGTTCTGCACTGTGCATTCTTGTGTGTGGCTGGACTTGATAATCCTTCCAGTTCTGCAGCTCAAAGGTTGTTGTTGTTGTTGTTGTTGTTGTTGTTGTTGTTGTTGTTGTTGTTGTTGTTGTTGTTGTTAGTAGTAGTAGTAGTAGTAGTAGTAGTAGTAGTAGTAGTAGTAGTA
>JAHTLZ010000195.1:11679833-11691130 GCA_023846285.1 Phrynocephalus versicolor
ATTGTATTGTATTGTATTGTATTGTATTGTATTGTATTGTATTGTATATACTAAGAGAAAATTTAAGTCTTTGGTCCACCACATTTTTTCTCCCCCACCCACACCTGTAATGTTATGTTTTAATGCAAGGTTTTGTGAAGTCCACTTCTTCAGACTTATTGAGTGAAATGCCAAGGAGCTCCATGGCGCAGTGGTTAAATGACTGTACTGCAGGTAAAACTGTGCTCATGACCTGGGGTTCAAGCCCAGGTAGCAGGCTCATGGTTGACTCAGCCTTCCATCCTTCCGAGGTCAGTAAAATGAGTACCCAGCTTGCTGGGGGGTGTGTGTGGAATGTGTAGCCTGCAAACTGTAATTAAAATCTGTAAACCGCCCAGAGACTACTTGAAGTGGTATAGGGTGGTATATAAGCAGAACACTTTGCTTTGCTTTTGGCAAGTAAAACGGATATGCCAGCTTCGAGAATCTGTGTATGGTTGGATCCCCCAGTTGTTTCAGAAGTTAGTTTTGTAAACATTGGTGGGAGAAGGTCCGCACATACAAAGCTCCTAAAATAAATAAACTGCCAACACAACTTCAAGCAGCACTTGTTTTTTAACAGCTTTTTGCAAAAAGGGTGTCCGTACCACAGGGAGGGAGGAGAGGACACACTGATTAGAATTCAAGCCTTTCCCCTCAGCTCCAAGAGTTCCATTCTTCCAGGAATGCATAATTCATATAGTTCCTTAGCATGACCCCCTCCCATTCATACATCACATGTATACAGTATTACAGTTAGGCACTCATGTAGGCAGGATGTTTTCCTAAATATTCATAAAACTATTAAGGAGGCGCATAAGCACTCTACCCCTGACTTATCTGTTTGTCTGTTCTCCTTTCCCGCCTAAAATGTTGCCGTTCTGCTTTCTAAAGCAATAAATCTTTTTAGGAACTTTGTGGAAGCTATAATCTCTTTGTTTATCTCACATTTTCACAAGAGAAAGTAAACAAAGCAAAAGAAAGGAGCAAAAAGTGTGTGTGTGTGTGTGTGTGTGTTGCGGTGCCATAAAGACCAACTACGAGATGTAATATGATTCAAAGGGACAGCAGAAGAAAAATGTGTGTTAGTATAGAGAGAATATTATTGGCTTTTATCTTTGAACCAAGTACTAAAGGATGAGTCTGGTAGTTGTAAAGAAAGATAACATCAGACAAGAGCAATAGGGGACTTGTGATACACTTTTATGAACTGTCATTTTGAGATTGAGTTCCTGAGGTTTGGGGGGGAAACTCTCCCTATTTCATCATAAAACTGAACAACAGGATATAATACAGTATATCACAGAAGTACACCCCCTCATATTTCGTAAATATTTTAGTATATCTTTTCATGAGACAACAATGAAGACACTTGTCTACACAATGCAAAACAGTGAGTATACAGCTTGTATAACAGTGTAAATATGATGCAAGACACAGACATTAATGTGTCAACTGCTGGCAACAAGAGTATACACCTAAGTGACAATGTCCAAATTGGGTCCAAGTAGTTGTTTCTCCTCCCTGGTATCCTGAGACCTGTTAGTGTCACAAGGTCTCAGGTGTGAGGCGGAAGCAGGTGTTATTGCTCTCACTCTCACATTTGGTGTTATCACTCTCACTCTCTCATACTGGTCACTGGAAGTTCCACATGGCACCTCATAGTAATGAACTATCTGGGGATCTGAAAAATGAATTGTTGCTATACATACAGATGGCCTAGGCCAGTGGTGGCCAAACTTTGGCCCTCCAGATGTTTTGGACCACAACCCCCACAGTCCTTTGTCATTGGCAACACAAGCTTGGAATTCTGGGAGTTGTGCTCCAAAACATCTGGAGGGCCAAAGTTTGGACACCCCTGGCCTAGGCTATAAACAGGTTGCCAAGACCCTGAAACTGAGCTGCAGCACAGTGGCCAAGACCATACAGTGGTTGAACAGGACAGGTTCCACTCAGAACAGGCCTTGCCATGGTTGACCAAAGAAGCTGAGTGCCCGTGCTTAGCATCATATCCAGAGGTTGGCTTTGGGAAATAGACGTACAAGTGCTGCCAGCATTGCTGCATAGATTGAAGAGGTGGGGGGTCAACTTGTCAGTGCTCAGACCACACGCTGCACAATGCATCAAATTGGTCTGCAGAGCTGCCATCCCAGAAGGAAGCTTCTTCTAAAGATGATGCACAAGAAAGCCCACATACGGTTTGCTGCAAACAAGCAAACTAAGGACATGGATTTCTGGAACCATGTCCTGTGGTCTGCTGAGACAAAGATACTGTAAACATATTTTGTTCAGATGGTGTCAAGCGTGTGTGGCTGCAACCAGGTGAGGAGTACAAAGACAAGTGTGTTGTGCCTACAGCCAAGCATGGTGGTGGGAGTGTCATGGTCTGGGGCTGCATGAGCACTGGAGAGGTATAGTTCACTGAGGTAACCATGAATACCAACCCGTACTGTGACATAATGAAGCAGAGCATGAGCCCCACCCTTTGGAGACGGGGCTGCAAGGCAGCATTCCAATATGATAACGACCCCAAAGACACATCCAAAACGACCACTGCCTTGCTAAAGAAGCTGAGGGTCAAGGTGATGGACTGGCCAAGCATGTCTCCAGACCTAAACCCTGTTGAGCATCTGTGGGGCATCCTGAAACGAAAGGTGGAGGTGTGCAAGGTCTCCAACATCCACCAGCTCTGTGATGTTGCCATGGAGAAGTGGAAGATGACTCCAGTGGCAACCTGTAAAGCTCTGAAGTCTATGCCCAAGAGGGTTAGGGCGTGTTGGAAAATAATGGTGGCCACACAAAATATTGACACTTTGTGCCCAATTTGGATTGGACTTAGGGGTGTACTCCCTTTTGTTGCTAGCAGTTTAGACATTAATGGCTGTGTTGCGTTATTTTGAGGGGACAGCACATTTACAGTACACCGTTACACAAGCGATATACTCACTGCTTTACAATGTAGCCAAGTATCATTTCTTCAGTGTTGTCACATGAAAAGCTATATTAAAATATTTATTAAATGTGAGGGGGTGTACTCACTTCTGTGATTTACTGTATATCCAACCCCTGGGTTAACAGTTGATTTGCTTTTGTTGTCAGATGCCATCATATTGCCTCAGACCTATGGCAAAACTATGAATAAGCAATCTCCAAAATACCTTGTCCTAAATTGCTCTCCTCAGCTCTAGCAAAGCTAAGCCTATGGCTTCCTTTAGGGAGTTAATTCATTTCGTATTTCGTCTTCCTCTTCTCCCGATGCCTTCAGCTTTAAGGATCCCTCCAAAGTTAGGGATGAACAGAATCTGAAGAGCATTTTGTTTTTCTTGGAGAAGTATTAGTACAATATCTGAACTAATCAGATTTTCAACAGTTCAGCACAAGTTAATATTGAGTGCAGTATGTCTTTTATTCACTTGCTTTTAAAACACCTGGCATAGCAGAAGAGCCATTCTGAACTCTCTCTAAAATTTAGATAAATACTCCTCCAGGAAATCCCCAAATAGCCTAGCTGCTATACTAATTAATTAAGTAATGATCTGTTTTCAACCCTCATAACTTTTCTGGGATTTGGGGTATATATGTTTCCATATTATATATTATTTATAAATAACCTATCATATAAGATATAAATCTAATACAAATATTTATTTTTAAAACTATACCTGACATGTAATGAGTAGAAATTATGTTCCTTTCATAATTATGCTTTGAAAATCACCTAGAAAGTGCTCTGGCAGTATACATGTAGAAACAAGAACATTTTTGTGATTAAAGAGCAGTCATACCCACCAGAGACAACTGTAATAAAGTTAATTTTAATTCCAACTCATATACATCATTACATTTTAATTTAATTTATAAGACAGAATTCATATATTCCCTCATTAGATATAAATAACAATCATATACCGGAAGCAAATATACATCTCATTATTCATGACTGGAAAACCCAATGCTATTGTTTACAAAATCATTATTTCACTAATTCTCATTAGGAGAGCAACAAGCACCTTACCATGAAGTATTAACAGGGAACCAATGCTTTTTGTCATGATTACAACAGCTAAGAAAGCCATATCCTCAGATTTTGTGCTGCAACAAGAAATAAATATTCTTAGGAATAGCACAGAAGTCTAAATTACGATAACTTTCCTAAAAACGCAAAACAAAAAAACAAAACAAAAACCCATCGTATTACAAATACGTACAACACCACAGAATCTCAACACATTTGAATCAAAGTACAGCTAGTATTTAGTAAACTGACAATGACTGGAAAAACTACATTCCTGTGTGTTATTTATTTTAGTGGCTCATTGCACTACTCTAAGCAAAAACAGGAAAACAAGTTTTCAATACTTCTACTTCTTCTTGAAGCTCCATAGCAGCGTATAAAGAGAAAAACATTGAATTTCAGCAGTATTTTCATCATGCAAATGCACATTTCTGTGGCCACAATCCTTTGGAAATGACCACTGAGTCCTGTGACACTGACTATTTCAATTTACTATAAGCATAAACATTTTTACCTTCCAAAGGCAATTTCAAGGAGGCACAGGGTGTTATTTGCTGTGTCAACGCATCTCTATTGTATTGGAAATCATGCTATAAAACCCCATATCAAGCAGTTTCAGCAAGGCATTTTCAGGCTTCTACCAAAGTCACCAGTGATTTTCTTACTTTCCTTCCGTAATGAGAAAGGTTGCCTGTTATTCTGCAATACAGCGCTTGAGCACTCAAAATCTACTGTCAAGTCCTTGATTACCTTTCAGAAGCCTCAGTTGAAAAACTCATTTTCATTAGTTCTCATTAGTCAAAAATGATAAACACTTTTACAAGCATAGTATGACTTCTTTGTTGGAAGAGATCAAATATTTAATCGTTCCAACTGAATTTGAAAATTGAAGTAAAATGTGTTGATTAGTTGTAGATCACTACATCATTAAAATACCATCAACATTTGCAACATGAAAACTTATGTCAACACCTTACTAATTATCTCCTTTTCAAGACTTTTGTGAAAGCAAAACAACTTATTTCTAAACCTCTACACGCACTGGGATTCTGCATCAGATCATTTATTTCTTATGTTGCATAAACTGTATGTACTAGATGGAATTCCAATACAGATTGAAGTGATATCACAAGTCATTGTAAAGACAGAATATGCTTTTAACAGAAGACCTTTTCAACATACCAATATTTAAGATGTCACCTCCTGGAACACCTTGTGAATTACAGCAACACGGTTTCCCTCTCAGAATGTAGTCCACACTCTTAATTAAACGTCACAATAGACAAAGATCAGTTCCCACTGTTTTCATTTACTTCCTCCTCTTCCTTGTAATATGTGACATGAGCTAATTTATGCAATTCACTGCCCTGCCCTAATGCCTGGTGGCCAATAACATATGGCATTGGCAGAGGAAATGAGAAGCACGATATCACATATTATTCATCTAGGCATTTCATGGAAGAACAAGAAAGCAACGGCAGATCCATAGTTACATCCATTAATTAATTTCTAGAGCTTCAGTCCTGTGATGTTAAGATTCTTAAGTTCAAGTGAAATCTGTCTAATTTGAACTGCCTGTGTACACTACTACAGCCATTACTATTTAGAGTGTATTGTCCTCTGCTTTCCTTAATACCTAGGGCGCATAATTTTCCATTCTCCGATATGAAACATAAGACAGAACAGCTATTTAAATGAAAGGTCACTCTAACTCAGGAAAACAAACAATGCTGATTAAATTACAAATACACATTTCCCTTAAAAAAAATCACAACATGGCCAGCTCCATATACCATGACTACATTTCCAACTCAAATCCATGAAGCGAGCTCTAGAAATATTTTTTGTCAGCACTAATTATATAAAGGTTCTTGAATGGCTTCGATTTGAAAGAGCAAGTATGAAATATTTAGCAGCAAAATATCTGTACTAGTCCAGGCGATGTAACTGGGACATCACCTATGCTGTTTACCAATAAAGAATGATTCTATTTTCTATATAATTTTTTTATTCAAAGCAAAATGTCTAATACTGCAGACTGCAAGAAGTATGTAAAGGATACATTTTTGATATTGTATGTAGTAAAGATTAAACCAGAAAATATCCGCAGCCACTAAACTGACCCTGATTATACTGAAAGAGATTTTCAATGGCAGCTTTTACTGTATATACAAAGTCTTTACCATTTCTGTGAGAAATTTCACTTTTTAGGCACATGCTAGCATATATATAGAACTGTGCTAGTGAACATTTACAATTCTGTTGGTTGTTTTCTCTCATGCATGCCAATGCCATTCGTATGCATGTAATGCTGACAGAAATATTATGTTTTCATGACTGAAGCACAAACATTCCAGAACATAAATTTTTTAGTACATCCAGTATATGTCCTTCAGATCCCTCTAGCTGAAGGATCAAACAGGGTCTAATCTGACCACTGTGGCTTTTTCCACCACACCCAAGGTTTGACTACAAGATGGCTCATAAGCTTGAAGCAAACTGCAATTATGGTGATGCGACATTAAAATATCTTAAAAATCAGGCCTTTATGTTCAGATATTGAAAAAATGAAAATCTGTTCAAAAACGAACATCCAAAGAACCTTCAGTGTATAAAAATGAGAACTCTTGTTGAGCCCAACATTCATTTATTAAACTGAATTGACATCAACCCATTAACAGACTGATAATTATTTACCTGATCAAAACTAAAAGACAAAATCCTAAACCTTTATGTACCAATGGTTGCCAACATGCTAGCATTTTGTAGCAAAAGGGGGCTTGTAAAGGTTTTAATGTCAAGGCCTAGAGTTCAAAAGAGATCATACAGAAAATATGCTGGACACCACAAGGCAAGAACTATGGCCTGTATAGCAGGTTCCTGGCATCCCACTCCCACCCACCCCAAATCCCTTCTTTTCCTATTCCCTCCTGTGTCAAATACTTCCTCTCTCACCACATTATCTAGCAATAGTACCCAATTCTGGCACTAGGGCCGGAGTGGTGAGGTGCCTTTTGAAGTGGGGGTGAGAGAGGAAAGGCACAGCTGAGATGGTCCCCATTTCAGAAATGAATGCTCTTGCCAACCAGAAAATGAGCAACTGATTACACAAAGTGCATTGTAAGGAGAGAAGTTCCTTATTCCTCACATTATGTCCCCCCCTTCTTTCTTTTTGTAAAATGAGGTTGTTTTGGTTGCACAACATGTTACTGAGACAGCTTTCCCCAAATCAGCAGACTGGAGACTCGGAGTTCTGTGGGTTTAGACATCATCAAATATTCTGCTTCGTGACATTGACAAGTATCTTCCACCAGGTTGATACCTACAAGGGACATAAAGAAGTCATATTCAGAAGCTACATTTTAAAATTTATGAAGTTACGCAAGCTTTGAAAAAAGGAAGGAGACAGCACAAAAGATCTATAACGGAATTGCGACTCAACTACCTCCAAGTTCATATTTTTATGTTGTCATGCAAAAAATATAGATCTAAATGTGCAACTCAAATTTATAATATGGGGCTGCAGTAATGGAGTTTACACAACCCGGAAGAGAAATTTATATTGAGAAAAGCATGTGCGATAACAAATCTCAACAGCCATCTCCAAGCAACTGGATATGTGAAATTAGAGGCAGAAAACAATCATGTAATCACAATTATTCTTAAGGGAAAATGTGTAGCACATCTATCCACTATGAATTGGCCATAGTCCAAGGAAGACAAGGCAGAAAAATATGAAGAAATGAATACATAAATTTTCAGTGAAAAAATAGTAGCTGGGCACATATGTGGAGCTGTGTGTATGTGTGTGTGTTGTGTCATTACAGTTGTAACCAACTCTTCATGACCCCATGTCCATGGAGTTTTCTTGGCAGGCATACTGGAGTGGCTTGCCAGATTGCCAGAACCTAAAAGCCAGACTGCTGACTGTGGCCGGTTCCAGGGATCACACAACCCTCCTGTTTCAGCAGCTCCACTGGCTGCCAGTCTGCTTCTGGGCACCATTTCAAGTGCTGGTTCTAACCCGGAAAGCCCTAAACAGGTTAGATCCAAGCTATATCAAAGACCATGTGTCTCATTAAGAGCCAGTTCAGCTATTCAGATCATTGTAGATGGGAGAAACTTTCAAAGCTTCCTCAAAGCTCTCACATGGCATGGGAGATCTTTATGCAGTAGGCTAACTAAGGAACTTCGTCAATGATGGCTCGAAGGAGTGAATGTTAGCAGCCTGTGGTTGTCCGATGCCTCCAGTTTGCGTGCCGCTGATTTGGCCCTGCCATCTCCAAGCACTGTAAACTCTGAATACCCCTCACCTTCCTGAATCGGATTCAAGAGGATCATCATTAATGGAGTCAGCGTTAAAGTCCATCGGCTCGGCATCCTGGAGAAGCTCTACTCTGTCCCTTTCATTCCTCCCATTGGACCTGGTGTACTTAGAAGCCACTGGCAAAAGAAAAACATTTAAAGTAAATAGACTCATTATTTCTAAGTAAATACAAATCTAAATCCAATACAATTATGCATTATATATATATGTGTGTGTGTGTGCGTGTGCGTGTGTGTGTGTGTGTGTACATACATACATACATACATACATACAGTACTGTATAATATACACTATATACTGTAGTATTCTTCTTCTTCAAGTGCCATGTCCTTGTAGAACATTGGTTATCAATAGCATGATCTTTTTTTAAAAAATATCTAAAGCTGTTATAAATAGAGAAGCTGTGGCTGCTGTGAACCATTGGCTTAAATTCTTAAGCCAGAATGTTCTTCTTTGCCCCAGTCAACACTTCCCATCTATTTTTCCTTGAAGGATAGCCTGCAGCATAGTGGAACTGGAAAAGGTGCAGAAGAGAGCAACTAAAATGATTACTGGGCTGGGGGACCTCCCTTATGAGGAAAGGCTAAAACATTTGGGGCTCTTTAGTCTGGAAAAAAGGCGCCTGAGGGGGGATATGATTGAGACGTACAAAATAATGCAGGGCATGAGTAAAGTGGATAGAGAGACACTCTTTTCCCTCTCACAAAATACCAGAACTAGGGGACATACACTCAAATTGAGGGCTGGGAGAGTAAGAACAGACAAAAGAAAATATTTTTTCACCCAGCACGTTGTTAGTCTGTGGAACTCCCTGCCACAGGATGTGGTGATGGCATCTGGCCTGGATGCCTTCAAAAGGGGATTGGACAGATTCCTGGAGGAAAAGTCCATCACAGGTTACAAACCATGATGGAGATGTGTAACCTCCAGGCTTAAAACCGGGGTACTTTAAGGGCCAAATGCAGGGGAGTGGGTGCAGGAGACAGATATCTAGTCTCATGCGCTCCCAAATGCATCTGGTGGGGCCACTGTGAGATACAGGAAGCTGGACTAGATGGGCCGTTGGCCTGATCCAGCATGGCTCTTCTTATGTTCTTATGGTATTTTTATTGTGCATTGTGAAATATTGCAATTTTCTTCTTTTTATGCTATTGAGAATTTCTAATTTTTTATTATTTTTCCACAATATGGCCACATTAATGACTCTGGCTGTCCAAAGTATCTTCAGAATTTGTCTGTATGTCCACATCTCAAATGCTTCCAGCTTCCCGCATAATGCGTCTGTAAGGGTCCAAGGTTTGTTTTCTGTGGCTTCAGAGACTAGGACTCAGGGCAATGGTTTCAAACTACAGGAAAAGAGATTCCATTTGAATACTAGAAAGAACTTCATGACAGAGCTGTTCGGCAGTGGAATATGCTGCCATGGAGGGTGGTGGAGTCTCCTTTCTTTGGAGGTTTTTAAGCAGACGCTGGATGGCCATCTGTCGGGGATACTGTGATGGGGGTTCCTGCATGGCAGGGGATTGGACTGGATGGTCTCTTACAACTCTATGATTCTATGATTCAACACCCTAGCGGCGTACACTAAATACATAAGATCAAATTGTTCAGACACAAAGTCTGATAGAGAAGTCTTGGTTTGTTAAAACTTTCCTCATTTTCTGGAATGAATTTCAATTCAACAACGGATTTCGCATGAGATCAATATACTGTGCAGTGGTACCTTGTATAAAGGAATTAATTCGTTCCAAATGAAATTATGTTAAGAAAATTTTCCTTTATACAAATTCCCATAGGAATGCATTGAAAACGGAGTGTTCCCATTTTATGTTGTACGGATTCTCCCCATAGGCGATTATGTTAAGTCCAGGAAGCTGGACTAGATGGGCCTTTGGCCTGATCCAGCATGGCTCTTCTTATGACAGGGATTGGATTTGATGAACCTCAGGGTTCCTTTCAGGTCTTCTGTTCTACAATCATTATCATGCACGATACTACAAGACTGTTTCTGTGTACACAGATTCCAAAAATCTGTCTTAGATTGCAGAGCATTACCGTATACTTCCAAATCATAAAATATTGTTTTTCAAGTCTAACCACAAGGTTTTAGACTTGGGAATGATAGCAAGATTAATAGATCAGACCAAAGTAACAAAAAACCCTCCCACAAACAAACAAACCTAGTTATTATACATTGCAAGCATTCACCATGTTTAAGATGTTTATTTAAGATGTTTATTTTTTTCAAAATGATTTTGCAGCAGAGTTTTATCAGAATGCTCAGGATCCAAATGAAGGCACTCCTAATGGACTGAAAGCAAATTTTGACTGCATGTTTGCAGTCAAAGTATAAGAACCATGAGCAATTCTGGAATACCGTACAGGAAGTGGGACTTCACCTTTATTAAGGTGACCCCTAAGAAACAGAATGTTACTTGGTAAATAAGAGGAATAAACTCACCCCATAACATGAAGCTAATTCTAAACAGATCTAATTCAAGGGAGAATCTAGTTTGCACAATTACTTATTGCAAATGCTGACAAGAACCCAAGAACACTCCAGCTGGGCATATTGAACTACTATGTGATATCAAATACTTTTATCAGAGATATTACGCTCTTACATCTTGTCGTATTTGTCTCTGTGAAGCTGGACTCTTTTTGATCTGCTTGAATATTTCTGTTTCGGGCAGAATCTTCACGGTTGTTTCCATACCGTTCCTTCCACTCCTACACATAGACAAACATCAGAATACACAAACATATTGGGATCTACATTTTAATTAGTGTCTTAACAGTAGAATATTCTGCTAATATTCTTCTTAATGTAATGTTTCAAAGGCAAGGGAAGGTGATCTTCTATTAGAACAGTTATTGTTATTTATTATTATTATTATTATTTATTATTATTATTATTATTATTTATTATTATTATTA
>JAHTLZ010000195.1:11691170-11758000 GCA_023846285.1 Phrynocephalus versicolor
GGGGGGCAGTGTCGGTGAGCGATCGCATTGCTCCCTGCCACCCCCACCCGCCCTTCTGATCGCCCCCTGCCCCGCTTCCGCACATCGCGGATTTTCATGTATCGCGGGTTGGGTGGGTCCCTAACCCCCGGGATAGGCGGGTTTTTTTTTTAACTGTAAATAAATAAATAAATAATGCCAATTTCAAAATGGGAGTTGAAAAGTTAAGGCAGGAGTTGCTGGTTTTAAATTTCACCTCTGACAGTGTCAATTGAATTGTCTCAACCTTGCCAGACACAGACCTTAAAGAAGCTTAGCCTATAGCTGAAAGATCCTTCAAAATTATGAACATCCAATGCTTCATTCAGAATGTATCCTTACTGTTTCAATATGCAAGTGTACTAATCTGGCACACAGCTAAGCCATACTATTGAGACAGCCATCTTGTGAAGATCAGGGCATGTTTAACTCTGACGGGTCTGGACTGCACTTACAGAACCCCCTACAGTACATTTTATACCAGCAACAGAGGCTCTAATTTTGATACAATGTTCCTTGCAATTTTCAGCCCTGTTGGGCAGGGCTCTCTTCCTTACACATCCAAGAAACACCCCAAGTGGGTTCCATCACAATCAGTACAAAAATAATTGCTGCAATTTGTGGGGGGAGGAGGAGCCCCACGTGGGGTGGGGGGCAGAGGCATGTACACATGCGTCTTAAAGAGGTAACTTTACACAAGACACTTCTCTTTGCGGGGATGCAAGAAATCAAACTATCCACGTACCCTTCTCCTATTTTCACCATCTTCCTGTCTCTGTCGTTTTCTTTTCTCTAGAAGAAAAAATGTATTCATTTAGAGGTATTGTGGAATAAAGAGAGGTCTGTGGTGGCATTATTGTGTTTCACTTGAGAGAAATGCGGAAGCTGAATGTCAGTTTTGCCACAAATTGCCCTTTATTCATCTTCTCAGAGGAACATGTGACAAAATGAGAGTTTGAATTGAGAGTTTGTGAAAGCAAGCTGTATTACAGTCCATCAGGAGTAGTTTGGAATAGAGTTTACAGTATTAGGAAAAAGTCTGTCTGGAGAGTCTAAAGCAAGGGTAGTCAATTTTCAGCACTCCAGATTTTTTGGACTACAACTTCCACAGTCCTTTATCATGGACAATATAGGCTGGGGATTTTGGGAGTTGTAGTCCAAACAATCTGATCTGTGGAAGGTTCACCACTCCAACAGAGAGAATGTGAGTCAAAAAGTTAAGGGAGTCTGTGAATAAGCTATTTTAATCTTGACATGAGGATGCTTATATTTCAGAATTGTTTTACCCTTTATCTTAAATATCTTAAAGCCCGCCTTTCTCATATTGATTGCTGTGGTCCCTCAACAACAATCTTTTTTGTCTGTTGAAGCCAGACAGAATTCTCCTCATCACTTATTAATGTGCAACTAAGAAGTTAAGCAGAACATAGACAGACAGCTAGACACCCTTGTCACACGAAGCTAAGCGTTACCAATAGGAACAAAATGATTGACAAACACAGAAAAACCCTTTCATTGAACGCCTGAGTATAAAAGATACCAGCTTGATGCAAGAAAGCTCTGGCTGGGGCAGAATGGAAGTGGCAACCCCCAAAACACTTTACTTAGTCCCACTAAGGAGTGATGGTCAGGGGCTTGCAATGTGTCTGAGGTGTTTCATCTGCTTCTGTAAAAATCAGTGGAAAAGGCACTGCTTTCTTGGTGAGAAAGTCCATCACAAAGAGCACTAGAGACAGAAAGCATTACTTGCTTACTGCTGTTGTGCTCTCCCTACTACCAGCTATAACAATAAACACGTGGTGTGGATCAGTTGGATACACTGAGCTATACACACATGACCTGTCTCACTTCTTTTATTTGCTCCATGTTGTTACAGTTGTGTATGTGTGTGTGTCATTACAGTGGTGACCGACTCTTCATGACCCCATGCCCATGGAGTTTTCTTTGCAGGAATACTGGAGTGGTTGGCCAGTTCCTACCCCAGGCACCTAGAGCACCTGGCATTCCCTGGTAGTCGCCCATCCAAGGCCGATCCTGCTTAGCTTCCGAAATCAGGCAAGATTGGATGTGCTTAGGGCATCTAGACAGCTCATTGTTAGAATTAGCAGGCACTAATTTGTAACTTCCACTGCCTTACCTGCAGTCTATGAAAAGGGTTATCTATGTAATGAAGACACCTCACAAAAACTCCCCAAATGCACTCTCTTGGCAATTTTATGCACATTTTAACATATGGGACAAGATGGAAACATAGATACATTCTTTTACCTCTTCTGATTAATTCTTTTCCTTCATCTACTAAGTCTGAGGTCATCTCATTGTCTCCCATAAACTGCTGAAATCCCAGAAGATTCAAACATCGAGTCCCTAAACTGATAAAATAAACAAGAAAATGGAAGAAACATACAATAGCTTAACCCCTTTTGATTTTTAAAGATAAGGTTCTACCCTTCATGCTACTAAGACCTTCCAGTTTCTGCATAGTATTTGAGGGATGTGGTGCAGCAGCCATTAGGGAGAGAAGATAATTACTGTATGCAAATTTATGATTCTAACTAATAGTACATTCAACGAGAACAAAAAGCATACATGTGTGGAAAATGCTGGTTCTCAAAATATAAGCATGCAGTGAAAAATTAAGAAATTTTTCTGAGTTTGAACCCTGGCTTAAATCAAAACCATCCTGGCACTTATGGACCTTACATAAGACACACAGCCCTGAACACATGAGCACAATAAAATATGAGACAAGATGCTAATTATGTGACAAGTAGGTGGGGTACTTTAAACATTTTGTGGTACTGATTCACCTTAACTACTCAAAGTAACTCAAGTAACTCAAGAGGCTTCTTTCTTTTAATAAATACTGAGTCTGCAATTATGAACATACCTAAATTGGGAGCAATGTCAAGGGGTGTAGAGAAACGACAGGTGATTAATCATTTTGGGTACTATGAGAATAAAAATGCCCATGTTTCTATTCTTGCACGGACATGCTACCTGATTTCTTTTTTTTAACTAGTTCTGCTGAGAACTGCCCAAATACAGTAGAAGGTACACTATATTGGGGGAAGAAGATAGAAATGTCAGAATCATCAACATGCAAATTAACAAAACAAGCCTGTGGAACTTGTTCCGTACCTGAAATAAGTAGCAATGCAGAGAATGACGACTAGCATAGGATAGTAGATATAAAACCCATCTGCAATGAAGGATAATACTTTCATAGATCCCATTATCTGGGAAATAAAAAGCAACAGAGGTTATTAAAACCCTTTGTGTTTTTTAAGGTTTATCGCAAAATTATAGTCATGGGATTCATACAGGATTTTGTCAATGTAATCAACACCAAATCTAAACAAATGGGTTCTGTGCATATGTAGGGTTTACCCATAAGCAGGATGTTTCTTCTTCACTCCAATCCCTGTAAAGCAAAAAAAGCAAAAGCAAAGTGTTCTGCTTATATGCTGCCCCATACAACTTCAAGTAGTCTCTGGGCAGTTTACAGTTTAATTACAGTATGCAGGCTATGCATTGCTCCCCTCTCCCCCAAGCAAGCTGAGTACTTATTTTACTGACCTCGGAAGGATGGAAGGCTGAGTCAGCCATCAGCCTGCTAGCAGGTTGTGAGCACAGTTTTAGCTGCAGTACAGACATTTAACCACTGCACCACGAAGCTCCTACCATGGAGGGGGTGGAGGTAGGTGGGGCTTGGTGCTCCCCCACCCAAGTGTGTTGGCAAACCCAGAGGCCATGGTTGAGTGAAGTTTTACTCTACTCAGCTGTTATAATAATAAGTATGTGTATGTATACATATCACTAACAGCTGCTTATACTTAAATCCAATGCTATATCAAGAAACTTCCACTTAATTGGTGGCAGCTTGCGTTCTTTTCAATATCCCCAAATCTCCCAACCTGTTTCTGCAAGTTGTCTAATCCTTTTCAGTAAAGGGGGATCAACAGGAGTCCAGATACGTGACAGAAAGGAAAATCTGATCCAACAGGGGTGTTTGTACCACTGGCAAAGGAATCTCTTGCAATATGGAAGGGTACTCCATTGTTTGGCATGGTCATTTAAAAACTACAGTACACTAGTTTCAAGTAATTTCTAAAAACATATTTGCATTAAAAGTCAACCCCTGACTTGGTGCTACCACCTTTTGATACAAAATGGTACACTGGCTTCTGGTGCAGGCTCATATGCACCTCAAAAGGCTGATTTGAAACTTTTATTGTCAGAGGTGGAGTATGTAGACATACTCAATCCTTGATCTGCCATATACAATCATATATCATCTTAGAACTGGAGATTTACTAGGGGCCCTATGGATCATTAAGTCCAGACCATGTCAAAGAGACACAAGGAGGAATGGAACTTTCAACCTCTGGTTCTGCAATCAAATACTTAAACCACTGAACAACTGGATTCAGTTTAGACTAGCTATGTATAATAAGGATGCATGAAGAGGCCCTTCTAGAATTTAGTCCCAAATTGGGAGAAATTAATACTGGTAAAATCATGTTATGTAAGTAAGCATTTAATTTTATTGTTAGGTGTTGCTATGTTATAAATCTATTGATGGCCTAAACATGTAAACCAAGTGAGCTCTGTACGAACAAAATTTAATTCCATTGTCTTTAAAGAGACAGTTCAGCTGTCTTAGATTAATTAAGAGCTTCACTTCAGAGAGATTTAAAAATGTAATGACATGTGGGCAGTACTTAAAAACAGAAGTTGGTTTATGCTATCAGAAATAGTGGGCAAACGGGCACAAAAATGTAATTAAAACAGCTTTGAGCTAGTAGGAAGCGTCAATTAGAAGAATCAGCGAGGGCACAGCCAGTTGGAAATCCAAAGCTGAAAAAAGTGAAGAAAATGTTTTGGCTGTTTCAAATTTAGGAGGGAAAAGATAAAGTTTTTAATTCATTATAGCATAAAGATAATGCTGCTGCTTCTGCTACACCATATTGGAAAAAGACATATTTTGTTTACTTACGGATGTATAGGCAGTTGGCTGATCGGTTGTTCGCTTAGAAATGCTTGAATCCATATGAGTCAAGCCCAAGAAATTCAGACATAATGGAGGAGTCAAACGGCAGAAGAGCCTGCAAAATATATTTGGCAGCTTTGAAACAAATCTCTTCTGTGTTTGTCATCTATTACTTCCCTCTAGACTACTCTTAGATCTTGTTATAGTCGGTTGGCTGGCATTCTTCTCTTTCAACAACTTGCTTCCAACCGTCATCAGGTTTTGCAGGAATATGAGATGTTTAAGGACCGGTTTATGATTGCACCCCCCTCAGGCAGTTTCCATGGCCAAGAAGGGCTTTGAACACAGGTCTCCTTAGTCCTAGCCCAACAGTCTATTCAGTACACTACACTGGCTCCCACACTGACATAATCAACCAATGAACGCTAAAGTTAAAAACAACTAGGAACTGCATAATATGTACCAGGGTAGTGGAGTATGTGGTTCTTCAGAGGTCTCTACACTGTGGTAGCGAACCTTCGGCACTCCAGAGGTTTTGGACCACAACTCCCACAGTCCTTTGTCATTGGCAATACAGGCTTGGAATTCTGGGAGTTGTGGTCCAAAACCTCTGGAGTGCCAAAGGTTCACCACCACTGCTCTACAGTGTAATTCCGCATCCTTTACAATTGCAGCTCAACAACCGCTGGAGGACCATGCTGTCTCCACCCCTAACTCTGACATGCACACTACATATTTTAAATCAGAGTGTTCAACATCTCCCCATGATCCAGTTCATGTCTGAGTAACAGTACGCAGAAGAGAGCCCACGATGGCCTGTCAGCTTTTGATGACATTCCGATTTGTTTTTTTTTCTGAGTCCATGATGGATCTGTGTGGAAAACGCCATTCCCATAAATGAAGAAAATGAGAATTCCTATGACTAAAGTGGCTACATAGCATCATCAGTTTTGGGGATATGGCAGACAGGAGGTTTCACTTCTGCCCACAGGCACCCTCCAAGCAATCTCCTGAAGGCTAGCAGGCAGTGTACAAAGACTAAAGAGGCAAAAGTAGGGAGCAAAACAGGTAACAACCTAGTGCACTAATTCGGACCTTGCCAATCTAAGCCTATTCAAGAATCAGAGAATCATAAGAGTTGGAAGATACCTCAAGGGCCATCTAGTCCAACCCCCTACCATGCAGAAACACTCACTGCAGTGCTTCTGACCGATGGCCATCCAGCCTTTGCTACCTCCAAAGAAGTAGACTTCACCATCCTCCGTGGCAGCATATTCCACTGCTGAACAGCTCTGTCATGAAGTTCTTCCTAATGTTTAAACTGAATCTCCTTTCCTGTAGTTTGAGACCATTGCCCCACGTCCTAGTCTCTGAAGCCATGGAAAACAAACCAGTCCCTTCTTCAATGTGACATCCCTTCGGATATTTAATGATAGCTATCATATCTCCCTTCAGCCTTCTTTTTGAAAGGCTAAACCCTAAGCCGTTCCTCATATGACATTTCTTCCAGACCTTCACCCATCCTGGTTGCCTCAACATTCTTTTTAAACTGAGGAGCACAGAACTGGACACAGTACTCCAGGTGGGGTCTGACCAGAGCAGAATAGAGTGGTACTATCACTTCCCTTGATTTAGACACTACGTATCTGTTGATGCAACCAAGAATTGCGTTGGCTTTCTTGGCCACCACATCACATTGCTGACTCATGTTGAATTTGTGGTCCACCAAGGCTCCCAGATCTCTTTCACAGGTACTATTTTCCAGCCAAGTGTCTTCTACCCTATATCTGTGCAATTCATTCTTTTTACCTAGATGCATGACCCTACATTTCCCTCTGTTGAACCCCATTCCGTTAGCTTTGGCCCAGGACTCTAATCCGTCAAGGTCCTTTTGGATTTTCATCCTATCCTCTAGGAACACAAGCATTCATCCAATTTCTCTCTCTCTTACACACACAATCAATCTTAGTAGTTTAGCTAAGCAAACTAGACAAGAAAAAAGAACCATCTGGAACATAAATCCTAGCTATCAATGACAACACAAGTCTTGTGTTTTGCTCTAAACGTAGTTAAACTGGCTAGTGCAGTGGTTGCAAAGACAAATGTAGCATGAGCTGAACTTAATCTGGGCTATTTTCCCTAGTGCTTCAGTGGCTGAATATTGGGTGGAGATCTTGGATTTTATTGGAGATCAGCAGCCACCTGCCGTCGTCATCGTCGTCATCGTCTTCTTCTTCTTCTTCTTCTTCTTCTTCTTCTTCTTCTTCTTCTTCTTCTTCTTCTTCTTTTTGATGCCAGCAGCTTAGACATTTTGTTTTTCATTGACACATTTGAATTGTCAACTACCTTTGGGTAATTTTTTTAAAATCTCACCAATACCACATGGAACGCAAAGGATCCATTGAGATGCTGCTGTACCTTGTGGGCAACCAACATCTACTCTGTCCCAGGGCTGCTCCAGAATTGCACAATACAGTACTCCTTGCATATTTGTTCAAAGACAATGCACATTCCCTACTTTGGATACTTATGGATAGGCACGTTAATAAGGACTGTATTTGTCCTCTGGCTGGTGGGCAGCAGTGTGTAGAGCAGTGTTGTCCAAACTTTGGCCCTCCAGATGTTTCGGACCACAACTCCCTCAGTCCTTTGTCATTGGCAATACAGGATTGGAATTCTGGGAGTTGTGGTCCAAAACATCTGGAGGGCCAACATTTGGAGACCCCTGGTGTAGAGACTGGAGCAGTAAAGCTGGATATGCCTGCCATCTTTCCACATTTTGTAAATGAGATCTAAAATAAGGACCACAGTGCACTCTAGATCAGTGTTGGCGAACCTATGGCATGGGTACCAAAGGTGGCACTCAGAGCCCTTTTTGTGGGAACCCGACAGGACCCCTTCACAGCCACCTGTATTCAGGTTAAATTGCTGTATTGGCACTTTGCGAAAAATTAGTGGGTTTGGAATCGCAGTTTGGGCACTCGGTCTCTAAAAGGCTCACCGTCACTGCTCTAGATGCTACCAGGTTATGAGTAAGAGCTAAAGAAATTATCCCCAGTTCATTCTTTGTACTGCCTTTAATAATTTAAAGTTGACCAAATAAAAAAGCAAATTTCCACTCACATGCCACTGAAGAGCAAACTATATGCATCTGTCTGATGGTGCGAAGCTAAATAATAATAGTTGAACACTCGGATCCTGAAGACCGTAGAGTAGACACAAATACTGAGGAAAAAGATGGTAAAGAAACATGCCATCTGCAAAACAATGTACATAAGTTTCATTTGCATTCCATCTATACATATATTGTAATTTGACTACTAAAGAGCAGAGTATATAAAATACAAGGTTACAGCTCATACTGCGTGGACTACATGGTAGAGCAATTCTATCTTTAAATGTGGATTTAGCATCCTAAATTTCAACATCATTCAAATATGATCTATATTTTCACTTATTTCGCACTATCCCTAAAAGCTGCCATGCTAGACTCCATGGATCAGTTGAACCAAGTGCCTCGTGTTGAAAAGTGAAGGCATCTTCAACTTCTTAAAGGAAGATTTGGAAGTACGTGGAAGCATTCATTAGTTTTTATACTGTTAAGAAGGCTGCTTGCCTTTCATAGGGAGGAACTGAGGAGCAATAGGATATCTCACATGGAATACAGTTCTGAAAATAGTCCACAATGCTGTGGACAGTAGTAGCAATTAAGTCTACCCTTTGGGGAAGAAATTTTATCATAATTTTCAGAATGCAAAACAAATGAACCCTAGATGATAAGACATCTAACCTATAGCATGAAAATGGATGAGGAATACTTTAAATGTATAGAGGAAGGGTATTTGTTTATTTATTTTAGAGTATTTTTACCCCGCCTTTCTCATTGGAAAATGACCCAAGGCGGCTTACAGTAATGAGGGATTATATACAGTCCAGTACAATTAAGACATGTTCAATTATTTGAGAACAAGAAATTGAGGGACATCTTACAGCATTAATAGACATTACATTAAAGCAACACGGGTATAAGTAGTTATAAACACGAAGTCTATGTGAACCCATAGATTCATATAGATTCATTCAGGGAAAGCTTGCCTGAAGAGAAAGGTCTTTGCCTGTTTCCGGAAGGACAACAGAGATGAGGCAGTCCTGGCGTCTAGTGCAGTGATGGCAAACCTTTTAGAGACCGAGTACCCAAACTGCGATTCAAAACCTACTAGTTTCCCGCAAAGTGCCAATGCAGCAATTTAACCTGAATACAGTTGGCTATGAAGTGGTGATGTCGGATGCCCACAGAAAGGGCTCCAAGTGCCACCTTTGGCACCCGTGCCATAGGTTCGCCAACAATGCTCTAGTGGGAAGGAATTCCAGACTCTGGGCGCAGCAGCCGAGAAGGCCATTTCACATGTCCCAAGATGTACCTGTGAGGGTGGCGGGATGGAGAGAAGGGCCTCTCCTGATGACCTTAACACCCAAGTCGGTTCATACTTTTTGACACCTTTTCACTGCCTAGATATTTTGAAACCCAACTAGGCCAATAAGGGCTTGTTGAAACTGTAGTCATAGTCCAAAGTATCTGATAGCCAAATGCCTCTTTCTGCGATCTAGAAGACATTAAGCTTGGGTTCCTACTTAAATTCAAGCAAATCCTGTTAAGCAGGACTACATGCAACAGTTTAAATATGGTACTACATAAAGACCACCAACTTTTCTCAGACTGAAGAAGCTACTTGGTCAAGTAAAAGTCCAGTTGCCAATGTAAAAAGAAATTGAAACACAGAAATGCAAAACAGGAAGGAGCATTCAGGAAACTGACCTCGATGTAGAAATAGTTATAATTCCTTTCTGCCAGTTGAATGAAGACCGCAAACAGGGAGAGAACGGGCCTTGTGCTGAAAAAGGTGCATTCTGACCACACGACGACGACCGAAAACATGGCTAAGATAATGGCAAGAATCCTGTGAAACCACGGCCGCAGGAGACACTCCCAATACCATTCTGGAAAGAAAAATGACATGGAGGTTAAAGAGGAAAAAAAAAAATGAGTAAAGGGAATAGAAAGGGAGGGGAAATTATGACTTCAAAATGGCTGGCTCCTTCTAAGGGCCGCTCTAGAAATTGTTAATTTGTACTGGAAAAGGGTGCTGGAGAAATATAGAGACACCCCAACCCCACAACTGCTTGCTGTACTATCTGTGCATGACCCTATAAGCCAGTGGGTGGGATGGGAACAGAAGGGGAACAGTTTCTACGAACACCCTGTCTACAACATACGAGGCTGAACTTTTTGCTTTTATTATAATTCCTCATCTTTGTGAGAAGACGGCATTCAATTATCTCCATGGCAACACATACCAACAGCTGGTGTGTAAAGATACTGGGCGATTTTGTTTTCCGGCTCTTGAGACTGAAAAGTATGAACAAACTGACGGGTGGCACTGGTTTCATTTTTTGCCACATCCTCCAGGTGAAAAGCTTGCTCTAGAAGAATTCCCCACTGGACCTGCGTGCGGCGATGCCTTTGAACCGAATAAATTACCTAACAAAGCAAAAATCAACGGTATGACTGTTTACGGAAGTAATAGCAGGGCAAAGAAAAGTGATAAATCCCATTTATAAATCTCTTAGATCAGTGGTTCACAACCTTCCTAATGCCACGACCCTTTAATACAGTTCCTCATGTTGTGGTGACCCCTTGCACTGCTTGGAAGAGGCCACAAGCCCCCTCTGGTAGGCCGCTGCCGGAGGTGCCATAGAGAACTTCCCTCTACAGGCACCCTCAGCCAATCGCAGCCTCCGGTGCTATTGAATGACATCCCTTCAAACCTATCAAGCTGTAACTCACTCTTCCCCTCTTCCTCCCCCTCCCCCTCCAGAGCCAAGCTGTTTGTGCCTTTTTCTTCACTGGCTCATGGCAACCCCTGTGAAATGGTCGTTTGTCACCCAAAGGGGTCCCGGCCCCCCAGGTTGGGAACCACTGTCTTAGAAAATTCAATAAGCATTTTCTCACAAGTGGGCATGCTTTACCTTCTGTGCATTCAATAAACACACACCCAAATAAAACTGGTAACCCTGGTATCAGCTTTGTCTTCTAAGTTCTTATTTCTATACTCTGATCTCGTATCTTGTCTTCACTGTGAACTATTTGTAGTTCACACTTCATGACTGCTATCTACCAATTCTCTCCTGCCTTCCTTGTAATGTCTAAGATGAGGATCCCGACATTTCAAGCATCACCATATCAAGTTTACAAGGCTGCTGGTTCAGATCATCAAGTGTCCTAGTGTAACAGACAAAAACTTCATCAAGTTTCATCACTGAACAGAAGTTCCTTGTCAGGTAAAGAAGTCTTCACATGATGAACCGCCTAGAAAATATGGCTCTAAATAGATATAGTATGCATGCTTCAGATAAACAACCTAATTACCTGCTTATGAAGCTTCACTAGGCTTTTCTCTGATGGGTAGGTATTTGGCCTTTCTTCAAAGTCTTCATAGTCATCCATATTTCTACCCATTCTTTCCTGATACTCAGTAGGACACTGAAATTAAAGGAAGATATGCATCAAAATATGTTAGCAACCGATCTGTGACAAATGCAGGAGTTTTGCAAATAAAAACCTTATGGATATTCATCTGTGCCTGGGCTCATTGTCTGCTAGCTCCTTTCTTTTCTTTTCTATCCTATTGATTTTAATTATCGTTTTCAATATAGTACTTGTTTAAGGTGGGGTAAACCATTTCAAATGAATAAAATAAAGAAATCTAGAAATTCCTACAAGGTAGCCATATTAATCTATAAGCAAGAGGCTTGTGGTCCTTTAGTTGCCCTTGGCATATATGTTTGCAGATTGCAACATACTTTTTCGGATACATGGCTGGATCTTCAGACACCATCAAAAGCCTGAAGAAAAATGTCTGCAGGTAAGCACCAGTTGTACTTTATTGCTTTTAAAAGCATTTTTATTATAGCTTTTACTTGTTTAATTCCTTTAAAATATTTGTATACTTACAGTTTTTTAGCTTTTAAATATAATCTTTTTAATGATATAAGGTGTCTTGGGTCCTTTTAAGGACAAAGGCAGGGTAAAAATATTTTAAATATATAAATAAATAAATAATCTAACACAAACTGACTCGGCAGGAGGCTTTTTAGGTGTAAGCTTTATGCTGCCTACCACGTTTTTGTGCCATTTGGCTTCTGATCCCAATGTTATTGCTAGCAGAGATATAAATATATTAACCAGCCCCATCTATCTTTTACTTTCTAATTCTTTTTTCCCCACAGGTATTTGCCAAAAGTAGTTCCCTAATCTACTATTCTGCATTTTTAAAAATTAATCTGCTGGGGCTTCATGACTGCATGGCTGACCATAAGCTGTCATGGATCAAGTGGTGAATCTGAAACAACATGGGATAACCATTGTCATGCTTCTCATATGAGACTTTTGAGGACAAATAAAAATGTCCTTCTCTTCTGAATCTGAAGGAGTGGAAGAAAAAAAGGATTTATCTTGTTATCCAGTAGTAGACTATACTAGAGACGGACACGAAATGAATTTTTTAAAACATCGCATTTTTCGTTTCATTCCCTAACGAAACAAAAAAACAAAATGACCCATCAAAGAAAAACTAAATGAAATGAAATGGAAATTTTCATTTAGTTCTGTTTCGTTTTTTGTTTTCCCAAAGGAATGCATTGAAGCAATGCATTGCTATGGGGGAAAGCCCGCAGGGCCCCCCAGTGCGCCCGATCGAGTGGGGGAAACCATGGGATTTTAAAACTT
The DNA here is from genome assembly GCA_023846285.1 of Phrynocephalus versicolor. NCBI lineage: Eukaryota > Metazoa > Chordata > Lepidosauria > Squamata > Agamidae > Phrynocephalus > Phrynocephalus versicolor. The sequence goes on from JAHTLZ010000195.1 coordinate 11,703,968, forward strand.
TTTTTTTGCCAGCCCAAGAGGCGATTGGCTGGAGCTCAAGGCTTCGGGGAGCCAAAAAAAAAAAAAGTTTTAAAATCCCCCCGGTTTCTCCCATCTGATTGGGTGCAGGGAAAGTGCTGGGTTTTTAAACTTTTTTTTTTGCCACCCAAAGCCCTAAGCTCCAGCTGATTGGCGTTTGGGGTGGCAAAAAAAAACGCTGACTGGCAGGGCCCCGCATGCCAGCTGGTCGGCACTAGTAAAAAAAAAGTGCCGACTGGCAGGGCCCCAACAGTTGTAAAAAAAAAAGAAAAAATGAAAACGAGATTATTTTTTTTAAAAATGTTTCGTACAAAACAACCTGAAACGAAAAATGAAAAGAAATGCCATTTTGGCATTTTGTGCCCATCTCTAGACTAGACCATCATTTGCTCTGCCGTGCTGTACTGGCAATCTCAGCATCTATTGGTGCTGTGCTACAAAGTTCAACATGGGAAAGATTCAGCAATTACCTTCTTCAGTATTGTGTCCACACATGTCCTCAAAGGATGGTTGTATTTGATGCTTTCATTCACTTTGCGTACCTCCTATTTGAGAGAAAGAGCAGAACCATGTTTTTCCCACAGATGAAGCTGAGTTCCCCACCTTCTCTTCTTGCACACAATGAAACAGTATTAAACGTAAAATATTTCAGAAAATAACAAATTATGACTTCTATCCAGCTGCACTTTAATTAAGAACTTTCTTTTGGAACCTATTTCCATAAATCTTGCCATTTACTTTTTCTGACACTTATGGCTAAAGATTATACAGTGCAACCTTGACTTGCGTCATTAATCCGTTCCAGTAGTCTAGACTTAAGTCAAACATGACTTAAGTCAAATGAACATTTCCCATAGAAAGTAATGGGAAAGCGGATTAATCTGTTCCAGATGATGAAAAAGACCCCCGAAAACAGCAATTTAACACAAATTTGACTGGGATAGGAAATTCCTTCTGGGGATGTAAATGAAATGTCTCTTCAAAGAGAGGAGGAGGCAGTGGAATTATAGTCCACAAGTTATATGCCTCCACTTTTTAATGTTCATAGCAACAATGTCTAACATTTAAGTTTTACTAATTTTTAACCTGACGTTCCAAGTTCTGAACAACTCTATGCTTACCATTAGAGTCCTACAACTTTACAGCTCCCCAACTAAAATGCTTCCATTGTGGACCAGACTTCTGCAGCCAGATTTTTTACAAGACTGAGCCGACTGTCTAACCAGCGAGGCCAGCCCCGAGCTCCCGGTCCTTCTTCTTCTCCGGCAGCAGCGGTGGCTTCGGTGAGGCTGAGGACCAGTTCCAGGTGCTCTGAGCTGGCCTCGCCAAAGCCGCCGCTGCTGGAGGAGGGGAAGAAGGCAGGAGCAGTTTGGAGGCAGCAGCCGCGATGCTGGGTTGTGGCTGCCGCCCAATTCTGGTGCCTTGCGCCAGGGCTCCGAGATGTAAGTCAAAGCCTGCGACTCGTCAAACAGGCCCCTTCTTGCTGCAAGTCAAATATGATGCAAGTCAAGCAGTATGTAAGTCAAGGTTCCACTGTATATGAAAGTGACAGCTGGAATTCATGGAATTTCAATGAAAACACTGGATCTATATGGACTAGGCAGAATGACCACACATGGTCTATGATTTAACTACCCTTCTTCACAGGAATGAAATGTATGGCCCAATATGACCCAGTTTGGATGACTATCAAAACCATGGGGAAAATTACTAAGAATGAGATGCAGGAAATATGTTCTCTCCCCCCTTATTTCTTAATATACAAGTGCTAAACATGCTTTCACTTTTTGCTAAGTCATGTTTCTAATTACATATGGATGTGCAGAGTGTGTTTTATACTAATTTTAAGCCAGTAACAACAAAACCAAGAGGGTTCAGGAAATTCCCCAGCCCAAAGGGTCCTTGCATAAGCACTGCGCTGGATGTACTCTAGCATGTTTCATGCCAATGCTGCTGCAAAGAAATTTTAATTATTTATTCGATTTAGCACATCCGTTCTCGCTTGATTTCAGAAGCTAAGCAGGGTCAGCCCTGGTTAGTACAGTACTTAGATGGGAGACCACCAGGGAATACCAGTGGTTGTAGGCGCCTGGAGTAGGAACTGGCAAACCACTCCAGTATTCCTGCCAAGAAAACTCCATGGACATGGAGTCACGAAGAGTCGGTCATGACTGTAACAACACAACACACACACACCATAACCATCTAGTAGAAAGCTACTCTGGGTGGTTGAATTGATTGGGCCTTTGAATTGACCTACCTCCATGATGTCTTCCAAGTTTTCTTCTGCATCTGCCTTTTCAGTCATCAGTTTAGCAGCCTTAAAGTATGTCTTCATCAGAAGGTAGCCCTTCTTCGCTCCATTCCAGTGAGAACGTGGGATTTCAACCAGGCCATACCCTAATAGCAACACTAGCAGAAAGAGCCCCCAGGTGTTTGCAGCAGCTATTCCAATTGTTTGGAGCTGATTCCTAAAACAGACAAAATGGCCAGTGCTTCGACATGCAATAATTCATCACGGTAAATGGACCATCAATCGTAACACATATTTTAAATATTATATAAAAATAATGAAACACATTCTTTCTTCCACTGCTTCTCCACTGCTCATTAAAGTAAAAATCCCATCTGCAGACTATGAGCTTCATGTAGTAAGTATTAATTGGAAGCAGGATGTATTTGCTGTATAGGGTGATTGCATTCTTCCTTTACATTCTTCCTGTGCTATAGTTTCCCTTTCCCTTTTAAAACCTGAAATGTCATGTACCCAAACAAAGACATTACCTGACCTAAGAGTGACTAATCTGTTAATCTCTGTTTCCACATTGCTTTTTATATGTACTGATGCCAGGAAAAAAATTAAAAGCAAACCCATCAATTATCACGAAGAGCCTCGTGGCACAGTGGTTAAATGCCTGTACTGCTGGTAAAACTGTGCTCAATCCCAGGTAGCCAGCTCATGGTTGACTCAGCCTTCCACCCTTCCAAGGTCGGTAAAATGAGCACCCAGCTTGCTGGGGGGGGGCAATGTGTAGCCTGCATAATTAAACTGTAAACTGCCCAGAGACTACTTGAAGTGGTATAGGGCGGGATATAAGCAGAACACTTTATAGAGAAACTGCTGCAATACAGCACAACTCTCTCAATATAGTACCTTAAGTGCAAAAGAACCGTAATGAGAAAATGTACTACACAATCAAGCAAGTTACTTTCAGCTGGCATGGAATATTCTTCCAATTTTAAATTGCCTAAGCATGATAAAACTAACACCAGCTGTGCAGAGGAGAGAGTTAACAGCAGGTTTGGTGGATCCTGAAGAATTACAAAACTATAATGAAGGGGGAAATATCCTAGAAGGCAAGGGGTCTGTTCGCGATTCATATACTGTGGTCCCACTATATCACAGGACCACAGTATATGAAAAAAGGCCCTCTGGGGTAAGGGGGGAAGTAGAATTTTGGTTCTAGGACTCATTAAGTCCAAATGTGAACCTCACATTTAACTGAATATGAAATTGCAAAATAAATAAATAAGTGTGAACTTCATAATGTACCTTTAAAGAAACATTTCACCATTATAAGAACTAAGTAAAACCCTAAAATTTAAAGAAATTGAACTAAGAAACCAATCTTACCATTGCAGGTTAATCTTTGGATTGATAGCCACATATATTAGGAATGCTCCAAAAATAAGAAGGTATGTCCCATAATAGATTGCATTTTCAATTAGTGCTGTTTTAATCTTTCCCGTAATGGAAAAGCCTCCTGATCTAGCGTATGATTGCATAAAAGGTAAAAGAATCCTAGGAATGAACAACAAAATTAATAAGTCACAACAGTTTCAAGTTACTATCCATATTTCATTCTGTATAACTTGGCAGAAACAAGTACAAATATAATCACAAGTTATACATATTCAGCATGGTTATAAGGTTGAAACAACTTATCCCATAGGTGGACTGAATAAATAGCTAGGAAAAGATACCTAATTTAACAATTTTTCGAAATGGCCTATAGCATTTCAGAATGTTGGAAACATGCTACGAACAAATCCGATAAGACCATTTGTAAGCAGACAACACACTCTACAGAATTTCAGTGAAAACCTGATGAGCAGTACAGACAAGTACCTTACCCAGATCAAATCCATCCCAAATTTTAAGCAATGTTATTCTATTTGGATGGAGCCAGGTAGGAGTCTGCCTAAAGTACCATATACAGACAAATGAAAGAAACTCATACACTCTGTCAGATAGCATATAATGAATTATAAAAACACCATTGAAAACATCAAACTTAAACACGTGTATTATAACCCACAAACAAACCAGATACAGTATCACAGTGTAAATATGTCCAGTGATCCTAGAGCAGTGATGGCGAACCTTCGGCACTCCAGATGTTTTGGACCACAACTCCCAGAATGCTGAGCCTAGATTGCCAATGACAAAGGACTCTGGGAGTTGTGGTCCAAAGCATCTGGAGTGCCGAAGGTTCACCACCACTGTCCTAGAATATATGCTGCTGATGCTAACTCTTCTGTCAAATCCAAAAAGTAACTCGGGTAAAAAGCTTCAGGTTGTCAATTGACAGTAATAACTTTACTTTAAATCTTGACAGAATGAAGGTGCTCTATTTAGGACTGGGCCTCAATGAGCCTTCAGCAATAAATTAAAGAACACCTAGTTTGTTCCATGGTAAATAAATTCTTCAAGAGTACATCCGATAAATATACAAATTTCTTCTCACAAGTCAAACAGAAACTACAGCATTCTCTTGTTACAGCATTGTTTATTGTTAACTTGGCAAAAGTTCCAACACTAGAAGTCAAGATCCAAAGAGTACTTATTAAACAAGATACAGTTTGATATCGCCGGGCCAATTAGTTTGAGCCATTTCAGCCACTGTGTAAATTCTCCGAACTCTTTATCACCTTACCATGTTAAGAACTGTGATGTCCAGTAGACGACGCGCCAAAAAATAGGCATGATTCCATCCGGAATATAACTCCATGGTTTGAAACATTCATGCTTTCTGTAAAAAATAAAAATGTACTATAGATGATATAGGTGTTATGAGACAAAATGGATTTTTATTTCAGAAAACACAATTGTGCTTCAAAGATCATGTTTAACGTCTGTTCCAATACGATTCTATCTCACTGCAAATTAACACTGTCCTTAGCAGAGGCGTATTAACTAAAGACAAATTGAAAAAGGTATTACCACACCCAAGAGAAGCCCCAGTGTGGCGTATTGGATAGTGACAGAGACCTGGGTCCAAAGCCTTGCTTGGCCATGAAAATTTACTGGGGGTGTCAAACCACTTGTTAAATACTGTATGTGACATAACGTATTACAGTTGACATAAATAGTACATTACTTGATGGCACATAACATATGGTTGTGGAAATCACGTAACACCCTTGTTACAGCAGCTCCACTGGCTGCTCATCAGTTTCCAGGCACAATTTCAAAGTGCCGGTTTTCACCTATAACCCCCTAAATGGCCTGGGCCCAAACTATCTCAAAGACCGTATCTCCCATTATGAGCTGGCTCGGGTGCTAAAATCAGGAGAGGTCTTTCTTTCGGTCCCACCACCTTCATAGGCGAGTCTCATGGGGGCACAGAATATGACTTTCTCTGTTGTTGCTCCCAGACTTTGGAACTTCCTCCCAATATTTACTTAATGTTTTCTTCAATATTGCCTTTTAAATTATTTAATTAATTATGTAAGATATCTCTTCACATGCATGGTTCTTAGCTTTAAATACAGTAAAACCTTGGCTTAGGAATACTGTACCTTGGTTTATGATTGTTCTGCAAGATGAGCAAACATTTCTTTTATTACCTTGATCAACAAGCAATGTCTTGCAATGCAAGCACTGTAGTACTGTATGTCAAATGATCACAAGTAAGCCAATGGTGGTTCTCTCTCTCTCTCTCTCCCCCTGCTGGATTGTGGGGGGATTGTCTTAAATGTTCTGGGCAGAGGGAGGAGAGAGGAAGGGAGGTCTCCCTCACAACAGCCACAAAGGTTTTTCAAAGGTGAGTGCAAGTTAGGGTTTTGTTTTATTTTTCTTTATATTTTGCATGTCCTTGTTTTATATTATATTACAGTATCGTAATCATTTTATATGAATATTTTTCAGCTGTAGAACAAATCATATGAATTGCCATTATTTCTTATGGAGAAATTTGTTTTGATATGCAAATGCTTTAGAGTACAAGCATATTTCCAGAATGAATTATGTGTGTAGACCAAGGTTTTGTTGTATTCTCTTTAATTTTGTTAAAAACTGTTGTATACCCATTGTCTCCAACTTTATACATTGTCCTTCAAAATTGTAAGCCAGCCACCTTGGATCCTATCCAAGGAGAAAGGTGGGGTAAAAAATATTAACTAATTAAATAAAGACACACAAAAAACCAATAGGTGCTTGCACAGCATGAAAGGAAAAACACTTTTCATCTGAATGAAGTTGAAATATAGTAATGTAATATGCACAATTATCTTCCCTGCAGGCTTCATATTATTTCAAGTGTCAAGGACAGGACTTGGTCAATACTTCAGCATACTCATTTGCTTCCATGTAACATTGTAAAGCAGCTCTGCAAGTCCCAAAACCAAGGTCAGGCAATCTACAACTCCCATAATCTCTAGTCACAATGGCCAATGGGCTGGGTTTTATAGGAGTTTTAATACTGAGACTGAGGCTGGACTTCTCCAGAAGAAAGACTTGTTTTTTTCCCTTGTTTCATCATGTAGCCTTGACATTTTTCAATCACAACACAATTATACGCATAAAAATAATAGATACCTTGGAGTGGGAGAAGCATGTTCTTGGTGCAAAGATGATCCGCTGTTAGTAGGAGGTATGTATGATCCATTTATATCAAGTTTACATCGATTGTATATAGTCTAGAGAACAAAACTAAAAACTCAGCATTCACACACACAAAAAAGTGGGGAAGAAATTTTAAGGAGCAAGATCTCTTTAATATCTTATCTACAACAAATTCAAGTACGTCATTTTCTTTACTTATACTATGCCTTTTAAAATGAATAATGCATAGCAATTATACAGTAGCATACTAGCATAGAAGGAACCCACTGAACACCACAGCAGAACCTAGCACTGGATATTAAAAACTGTCTCATAAAATCATAACATCATAGAGTTGGAAGAGACCTCAAGGGCCATCCATTCCAACCCCCTGCCATGCAGGAACCCCCATCACAGTACTTCCGACATTGATAGTAGGAATCTGCAAATCCCCATAAAGATGCACAGCAGGAGTTCATGGAAGCACTGTGTAAGCATGTTCAATCAGACACACTTACAGAAGCCCTTTAGACCTTCATCCTGAATGTGTGAAAGCCTAATTAACAACTAGGCAGAGGGAGCATCCCTTACTACTTGCACCAAAGAGGGTTCAAAATTTGTCATGATGCTCCTCTAGGCGACGAGTGTCATATCAAGAATTATAGGAGAACCACTATTGTTTGTTTGTTTGTACTTATAAACTGCCCGACTTTCCCAAAGGGAACTCTGGGTGGTGAACAACATAATAATAAGGGCTATAAAATATACACAGTATATGATGGATAATGTACAAGGTGGAGAAACCAAGCCAAAAAACAAGAGAATACAGGATGGCGGTGAACCAACAAATAGGGCAGAGAATAAACCAACAATCAAGCACCCTCAGCAGCCTTGAACAGCCAGGTTTTTAATAGTTTCTTAAAGGTCGAGAGGGGCTCCACAGTCCTTATCTCACTTGGGAGATGATTCCAATGTGTTGGGCCAGCCACCACGAAGGTCTTATGGGCCTCCTGAGGGGTCGTGACCCGAAGCAAGAGCCACTGCGATGTTCTGTTGGGCTGGGCTGAAGCTGACCTTTGGGTGACACGCTCCGCCAGATACTCCAGTCCTAAGTCATGAAGGGTTTCGTAAATCAAAACCAGTACCTTGTACCTTATTCGAGAGGCAACGGGAAGCCAATGCAAATGAGCCAGAATAGGGGTGATGCGGTCAAATTTTCCTGCACCAACCAACAAACTGGCCGCCGCACTCCGTATCTGCTGCAGTCACTGAACAAGGGTCAAGGGAAGCTCCATGTAGAGAGCCTTACAATAGTCTATCCTTGAGACAACCAGTGCTTGCACTACCGTCCTTAGGGAGTCCTCATTGAGGTATGGGCAAAGCTGGGCGATAAATTCCATCTATTTTATATTGCATTTTATATAATAATAATAATAATAATAATAATAATAATAATAATAATAATAATAATAATAATAATAATAATAATAATAATAATAATAATTTTATTATGTTTTTATAAATTAACACTATTCCATCTGTGTTAATTTGAGATGGGCACGAACCTCATAAATGGCGGTTCATGGTTCAGTTTTCAGTTCATGCCTGGGGGTGGTGGGGCTACCTGTTCTTGTGGAGCCACTCCACTGCTGCTGCCACAGCAAAAGCAGTCTGGGCTGTGCCTGGGAGCAAGTACTGGATCCCCTCTGTTGATTGCCCTGATGAGCTGGCAGGTGGGCACATGGACAGTAAGCAGCAGCCAGCTTCCCTTCCAGAAGCATGAGTGCCCCTTCTATATAGGCATTTGGCCCTCCTGCTGATTGCTCTGATCAGCTGGGGTGCGGGTACTTGCACAGAAGTAGCAGGCTGGGCTCCTGGAAGGGAAGCCTGTATCTGATGATGACAGTAGCAGTGGAGGCAGCCGCTGTGGCAGCACCAGGTAGGGAAGTGACAGCAACAGTGGAGTGAGTGGACATCCATTTTGCCGAAACAAAATGCGAAGGTGGGGGGGAAAGTTTGGTGCTTCATTTTGTTTTGGAAAACAGGATCCCCAAACTAGATTGCAAACTGAAGTACAAACCAGCCTGATTTGTCAGTTTTTATGGCTCACAGTTTGTGCCCATCTCTAGTACTACAACTTAATCTTGTCGGGAGAAGTGAAGTTTAGAACACATTTTCAAACAAAATCCCTCTAAACTAGTGGAGGAAAGCCTGTGAATTTCACCTCACTTTAGCCACAGAGGATGCTGTTATACTCCTTGTAGGAAGAATAATCACAATGGAGCCTCTATGTGGGGCTACCAATGAAAAGTCTCAGGAAACTTCAGTGGGTCCAAAATGCAGCAGCCAGACTGCTGACTGGAGTGGGGTACAGAGATCACATGACACTCCTATTAAAACAGCTCCACTGGCTGCCAATCAGCTATCAGGCACAATTCAAGGTGCTGACCTTGACCTACAAAGCACTATATGACCTGGGTCCTTGCTACCTCAAAGATCAAATCTCACAGTATGAACCAACTTGGGTGTTAAGGTCATCAGGAGAAGCCCTACTCTCCATCCCGCCACCCTCACAGGTCTGTCTCGTGGGGACACATGAAAGGGCCTTTTCGGCTGCTACGTCCAGACTCTGGAACTCCCTCCCTTCCACTAGAGACCAGGTCTGCCTCATCTCTGGTGTCCTTCTAGAAACAGGCAGAGAGCTTTCTCTTCAGGCAAGCTTTCCCTGAATGACAGACTACCATGTGTATTTTATATGAATCTATGGGTTCTAATAGACTTTGTGTTTATGACTACTTATAACCGTGTTGCTTTAATGTAATGTTGTCTATTAATGCTGTAAGATGTCCCTCAATTCCTTGTTCTCTAATACTTGAACATATCTTAATTGTACTGAACTGTATATTATCCCTCATTACTGTAAGTGTTTTGGGTCCTTTTCCAAAGAGAAAGGCGGGGTAAAAATACTCTAAAATAAAAGAAAAATAAGTTCTTATCTTGCTTTGAACATACAGTATAAGTGAACATTTGACCACTTGCTCACCATTTTATGTGCTTCAGAAATTTCCTGCTGAAATTACATTTTTCTGGGGAAAAAATCTGTATTTTGATGTGATTTTTGCCTTTTCATAAAAGAATCATCACTGCCCCATTATTTATATGCCATTCCTATCTGGAATATTTCATGCATACATCATCAATTATGATAAAAAGGGAAGAGTTTTTTAAAAATGAAATTCCTTACCGTAGTGACATCCAAAGGCAATATAAAGACCATAAGAAAGCAAAGATGCCAAGCTAGTAGCGTTGCTACAATCACAAGTTTGTGCTGTTTTCTGAAATCTCCATATCGATGTAGAATTACTAGTGCCAGGAAAAAGACAACTACTATCTCAATGCCCAAAGCTGCACCACTCATTATTGTCTGTTGACTTCAACCACAATGCAGAGTCCATTTATAAAAGTTCCATATCTACAAATAAAGAATAATTTATTTGCAATATACATATTATAATTCTGTGAACATCTCTAGAGACAAATTTCTTCCCACTAACAGCTAGTACTCTCTCTCTCTCTCCTTTATCGGCACATAACACTATGGCCAAGATCCAGAGAACAACGCTTTTTGTGAATGCTGAAGACTAGAGATGGGCACAAATAGAAAAAATGGAGTTTCGTTTGTCGTTTGTCATTTAGAGGTCCGTTTCGGTTCGTTTCCGTTGTTCGTGAAATTTTTCAAAAAATTCATTTTCGTTTCGTTACCGTTTCGTTACCATTGATTGCAATTTTTAAGGATTTTTTTTTTTTAGCATTTAAAGCCGCTCACTTCATTGCAGTAATGGAAACGAAACGCACAACCAAAATCCCCGCGTTTCTGTTCGTTTAGTTTCATTTTAGGGACAAATTTCGTTTGTCGTTTCATTGCGTAACAAAACGAAAAACAAACAATGAAAACGAAAAATTGTTCGTTCCGTGCCCATCTCTACTGAAGACATCTGGCAAATCTGTTTCTTTAGAGAGAGAGAGAGAGAGAGAACTCCCCGTCACAGAATAAATTGCATCTGAAGTGGAAAGCATGCATAGCATAGCAACACAGAGGCCTGCTATTCAATTACCCATGCCTTTATAACTGACGTTAAGCACACTGAATATCCTAGTCTGTACAATTATAATTCATTTTTGCTTCCTATTACCACCACCATCGCAGCAGCAAAACACAATGGTCTTGAAACTCCAGCTACAACATGTAAAACATGTTCAGGGGCTTAGGACTCTAACCTGTTATCACAAAACACGGTATGAATCTTATTCTATGGCACCACTTTAAGGAGATAAGCAACAAAATTGTATAAAAATTGTTCTCCATCAATTGCTGGGAACTTAAAATGTTGCGTATCTAGCATGGTACTTGTTTTTCCTGGAACAGAGCCCATTTAGTGCAAATTTAATCAATAATAAAGAGAAATGTCATTTCCCCCCAGCAGATCTTTGGCCTATCGAATATATGAGTTCCTGATCTTGCCTTTGCTGTTTTGTGTTTATTTTTAATTTCTCTTTTTAGCTTTTTATGTTTTAATATATTGTGGTTGGGTTTTTTGTTTTCAGTGATGATTCACACGCCATTATGTGCCACACCTCGAGGCAGAAAAGCAGCATAAAAAAAGTTTCACCCCCTCCCCCCCAAAAGCCACAAGTTGCTAGACACAGAGGTAAATTCATCCATGGTATCCCCACCTGTCAAAGTTTATTAATCCATAATATACTGACTGGCTGTTGCTGTTATTGTATATAAAGAGACCACTTATTGTCCAGGGGCAGCACTGAATTAAAAGATACACATCATAGAAAAAACATTTATGCCCAAGTTTTTACATCAAAGCACAAAGGTGATAGGAAAAGCCCAACCCTCTCAATTTTCTTCCACCAACAGTGCCCTTTAGTAATAATTTTAAATGAAATATTTTAAGATTAACTGCTTTCCTCCTTTTCTCATAATATTTTTACTGTCTCAATTATTTAGTGTCTTAATGAAATCAGTACATTGCTTTAGGATCTATATGGCTAAAGGTCTGGTTTAGAAAGTTCACAATAAATAAAGATCTGTTAAACAAGCACTACCTATGTGTAAAATCACTCACAGGAATACTGTGAAAAACAAGCAGAATACAGACATCCATATGGGAACATGTTTTCAAATTTCACTCAACTCTATAAACAACCATCAGATCAAAATATTAAAAAGGAACATTTGCCAATTTCTCCCTTTTCTCTTTTGTTAACTCAAAACGCAATGCTGCTTAGTTCTTTCCAGAGTAAAAAAGTATACATATTTGAAATACATTTTTAAAAATAAATTTCATATCGATTCTCTCCCCGATTCGAACTGACCTCTCAGAAAATGCTCGAAGTTATCCCTTTTCAAAAGCAGAAATGCCACCGCCGCACATGTATTATTAGTTATTACTCCTTCTAATACATGTCATGCCACAATGATGATACAACTCTGCCCTAACATGCGCCTTTAAATAAATGACAGGAGATCTTTTCTACGGCATGAACCATTAAAAAAAAGAAATTAAAGCAAACAAAAAAACCCTCGACCCCACCTCGATCTCTCTAGAATCTCTAAAAGCCGACCCAGCCCAGGACCATTTCCGCCTCGCAACGTCAAAGCAAACCCCCAGCCGGCGTGACGGAATCCCTCCTGCAGTGTGGCACCAAAAAGATGCTACCACTTCCGGGATTGGAGGCGGGAGGATGTCATTTTTTTAAAGGGGTCCATCATCCTTCTAATCATCCCCGCCACCGCGTTGAAAAATAAATCAGCTAAGGCCTAGGCCTCTCAACGAGGCATCTTTTGTTGCATTGTGTATCTGATGTTTGGTGGGGTTTTTTTTTTATCGTTGTTGTTAACCGCCCGGAGTTCCCTTGGGAAGGCGGGCGGTGTAATATATATATATATATATATATATATATATATATAAACAAATCAATGAACAAACAGGAAGCGGAGAAATCCGGAGGAGAAAACAGGGCCCACCGCACCTTGCTAGGCTAGGTTTCTACGTGCAAGGACTGGCTTCCCATCTATGGGAGAGAGAAACCAAGCAAGCGACAGGAATATAACACCCCCTTGTCCCGTCCCCCAATTTGGTAACTCGACCCTTCAGCGGTGCAGGGGGTTCTCGACTGGCTCCTTCCTTCCAGTCCTGGAGGGATCCGGACTTACCCCCCCCACACACACACCTCCCAGGACCCCCGCTTGCCCCCTCCGTGAGACCCTTCCGGGCGGCTTCCCAGCGAACGAACCTTGGGCATCTCCCGCTTTTCGCCCCGTCGCCGGACGCCGCGATCCCGAGCCACGGCTCGCCTTCGGAAGGATGAGCGGAGGAAACGAAGAAATAAACACACATACACACGTAGACACGCAACCCGTCTTCATGCTCCGGGACTACAACACCCAGTGAACCTCTTGCGAGAGTAAAAGCCCCGCCTTGCGCGGGTTCCCGGGAATAACCCAACGGCTAAGAGGACTACAATACCCAGGAGGTCTTGAGAAGGCTTTGCCCCGCACGTATAGTGGATTTAAGGCCGGGGATTGCATAACACACCGGGGAAATATATTAGGCGCAATCCGCAGGGGAGGAGGGGAAAGGATTTAAAAGGGGGGAGGGAAAGGAACAAAATCGCGGTGGCACCTTAAATGATAACTATTTGAACGTGATTTTTGGAGGATCAAGTCCACTTCTTCAGACACATCAAATACGGAATTCACAAGAAATTCAAAACGTCCATTGGGCTTTCAGAGTCGGCGGTGTAGGGTTACCTCTCAGGTGCAGCAGTTTGTGAACGGCGTCCTTTTATTCCTTGTGTCCTGAAGAAGTGGACTTGAAAATTCATATTAAAATATAATAGGCTTGATGCCACGTGGTTTTTATGTGCTGGTTGATTTTTATTAGTTGGTTAGTTTGGTTATTCCTGTTTTCTTTCTCCTTCGGATTTTGCCTGATATGCTTGCACAGACTAAAGCAGCGACCTTTTCTAAAACTGGCTTGTTTGAAGGACTGGGGCAATAAAAATACCACCCTTTACTTCAGATGCAGCCTCAGAACATCTAACCTCCAGGCCTCAAGTAAGAAACTACATGGCATGTTTTCCATCTTGCCAAGGACTTTACATCTAAGAAATGACTCCTGACAACCACATCTTTTGCCATGATTTAATCTGTTGGTACAGCTCTGAAGAAGAGGGATTTTGCCCTCGAAATATTAGCAACTTTTTGTTATTTTTCTAGTAGCCTCACCTGTTCTACTTTTCTAAAACTGCAACTGTAAATGGGAAAAAGTAACCGTGTGACCCAACGGTGGAAGCAATATCCTGGGTAAAGTGACAGATTTACTGAATCATTCTAAAAAGTTACCAACAAAGCTCATTTTCTGGTTCTTTCAAATTCTTCCTCGGACAAAGATGCAAGAATGGGACTACAGTGCACAGAAAACACTGAAAGCGATTCTCCATTTATCGTTGATTTCAACAGCGGATGATCTGTGGAGACCAGTACAGTATTGTCTCAAGGGAATGACAGAAGCATCTCTCCAAGGTTGCAGGCAGGAAATACGAAGGCCTTATTTACTGTCATTTCTTTTTTGCTGTTTTCGGTATTTGCTGTCATGTGGATTTGATCCACTAAGCCTACAATCCTATGCAAACCTCCCTAGGAATAAATCCTTATGAAGTCACTTAAGCTTCTCAATAGATAGGCATAGAACTATGTTTTGTTTTCAAACCTGTTGTTGAAATATAGCTGCAGACCCAAGAACTGAAATTCTCAAAAAAATTGCCGATCTATGTTGTGGTTGTTTTCGTTGTGATGTGCCCACAAGCTGCCTTTGAGTTGTGGCGACCTTATGAACGATTGCTCCGTATTTGATGTGTCTGAAGCCAGTCCTGTCGTCCACAGCCCTCTTGTACAATCAAGCCTGTGGCTTCCTGTAGGACTCAGTCCATCCCGCATTTGGTCTTCCTCTTCTCCTGCTGCCTTCCACCTTTCCCAGCATGATGGTCTTTTCCAGAATCCTGCCTTCTCATGATGTGCTCGAAGTAGGGCAGCCTCAGCTTGAGCCTATCAGCCGAGCATGTATGCCTGTTTGGGGTTTATGAGAAGGGAAGAATAGGGAGATCAATATTCTACCAATAATGTTTATTACTAATGCATCTTCAGTAACATTGCTAATGTGTTGCATCATTACAGTCGTGACCGACTTTTCGTGACCCCATGTCCATGGAGTTTTCTTGGCAGGGAATACTGGAGTGGCTTGCCAGTTCCTACTCTAGGCACCTACAGCACCTGGTATTCCCTGGTGGTCTCCCATCCAAGTACTAACCAGGGCCGACCCTGCTTAGCTTTCGAAATCAGGCGAGATCGGATGTGCTTAGGGCATCTAGGCAGCTCAAACCCTTTATTTTGCCAAGTGCTGTACTACAATTCCCAACAGTCATTGCGAGAGCTGGGAGATCGTTAGCCCGGGTGGCGGAGCGCGCGAGCTTATGCTCTCGGGTTTCCGGAGGGGTTGCAGGTTTTTGTTGGAGTTGTTGTTCCAGCAAGGCAAGAGGCGAGGTTTGGGATCTGCAAAAGCGCTGAAATCGGGGATCCCCGATGCTCAATGCATAGCCCCCCTGGAGCAACATGCACAGGTAAAGCAGGATGGGTGCACACCCGCAACTTGGTGCAACGGCGGGGAAATAATTGTAAGGGTCAAGCGGATCCCGCCTAAAGCACACCGTGAGTTGCGCGCGTATTTATTTGTCTCTTCCTCCTTCCATCCTCTTTAAGGCTGCAGTGCCCTAATCGGCAGTCGTCCCGTGGGAAGGTGTAAGGTTATATACATAGTTCTGGTGCAAATAGTTTGCAAATACATTTCTTTTTTAGGCTATTATCATGCATCAATATCCTGATTTAAAGGCTAATCCGTGTCGGCAGTAAATACGCCAAAGGGGATAGGTAGAATTACTGAATTGTGCTTAGAGCTCCAATAGTTTATAAACGTTCATATTCATCACGTCGTGGACTTTTTAAAAGTCAGAGCTTGGAAAATTTACTTTTTTGTTGGATGACATCTTGCAGAATTCTTTAGCCAGGCATTGTTTTCCAAAAACAATCTTTCTAAGGTTTGTCAGAAATGAAACAAACCCATAATTACACATAAGGGCTGCTTTTTGTTGAAAAAAACCCACCGTTTCAGCACAATTGGAAATGTGAACATGGCAGCTAGTAGTTAGACACTGAAATCATAAGATTACGGAATGTTTTATGTATTTGTGCAAAATGATTCAGAAGAAGTGCACCCCATTGTCCAGTGATGCAACATGTTTTTTAGATATAATGATTTGTGTTAAGTCAACTCTGATTTAGGGAGATTTTCCAGGTACAGTAAAAGCAAAAGCAAAAGTGTTCTGCTTATATACTGGCCCATACCACTTCAAGTAGTCTCTGGGCTGTTTACAGTTTTAATTACAGCATGCAGGCTACACACTGTAGAGAAGGGGTGCCCAAACTTTTTGTAAGGAGGGCCAGATTTGGTGGCTGAGAATGCGTCAGGGACCGGTTGCTCCCCGACCCTGCCACCCCACTGCAAGTGTCAGTGTTAGCGGACATGGGGCGAAGGAGGGGGAGGGAGGGGTGGGCCAGCCAGCCGCGGGCCACTCAGAATGGCCTGAAGGGCCGGATTTGCCCCCCCCCCCGGCCGGACTTTGGGCAGGTCTGCTGTAGAGGGTACTCAGAAGTGGTGTGCCATTCTCTTCTTCTGAGATGCATCCAGGAACTATGAAGCTAGTCCAAGGCCAGGCAACCTGGTTCTTCTGTCAAGGGGCATAGTGGAGGACTGAACTCCCAACCCTAGGCTTCCAAGAGCATCAGGAGAGCCCTGTTGGATCAAGCTAAGGGCCCATCTAGTCCAGGTTCCAGTATCTCACAGTGGCCCCACTAGATGCCTCTGGGAGCACATGAGAAAACTACTGTAGATCCCTATTTCCTGATTCCACTCCCCTGCTGCGTAGCCAGATACCTAAATCACTGGGCTGTTGAGCCTGCTCTCCTTAGATATACCAATGTATTTATATACTCTGGACCAGTGATGGCGAACCTATGGCACGGGTGCCAAAGGTGGCACTCGGAGCCCTTTCTGTGGGCACCTGACATCGCCCCTTCATAGCCATCTGTATACAGGTTAAATTACTGTATTGGCACTTTGCAAAAATAAAATAAAATAGTGGGTTCTGAATTGCAGTTTGGGCACTTGGTCTCTAAAAGGTTCGCCATCACTGCTCTGGACTCTTGTACTCTAAAGATGAGAGGGTGGTAGCCATGCATGGACACTGTTGTGCATGTGTAGCAGAAACAGGAGTCTTCATCCGAGCTTACTGAATTTAATTTTTGGGAGCAGGAAGGTGTCAGTAGAACCATTGTAGCTGTTGAAATGCCAGCTGAATGCCATTCTTGGGCCATATTCACTACAGTACTTTGTTCTGGGTGAGCAAATTGTTTGGAGCCTGATGAAATGCTTCATCAAATTAAAACACATACGTAGCATGTCTGTTTCCTCCATCTCCTCCCAGCCATCTCTAATTGGCTGCTGCTTACTCAGATTCCTTCAGTGCTGGAGTATTTCTCCAGAAGGCTGGTGGAACCACCCATACTGCAACTTCCTTGTAGGACCTGATTCAAGGCACAACATTAGGCAATGCAAGAAGGAAGCTATAGTTGCAAACAGGCCTTGGTTCTAGACAGGTTCCAGGAGGTTTCTTTGGGTAGATACAGATGTCATGATGAGTCATCATACTTGCCTTTGTACTCAAGCTTGTGACTGGAAGATCTGACTCCCATGGTTGGGTATTGTGACAACTGGCCTTCAGGAATGTGCACAGAAGATCATATCTCACTTTTAAGTGTCATTTTAGATGCCCTTCTACAGAATGAATTTGTGAGTACAGTATCCTTACATTGATCTTCCTGTTGTCATATTTATGGAAGAGCAACCATTGAAAACTGTCTTTTCAGGAAACATCTCCAGGAAATTCCAGATTCGAGCAGCAATATCAACACAAGTTTCACGTGGGGATGGCACCCCAGCAAGACTTCTGAACTGCTCTCGGGCATGGGGGTGTCTGTCCTCAAAGACAAGTTAGGCAACGAGAATACTCCCCAAGAGCTGCTGGTATCTGTTGGCCCACCTGTCAAGCGACAAAAAGTGAAGGACACGGAATTTGCACTAGCTCGCCGACCTAGGCTGCTCCGAGAGGCAGCAACAGGTAAAGAAACAGAATTTGCAAACATAAATTGGATCAGCTAATTGTTAATGGCAACAATTAAAATAACAGGGATTTCTTTTTAATTCTTATAAGCAATGTTTATATTAATTGTGGGTAGAGCTGTTTCAGCTAGACCAGGGGTGCCCAAACTTTTTGTAAGGAGGGCCAGATTTGGTGGCTGAGAATGTGTCAGGGGCCGGTTGCTCCCCAACCCTGCCACCCCACTGCAAGCCCCACCCACTTTCTTTTAAAAAAAACATGGGGTGAAGGAGGGGGAGGGAGGGGTGGGCCAGCCAGCCGCGGGCCACTCAGAATGGCCTGGTGGGCCGGATTCTTCCTCCTCCTCCTCCCCCCCCCAGGCCAGACTTTGAGCAGGACTGAGCTAGACAGTTCCTTTTTTTTAATCCAAAGAACTGTTATTTATTTATTTATTTATTTATTTATTTATTTATTTAATTTATTGAATTTATACCCCACCCATCTTCCCAGGGGAACTCTGGGCGGCTTACAAGGCTGAACAAGTCAGCTAATAATACAATCACACAGACAACAATATTAAAACAATGAGCATCATAAAAACAATAAGAACTGGCAGTATATATTTATTTCTTCAATCTGTTTTGGTTCTGTAGAACTTTTTGTGTTCCTTTCTAACTGGGAGGACCTTCTTCAAAGGCCCCACAGTTTCTTGGAGAAACAAAGAGGACACAGAAGTCATCATGAGTTGACAACAACACTATTTATTTATTTATTATTAAATATTATAAAACTACAATGCTCAAAAACAGATAAAACAACAAAGTATCATAAAGGACATGAGATTAATCAAAGCATATTCCAATATCACAAAATTTCTATACTGTGCCAATTTCCCCAAAGGGAACTCTGGGCAGTTTACATAGAAGTCGTGCAGCACATATGCAGTTATGCAGTTAAAATCAACACAAAAATAATAATCAACCAATATTGTAATTTTAAAAAACCCTGGCAAGAGGCACAAAACAAATAATATCAACACAACATCAAATCACAGGAGAGAACAAGACAAATATTAGTGATTGCCGAATATGTCTTTAATTTTTTTTTAATTTTTTTATTTTAATAATAAACATACAATAAACAATAATAGACAATAATAGACAATAATATCATCAAACACTACAAAGTGCCCCCCACCCCCCGGGACCATCCAGTATTCTTGAATCTTTTCTTCCTTCCTCGTCTTCTTTTTTTTCTAGTCAGCTTCTTAAGGTCCTTTTCTCCAGAACTGTGATGAATTATAAGTCGGTTGTATCCCTTTCCCTTTTAGTAGTACATACTCTATAAATTTCCCCCAAATATCATAAAAATATCCTTTTCCATTTCCCCTCGCAAAACTTTTATATCACAAGATAATTTGTCATTTAAAGCTATATCCCACACTTCCTTATTGCTGACTGGTATAACGAATATGTCTTTAAAAGCCATGTTTTTACTGCTTTTTAAAACGCTATTAAGGCTGGAGCTTCGCTAGGCAATTTGTTCTATATAGCTGATATGGCTACTGAGAAGGCCTGATTGCAAGTGGCAACCTTACGGGCCTCCCTAAGGGTGGCCACCCAGAGTGAGAGTGTCAATGAAGCTCTGGTGGGCTGGGCCAGCACTGACCTTTGGGAGATGCTCTCTGCCAGATATTCAGGTCCCATGCCATGGAGGGTTTTGTGAACTAAAAACAACACCTTGAACCTTTATTTGGGAGGCAACGGGCAGCCAGGGCAGGTGGGCCAGAATTGGGGTGATACAGTCTAATCTGCCCACATCAACCACCAATCTGGCCACCGCATTCTGCACCCATTGCAATCACTGAACAAGGGTTAAGGGAAGCCCCATGTAAAGAGTGTTACAATAATCTATCCTCGACATGACCAGCGCCTCCACAACAGTTGTCAGGGAGTCCCCATCAAGGTATGGGCAAATCTGGGCAATAAGCCTAACTTAACTAGGAACTTCTTTCTGTTTCATGGTCCAGCATGGAATGTTGTTCTTTCCATGGACTATTTGTTTGTTCAGAAAAATAATAAACCAAGATATCCCAAGGATGTACAGTATTTCACGGCAGTGTATTAAGAAGTCACATATTTCTAGAAAAATGCAAAGACCAGAGGTGCACAGACTTGGACTAGGAAAAAATTTCCATAGTCTTTCTGGACTAAGTTTTCCCCCCTAAAATATGCCTCTTAATCCAATTCACATCTAAGAATCTGAGCCCTGATGGGCAGTGGTAAGAACACCCTATTAACTGGATCTCTGGATAACACAAGTAGGGAAGAAACACTTTTGTATCATGTTTAGAAATCTGGCTTGCAGATCAGTGGAACTAACTTTGTGTTGAAGTGACTTGTTGGTAACCTGGGAATAGGTACAATCAAAATCTTGGCTAAACCAGCGATAGTAGAATGGCTGTGTATCTTTAAGAAAGAAGAGGCTAATCTACTGCCTTTGAGATGTTTTAGAATTCCACAACAAACAAGCTTTCAAGTGCACATAAGTTGGATTAGGATTCATGCATGTGTGCCATATTCACAGTGAGGCAGCATATAGCAGCGCACGGCAGGAGATCATAATAAAATGCAGCTTTCTAGCAGGCAAATGTTGTAACCTGTTAAAAATAACTGTAGCCTGTTAGGAAGCTCCATTTCTTCTCTGTTTTAATTAAAAAGCAGCCAAGTTAATGCAAACAACCTGCTGTCTTTAAAAATACACAGAGAAGACTGAAAACTCCAACAGTTTACTTTTCTGTCTAGTTTAAAGGTTTGCCAATTGTTCCTTTCTCCACCCCCTAGGTATTTCTTGGGATACTTTGCCTGATGAACTGTTGTTGGGAATCTTCTCATACCTGTCATTGACTGACCTGCTAAAAGTTGCTCAGGTTTGCCGGAGGTGGCGCCGACTTTCGTAAGTGGCAACTGATTCCAAAGCATTGATTTATAAACACTCCTAGGACAGTTCTGGTCTGCCCAACACTACATGGCCTTGTTTTTCTCCTAACCCTCTGGCTCTGCAGCTAGTATTCCATGTCACGGAGCTTTCCTTGAGTGCAGGAGTAGAGATGGGCCCAAGGCTCTTTAGTCGAGAACTCAGCTACTGCATTTGTAAGGTCAGCTGAAGCATTAAGACCAGCCTTAAGGAGAGGCCGACATTAAATATTAACAGCAATCCATTCTGGGGTTATGGTCTTGTTAATTGCAAAAGCTGTGGAGATAATGCATTTTTTTGTAGGAGTGCTGTGCTACCAGAATTCAATTGCAGTCCTAAATATATATGTTTACTAGTCAGTAAGCTACCTAGATGCCCTGAGCACATCTGAGCTCGCCTGATCATGGAAGCTAAGCAGGATCAGGCCTGGCTAGTACTTGGATGGGCGACCACAAGGGAATACCAGGTGCCTAGAGTAGGAACTGGCAAGGTACCGGTGTAAAAAGCAGCAAGGTAAAACAGTGTTCCATGCACAGAAATGCCTTCAGCCATGCTGGCCTTGTGGCCACGGATTTGCACAACACTGGCTCTTTGTCTTAAAAACGGAGATGAGCACTGCCCCTAGAGTCAGACACGAATAGCACACATGTGCGGTGGGGGGGACCTTTACCTTTACCTAAGCACCTTTGGACATGTTGATCATCTGTCAACAGGCGCAAGCCTGCAGGATCAATAGCCTGATCATGTTAACCTTGTAACTCCTTAATTTTTTTAAAAAAGTTTACTTGCTAACCAATAAACTGATTTCTTTCTCTTTTTTAGGCTGGACGAGTCCCTTTGGCAGACTCTTGATCTTGCTGGTAAAAACTTGCTGCCAGGGGTGATTGGTCAATTGCTGCCGTTGGGTATAACAGCCTTCCGTTGTCCCAGGTCCTGCATCGGGGATCCATTGTTTAAAACGAGCAGGTAATAGTGTATCTGACACAAAGGGGGGTTTCCCCACCTTCTCTTTCCTTTATTAAATGGTACCCCTGCATTTGGGCCCTTGCTTACCTTCTGCAGAGTCGCTGTGTTTCTTTGAAGACAAATGACTTTGAATATAACCTGATATGTGGGAAATTCCTAGTTTTATTTGTATGAAACAGTTCTACAGAGAGGTTTGTGTCCAGTGAAAGTCAACTGCTAAACAGAGTTAACATGCACAGGATTGCTCCATAAATCGCATGAAGAGGCCACAGAACAAGAATTTAAAACTTATATAGCTATAAATGATTTATTTGATAGCGATAAAACAGGAAGTACTGTATAGGTTTCAGATGAAAATAAAATACACGTATTTCACTCACATTTCTATAACTATGTCTACTAGAATCCCTTCACCAATTTATCTAATAATCAAAAACAATTAGTAGCTAGTTTGAATGTTTCAACAAAGTAAATTAGCAATATTTGCCACCCCCAATCATGGCTTCAAAACTTCTGCAACTTGTACATCACAATGTACATGCCTGTATTCTTTGTGGTATGTTCTGTTGTGACCCTGTAGAACAGGCATGTCCAAAGTCAGGCCCGGGGGCCAAATGCGGCCCGTTTTCAAATTTTAAGTGGCCCGCAGCCTCTTCTCTCTGCCCGCTCAGCCTGTCATACATCCCCACCAGCTGGCCTCTCCCCATACCAGATAGAGACATCAGCTTGCAGTTTTATGGTTTGTCTGCCCTCCCTGCCTCTGTCCATCCCCCCAGCCACCTGTCCAGCCTACCCACCCCCGGCTCTGTCGCTGCAGCGTCCTTCCCGCCTCCTTACCTGTCATAGAGGTTTGCCCAAAGTCTGGCCTTGGGGCCAAGTGCAGCTGAATGATTGGCCCACACGCATTTTCACCTCTCCAAATCTGGCCCTTCTTGCATAAAGTTTGGACAGCCCTGCTGTAGGATCTTGCCCACTGACTCGGTTGAAACATTCAGAATGTTGATCTTTGCAAGACTCTTAGTAGTATCAATGAAAGGATTCTAGGAGATGTTATCAGAAATAGCTCTGCTCTACTCCATGTCTAGATTTATAGATGGGCGCAAGCCATCTGTTTGGCACAGTTTGTTTACTGGCCACACCGGTGTTCTGTGGTTTGCCGTCCCACGCCCTCTGGTGGATGCCTACTCAAAGGGCTTCCCTGCCTCCCTTCCACCGCTCCCTATAGAGCTTGGTAAACGAACCAGGTTTATGCCCATCTCTTGTCTATTTGTGCTGCCTAGATGCCCTAAGCACATCCGATCTCGCCTGATTTCGGAAGCTAAGCAGGGTTGGCCCTGGTTAGTACTTGGATGGGAGACCACCAGGGAATACCAGGTGCTGTAGGCGCCTGGAGTAGGAACTGGCAAGCCACTCCAGTAATTCCTGCCAAGAAAACTCCATGGACATGGGATCACAAAGAGTCGGTCACGACTGTAATGACGCAACACACTTGTCTATTTATTTATTTGACTTTTATACCGCCCCTCTAGACCTAGGGTTACTGTGGGCGGTTTACAACATGTGATAACATAACACTTAAACAAAGGAATACATTTGCCATTCTATACAACCAGGTCTTCAATAGTTTTTTAAAAGTTGGAAGCGAGGGTGCCAGCCGAATTTGAGGGGGTAGGTAGATGTTCTAAATTATACCTTAATGAATGGAGCAGCTTAGTAAATCTCACAGATGGTATCTTTGGACCTGGGAAGAATT
This sequence comes from Phrynocephalus versicolor, assembly GCA_023846285.1. Lineage (NCBI taxonomy): Eukaryota > Metazoa > Chordata > Lepidosauria > Squamata > Agamidae > Phrynocephalus > Phrynocephalus versicolor. Next base: position 11,727,793 of record JAHTLZ010000195.1, read on the forward strand.
CCAAAGTAAGATTGGTTTATTGGAGACAGCATGGGTTGCTGTTGTTTTAATTGCTCATATTTCCTCATCCCTTCCCTATTTTTTAGACCTCTCCGAGTGCAACATATGGATTTGTCCAATAGTACAATAGAAGTTGCAGATCTCCAAAGTATTCTCAGCAGATGCCAAAGGCTACAGAACCTCAGCTTGGAAGCACTGATACTTTCCGATGACATAATTAAGTGAGACACTGAATTGTTTTTTTTATAAAGTTATGCCATGTTTAAATTCGGGACTTTTGAGTTGGATGCATTTCAAGGATGCAACAGTTAACAGACCCCTTTCCGATGACATAATTAAGTGAGACACTGAATTGTTTTTTTTATAAAGTTATGCCATGTTTAAATTCAGGACTTTTGAGTTGGATGCATTTCAAGGATGCAACAGTTAACAGACCCCTTGACAGGAGCGGGCAGACTTTTACAAAACATGTTCTGGCCAGCAGTTCTAATTCATTGCGTTGTGGTAATCTCCCATTTAAATTACTGTGACATGCTTAATGACTAGATCTTTGGGCTGTCACTCATGACTAGAATCACCATAAGCTGATGTTCCTTGACAGCAACATGTTTCCTATGGGGTGTTTGTAAATATGTTTGTGAGAGTGTCTTTGTTCCAAAAGAGGGCTTTTTTTTTCTCCTTCCCCCCTTGCCTAATTTTTGCCGCCATCTTGCCCTCCGCTGCCCTTGCTAGGAGGTTTTGTTGTTTTTATGCTTTTATCGTTGTTAGCCACCCAGAGTTCCATCCAGGGAAGATGGTGCGGGATATAAGTTCTTAAATAAATAAAATAAATAAATAAAATTCCTTAAGGTGACAAGCAAACGGGACTGTTCTTTTCTTAATATTGTTCATACCATTCTTCAGGCTGGAATGCTTAGCATCACTTTCACTTGGGTTGGCATGGAAACTGGTAGCTTATTATGGACTTAATATCAGGCACTCTTCTCTCCTTTTCAGGAGTATAGCACAGAACTCCAGCTTGGTGCGACTAAACCTCTCGGGGTGCTCTGGCTTCTCTGCAGAAACCTTAGAAGTGTTGTTGAACAGCTGTCCCAGGTAATGCAAGTGCAGTCTGTTATTGGAGAAAACGATGTAACATTTTAACCCTGGCACATCCTCTTGCTAAATTTTTTTGCTCTGAACCACAATGCAAGGATCTCAAGAGAGATACGAGGGAAATGATGTACTTCTGTTTTCATTTTCATTCCAGGGTCTTTGCTGAGGCATCAACTGCATTTTAATTTTTTTAAAGTGGGTATAATGAGTTCTTTCTCATACTAAAACATAGTTACTTCATGTAATAAAGATATATAAATAAAATGATTCTATATTACGTTGGAGAGGATGCCAGGAAACGAGCTTGTTTTCATATATGTGCTGGGACTGTTGACAGCATGATGAAATGTTGATGAATAGTTTTATTGAAATGAACGACAGAACCAACCAAAGTGTAAAACTATCCCTTAAAGTAGCTCTTTTATTAATAATTGATAAGGAGGAATACAATTTGATAATTTGATAAAGGTGTTCTGCTTCTGCTTAGATAAGTAATCTGCAGTTTAATAACAGCAATCAGATTAATAACTTAGTCCTGGATAATAAAACATGTCTTTCAATTAAATGAATGGGTATATAGAAGTATGGAGCATAGCTACTGATTATAAATCAACATGCAATATCAAAGTTAAAGGATTGTTAAAGAGGCATACTTCTGCAGAAATTTGGGGAGATTTTATTGATCATGTATTAATAAATGGAAAGAGATGCAGACCATTGTAAGAAATACTACAGTTTGAGTGGGAATGGAATCCTTGAAGGAAAGAGAATTGGTTTTGCTGCTGGTGGTCCTAGGTTTTTTTTTTGGGGGGGTGCACACTTTGTAATGTTGAAGTTTTGTGCATTTAAATTTTTTAAAGAAGCGCCTCTGATGTGTTCTTTCTCAGATTAGAACATAGACACTTAATTGAATGAAAAAAGAAAACAGCAGTCATGCATTTGTTGTGTTGTCAGGAATTGGGGGTAACTTTGACCCTTTTGTACTGACAGGTGCATTTCTACATGCACATGTTAGCAATACTTTACCTATTCTTTATAAGCTTCTGGAGGGTGGGGTATTGAGTTTTGATGAAGACCTCTTGCTTCCTTTAGTTTAGTGGGAAAGAGTATTTCTGAGCTAAATGCAAATTAATACAAACCCCATGTCCTACTTCTTCATATGCCAAGTGTGATTTCAAGTTTTCGTATTTGGAATTGCTGGCATAATCCTGATTGCAGTTTTACATAACAATATAAAGAGCCCTGTTGATTTAAACTGACTCTCCATCCGCTCCTGCATTGTTTTTCATATTAGCCAGCCAGAGGTTTTAGGGGAAATGTTAATGATATTCTAATCCGTTCCTGCTGTTGCCTGTGGTAGACAGCTGTCTGGAATACAGTATTGGTGTTCAGAGGCTATTGGGATAGTAGCTTTTATCTTCATGGATTTATCTAATTCCTTTCTGTGTTATCCATACTAGTGGCAGTAGTTGAAGTAAATTCCAGTAAGTGGGTGACTTTCCTTTAGCAGTCTTGATCATCTACCTCCTTTTTTGTTTTAAATATTTGCTAAATTTATAACGGTATGTCTTCTAATCGGTTAAGGATATCAGCTTCCCTTTTGTTTTCAGGGTTGGGAACCTCTGGTCCTCCAGATGTTTTTGACTGCATACTCTCTCAGCCCATACTGTTGGCTATGCTGGCGTGGGCCTCTGGGTACATAACAGCAGATGGACCAAGGACAGAAAGATTTCAAATACCTCCTAAATAAATGCACATTCTAAATTAAAAAAAAATTCTCAATTGCATACAGGTTGCAAGAGTTGAACTTGGCCTGGTGTGACTTCACAGCTGATCACATAAAAGCAGCCGTCCATCATATTCCTTCAGAGATAACCCAGCTAAACCTCAGCGGATACAGGCAAAACCTGCAGATGTCAGGTAAAAAGTTTGCTTTGGTTTCAAATACCCAGTTCATGTAGCCCACCATTCACCCTATGGAAATAATTCCAAAAGCTGTGCCATTTCATTTGGGATTTAGGGGTGCTTTTACTTCTGGAACTTTATTTTCTGTTCTTATTTTGGACACTGCTTTGGCAATGTTTTGGACCACAACTCCCAGAATGCCAGGCCTGTATTGCCAAAGACAAAAGACTGGGGGAGTTGTGGTTAAAAACATTTGGAGTGCCAAAGGTTCACCACCACCAGAAGTGATCAGTTTATTCTGTGGGCACTGCCGATAAGGAATGTGCACACACGTTCTTGCCTACGGTGGGTTCTCCACTTTGGAAGGTTTCTTCCATTTCTGCAGAGGGGTGTGTGTGTGCATACCTCGGTCCCCTCTAGAAAATCAGAAGGCACGCCACTGAGAAATATGCTACTAGATTCATAGGACTAAAGAATGCTCCATAACACTAAGCAAGAGATCCCCAATTCATCTAGGTCAGTAAGTCCACATGGACAGGCATGAACTCTCCAGAGTTTGAGAGGAAATTTCCAGTCCTAAGCAGAAATTTCTGTGGATTGAATTTGGCTCATGCACATGTACAGCATCAGTGCTACAGCTGGGCTATGGTGTGAATTGCTTCTAGCAGCTTCTACTACAGGGCTGTCCAATTTTGAACAGCCCACGGGCTCCCCCTCGCCAGCTGCATGTCCTGGCGGACTCCCCATCGAGTGTGGGTGGGTGTGAGCACCAATGCACTCCCCACCGCCTCTCTGCGCCCCCACCCCCCAAGGTCCACGGCGCTGGTGGCAGTGGTACCCTGCCTGCCCGTTCAGGTTCTCTGTGCAGTACGTGTGCAGACCCGCCGCCGCTCTGTGGCCCTCACCCCCCCCAAAGTACACGCTGTTGGTGGTGGCAGCAACAGCGGAACCCCACCCGCCCACCAGGTGTCCCATGCTGCAGTCCCCACTGCCGTTCTGTGCCACCCACCCACCCCCAGGCGCTGGCAGCCGCCGCAGCAGCAACAAAACCCCGGCTGCCTTCCCACCAAGGTCCCCTGTGCTGAGTGTGCGCACTCCAAGCCACTGCTCCCCCCCACCCCCTGGTGGCGGCAGCAGAGCCCTGGCTGGCCGGCCTCCTGACCACCAAGGTCCCCAGCAGTGGCAGCGGAGCCTCAGCCGCTCAGCCACCCACCAAGTCCCCCGTGCAAAAAAAATCCCCCCTGAAAATGGAGGCTGGCGGGTGACCTGCGAGGGCCCTGTGGGCGACCAGTCAATGGGTTGTGCAGGCCTGTTCTACTAGAATGCATTGAATCAGATGGTCCATTTTCTACTTGTGTGCATGGTGTATTAAATCTCTTCCACAGAGAGGAAACAGCAACACACATATATATATAGAGGCCTGAAAAATCACTTCCTTTGTAATATGATCAGTCTTTGTTTGGGGCTTTATTTTTTGAGGGACTATGCAAATACGCATCAGTAAGTTCTTAGGCCTCAAAAAGACATTAAGTATCAAGCTATCCATTCGGAATTCATTTTAATGATACTCTTGGAGCGTGTGAAGATTTGGCTCTGCTTTTCCTGTAAACACTTGAAACTGAAGCCAACTTTGAAGAAGAAAATTGATTTTTTTTCTACACCAAATGATTGTATTTGACTTTTCATTTCAGATATTAAAGCATTACTGGAGAGATGTAATAGTCTAATCCAATTAGATTTAAGGTAAGAGTTTAAAAACATTATCAAGCACCTCTTAGCTGGTATCTTTTTGAAATACTCTGTCGTCTAAAATTATGCATCTAGTGTAACTTGCTTCATTCTGCCTTTTAGTATTTTGTTGTTGAGAGGGAACCGAGTTGATTCCCGTTTTAAGTGCACATCAGCAAAAAACACATTTATAAAACGCACACATGTCTTGCCAGTGGGAGAAATATATGTAGCTTGCTTAGTTATGCCATATGGCATAACTATCAGTGGCTTTTTGGGAATTAACAACCTGCGCTTAGGTTTCAGGTGTAGCTACAAATACAAGGACTTGTTAATTGCCAGTGTGAAGCCACTGCAAGTTGAAACATTGGCTTTCTGGAGTCATAACAAAGCAACCAGATTTGAGCTAGTAAGACTTCATAAAAATGGGTAAAGCGTGTAACAAAACGAACATGCATTTCTGTATGGGGGAGGGGGAATCTCACGTACTCCGATCTCTATTCTTGGCAGCTCACTTTGTACAACAGCAGGTCAGGGGAACATTTGGCCCTCTGTATGTTTTTTAACATGGGGCACCTTTTCCTTCCAAGCTACTTTTAGGAGGAGAGTGATTACCTCATGACTTCCACGTAGCCCCTTTCCTTTTTTCAAACTGGGAGACCCAGTTTCTCCCGAGCCAAGTTTGCTGATAGATATGCTTGGATAACAAAATTAATTTGAATGCAAAAATTCAGAACTAGATTTTAACTTTATGTTATGCTGTTAGCAAAAAATAAATGTGTGGAAACTGAAGTCAAACTGGATCCTGCAAAATTTCATTACAGTGACAGTGTTATGTTGAAGCCCGACTGTTTTCAGTACTTCCACCAGCTTCCTTACCTTGAGCACTTGAGTCTCAGTCGATGCTATCAGATACCACCAGCAGCATTATTGTGAGTAATATATATTTTTACTTGGAAATTGCTTTTAAAATAGAATTGTAGGTAAAGGTTCCCCCTGTGCATTGCATGCTAGTTGTGACTGGTTCTAGGGGCAGTGCTCATTTCTGTTTCTAAGCCAAGGAGTCAGTGTTGTGCAAGTCTGTGGCCATGTGGCTGGCATGGCTGAACACATTTCTGCACACAAAACACTGTTTACATTCCCGCTTTTTACGGCAGTACCCGTTAAACTACTTGCATTTACTTGCATTCGAACTACTAGGTTGGAAGGAACTAGGGTTAACAGCGGGAGCTCACTCCACTGTGTGGCACCCGGGATTCGAACTGACTTTGCAGCTGACATTTCAGCGTTCTAGCCCGCTGAGCCCACACCCCCACTGACAGTGTCTTATCAGGTGTTATTTTTTGGTGGGGGTACTTTAAACTATGTTTAATTATGGGGGGTAATCATTGTCAAGTAGGGGCATGGTGGTTCAGCAGGCAAGAGTGTGAAACGGTCGGCTGCAAAGTCAGCACTTGGCAGTTCGAATCCCGGGTGCCACACAGTGGGTACCGCCATAAAAAGCGGGAAGGTAAACAGTGCTCTGTGCAGCCACATAGCCGTGGACTTGCAAAACACTGGCTCATTGGCTTGAATACAGAGATGAGCACCGTCCCTAGAATCGAAAGCGACTAGCACGCATGTGCGGGGGAACCCTTTATCTTTATAAATCATTATCAAACCCAATATATCTGTCTTCTGAAAGGAAGTGGCTCATGATAGTAAGCAGTCTGGTGTCACTCACTAAGGGATGCCATTCTTTCATATCTGTCAGACTCCCTAGCTCTATATTTTGCAGACTTTCTAAGGAACGAAGAAATAAGAGTGAATAGGCCTAACACAGATGCATTGCCTGAGGTGAAGAAATCAGTGTTGACAACAGTGTCTCTTTAGACTTCCTGAGGCAGTTCATCTCCAAATTTTATGGGGGTTCATGTTACATTTGCATAAAATCACAATAGAAATTTGGCCATTGTTGCAAGATTTCTGTGTGCTGGACTAGGCTAAGATTTAGTTATTTGCCATTATACCATACTGCTTGCCTTTAGTCTTTAGGCTTTGTACCCATGATTGGTACAAAGTCACCTTCTATAAACCAGGTATATGAACATACAAACGAATAAGAGTGAGGCTATGATGGTGTGTATAAAATACCTTTTTCTCACTCTTCACTGAGTAAGCAGAGCCAAATGCCTAGTTCTTACCCATCATATCGGGGAGGATCTGAAATTACAAGGTTGCTTTGAGGGTACATTTTGTGCACTCTGACCCAGCTACAGTTCTGCATGCCATTAGTCACTTTCAACACTATTATTCAGTGGAAAAACAGAATGAAAATCATGTACATTGTAATATAACTTGTGCACAATCTCAGTGCTCTCTTTTTACAGAGCCTCCAGAAGGACTTACTTAAAGGGGGACAATTCCTGTTTCCTGTGCAACGTGTGCTGCTCCTCAGTCTGTACTTCAAATGTGAAGAACTTTTCTATCCAGTTTCCAACTCTTCTATTTACATGTTTCTTTTCTAGGGAACTTGGTGAAATATCTACACTGAAAACGCTCCAAGTTTTTGGAATAGTAACCCCCAATTCACTTCAGCTCCTAAAGGCAACACTTCCTCGCATAAAGATCAACACCTCCCAGTTCACAACTATTGCAAGGCCCACCTTTGGTTGCAAGAAGAACCAGGAGATTTGGGGGATTCAATGTAGATTAAACTTGAAAAACCCAGACAGCTTTTAAAGGGGCATGAAGACAACTTCAGCTGCTACGATGGTACTACAAAGCCTGGACTTTGAAGCTCTTCCAAAGCAGTGTTTTAGCTTCATAAATTGCAATGCAATACACTACTGCTTAGATTGACATGGTTAATTAATGGGCAAGTGCCATCAAGTGCCTTACATTGCTTGTTTTTTTCTACACCAAATGTATTTCCTACTTTTACTGAGGTCTATAAAAGTCATGCTAATCATGTACAAATAGTTAATGGTTAAGTGGCATGCCCCTATTTTTGGACATGCTATTTAAAGGCATTCTAAGTAATTTTAGGTAATAAAACTACATTTTAATATATGGTTTTACGTACCTGTAGGAGTTTATTTGTTGCTGGTTACACATATAATGTTGTTGGGCTGGTGTTATATTGTGATTTCATATTCAAACAACAACAGTCTACAACACCCTATTTCCTTTTGGGGTTGATAGGCAACCTTGAGACAATTTACATAGTCATACTTTTCTGCTTGTATAAATAACTTGTAACTACAAGAACTACTATTGAAGTTTTCCTGGAAAGAAAGTATCTCTTCAAACTCTCCATATGAAGAGAATTTAAATTGACAGCAATTCTAGAATGCTCCAAAAACTTTATTTGCTGAAGATAAAAACTTTCTATCCCTAATTTGGAGTGTTGGTAATTTTGGAAAATAAATAGTATCTTCTGGATAAATAAAAGGTTTTTAAATGATGGGAAACATAAAAAGCTACCAGAAATTTGGCATATTGTGCAGGATATTACACAACCTGCTTGATTAAACAACAGTTGCTAACCAATAGGTATTCAATTTCTACTTATCCATTTTCCTCTAGTCTTCTCAAAGTACAACAGCAGCTTCTGGATATTAGTCTCAAAATGAAGTGAGATGAAATATTCCCTGTACTTATCTCACTGGAAATATAATTCTCCATTCTCCAATCTATTAAGCCATGTATAGTCTTCCAATGCCAAGCGAAGTACACAAAAGGCTTCATTTTAATCTTACCCATTTGTCCCAATTTAAGAGCAATATCATATGCTATGTTAATAAAGGAAGGGTACAGGTAAAACTTGAAAAATTAGAATATCGTGCAAATGTTCATTTATTTCAGTAAGTCAACTCCAAAGGTGAAACTAATGTATGAGATAAACCAGGGCTGTCCAACCGAGCAGCCTGCAGTCTACCTTTTTTTCTCCTAAACAGCCCTGCGGTCTACTTTGATCTACCCAAGGGCCACTGTGGTCAACTTATAGGAGCATGCACATGGCCATCCAGCCTGGCCCTCCTCTGTTGCTGCAGCTGCTGTCAAGGCCGCTCAGACAGGCCAGACAGGGCTGAGCTCACACGGCACCCAGCTTGGCCCTCCTGCTCCCCTTCCGTTGCTGTGGCTGTTGCCATGGCTGCTCGGAGAGGGCCAGGCGCATATGTCACATGATCTGGCCCTCCCCCACTCTGCTGCTGCTCAGCCAGGCTGGAGAGGTCCAAGTGTGCATGGCGCGGATCAGAAGGCTGGTAGAGACCTGGTGGGCTACTTCCAATGACCCGGCAGGCTACCGGTCACCCGCGGTCGATGCATTGTACAAGCCTGAGACAGACTCACTACATGCAAAGCAAAATATGTCAAGCCTTTGGTATAATTATGATTATGGCGTACAGCATGAAACCCCAAATTCACAATCTCAGAAAATTAAAATATTACATGACCTCAATAACACAAGGATTGGAAATAGAACAATATCAAACCTCTGAAAAGTATAAGCATGCATATGTACTCAGTACTTGGTTTGGGCCCCTTTTGCATCAATTACTGCCTCAGTGCGGCGTGGCATGGATGCTATTAGCCTGTGCTACTGCTGAGGTGTTACAGAAGACCAGGATGCTTCAATAGCAGCCATCAGCTCCGCTGCATTGTTCGGCCTTATGTCCCTCATCTTTCTCTTGGCAATGCCAAGACGAGTTTGCTGGCCAATCAAGCACAGTAATCCCATGGTCATTGAACCAGGTTTTGGTACTTTTGGCAGTGTGGCCAGGTGCCAAGTCCTGCTGGAAAATGAAGTCAGCATCCCCATAAAGCTCGTCTGCGGAAGGAAGCATGAAGTGCTCCAAAATCTTCTAGCAGATGGCTGCATTGATCCTGGACTTAATGAAGCACAGTGGACCAACACCAGCAGATGACATGGCTCCCCAAATCAACACAGCCTGTGGAAACTTCACACTGGACTTCAAGCATTGTGCATTGTGTGCCTCTTCAATCTTCCTCTAAACTCTGGGTCCTTGCTTCCCAAAAGAGATGCAAAAGTTGCTCTCATCAGAAAAGAGGACTTTGGACCACTGAGCAACAGTGCTCAAGAGAAGGCGGACAAGAGGAATACATTTGAAGCCCATGTCCATGATCTGTCTCTGTGCAGTGGCTCTTGATGCACTAACTTGTCAAGAAACTAAACCCAGAGAAGACAGAGGTACTTCTGGTCAGTCAAAAAGAAGATCAAGAGATAGGGATGCAACCTGTACTGGATGGGATCACTCCCCAATTGAAAAAAGAGGTGCGTAGCTTGGGGTTGCTCCTAACTCATCCTTGAGCCTAAATGCCCAGGTCACATCTAGGGCCAGGAATGCATTTGCAAAATTAAAACTAGTATTCCAGTTACTCCTGTTTCTTGAGAAACCTGCTCTGGACACCGTGACACATGCCCTAGTGTCCTCCCAGTTGGACTACTGTAATGCACTCTATGTCAGGCTACCGATGACAAGTCTCAGGAAACTTCAATGGGTCCAGAACACAGTGGCAAGTTTGCTGACTGGGGCGGGTTACAGAGATCACATTACACCCATACTAAAGCAAGTCCAGTGGCTACCAATCAGCTATCAGGCACAATTCAAGGTGCTGACCTTAACCTACAAAGTGCTGTACAACTTGGGTCCTAGCTACCTCAAAGATCAAATCTCACAGTATTATTAATTTTTTATTTCCATTTATATACCACCCGACTTTCTCAAAGGAACAGTATGAACCGACCTGGCTGTTAAGGTCATCAGGAGAGGCCTTTCTCTCCATCCCGCCACCTTCACAGAGGCATCTCAGAACATATGAAAGGACCTTTTCTGTTGCTGCTCCAACTTTGGAACTCCCTCCCATTGGAGGCAGGACTGCCCCATCTCTGCTGTCTTTCCGGAAGCAGGCAAAGACCTTCCTCTTCAGGCAACCTTTCCCTGAATGAGGGACTACCTACTATGTGACTTTATATGGCTTACCATACATGATTGCCTTGACTGATTTCATAAGAAAACTCGTATTCTCCATGTTGCTTTTCAACCCTCATAATGGATTTTTCTTCTTGCATACTTTGTAGCTCTAATGTTACATTTTTTAATGTTATGAATCTTCAAATTCCCTGTTCTTAACTTGAATATGTCTTAAATGTTCTGGACTGTATATTGTCCCTCATTATTGTAAGCCACTTTGGGTCCTTTTCCAAGCCAAAAGGTGGGGTAAAAATATCCAAAATAATAACTCCAGCCTCAGTCCACTCCTTGTGAAAGTCTCCAACACTTTTAAATGATCCCTCCAGGCTGTGGTCATCCCTACTGCTTGTGCACCTTTTTCTTCTACACCTTTCCCTTCCCTTCCTATTGATGTGCTTTGATACAGCACTTTGGGAACATCCAACTTCTTTTGCAATCTGTAACTTTTGTGGCTTTCCCTCCATATGGAGGATGTTAATGATAGTACTGCATTCTGCACAACTGTCAGGTCAGTAGTCTTTCCCATGATTGTGATTCCTACTGAACTAGCCTGAGAGACCATTTAAAGGCTCAGGAACCCTTTGCAGGTGTTAGAGATTCATTGGCTGATTAGAGTGGGACACTTTGAGCCTAGAATATTGAACCTTTTCACAGTATTCTAATTTTCTGAGATTGTGAATTTGGGGTTTGCATAAGCTGTAGGCCATAATCATCACAATTATACAAAAGTAAGGCTTAACATATCTCGCTATGCATGTAATGAGTCCATCCCATATATTAGTTTCACCTTTTGAGTTGACTTACTGAAATAAATGAACATTTGCACAATATTCTAAATTTTCGAGTTTCACCTGTAGTCCTACTTCTGCCAGAGCATTGACCAATGAGTTATTGAGATACCAAAAAAAAAATCAGAAGAGTACTACTAACTGGATTTGTCTAGCACTATGAATATAAAATGAGTTCTGAAAGGATGTGCTTATACAAGCACTATGTAAATAACAGATTAACATATGAAATAATCTTCAAACCAACAAAATGCAAATAAAATACTTCGAAAACAAACTCACCTTTATTACACTGAATTACAAACCACAGCATACATTTGTGAAGATTCTCAGTCATCCAGGTGCGTTTATCTGGGAGTTGAGTCATGGCTACTGGACTTCTTTTTTGAGAGATAGAAACGTTTCGCTGTTCATCCAAACAGCTTCATCGGTCTGAGTGTAGCTAGTGCAAGAGACCTCCTTATAGTCAGCATGACCTCTTGTCCCCTGGTCTGATTGGCTCATAAGATGAACAAAGCCTTAATAGGCTCGTTAGGCTTTGTTCATCTTATGAGCCAATCAGACCAGGGGACAAGAGGTCATGCTGACTATAAGGAGGTCTCTTGCACTAGCTACACTCAGACCGATGAAGCTGTTTGGATGAACAGCGAAACGTTTCTATCTCTCAAAAAAGAAGTCCAGTAGCCATGACTCAACTCCCAGATACACAGCATACATTATTTCTTCGTAAATCCAAAACTCGATGTCTTTAACAGAATGAATCCAGCTTGAAATATTAGTAAAATTACTGACATGCTGGAATTAAACCATTTTGGGAGACATAAATTGCATTACATTGATTCTGGTATTCCAATAATTCCAGTTGTTCTAGCCTACTATAAAAATGCTTTGTGACATCTTTTAGCCCAAAGCAATTTTGAAAACTCTTTAAATAGAGTAAATTGTCTTTCTATAGATTGTCTTGTTTCCGCAAGTTTTATTCTGTTACTAGAGCAAAAAGACATGTTTGGCTGGGAGATCTGCAATTGATCTTCCGGCTCTTGAGGGAATTAAACACACTAAATGCAGCCAGGGAAGAACAAGCAAGCCAAAGCACATCTACTTGCTTCTTAAACTAAATACACGCTCCAGGCTCCTGTTCATCTGTTCACAAGCAACAGGATGGTGGTGGTGAAACATCTTGGGAAAGGAAACATCTTGGGAAACCCAGCTCAATTTAGAATCAACAAATCACTTACACTAAGTTACAGATGTGACCACCTACCCCTCTGGTTTGCTAGCTACCAATCCAAATATAGTCTGGACCCTTCTGCCAACAATTATTCTCATGCTCACTTTTGCCAATCCCCATTTCCCAGAGCCGTAAGACATGCCAAAGGAGGGGAGATAAAGAACCTAAAAGCTCCTGCCCAGGCAGGAAAGGTCCTATCTACCTCTCTCAAGAGTATACAAAGGATAAGCTAACGAAGAGAGATACTGCAAAGACTCTAGTATACCTAAGAAATTATTCACTGACCACTAAACCCTTCCTGCACAAAAGGTCCTTTCCCCCCTTTTGGCTTGGAAAAGAGGGAGCTGATTACAGTGGCTTTTTGGGGAATCATATTAAATAATAAAAATTCCCTGGTAAAACTTTAAAACCGTGTTCGACATAAATACTCCCCAGATTCACGATGGTTATCTTTTCCAAATCGAAATAAATACAGGGCACCCAAGAACATTTCAGATGCAGAATCTTGTATCTGTAAAATCCATGTTGGATAAATCACCTCAAATGAGAGATATCATCTGGACTTTTGAAAGGCTTACATTATACTGTATGTAAATTATTTTCGCTCCCCAAGTGGTTTTTGTAAAATCTCTCGTTTATTCACATTTAATATGATAGGAAACAGTGTCTGTTAATCTTTTCATTCACTGCTTAACTTCATTATGTTTGGCACAGTGGAGGTTTTTGTGGATATTCTTGGTTCAGCAGAAAGCTGGACTGAGCCATCTTGTTCTCACATGTAGGCAGAAAATGCAAGGCAGCATTATTGAAATGAAAGATCTGTTTCTATGTGACACATATATAGGAAAATCATATGCCATACCCTGTAATATATATAAAGGAGACATGGAATTACATTCTGATTTGGTTTTTGAAGTGACAAAATTTTGCAAAAACAGACTTCAAATTCAGTAATTTAAATTCTATAATAAGTAAAAAAAAATTGCAGTTTCAATCATATTTTACATTTTCTTAACTTCAAATGTATGATTACACTTTAATGCTCTGTATTTTTACTTTTCCTGACAAAAATGTTTGTCAGAAGGACTAGGAGACTAGTGATCACCACACTCTACTGCAACTGTCCAATAAACATGCAGAAATCCTACGGAGTTGTTTTCTAGGTAGCACTTTCTGTTGTAATGGTATTGCAATAAAAGTGCATCACTGCATTTAGACCTTTAAAACTACTCACTTAGAAAGAAGTCTCACTGATTTCTATATACCTCTCTTTTACAACAACTGCATAATCAGATGAATACTGACTGGCCAGTACAGCTACTGGTGAAGATTTCTGGGAACTGCAGTCCAAGAACACCTACTTGGGTTACCCAACTATGGTAATTACTGCTCTAACACATATCATTTCCCAGCACACAGAATTTAAATGAGTGCTTTCTAGTTTTTCATAACTGTTGCTTGAAGAGCTTGGAAATCTGTGTATACAGTAACCCTCGCCTATCATGGGGGTTAGGGACCCACCAGACCCGCGATGCTTGAAAATCTGCGATATGCGGAAGTGGGTCGGGTGGGGCCTGGGGGGTGGCGCGGGGCGATGCAATCGCTCTCTGCTCCCCCGCATGGCTCCGATGCTTCTTGGAGGGGCCCAGGGTGGCGGCCCGGGGTGATGCAATTGCCCCGGTGCCCCCGCGTGCCTCCGAGGCTCCTCGGAGGAATGCGGGGGCGGCGCGGGGCAATGCAATCGCTCCCCCCCTGCGTGCCTCCAAGGCTTCTCAGAGGGGCGGCGCGGGGCGATGCGATCGCCCCCCCGCCGCGCGGCTCCGAGGCTTCTCGGAGGGGCTCGGCGGCTGCGTGGGGTGATGGGATCGCCCTCCGCCACCCCCCGTGCAGACCCAAGGCGCAGGTACTGCGATCCCGCAATATAGCAAGACCGCAGGACCTGAACCGCGAAATGGCGGTGGGTGACTGTATTTTAATGTATTTCATTTCTGCCTCCTAAATATCTAATCCTTAAGTTCTACAAAACAGTTTAATGTAACGTGTCTCAATACTGTTTCTGAATTGTTTAACTTCTATCTTTAGGTCCTCACGATGAATCTGTATTAAAGGTTTTACCTGTGTAATTAAGGAAAATCACTGATTTCTTGATTCACACTGAATATTCACTACTAATACTGCAAATGTAAACAGTGAATATTTTTGGCAATATTCTTGGCAATCAATTTGCACTTGCATTATACCTTGGTTAAATTAGTGCCAATCAACACACTGCTAAATACCTAGAGAGCCTTACAACTAGCTTAAATAAGTAACGTGGAACAAGTGGCTGTATCACAATTTTATAGTTTGCTTTACTTTACCTATATGGCAAATCAATCAAACAAGGAGTCCCAAAATATGGCATTTCTTCAAATGGGTCACATCTATACTTCTTTAAATACATCCCGAACTGGTTTCATTGAAAAAGTCACTACTTTTCAAGATGCTTAGATATACCCTATTTCATAATTCAAGATTATTCTTTTATTTATACCTGTGTGATAAAACACACACACACATGCATGCACAGCTTGACAAATCTGAAATTTTAAAAGGAATGATATAATGTACCTGTACTTTCAGTATACTAGCGGAATGCTTCCCCAAAGGAACAAAAGTGAAAACCCTTTTCCAGAAGATACTTCTGATATGAAGAAACCATTACTGGAAAGTAGCTAGGTAGAGGAGATTATTTAAAATGAGTTTCACTTTTGCCAGGGAAGACAAACACTCTTATCACTCCAACTGTGGGCAATGGGACATTGGCTTACCTCTGAAGGTCCATTATGATCTGCAAGGAGATGTCCAGTAAGGGATTCATCCCCTTCCTAGGCCCAGGTAAAGAACAGTAAACTTAGAGAAGCTTAACAGGCATGATCCACAAATGCCTTCCTTCTCCAGCATAGCCAGAGAAGGAAGGAACTTGATAGAAAAGTTAGTAGAAAGATAGTAGAAAATACCTGTGTATAAAGGTAGAAATGAATTCAGTGACCAGTTGGATGTTTTCCCCTCACAGATCAGAGTGGACCTTCAAGGAGGTAAGCCAATGACCTAGTCTCAGTCTGTGGGACGGAGCCATTCAGGTATAGGACCTACCTAAGTGACTTTCAGGTCTATATGGAGGGAGGTCACTTGATGATTCAGAAACAGCTTGTTGAAGAAAATGTCTGCCAAATGTAGCTGCTGTTGAAACATGTTTCTCAACATAGTGTCTTATGAATGTGGAAGAATGAATCCAAGTAGCAGTTCCACAAATGTCTTCAGGGGGAGCATCTTCAGGGAAAGCTGCAGAAATTGCAGAGGGGCAGGCTTGGCAAGATGAGAAATCTGGTATTTGCTATACAAATAGCAAGCTACATTTTTGAAGGGTACAGTGCTTTTTACATAGATCTTGACCACCCTTCTTACAACAAACTTCTGTCAATCTTTTTCCAAGGGTGAGCTGGACTAAGATAGAAGAAAGGGAAAACATTCTCATAAGAAATTTACATGGAAGGTTGCATTAAATTTAGTAATGAAAGAAGGGGCATTTTAGAGAAAGAAGAGGTACGTATGTATACAAGACTGCAAACAGGAGAGAGCAAAAAACAATGCTTGTCCTGGGGAAAAGGTAGACAAAAACTGGGAGGATCATGCATGTTAAGTTCTTCTATGCATGAGGCTTTCTGACCCACCCATCCCAAACTAATGAGAATTCTGGTAGCTGTAGCTAAAAGACACATCCTCAGGAGTTTCAATATACATATATGTGTTTTGACAAGTTTCTCTTCACAGTGACACCACTAAGCATGAAGAAAGACATAGTTGGAGCTTTCTACGTTCCATGGGAACTACAAGGCATTAGAGGACATGCAGTCTCTCTACTCTCCAGGCTCTACAGAGGGCGAGTTACAAAACTCTTTTAAGACAGCCATCTCTTGCAGGTTCACCCCCTGCCTCGTCTGGGCCTCTAAGGGGATTAACATATTCCTGGACAGCTTCTTCCCATAGAATGAGGTTTAGACACTAGATATCCCCAATTTAAGGTGTGACTATTAACTTGTAGAAAAGCTAGAGTGATGAAGTCCATTTCTAATATAACCAAAAAAATTAGAAAAGCAAAATTGTAGAAATATATATATACAAGAGTCATTTCATGTGTAAGTAAATTCAATTCTGATCTCCCTTTTTTAGTTTAATTATCTTTGATATAATTTTAGAAACTGATGTGGTATGCAGAAAAACAATCAAGTCATTTTGCTGAATTGGTACTAGACAACTTCCAAGGAAATGTACAATATAGTAATATCAGTATCCACTTGATTTTAACCCTTGCCTTGGTTTTAAAAGCACATAGTCAGAGGTATTAAGATTTTAAGTCATAACTAACAGCTTGAGATGTAAACCTTTAGCTAACTTTGTTATATGATGAAATAAATGAAAAACATAAGTGTCCGAAGAATTCCTCAGCCAAAAGGAATGAAAAATCACTTTAGTGTTTCCCAAATGCCTTCCTAAACAGAAAAGCAATCATCACATCTGAAATAATGTTGTATCCTTTCATTATGATGAACACAAAGTTTGAACACTTTCAATTCCTCTTCATTCTTCTAGCACAACAGTACGCAGTGCATCTTCTGTGTCGATCAATATTGATGCTATTGCTCCATCATTGAATTCAAATGAAGTTCCTCCATCTACAACCATACAGGCATCCCAGCAACGAGAGCGGATGCAAACTCTGAAAAGACATAGTTTAAAAAGGTACAACAAAAAACTACACTGGTAGTTCTATTTGAGATATAAAAGGAGCCACAAGCAGAACAGTTTTTAAAGAAGTGAAGCTGGAGAATTTTATCCTGATTAGTCTTATTCAATATGGAAATGGAATATGTGCTATGCCCAGATTAGTAGCAAAGAGAGAAAAAGCCACTTCTACCTGGTAACCTGGAAGTTGAGTCATGGCAACTGGACTTCTTTTCTTATGAGAGCGAAACGTTTCACTACTCATCCAAGTAGCTTCATCAGTCTGATCTACAGTGGTGCCTCTTAAGACAAAATTAATTCGTTCCATGGGTCTCACAGGGAGACTAACTAAATGTGATCTCTTACCATGGCGGTAAGAGGGAACTGAGGCATTAGGGCAGAAAGCCTCTCGCTCATGTGCTGGGAAAGGGGGAGGAGACCAACACATTTTCCTACTGCTAGGGAAGTCCGACCTCTGAGTGTGCGTGCTGGGAAACCCATCTGTGTAGCTTCACGAAGGCCACGAAGGAGAATCTTATAATGCCACTACAGAGTCATATTGGAGACCCAGAAAAGTAGGATGGAGCCAATAAAGGAGTGTGTTTCACCTATCAGAGCTCTATCCCTAGAGATAACTCTCAAAAACGTGCATGATGTTGCATCAATGCACTCTGTTTAAATTATTTAACAATGCATTTAGTGAGGAGAATGATGAAAGCTGCTTCTGTTTTAGGGCCAGAAGGTTCATCTCCTCATTATAACCAAGCCAGTTTCTGCCCTTTCCCTACAAGGCAATGTAACAAGAAAGGCAATCACAAGAACCCAGACTCTTGAGCCTCAAGGTAGAAGAACACCACTGTGTATATCCTTCTGGCATCAATAGAGGTACAGGAGAGACAAGGTTTCTGGTTTCCAGTGAGATTATGCCTTCTCACCTCCTCTTACTTCTGTTCTCTCCCAAATATATTTTCTATCTTCTGAAATGCTCTGAGAAGCACTTTCATAATCATGGCTGAAAGAGAACTATAGACCTTGGGAGACTCTATAGTGCTTGTTGGGCATGCTTCTATTCCTTGACAGCAGAAATGTCTTTGAGTTTAAGTTGTAGAAAGGATAGCCATGTTAGTCTGTGCAAGCATTATAGATGAAAACAACATAAAAAGTTTTTGAAATGTGGTGGCACCTTAAAGACTAACTTTTATATTCTTTTAATGTGAGCTTTCATGGACGAAATCACTTATTGTATATACTCGAATATAAGCCTAGTTTTTCAGCCCTAATTTTGGGCTGAAAAAAAAGGGGCCCTCGACTTATATGCGGGTCAATACTTTTAGCTACTGAGGCAAGCGCTTGGGTTGGTGGCTAAAAGTCATTTTAAACTTTGCATGCCGCTTCTCATGACCCCCCTCTGCATCACAGGGGAGCGGCACGCGATTAAAATGACTTTTAGCCACTGACCCAAGCACTTGCATCAGTGGCTAAATGTCATTTTAAACATCACATACCACTTCCAGGCCCTGCTGCATTTCCCACCCTAGGCTTATACTCGAGTCAATACGTTTCCCTAGTTTTTGGGGGTTAACTTAGGGGCCTCGACTTATACTCAGGTCAACTTATACACGAGTATATACGGTAATCATATATATGATATATGCACCAACCAGGTGCCATTCATCAACTCTAGGCAAAACGACCACACATCAGAGATTATAAGAATGATCTCTAGGATGAAGAGGGCTGCTATAAACAATGAAATCGGAAGACAATTTGATGTATAATCCATTAGCTTTTCAGATCTCAAAACTGCTACACTCCCTTTGCACATTTATATGACATCAATGTCAACTATCTTTTCCTTGGGTTTGCGAAATGAACATCACGATCCTGTGGGTCTTCACATAAATTTTGCCTAACTTGCCACAGCTAATTGTGGCTAACTTGACCAAGTCAAATTTTGCCTCATTTGCAGACATAGTCATACTCTTGAATGCACAACCAAGAAGTGCTCCAGTACATCATTAATAAGCTATGGCAAGGTATGCAAAATTTATGTAACCAACCACAGTTTTCAGCCAAAATAGTAAAATAAAAACTTATTTTAATCACCTGAGTAGGAGCCCAATCTTCAGACAAACTATAATCAGTGTTCTTTTAAAAATTCCATTTAAGCAATGAAATGAATTATGAATTACAGCTTATACTTACTTTGAAGCAAAGCCCCGTTGCCGACTACTTGAAAAAACACGGTTTGAAATAGGTTCGCGTATACTGAACAACATCTTGGGTTCCTCTGGACTATACAGCAGTGACTCGTTATATCTATTTGTTACTGTAAGTAGAGATGTTAGACTGTCAACTTCTACAAATTAGCATCAGTCTAAATAGTAAGCTATTAAATCTGTTGTACTGACAATGGCCACATAGTTGTGGTTTTATCAACACACAAATTATACCACAGCGAAAAGGTACTTTTACTGTAAATAATCTTCCAGCTAGCATGTCCAGAGGCCACATAGCTTGGGATCAGAGAGTTTTAATCCAAAAGAGGTTTATTTCCCAGCTAGGGCTTATATTTCTACAGTGAAAAGCAGATTCCTATAAGACATGGGCTGGGAAGTACTACAAGGATCTCCTGAGTCCAGCCCTCTGTCAAAGCAGGAAAACTCTACCTAAACCCTAAAGCAATGGTTCTCAACCTGTGGGTCCCCAGATGTTCCTGGACTGCAACTCCCAGAAACCCCTTCCAGCATAGCAAGTGGTGGAGGCTTCTGGGAGTTGCAGTCTAGGAACATCTGGGAACCCACAGGTTGAGAACCACTGCCCTAAAGCATCCTAAATGGTAACCATCCAACCTCTGTTTAAGCACTTCCATTGTTAAAATAAAAACTTATTCCTCCGCTGTACAACACTCATAGTTAGCAAGCTAATATTGGTCAAAATTGGATCTTGGCCCTGGAGCTGCAGAAAACAACCTCATTCCATATTCCATACGTCAGCTTCCGAAATATTTGAAGATGGATATTATATCACTTCTTAGTCTTCTCTTCACTAGAGTAAACATGCCATGTCGCCCAACATATGGATACACACTTGATGACATCAGTTATTCTTCAGCTATGAGTTTTTTAAATTGATGTTGGCTAGCCTCAACCAGGATTCTGCTAATAGCATATTGTAGGCCAATCGACCACCTACATTAAAATTATGTTTTAATAACAAATAAGGGTTTTAAATGTAAGGGATTGCAAACTAAAAACATAAACTAATGTTCACTGTTTCTGTGGATGCACTGAGATATAATGCTAAGCAAGGAACCATCTTAATTTAGCTTTCACAGTGGTGATTATATCTTACAAGTCAACAAACTTAAATTCCTTGGCTTCTTACATCTAAACGTGGCAAGCAATTCATAAAAATTAGTTACCAAACAACAATGAACACACATTGAACAGGAAGCTGGATTTAACTGTGCTATAGCCCCCTTCCATTTCCTTTACTGTATTCTATAAAAAGGTGGGAAAACACTTTCCAAAAACTCAAAAACTTATGGTTAAGTCAAATATGCTGAAAATACTTACCTTTCTGTACTAGCTCCTTGCTCAATGGAGGATCTAAAGTGTCATAACTTTTAGCTATTGAAAAAAAGATGACTGTTGGTTAGATGCAATTGTTTTCTGCATTTTAAATTAACAACTGTCAGGGAGGAAATGTAGACTTTGCAACACATTAACAAACAAGCAAGACATAAAAACATGATTTTATTTAAACTTGACATTTTTGTATGGTTTCTTTCAATCATCAAGGTCTAATTTATGGACAAAAATTTAAATAGAAACATATATATTTGTGCTAACACTTTTGAAACTTTTCCTTATTTCTAAAGCATAAACATATCCACACTGAGAGGTTTAACATAAATGAAATTGTCTTATAAGTTAAACATATTTGCTTTACATTTATACTTTAAGAATTAAATTGTCAGACAATTAGAAATATAAGTACTGGGAACAAGAATCAATATGGCTTTTTCAAGGATAAGTCTCATCTTGCTAATCTTTCAAAATTCTTTGAAAGTTTCAATAGCCATAGTGATAGGACTGCTGTGGTAAAAACAACTTCTACAAATTTCTAAAACACTTTTGATAAAGTTTCCCATTCTTTTGTGAAGGAGGAAAAGCATATATCTTTAGCTGCATTCATCCTTCAAAATAACTATAAGAAAAAAAATACTCTTTTTCATAACTCCTGATTAAAGATGGGCACGAAACGACAAATTTTCCATTTCCGTTAGTTGTTAGTCGTTCTGTTCCGTTACGGAACGAAGAACGACAATTTGGACAGGCCAGGCTCGAACCAAAGAGAACCAAGAAAATTTTCTTCGTTCTGTTTGTTTCCGTTACTGGCCTGGATGCCCGATAAATCCTCCTACCTGCCGGCCTGCCAGTGCTGCTGCTGGACTTCCTGGTCCAGTCTTCCGATTTCCGGCTTCGGGGGCGGAGTCAAGAAGGGGCTGCCATCCGGTCTCTGCGTGCGAAGGCCGGATGGGAGCACCCCTCGCCACCCTCCTCCACCACGGAGGCTGACAGCCGGGTGGGCTGTTAGCCTCCCTGGTGGAGGAGGGAAGGAAGGGGGCTGCCATCCGTTCTCTGTGCAAGGACACAGGATGGGAGCACCCCGGCCCGCACACACACCTCTCGCTGCCCTCCTCCACCATGGAGGCTGACAGCCCGGTGGGCTGTCAGCCTTCCTGGTGGAGGAAGGAAGGAAGGGGGGGGCGTTCCGGTCTCCGCCCCGGAAATGACAGCCCGCAGGGCTGCCATGCGTCGAGGCGGAGGGCGGCGAGAGGGATCTTCACCACGCCGGATGACAGGGCGCTGCCATCCGGCGCGGCACCGTTTCCGAAAAAAGAAAAACGGAACAATTTTTTTCAAAAAAAAAAATCCGGTCCGAAAAACGGAAACGGAAGGAGATGGGCCATGAACGGAACGGAAACAGAACACAATTTTTCCGTTTCGTGCCCATCTCTACTCCTGATAATGTGGCCAGATTCTGTGCATCTGTTAGGTGCCTGTCAAACCTGTCTTCTAAATAGTTCAACTCAATCAAATCTCTGCACAATTTCAGATGCAACTTGAAGTTGGCTGTCCCGAAAACAGTAACAATTGTTGTGCTGGGAACACATGTCTAATTGCACAATTCCATAACAAAATTGTTTGTTTCTTAATGTAACACCCAGCACTTTTATGCTGTCAGGTAATTATGAACAGGGTACTAGCCACTCTTTTTGTAAAATACTGTACTGTATATATTTGTGGTGGTGTTTGACCATTATACTGTACATAATACTTCATCAGTGATGAAGCTGTTTGGATGAGCAGTGAAACATTTCTATCTCTCAAGAAAAAGAAAAAAAGAAGTCCTGTTGCCATGACTCAACTTCCAGATAGCTATAGGAGAAATTCCTCAAAATTGGGATTTGCGCATTAAAACAGTAAAAGAGTTTCAATGTAAGAAAATACACATCAGAATAGGATTTTTCCCGGGACTGTTGGAGGTCCCAGAAGTAGTTTTGGGTGATCCTGAAGGCACTTCCAGTTTGCCAGAAACCCTCTCTGGGGCCTCCAACCAGACCAGGAAGCCTGTATGAGACTCCAGAAGAGGTTTTGGGCGATCCAGAAGGCACTTCCAGTTTGCCAGAAACCACTTCTGGAGCCTCCAACAGGCCCAGGAAGCCCATCGGGAGGCCCATTCAGGGCAGCGCCAGGGTAGGAGGCCCCAAACACGCCCACCAGTCCCGATCTGACCCAGCATCCATATACTGCGGATTTTCTTTTATCGCAGGTTAGGTTGGGTTCCTAACCCTTGCAATAAACATGGGATTACTGTATTTCTGGTCCTGTTATTGTGTTGAAAAAGGTTCTGCTAGAACTTACCAATCTTCAAGATTTCTTCCACAGCTTGATTGGCTATCTTGTTGATATTAAAAGACCTAAAGACAGAAATAAAATGCCTTCATAAGAACAATACTTTCTCCACTCTACTCCAGCATCCGTTATCTCAAAGTAATTTGTAATGATAAACTTTACTACTGGGAATCATTTTGGGAGCCAGGTTTTAACAAAACAAAACAATACAAACAAACTCGGGGATGGGGCAATTACCCAAAGGAATACTATGCTAACATTTTTATTCAACCCCTTACTACAACACATGACACAAAATCCCCTGAATGTCATTAATGTGAACTTTAAAAAATATCAACAGTATATTTTATTTATTTATTTATTTATTTATTGGACTTGTATACCGCCCGTCTTCCTGGTGAGGAACTCCGAGCGGTGTACAGCAAATTAAAAAAAAAGACAGAATTGCCCAAGCAATTACAACAGTCTATTATATTACTCTTAACATTGTTCTTGAGGTTTAGAGTCTATACTTTTTAAGCAAGTTATACATAGAAGAGTAAAGGCCAGGTAGCTATTTCTCACCATAATGTGATACTGTTCTACTACTTCTATACCACACTTTGTCACCATGTACATTGTTTCTTGGAATACAGATCATACTTGGTAAACAAGTGTCAACTGTGACTTGACAGACTAAAATTACAATTTAAATCACAGTCTAAATGGGCTATGTAGACCCATTAAAACATACATTTTCAAATACAATAACCCCCCTCTTATCGTGAGGGTTAGGGACCCGACCCGATGTAAAACGCAATAATGAAAAATCTGTGATATGCAGATGCTGGGTCGGGTCGGGACTGGGGAGGAGCTATATGGGGCCTCCTACACTTACTTAAGGCCTGCTGCTGCCCCAAACAGGTCTCCAACAGGCTTCCCGGGCTGGTCAGAGGCCCCAGAAGTGGTTTTCAGTAATCTGGAAGTCACTTCCAGTTCACCGGAAACCACTTCAGGGGCCTCCGACAGGCCCGGGAAGCCCGTCGGAGGCCCGTTTGGGGTAATGCCAGGTCTCGGGCAAGTGTAGGAAGCCTCAAACAGGCCCATACAGCTTGCCTCAGGAGTCCCTTGTTTTATATAATGTGGTATATGAAACGCAAAATGGTGGGGGATGACTATTGTATTCCCTGCTCTACATATGCCTTTTTAACTTGTAAGAAACTTCTATAACAGCCTGCAGTTGAGCATGATCTAATAAACTCAAATAAGTAATAGACATTTTAGGAACACACCAAACTCACCAGGCTTTTGATCCAGTTCCAGTGCATATATTAAGACCTGAACTCTTTTGTTTCTCCCATGGACCATCATCAACTGATATTTCATAGTAAGAGGCCCTATGAAGGGAGAATTTAAAACTGGGTTTGCAGGACTTATAGTTCACCCTGAATGAGACAGAACACAGCCCCACATCAGGCATGTACCAATCCAAAAAGGCCCATTTCAAACATGGCTAAAAATTTCACAATTGGATTTAGTATATCAATTTTAAACAGAAAGGTCAAGATTTTGAAAAAATTGTTTTAAAATCAGGTTTCAGCAAATTGTTAGTACAGCAGAAAGCCATTTTGAAAGCCTTTTAGAATTTTCAAATGTGATATTGTGGGTTCTTTTGTTAGCGATATTTCCTACACATGCAGCTTTATAATGATTTTTTCCTAAATACACATGAAACAGTATTATAATTAAGACCCAAAAGAAATTTTGAGAATAATTTGCAGTGGCATGAAATCCCTCCTTTTTGCAATTTGTCCAAATGCCCAGTCCTTCAATCTATATACTGTCATCTACTGAACTGTCATCTTTACTTCAATTATTTACATATTAATTACAACTGCTCTTCTTCATAGAGACTGTTTTCATATTTTCTGCTACTAGGTAAACATTCATCAGGTTTAAATTCTATAAAACGTAAAGTGCCTGGCACCCCCTTAGCCTCCATTTTGGAATCATTTTATATGCCACTTCAACAGGTATTCCATCTGTAGCCTACATTCCATAGTCCCTGAGTACTCACCAAAACAAAAAACAAAACAAAAACAAAAACCACATCTGAATAGTCTACACTTAGAAAACCCTGAAAAGTTTACAGCAGGGGTTGGACTCAAAGGCCTAATAGGCCCTTTCAACTGCATTATTCTATAATAAGCCAGAATTGATACAAAAAACTAAATAATAATAGTAATAGCAATGATAATGTCTGATTCTAGTTGCATGAATTAATAAGTGAAAGTCTAGTAGGTCTGATTGAATATTTACATTTTCAGGCTGTATAAAACAGTGATATTAAGAGATGATATTTAAGCATACCTGGATGCAAGAGATTCTCCAATAAAGACTTCATTTAATGATCTCACTGGCAGGAGATGTGGTTCAGAAATCTGAGACTCTAGACATGGGCAAATTACATGGATCAGTTAAGAAGGCAGAAGTCTTGAGAAACAATCAAAAATATTATTACATATACGTGCACGTAAATCTAAAATTTTTGAAAGTTTAACAGGACTAGAAATTTTTCACTTACAGACTCGAAGTGGACAGAGCGTCCACTTACAGTCTTGCACCTAATGAATATATTTGGCACAGAGATGAAGTTGGTATTTTAAAATGGATCAGAGCCTATTTAACATCAAGTTTGGTTGAATATATTTTATCAGATAAATTATACTTACTATGATCCTGAAATCTTCCATTAACATGAGCTCTGCTATGCTGTTCTTGACTCAGCTGCTGTTCATGCAAATCAACAGGGACAGGGTTAATACCAGTTCCTTCAAGATATAATCGGATTCGCTGTCGCCATTGCCATCTTTAGATGGAAAAAGTTGTAACAAAGAAAAAAATTAAAATATACAACATTTTGAATAAGCAAGCAGTATATGAATGCCAACCTATGTAACTGCATGAAAGAAGCTGGCGGAAATTCTATCAGCATTTGCCTAGATTATGCATAACTTAGCACAGCTAATTGGGGCTTACTAATGAGGTGCTGGGATGTGACTTTGTTGAGTACTTGATCATACATTTTGTTCAACAAAGATGTGCCTTGGCACCTCGTCAATTAACTGCTGCTAGTCAAGGAAAATTATACAAATTTACTCTATCCCTTCTACATCATCTAAGTGTGGTCATCTATGTCAAAGAAGGGTTAAAATCCAGGAGAATGGGGATTGACAGTGGATCTGACACCACCACAGAATCACAGTGGTTTAAACTACCAGGTCCAAGGAGCGATGTGATAGTGGGGGGGGGGGGGTTGTGTGCTATTGTCCACCAGATCAAAAACTTTAGGGGGACCTTGAAATGAGGAGACAAATCATGGATGTGTCTAAGAGGGACAGGACAGTAATCATGGGGGTCTTCAATTATCCCCACATTGACCGGGCCAATGCAAGTTTGGGGCAAGAAAGAGAAACAGGGTTTCTCGACATGCTGCATGACTGTCCTTAGAGCAACTTGTCATGGAGCCCACCCGAGAACAGGCAACTCTGGATCTGATACTGTATGATAACTCAGAACCTGGACATGGATGTGAATGTCACTGAACCTCTGGGGAACAGTGACCATGCTGCAATCTTCTTTGCCATGCATGTCAGGGGAAGAGTGTCAAGCAAATCATACACAAAAACCCTTGATTTCCAAAGGGCAGACTTTACTCAGAGGAGGAAACTAGTTAGAAAGAAATTGAAAGGGAAGGTAAAAAGAATCAAAATCTCTCCAGAGTGCATGGAGCCTGTTTAAAACAACAGTAATAGAGGCCCCGCACAAGTGCATACCACAAAGAAAGAAGAGCTCATCTAAATCTAAGAGGGCACAGGCATAGTTAACAAGTGGAGTCAGAGAGGCTCTAAAGCGCAAGGTGAGGTCCTTCATTAAATGGAAATCTTCCCCAAATGAGGAAAATAAAAAGGAACACAAACTCTGGCAAAAGAAATGTAAGAGAGAGGCAAAAAGGACTTTGAGGAACGTATGGCTAGCAATATAAAGGGAAATAATAAAAGCTTCTTTAAATGTGTTAGAAGTAGAAAACCTGCCAGAGAACCGGTTGGCCCTCTGGATGGTGTGGGAGGACAAGGGGAGGTAAAGGTGGACTTGGAAATTGCAGACAACCTAAATGCGTTCTTTGCATTTGTCTCAATGACAGAAGACCTTGGGCAGCTTCTGCTGCCCGAACGGCCCCTCTTGACTAAAGAATCAAATCAAATAGAAATTAGAAGAGAGGAAGTTTTAGGACTAATTGATAAATTGAAGATCGATCACAAAGTCACCAGGCCAAGACGGCATTCACCCAAGGGTTGTTAAGGAACGGAGAAATGAAATTGCGGATCTCTTAACAGCAATATGCAATGTGTCTCTTAAAACGGCCACAGTGCCGGAGGACTGGAGGATAGCAGATGTCACACCAATTTTTTTTAAAAAGGAGGCGGGGGGGGACCCAGGAAACTACAGGCAGGTTAGCCTTACGTCTGCCCCAGGGAAGATGGTAGAAAGCCTAATCCAAGAGAAAATCTTAAAACACATACAAGAACGAACCTTGCTGAGGGAAAATCAGCATGGCGTCTGTAAGCGTAAGTCTTGCCTGAAAAACCTTTTAGAATTCTTTGAAAAAGTCAACAGACATGTAGATTTGGGGGAACCGGTGGATATTGTCTATCTTGATTTTCAGAAGGCGTCTGACACAGTCCCTCACCAAAGGCTGCTGAGAAAATTGCACAGTCAGGGATCAGAGGGCAGGTCCTCTTATGGATTGAGAACTGGTTGAGATCCAGGAAACAAAGAGTAGGTGTCAATGGGCAATTTTTACAATGGAGAGAGGTGAAAAGTGGTGTGCCCCAGGGATCTGTCCTGGGACCGGTGCTTTTCAATCTGTTCATAAATGACCTGGAGACAGGGATAAGCAGTGAGGTGGCCAAGTTTGCAGATGACACAAAACTTTTCTGTGTGGTAAAAACCAGAGAAGATTGTGAAGAGCTCGAGAAGGATCTCTCTAAACTGGGGGAATGGGCTACGAAATGGCAAATGCATTTTAATGTGGAAAAGTATAAAGTAATGTGTATTGGGGCAAAAAATAATTAAAAATTATCTATCAACTCATGGGCTCTGAGCTATCCATGATGGATCAGGAAACAGATCTTGGTGTGCTGGTGGACAGCTCAATGAAGGTGTCTACCCAGTGTGTGGCAGTGGTGAAGAGGGGAAGTCAGGCCCCGGGCTAGAGATTATCAAAAAGGGGACTGAAAATAAAACAGCCAATATTATAATGCCTTTGTACAAAACAATAGTAAGGCCGCACCTTTATTACTTATTTGTGTACAATTTTGGTCACCACATCTTAAAAAAGTGGAACTGGAGAAGGTGCAAAAGAGAGTGACTAAAATGGTTACTGGCCGGGGGACCTCCCTTATGAGGAAAGGCTAAAACATTTGGGGCTCTTCAGTCTGGAAAAAAGGCGCCTGAGGGGGGATATGATTGATACGTATAAAATAATGCAGGGCATGAGTAAGGTGGATAGGGGGGCACTCTTCTCCCTCTCACAAAATACCAGAACTAGGGGACATGCACTCAAATTGAGGGCTGGGACAGTGAGAAAAGACAAAACAAAATAACTTTTTACCCAGCGTGTTGTTAGTCTGTGGAACTCCCTGCCACAGGATGTGGTGATGGCATCTGGCCTGGATGCCTTCAAAGGGGGATTGGACAGCTTCCTGGAGGAAAAGTCCATCACAGGTTACAAACCATGACGGAGATGTGTAATCTCCAGGTTTAAAACCAGGGTTCTTCAAGGGCTCCCAGACACATTTGGTGGGGCCACTATGAGATACAAGAAGCTGGACTAGATGGCCCTTTGGCCTGATCCAGCATGGCTCTTCTTATGTTCTTACTGGTAGAACTCAGTTGTCTTTAGAAGGCAAATTATTAAGAGCTCTGCAGGGTCTCATTTTAGGAATATAAATGACAGGATGCACTTTTACCACCTTTCTGCTGATGGAACATTACTACATGTTAGTTATAAAATCACAGAATTGGGACTTATAAAGCCATGGGTCCAAAGCCCTGCTTAGTAAAATAATCAAATGGGTGACAATACTCTTAAATGCCTCCAGTGTAGAGTGTTCTCTACCTCCGGAGCTAATTGGTTCCACTGTCATATTGCTCTAACACAGGGGTGTACAAACTTTTTGCAAGAAGGGCCAGATTTGGTGAGGTGAAAATGTGTGTGTGAGGGGGAACCATTCAGCCGCATTTGGCCCCCAGGCTGGACTTTGGACAAGTCTCTATAACATGCAAAGAGGTGGGGAGGATGCTGCAGCAAAAGAGCTGGGGATGGGAAGGCTGGGCAGGTGGCTGGGTGGATGGACAGAGGCAGGGAGGGCAGGTAAACCATAAAACTGCAAGCTAACTCCTCCATCCAATATGGGGAGGGGCCAGTTGGCGGTGATGCGTGACAGGCTGAGCCAGTGGGGAGAAGAAGCCGCAGGCCACTCAGAATTAGAAAATGGGCAGCATTTGGCCTCCGGGCCTGACTTTGGACATGCTTGTTCTAATAGTTATGAATTTTCCAGCTGAAATATGGCTTCCTGTAACCTCACTCTTATGTGTTCTGTACTCTGGGATGATTCAGATCGTATCCTCCCCCTCTTCTGTATGATTACATTTCAAGTGTCTGAAAAGTGATATCCTATGTACCTTGGCTTCTTTTTCAGGGCTAACATGCCCATTTATTTTAGACTTTCCACATAGGCAACATTTCATTCT